>OX439005.1:52142801-53342801 GCA_949316495.1 Amphiduros pacificus
GCCAAAAAAATCAATCATTGTTGGAATAAAAAGTACAAGCTGAGGTGAACGGCAGGCAGGCATTTATCATGACTCATACCACAAACATGATCGCTCAAATCATTCATGGGTTTCAAGATATCGTAAAGCTGCTGAAAAATGAAATGTCTTTGATGGTGTTTTGCTGTTTTCTGCTGAGATCTTAACTTCTGGCTGATCATGTGAGGATGCGATGAAGAAAGTTTGCCTCAATTTTTAGCGTTCCTTGTCATGCACCTTGCTACTTGAGAATTAAAATCAACTAGAAAAACATTGTAGCATGATGAGAAGGAAATTGATATTTTGCATTGTGGATAGGTCTTGAGTGGCCTGGGTGAAGGTCAGTGAAGGTCGGGTAGCAGGAGTTCAGCATAGCCGGACCTCAACCTAATCGCCTAAAAAAATATACTCCCGCATGCCGGTCTGGTGTTTATTTACGGGACATTTACAAGCATAAAATTTTGAAATGTTGAAAGTGGAGATTTGCAAGTTATAGGGACTTTTAAGTGGTGAGGCCCATTAATGTCGGAGGAGGCAAGATGTATGGAAGGCACAGCTTGGGATGGTTTACCCAAACTATTGCCAGAAGTTCAACTGGGTACCAGAAATCTCCATGTCCATATGACTTGGTTCTCATCTCTGATAATCAGCCAACATGCCCCAGTCCCCGGTAAGAGGGTCGTAAAGAGCACCTGTGTGGGGTGGAAGGGAAAGGGGGGAGGGGGGGATGCCGGGGTGGAAGGGAAAGGGGGGAGGGGGGGATGCCGGGGTGGAAGGGGAAGGGGGGAGGGGGGATGCCGGGGTGGAAGGGGAAGGGGGGAGGGGGGATGCCGGGGTGGAAGGGGAAGGGGGGAGGGGGGATGCCGGGGTGGAAGGGGAAGGGGGGAGGGGGGATGCCGGGGTGGAAGGGGAAGGGGGGAGGGGGGATGCCGGGGTGGAAGGGGAAGGGGGGAGGGGGGATGCCGGGGTGGAAGGGGAAGGGGGGAGGGGGGATGCCGGGGTGGAAGGGGAAGGGGGGAGGGGGGATGCCGGGGTGGAAGGGGAAGGGGGGAGGGGGGATGCCGGGGTGGAAGGGGAAGGGGGGAGGGGGGATGCCGGGGTGGAAGGGAAGGGGGTGGTGGCTGCTGGGGTGGAATGAGAAGGGGGGTGGTGGCTGCTGGGGTGGAATGAGAAGGGGGTGGTGGCTGCTGGGGTGGAATGAGAAGGGGGTGGTGGCTGCTGGGGTGGAATGAGAAGGGGGTGGTGGCTGCTGGGGTGGAATGGGAAGGGGCTGGTGGCTGCTGGGGTGGAATGGGAAGGGGGGTGGTGGCTGCTGGGGTGGAATGGGAAGGGGGCTGGTGGCTGCTGGGGTGGAATGGGAAGGGGGCTGGTGGCTGCTGGGGTGGAATGGGAAGGGGGCTGGTGGCTGCTGGGGTGGAATGGGAAGGGGGTGGTGGCTGCTGGGGAGTTGTACAAGAGGCAGAGTAAGGATTATTTGATTCTGAGTGATAATAAGGATGCTGGTGAGATAGAGATAGGGATTATATCCTAGAGATCAGATAAAGCCAGGTTATTGAGTGCAGTAATCACACAGGTGAGTCCTGATAGGGGACCTGACACCTGTGCCAATTACTGGCGGTCACGTCTGGCCTGACCCCTGGTGGCAGACCTGTGTAATTCTGCGTGCCATGTGATACTATGGTGGTGGGAGTTATGGCAGGGAGGCTGTGACATGCACACACCTTAACATCTGCCTGCCAGTACGTCTGCAAACACCTTGTCAAGCTTTGATGGTCCACGAGCCAAAAACTTGTTGACCTTTCATAATTTACAGTTGCCATGATTATCCACCAATATCTCTCATTCCAGTGGTCAGGGCTTATCCATTATATTTCTATTATTGGTTCTATTGAAGCCAGATTTTCATTAATGTTTGACTTAATGATAATGATATGATGTCACTGTTATTAATGTTTGTATAATTTTCTGTCTTTGCAGAATTTTACTAATACTGGTCGACCCCCAAAATGTTTGTACGACCCTTCAGTATTTGCGTTCCGCTCCATAAGTACAGCATACAGCCCCCTCACGCCAGTGGAGGAACCTTCCTGTGCCTACTGAAGCGCCACCTTGTGAATTTCTGATGGTTCTTTATTGCCACGACAACATGCTACAGACTTGGATCTTCTACGATGGATGATGATAACGCCATCTGGTGGGGACGAGTGTATAGAGACTGAAACGTTGGTTGTAGAGGCGTCACTGGTGGTCGTCTGCCATATATAAATATATATATAATCTACTGGCGCCCCCTGGGATGTGAGGGCATGGCGTTGGCAAGATGACATCAGGAAATGCCTGCCATCCATGTATTTAAACACTTCTCAGGATGGTGCGGCTGTGACAAATGTTACAGAGGTGTGAACAACGTGGACAACGGCACAGTGAGAAACACGGAGGAGTGAACCAGTTTACGTTTGACACCTTACATACATTGTGTCCTATACCAGCAACCAATGATGAATATAGATTATTCTCAGATGTGTCAATGATACTGAATGGTGAACTGCAATAATAATACCATGATTGTTTTGTTTATTTTTTCTTTGGTGACACACTGGGTAGGTTTGACCTAGTTTTGTTGGATGAGATTGTAAATACTGAAAATAGCACATGTAAAAAATGGGAGAAGAGTTATATTGTTCCAAAGAGTTGCAACATTTTCAACTCAATATTATTGTATTGTATTGCAAAAAAATGCAGATATTATGATTATAATTGTTGGGAGGTTGCAGGTCCCAAGTGTTTTGTGTGATGCAAAGCGTGTATGCATGGTAACTAATGCTTCGTGGATGTCTACCAAGTGGACACATACAACCACTGCAGTAGTGTAAACTGGTCAACCAATGGCATTGATATGATAAGAGACCAGACAAGAAACTGTAGAGTATTAAAATGTAGTGATAGATACCGAATGCCATGCATACATGCAACGCTTGCCAAGCCTTGGTAACGGTGGGCCCATGGTTGCTATGGAGACACCACTGTTCTCTGGTTGCCATGGTGGCATTATTCATCAGTTACCATGGCAATGTGATGATGAACATGTGAAAAATTCATGCTCTTGCCCCAAAAGATTTGATTGGACCAAATGCCAAAGATGAGGGAAAATCCTGTTGTGATTTTTTTTGCTGAACATTTAAAACAAAAGAAATAAACAAATGCATTGTTCTGGGAGTGAGCACAAGAAATCGCAGTGTGGGAAGCATACGTGTAATGAGGAGGACATTGCCCTCCTCGGCTCTCTACTACTCACCAAGGTCAAGGCCACTCTAGTCTTTCAGAGACAGCTCTGTCCGTTGCTGCAGTGCACGTCACCCGTGCCACAGACCTGGCTATCAGTATCAGCGCTATGTAGCTGTGTAGGTAGCCTTGTAGTAGGTAGAGGTAGACTGTAGTCCTATCTTCCCACCCCTTCTATATATATATATATCTATATATAGGCCCATATGCCCTGCACCCCAATAATACACCACAAATGGAGCTCACAACATTTACACCATCTATCCCTCTTATTGTAGAGTGATCACATTTCCAATACTTATATATATTTAATTCTATGTATGTGTATGTGTATATATATAAATATATATATGTATATGTATATATTTATATGTATAGATATTGGACTGCCATTCACAAATGAATGCTTGAGATGAGTGTTTAGAATATAGAGGCATGTTTGCAAGGTTTTGGTGCAGCCCTATATGGACCTGTATATAGTGAGGTAGGCTGGTAGGGTGTGGGCCGTGGAACGTTTCCTAAGCAGCTAATAAGATGGATTAACTTCAGGTACTCGCTTGACACTTTCAGCTTCTTGTCACCTACTGCCTTTATTGTCATTTTATTCTCTTGTTAATAATACTTAGTAATTTGACTGTGACGGGCTCGAAAAAGCAGCATTCACGCGACATTCTCCTGGAATGCAGAGATTGCTACGTGTATCGTGATAGTGGTTGTAGTTGGAGATGATGTCCCCCTGTATCATACACCCCCCCCCCCATTGTAGAGTAGAGTGTCCCCCCATTGTAGAGTAGAGTGTCCCCCCCCCTTATTGCCCAGACCTCGTCCATCAAGCTTGTCCCTGCTTGTAAAACGTAGTGAGTTACAGATGTGTATCCGTAGCTGTCATCCCTTGTTATACATATATATATATATATATATATATATAGGCATTTTAAGTGTAGGTCGTTCTGTACGATTTTCCCCGTTCTGTAAAGTAGATAAATTTGATTTTTTTTTTTTTTGCCACAGTATAGTGCCAGTATCTTGTGAGTATAGTGAAGGTCTGTGAACTGCTCTGTACATTTAGTGCCGTATGCATATTATATAACTACCAGTGATTAGATTGTTTATTTTTAAGTATTTATATATACATTTATTTGTTAGGTAAGATTGATATTGATTATTATCATTATTAAATGGTTGGATATAGCAGCACCAAGACGTAGTTAATCCTCCGTAGATTTCAATGAAGGGTACCAATTTTTATTAACACATGATCAAGCCATCACATACAGGGTGTTCCTAATGTCAGCTGTATTTAAATGCTTTTAAAACTTAACTGCCATGCCTTGAAAAGTAGAAGGAGCATTTTCTAGCGCCCTATGCCTTGTTAGATTTGGCCGATGGTGTGACGTCATCAGTAGCAACGGACCCGCATCTTGCTCCATGCTTACTCAAGCCAAGGATGTCAAAATGGCGCGCCTGTAATCAGAACGTGCTTTTTTGACACCCTTTGCAAAACAAACTCTCTATAACTTTACAAAGAATATGAGTATATTACGAGTAGAAAAAAAATGACGACTATTTTTGTCCTACTACAGCTAGTGACCTTAATGGTGAGGTTAGGAGAAACTTATTTTTTGACATATCCATAAAGAACAGATAGATGTGATAATCTCCGCAGTCTTTATGTGTATGATTTAATTTAAAAACAAATGATAATTATAATGGAAAGATCATAATGATATTGAATTATGGTGATGATGACATTAACATTATAAACTTGGTGGGAGGACTGGGGGAGGACATCTCCTTTACCAACACCCCATGATATGTGAATACAGCAACATTGTACATAGACAAAACTACTGCATATATATATATATATATATATATATATATAAAACTTAGTGATTGCCTTTATATAGCACATGATATATATATGTATGTGTGACTTGTACTAACACAGTCTGTCCCGATCCTCCCCCAGGCCTCTCGTGGCACCCCCTTTCACCAAATATTCACAGTCGTTGATCATCATTATCGCACACAAATATTATTTATTATTATATGTATATTTTTTTTAAAGCTTCTAAGGACAAAGAATTACTTAATGCTATGGGAACATGCAATGTTTTCCACAACTTGGATGAGAACTTGCAGTGTTTTCCACAAACTTGGATCTCTTTTTTGTAGAGCGTATGTATGTGAACATATGGTGCACGGGGGTGCTGTGGTGATTTTTGTGCTAATATGGTAATTGTGTAGCAATGTTGTATTACTCTGACCATTGTATTGGTCTTCTGATTCAGGAAAATACGGTAACTCACACCCACAAACTCAGGAGTCATGCTACGTACTGCGTCTGACACAAGGTATCCAATATGTGATTTTTGTACACTCTGTGGAGAAATAATAATGATGACTCCCAGCCCGGGAGAATCCAAAACGGTCGACCCACCCCTTCCTGGTCATAACATTATACTTCTGTTGTCGTGGGACGGGGATTTGTTCACCACAACCAATGCAGGCATGTCATTTCAACAATTGTTGCTTTTTTTCCCTGGCAAGTTCACAACTATGTAAGCTGAAGTGTTGTCTTGTTGGATAAAATGAAGAGTGATTCCGGCACATTCTTGCACAAGAGTGAAAGCTTTTGTATCCAGTTTTGGAGGTTTTCTACTTAGTCCTGAGACTTGCATACGTTTTTCTTTGAAACCATGACACTTCAAAACTTTTTATTAAACCCTAAATGGAATGGCCAGTAAAATGAATTAAAAAAACGGTTCTCATCTCAAAGATGAGATACAAAGAAACTGGCACATGTGTCGATTTCAAGGAGAAACATATGTACAAGGGAATTGGTGTAGTTGACAGGATCAGAAGGCGATTTCCTGTGTGATATGCAATGTACCTCGCCAGTAAACGCCCTTGACCAAACTCAACAGGTGGCACCACTCACGCTAGCATGCAGACATTTCATTGCCACGATTGGTGTCAACAGTTTGACCAGATTTACTTAAATGATAAATTTGTATTAATGCATAATTCCACTGTGAAAGTATTGTAACTTGGGCTGGCGATTCGGTATGTTTCAAGTAAGCAAAGCCAGAGAATTTTGTACTTGAGCTGTGTTTTTATAATGGAGGGAGAAAAGCGGCTTCTATATGCAAAATGTGATATGCGTCATGGTTCCATTCCACTTGCTTCCAGTTGGCATGGCAACAAGCAGGTCAATCTTGATTGGTCAATAATCAAACAATGCATTATGATAATAAACAGTAATCATTGTAACGCACAAACATTTTGCCTGGGTGAATATTTACCCACTCATACACCCCTTGCCTGAAAACTCCGGCCCCAAGCACAAATTGATCAATACAGTTTTCTTGCAAAAAAAAGGTACGTAATGACCTTGCACATGGCAGGAGTCTTCATGGCAAAGGGTGTAGGGTGGTTGCATCACATTTGGGGTTCGGTCCTCAAAAAGAAGGAACAAGCAGGTTTATAATCACTCTTTATTTTTTTTAAAGTATAAACATCCACGCAACTGTTTTGCAAACACTTCTTAAGATACTGGTAATGATGACAAGGCATTGCTCCATGCAGCCCCCACTTGTGATCTGTAGATTCAAAATATATAGGGAACTAGGTGTGCTGCTTGGAGCATGGCCTTGACATGTGGAGGTAGGCTATCATATAGATGCCTCCTTGTTCATTTATACAAGTACACAACAGTCATCTGTGTGTAAAGGAAGAAAAACATTTAGAATCGGCAGGACTCATGGTGCCACCTTGTGGCAGACTTTGTTGATTGACTCTGTTCTCACTGCGTTTAATACGTAGTATATTTCATAGATTATGTGATTAGGGGGACAAAAGAAGGCACCTTGAGGAGTCCAGTGATGTAGAGATTCCATTTTTGTATGTTTTATATAAGCCTCGGTGTGGAGTACGCCACACGTAAAAATGCCCTGCTCCTTCTCAATGTTTTCCCTTTCATCAGAGTATAGTTCCCGTGTGGCGTCACTGGACTGTGATGTGATTCTACAATTACGACAATAATTGCACCTAATACGTACATGTTTGTTATGATTGACTGTGGTTCGCAGAAAACATGGCATAAACTGCCCCATCTGTATAACTTACTCAACAAGACGTACAAGGTCAAGGCCACTTTCTCGAGGGTGAAAACCGGAATATAATCAGATCATACAACTCTACGTGTTGCTACCTCTCTTCATACCGACTGTGGTGTTCTTTTCCAACTTGACCAAGCCAGATTAAATAATAATCTAGTAATTACTATTTGCTCCACTATATGTTTATTAAGGTGGCTAGATACCTTTATATTTTTGTGTAAGCGTGAGTAAATGTGACGGAGGTGGTGAAATGATATTATTATTATTATTACTATGTATGGCATAGGAACAAGTTTAACAAATTGTCAATGTCGTAAAAATGCATTATGACATTTTTTGTATACATTATGACCTGTAGGGTACAATATGACGACAAACGTGACTCTGCCGAGGTGGAAGCAGCAGTGGGATAAGGTCGGTGAGATCGCGGGAAGACTTAGTCTTTCAAGTGGCACCGAGGTTACGTTTGTATTTTTAACAGAGAAGAAAGCATTTTAATATAAAAAAAGAAATGACCCATGATTAGATTTCATGTAAATGTATTATGAATTTTAGCTGACACTACATAGTAGTATAACGCTACAGATAATGAATTACCCAAGTATTCCATGTGCATCTGGTGGCCATCTGTAGATAGGATCATTCATTCATCTTTATCAAGCCTTTATTATTCTTGTGTGAAAGAATCATATATGCGTAGAGATCAGACCAATGATTGTTTAAGGTGAAATACCAGGGAACACATGCCACCTGGTGACCAACATGTTCATAACTGTTTATTTTGTCATGAACTGAACAAGAATTGAAAAAATATTGTCAAAATGTATGTGCAGTTGATTGGATTTTTATCATGGCAGGACAGTGGTGAACATGAGGGAGGCCGTGAGAGGGATGTGAACTTCCCTGCTATTTCATGTTAATATTATTGCATATGTTATGCTGCAGATTATGGCGTAATATGACATCTCTTTGCAACTCGCAACATGTCCCAAGCGCAACATATTTTTTGTACATAGACTGTTTGATAGTGAAGGGAAGGCCGTGATATATATGTTGGTCGTGTACAGTGACGGTACAAATCAAACCAGTAGCATCTACACCACCCCATCTTGATGTTTTATTATCGTGAAGACAGTAGAAGTGACCAGCGTATGCATCACGGTTATTCCAGAACCCATGCGAGTTGCTATTGGAGACAGACAGAGTAGAGGAGAGAGAGACAAAAAGCACAGTTCATTGTGTGGAGGAATTGACTAATTTCTATTGTAAACAGTTTTGGTAGACCAAATGCCACAACTATCTGGTGTGACATCAGATTCAGAAAGGCTCTCTTTTTCTTCACATATTGTTAAAAATGAAAATGAAATAAAATATTTAAAATTGATATTTATTGTTTTGTTGTGATATTGTGATACAAAAGGTATTTAGCTGTGCTGACTATGTCAACATAGCTTATGTGGTGAGGGGGAAATTTCTGTCATTCTCTTTGTCATCAATCTCAATCTTCTTTGAAATAACTGGTTTGTTCTCTTAGCTATTCGTAGATAAGATGAAATATTGTCAAGAGATGAACTATATTTTTCATTATCCCAATATAATGGCAAATAGTGAATTTTTTCTTACATGTATAGACACCTGGAACATCCAGTGCCTCATCCGGCTAATCTGAATACAGCCGCAGTTTGAGACTTCTAGAGTTAAGGGGTCACATGCCACGGTGCAGCTGGTTTGCAATATTTTAGGCTCATTGTCCTCATAAATCAATGACTGGTGGTCATGTCAATGACCTATGACATGGTAATTCAGTGAGGCTGCACTATATCTACTACAAGGTCAAGATGTAGCTGAAATAATGACGAAAGTGATGTAAACCCTAAGGCCTTAAATATCACAAAGTGACGTCAGTGATGTAAACCCTAAAGTGATGTAAACCCTAAAGCCTTAAATATCACATAGTGATGTCAGTGATGTAAGCCCTAAAGTGATGTAAACCTTAAATCCTTAAATATCACAAAGTGATGTCAGTGATGTAAGCCCTAAAGTGATGTAAACCCTAAGGCCTTAAATATCCCATAGTGATGTCAGTGATGTAAGCCCTAAAGTGATGTAAACCCTAAGGCCTTAAATATCACATAGTGATGTCAGTGATGTAAGCCCTAAAGTGATGTAAACCTTAAATCCTTAAATATCACATAGTGATGTCAGTGATGTAAACCTTAAATCCTTAAATATCATATAGTGACGTCAGTGATGTAAGCCCTAAAGTGATGTAAGCCCTAAATCCTTAAATATCACATAGTGATGTCAGTGATGTAAACCTTAAATCCTTAAATATCATATAGTGATGTCAGTGATGTAAACCCTAAAGTGATGTAAACCCTAAGGCCTTAAATATCACAAAGTGACGTCAGTGATGTAAACCCTAAGGCCTTAAATATCCAATAGTGACGTCAGTGATGTAAGCCCTAAAGTGATGTAAACCCTAAATCCTTAAATATCACATAGTGATGTCAGTGATGTAAGCCCTAAAGTGATGTAAACCCTAAGGCCTTAAATATCCCATAGTGATGTCAGTGATGTAAGCCCTAAAGTGATGTAAACCCTAAGGCCTTAAATATCCCATAGTGATGTCAGTGATGTAAGCCCTAAAGTGATGTAAACCCTAAGGCCTTAAATATCACATAGTGATGTCAGTGATGTAAGCCCTAAAGTGATGTAAACCCTAAGGCCTTAAATATCACATAGTGATGTCAGTGATGTAAGCCCTAAAGTGATGTAAACCCTAAGGCCTTAAATATCACATAGTGATGTCAGTGATGTAAGCCCTAAAGTGATGTAAACCCTAAATCCTTAAATATCACAAAGTGATGTCAGTGATGTAAGCCCTAAAGCCTTAGATATCACATAGTGATGTCAGTGATGTAAGCCCTAATGTGATGTAAACCCTAAGGCCTTAAATATCACATAGTGATGTCAGTGATGTAAGCCCTAAAGTGATGTAAACCCTAAAGCCTTAAATATCACATAGTGACGTCAGTGATGTAAGCCCTAAAGTGATGTAAACCCTAAATCCTTAAATATCACATAGTGATGTCAGTGATGTAAGCCCTAAAGTGATGTAAACCCTAAGGCCTTAAATATCACATAGTGATGTCAGTGATGTAAGCCCTAAAGCCTTAAATATCACATAGTGATGTCAGTGATGTAAGCCCTAAAGTGATGTAAACCCTAAGGCCTTAAATATCACATAGTGATGTCAGTGATGTAAGCCCTAAAGTGATGTAAACCCTAAGGCCTTAAATATCACATAGTGATGTCAGTGATGTAAGCCCTAAAGTGATGTAAACCCTAAAGCCTTAAATATCACATAGTGATGTCAGTGATGTAAGCCCTAAAGTGATGTAAACCCTAAGGCCTTAAATATCACAAAGTGATGTCAGTGATGTAAGCCCTAAAGTGATGTAAACCCTAAAGCCTTAAATATCACATAGTGATGTCAGTGATGTAAGCCCTAAAGTGATGTAAACCCTAAAGCCTTAAATATCACATAGTGATGTCAGTGATGTAAGCCCTAAAGTGATGTAAACCCTAAGGCCTTAAATATCACATAGTGATGTCAGTGATGTAAGCCCTAAAGTGATGTAAACCCTAAGGCCTTAAATATCACAAAGTGATGTCAGTGATGTAAGCCCTAAAGTGATGTAAACCCTAAAGCCTTAAATATCACATAGTGATGTCAGTGATGTAAGCCCTAAAGTGATGTAAACCCTAAAGCCTTAAATATCACATAGTGATGTCAGTGATGTAAGCCCTAAAGTGATGTAAACCCTAAGGCCTTAAATATCACATAGTGATGTCAGTGATGTAAGCCCTAAAGCCTTAAATATCACATAGTGATGTCAGTGATGTAAGCCCTAAAGTGATGTAAACCCTAAGGCCTTAAATATCACATAGTGATGTCAGTGATGTAAGCCCTAAAGTGATGTAAACCCTAAGGCCTTAAATATCACATAGTGATGTCAGTGATGTAAGCCCTAAAGTGATGTAAACCCTAAAGCCTTAAATATCACATAGTGATGTCAGTGATGTAAGCCCTAAAGTGATGTAAACCCTAAGGCCTTAAATATCACATAGTGATGTCAGTGATGTAAGCCCTAAACTGATGTAAACCCTAAGGCCTTAAATATCACATAGTGATGTCAGTGATGTAAGCCCTAAAGTGATGTAAACCCTAAAGCCTTAAATATCACATAGTGATGTCAGTGATGTAAGCCCTAAAGTGATGTAAACCCTAAGGCCTTAAATATCACAAAGTGATGTCAGTGATGTAAGCCCTAAAGTGATGTAAACCCTAAAGCCTTAAATATCACATAGTGATGTCAGTGATGTAAACCCTAAAGTGATGTAAACCCTAAAGCCTTAAATATCACATAGTGACGTCATCACATGTTAGGACTACTACTCCTCTGTTTCCAAGGTGATATGACATCATCAATGATAATTGATTAAGCATACAATATTATGCACTGACGATGGCTGTCAAAACATAACTAACAACAGGGTTATGCCTTAAAAACAAACTCATATGTCAGGCCTAAAGGAATTTTGATACAATACTTGATCAACTGTCAGCCATCTTGGTTTTGGTGTTATCACATATTCGCACAGATGATTTTGACTTCTCTCCCACCATTCAACTTTTGAAACCCCTACGCTGCTACTAAAGACTTTCCACTCAATGTCTGATATCTTCTCTAAAGGGAATAACACATTAAAGGCAAGGAGCTGTGCTAACCAGTTTATAAAGTTACAATTCTACAGTGGGTATGTGAAGAACGATCCTCAAATCTCATTTTTATTCCTTTATAAGTTTCATGAAATAAATATTTATACAAAACTAAACTTTGTGATCAAATGTTATTACTCATCATATTATCCCTACATACATTTCTGTGTCATTTGAAAGTGGATGAGTCTTCTGCTAAAAACCCAATCATCCAATGACCAGTGGTCAAGTGCAGACACCTGCTTAGTAAAGCTTTGCTTACTATGGGGCACCCTGGGATTGGGACACTGGAGTGATTTGGCTTACAGAGGCCTGTTAGTCCATTGGTGTTTGCCAGACCTCTATTACCCCTGACAGACAACAATAGTGGTCACAAGAGCACTGTGGCTTACTTGCATTTTTAGCAAAACACAATAATCATGGCAGGTGTATTTTGGTTAATGTCAGGTAGATTGTTTGTGTCCGTTTTTTATGACATTTCATTTAAAAATAACCCAAATCTCTGTAAAATTGCCTGTGACCTTTGTGATTTGTGATGAAAGCCTTTATGCAATTGTTTTCACAAACATTATTGAATCTTTTGGAGTGGAGTGAGGATGATTGTATAATTCAGTAAAGCACGTCTTTGAAATATTTCACAACTGGTGATGAAGCACTCTGCAAGGGCAGCTGTTTGCAACATTGTTGGGTTTCTATTCTGTGCCCATGTTGACATTAAATAAAAATGGTTGCCATTACCTTGTGGCAAAATCAATAGTAATAATGTATTGAGGAGACATTAGAGAAATTATCTAGCAATAGTTGAGCACAGAGGTACAATCTAAGAAGTACAAGGTCCTCGCCGGATGCCATTCGCCAGACAAATTGCTCCAGCACAATGTGCCTTGACAAAATGATGTGTTCCATGAAAGGGGCAGAGAGCCCGTGTAATTGTATGACTTAGCAATTTGCTTCCTTTAAGGGACACGTTGTTCAGCATTTTTGGTCACCAGGGGGCTCTCCTGTTGACTGTAGACACATAGAATGGTTGGTCAAGGGGTCAGCGTCTGTGAGTAATGATCAGAATAAAGAGAATAATGATCAAATAAATGGCACTGACCATAGTTCAAAACACTCACCAGAGGGAGTCACTGATGAGGTGTGATTTACAAGGCGGACCATACATTGATATGGATTAATGAGGTCATCATGCTTACTGGTTTTATCGATATTGAATAGTGTCAAAACAATAATCACATTTCAATATGCAGAGCATATTAATAGTAAATATCATATTCATATGAATCTACAATTGACTTATTTTTGTTTTTATATTTATCTTGATCACTTCGCTCTCTGGTACGTTTCTTTTCTGGAAAAATATGCTTAAAGATTTAAATATTCAGTGTTCTTTCCAAACTCCCATAGAATGCACAAAATACCAACTCATTAAAACTAAATGAAATTGGTTACTCACACACCAATACCACATACACACACATACACACACATTTTAAAGATTCAATGTTAAAATTTCTGATTTATTTCATTTTATGTTTGTGATTGTTTATTAAAGAGATATTCCTCGCTTCTCTTTGGAAGTTGTCGGGCATTGTGCTCAAGTGGCAGCTTTCTTCTATATAACTCAAGCTTACAATCACCTTGAGATGTAATTTGATCATTTTCATACCTAATTTTTGGTCAAAACAATATTTTAAACCCATAAGAGAAAAAGGTCCTCTAAAAGCAAGCACTTTGTAATCAGAAAATATTTGTCTGTTTGGAAATGAAATTAAGAATGATATTTTTCTGCTTTTTGACCCCTTATGTAATGGTGAAAGGTACAGTATTACTTGGCATTATGCGATTTATCGGTACTAACACATCAGTCAAGTGCCCTATGTTCTCATGGTACTTTTGGAAATAACATGGTGTACTCCTATTCCAATAACATTTGCTGTTGAGAAATGTTACAAGAACAAAAACTATATCTTTGATTCTAAAACGACCTAATTATGTTTGATGTTCTTTCAATTCATCAAATAATTTACACAACTTCCGGTTCTTTTGTTATTTATAAAACTGATTAAATAAAATAGATATACACACATACACACAGTCTTACCGGCCCCACTAGCACAGTTGGTAGAGCATAGGATCTGTGCCTTTGTTAGTAATATGAGTGGAGGACGGGAGGTGCTGGGTTCGAATCCCACTGCTGGTAGTGTTACTTTCACACTTGTTAAATGGCCTGATATGGCCATAGTTGCTGAAAGGGACGTAAAAACACCATTTCACAATTTTATACACGGTCTTTGTATTGCATTGGTTATTTTGATTTGCATCTATCTAATATAAAGTAAATGAAATATTCAAGTTAAGTTATTTTCACTGGACCTCTGATACATGACAAAACACAGCTGGTATTGTTACTGCATAAATGGACAGACGAACAGACAGACAGACATCTCTAAACAATCCTGGATGCAGACGTAATTGCTTCCAATGACACTGCCTGGCAGGGCATATATGCCAACTATTCAAGGTCACTGATTTCTGGTTGCACAAGCATGATGCTTATTCTGAAACAATTCCACTGATTATTTCAAACCAATAGATCACAGACATGTGACAAGTGACAATATCAACTGACAAAAGATATTGATATCGTTGCCAAAATCATATATATGTGTGATCAAAATTGTCTCTGTCAACATCACAGATAAGAAATGCATAAGAGATATATCTATTTGATGAAGAGTATAAATGTAATGCACCAAATGGTTGGTTTATAATGTGACCGTGCAGTTCCACGGGCTTCATGCCAAGAAGCCTTACAAGTACAGGCATTAACTGATACAGGAAGATGCTATGCGGCTGGAATGGGATTAGCTTTGGAGCTGAGCCTTTGACCGTCACTACTGCATTAACACTGCCTCAAAACAAACTGCCTCATTCTACACAATTAAACTTTTTTCTGTGTGAGTTGAGTGACACTACTTTAATGTTATCAAAAGACACCTACTTCCTTAATATGGCTGAATGGGGTATGACAATGTGGCTGAATGGAGGTTGGTAATGTGGCTGAATGGAGGTTGGTAATGTGGCTGATTGGGGGTTGGCAATGTGGCTGAATGGAGGTTGGCAATGTGGCTGAATGGAGGTTGACAATGTGGCTGAATGGAGGTTGGTAATGTGGCTGAATGGAGGTTGGTAATGTGGCTGATTGGGGGTTGACAATGTGGCTGAATGGAGGATGGCAATGTGGCTGAATGGAGGTTGACAATGTGGCTGAATGGAGGTTGGTAATGTGGCTGATTGGGGGTTGACAATGTGGCTGATTGGGGGTTGACAATGTGGCTGAATGGAGGATGGCAATGTGGCTGAATGGAGGTTGTCAATGTGGCTGAATGGAGGATGACAATGTGGCTGAATGGAGGTTGGTAATGTGGCTGATTGGGGGTTGACAATGTGGCTGAATGGAGGATGACAATGTAGCTGAATGGAGGTTGGTAATGTGGCTGATTGGGGGTTGACAATGTGGCTGAATGGAGGATGACAATGTGTCTGAATGGAGGTTGGCAATGTGGCTGAATGGAGGATGACAATGTGGCTGATTGGGGGTTGACAATGTGGCTGAATGGAGGATGGCAATGTAGCTGAATGGAGGTTGGCAATGTGGCTGAATGGAGGTTGTCAATGTGGCTGAATGGAGGATGGCAATGTAGCTGATTGGGGGTTGGCAATGTGGCTGAATGGAGGTTGGCAATGTGGCTGATTGGGGGTTGACAATGTGGTTGAATGGAGGATGGCAATGAAGCTGATTGGGGGTTGACAATGTGGCTGAATGGAGGATGACAATGTGGCTGAATGGAGGTTGGCAATGTGGCTGAATGGAGGTTGTCAATGTGGCTGAATGGAGGTTGACAATGTGGCTGAATGGAGGTTGGTTATGTGGCTGAATGGAGGTTGGCATGGTGGCTGAATGGAGGTTGGCAATGTGGCTGAATGGAGGTTGTCAATGTGGCTGAATGGAGGTTGGCAATGTGGCTGAATGGAGTATAACAATGTGGCTGAATGGAGGTTGGCAATGTGGCTGAATGGAGGATGACAATGTGGCTGAATGGAGGATGACAATGTGGTTGATTGGAGGTTGGCAATGTGGCTGAATGGAGGATGACAATGTGGCTGAATGGAGGTTGTCAATGTGGCTGATTAGAGGATGACAATGTGGCTGAATGGAGGATGACAATGTGGCTGAATGGAGGTTGGTAATGTGGCTGAATGGAGGTTGGCATGGTGGCTGAATGGAGGTTGGCAATGTGGCTGAATGGAGTATAACAATGTGGCTGATTAGAGGATGACAATGTGGCTGAATGGAGGTTGACAATGTGGCTGATTAGAGGATGACAATGTGGCTGAATGGAGGTTGACAATGTGGCTGAATGGAGGTTGGCAATGTGGCTGAATGGAGGATGACAATGTGGCTGAATGGAGGTTGGCAATGTGGCTGAATGGAGGTTGGCAATGTGGCTGAATGGAGGTTGACAATGTGGCTGAATGGAGGTTGGCAATGTGGCTGAATGGAGGTTGGCATGGTGGCTGAATGGAGGTTGGCAATGTGGCTGAATGGAGGTTGTCAATGTGGCTGAATGGAGGATGACAATGTGGCTGAATGGAGGTTGGTAATGTGGCTGAATGGAGGATGACAATGTGGCTGAATGGAGGATGACAATGTGGCTGAATGGAGGTTGTCAATGTGGCTGATTAGAGGATGACAATGTGGCTGAATGGAGGTTGGCAATGTGGCTGAATGGAGGATGACAATGTGGCTGAAGGGAGGTTGTCAATGTGGCTGAATGGAGTATAACAATGTGGCTGAAGGGAGGTTGTCAATGTGGCTGAATGGAGTATAACAATGTGGCTGTATGGAGGATGACAATGTGGCTGAATGGAGGTTGACAATGTGGCTGAATGGAGTATAACAATGTGGCTGAAGTAATGATGATATCTCCTAGGGAAATAACATGCCATGGGGATCATATATTTCTAAGCAAATGCGCTGGACCTGGAGCATTGTAGAAAGGGGCCTCGAGAAACATCAAACACACTTCTGTTCTGACTTGTTAAATGTTATTTTCAATTCTTATTTTTATAGTGCAACCCATACCGTAGTCATAATAGTTTCCTTGTTTAATACAGAATAAAATTGGAGGCAGCAGCATGACAGGGAAAGGTTTCGTATCTGTCATTAGATAGTTGTCTAAGGCCCTCTTTATACATTGCTTTTTTGGGGATCACATTTGTGGTTTTACAATCAACTACCAGTAAAGTTTAGGCCAAGCAACAATGATTTTTAACTCTAAGTAAATTGTCCATCAAAAGGATTGGGACGAAGAAGAAGTGCATTAGGTGTAGAAGATGGGACACTTGACTGACTCGAGTGTGATTCTGCAAATAAGTATTGCCATAGCCTGGGCGACATTAAAACTGTTAACAATCACTGATTACCTTTTCCTTGAAGAACATCTGTTTAATCTCCACAGTGACATTAGCCTAGAAGTACGGAGTAGTCAAAGTGAAGCAACTGATTAAAGTCACAAGAATGAGCTTTGATTTGTGTGCAGTTGAGAAATGAAGAGGAATCAATTGCTGAAAGTTTCAATGGCGTATCCAGGGAATTGGTAAGGGGTGCTAATAACGTGTGGGATTAAAGGGTTGACCTCTTCCTATTCTATGCAGTGAAACCTCCTGTGGCCGATAATTAGTCACTGCTAACAAATATACAGATGTGTGGATGCAGGGGGTTTCCTGGACCCGCCTGTTATTCCACCTGATGGAGATCATACATATATGAAGTGGTGTCGATTTGCAAGGCCAGTGTTGGATGCCTTCATCTTTATAATATCGCTCAGACGTGAAGGCATCACTTTGCCAATGGTCGGATTGTGGAGTAGATGTGTATTTGTGTCTACACAGACCGTGTTCCTGTCTCCAGGACTGCTGTATGATGCTGCACGTGCTGGAGTTTGTTCATGTGTTTTACTGTCTCCAGCAGTTCCTCCAGAAACACAAATAGAAAGTGTGTCCCACAAAACAGAACTGAGTCCTCATATAAAGCACCGCATCACAACTGCAGTGGCCATTAAATAATGAAATAGCAGAACTTGTTGAGTGATCCTGCTCCCACACAGATTGCAAACAATATGTGTTGATTAATATCGCAGAATATTGTTTACAGTTACATAAACCCTTCTATCGGAACAAACTCTAATACCTTTGTTATGCAGAGCAGTATTGAGTTTGCTATAAGCAAAGCTCGGCTCTTTGTTTCTATAAGCTGCAATCATCCATGATTCCCCAGAGTTTATTTGCTTAATGTTCTAAAGCCGCTTCCCATTAATCTCAAGTGTTTTAGTATTTCTCAGATGTCAGTATTTTTGGTGCTTCTCGGGGTAAAGCATTTTGATATTTCTGCAGTTGGTAATTCTGAACTTTAGCTAATCATATTTAAAACCAATCTCTATAAAACAAATTTTGATTGTAATCGTAAATATAGGTTTAGATTATTTGGCTTGATAATGCCAGTGATAACATAAAAAGGCCAGTGTTAACATTAACAGGTCAGTCATAACACTAACAGGCTAGTGATAACATTAACAGGCCAGTGATAACATTAACAGGCCAGTGATGACATTAACAGGCCAGTGATAACATTAACAGGTCAGTGTTAACATTAACAGGCCAGTGATAACATTAACTGGCCTGTGATAACATTAACTGGCCAGTGATAACACTAACAGGCCAGTGATAACATTAAACAGGCCAGTGATAACATTAACAGGCCAGTGATAACATTACCAGGCCAGTGATAACATTAACAGGCCAGTCATAACATTAACAGGCCTGTAATAACATTAAACAGGCCAGTCATAACATTAACAGGCCAGTCATAATATTAACAGGCCAGTCATAACATTAAACAAACCAGTGATAACATTAACAGACCAGTGTTGACATTAACAGACCAGTCATAACATTAACAGACCAGTCATAACATTAACAGGCCAGTGATAACATTAACAAGCCAGTGATAACACTAACAGACCAGTGTTGACATTAACAGACCAGTGATAACATTAACAGGCCAGTGATAACATTAACAGGCCAGTGATAACATTAACAGGCCAGTGATAACATTAACAGGCCAGTTATAAAATTAACAGGCCAGTGATAACATTAACAGGCCAGTTATAAAATTAACAGGCCAGTGATAACATTAACAGGCCAGTGATAACATTAACAGGCCAGTGATAACATTAACAGGTCAGTGTTAGCATTAACAGGCCAGTGATAACATTAACTGGCCAGTGATAACATTAACAGGCCAGTGATAACACTAACAAGCCAGTGATAACATTAACAGACCAGTGATAACATTAACAGGCCAGTGATAACATTAACTGGCCAGTGATAACATTAACAAGCCAGTGATAACACTAACAGACCAGTGATGACATTAACAGACCAGTGATAACATTAACATGCCAGTGATAACATTAACAGGCCAGTGATAACATTAACAGGCCAGTGATAACATTAACAGGCCAGTTATAAAATTAACAGGCCAGTGATAACATTAACAGGCCAGTTATAAAATTAACAGGCCAGTGATAACATTAACAGGCCAGTGATAACATTAACAGGCCAGTCATAACATTAACGGGCCAGTCATAACATTAACAGGCCAGTGATAACATTAACAGGCCAGTGATAACATTAACAGGCCAGTGATAACATTAACAGGCCAGTGATAACATTAACAAACCAGTGATAACATTAACAGGCCAGTGATAACATTAACAGGCCAGTGATAACATTAACAGGCCAGTGATAACATTAACAAACCAGTGATAACATTAACAGGCCAGTGATAACATTAACAGGTCAGTGATCATATTAACAGGTCAGTGATCATATTAACAGGTCAGTGATAACATTAACAGGCCAGTGATAACATTAACAGGTCAGTCATAACATTAACAGGTCAGTGATCATATTAACAGGTCAGTGATAACATTAACAGGTCAGTGATAACATTAACAAACCAGTGATAACATTAACAGGCCAGTGATAACATTAACAGGTCAGTGATCATATTAACAGGTCAGTGATCATATTAACAGGTCAGTGATCATATTAACAGGTCAGTGATAACATTAACAGGCCAGTGATAACATTAACAAACCAGTGATAACATTAACAGGTCAGTGATCATATTAACAGGTCAGTGATCATATTAACAGGTCAGTGATCATATTAACAGGTCAGTGATCATATTAACAGGCCAGTGATAACATTAACAGGCCAGTGATAACATTAACAGGCCAGTGATAACATTAACAGGCCAGTGATCATATTAACAGGTCAGTGATCATATTAACAGGTCAGTGATCATATTAACATGCCAGTGATAACATTAACAGGCCAGTGATCATATTAACAGGCCAGTGATAACATTAACAGGCCAGTCATAACATTAACGGGCCAGTCATAACATTAACAGGCCAGTGATAACATTAACAGGCCAGTGATAACATTAACAGGCCAGTGATAACATTAACAGGCCAGTGATAACATTAACAAACCAGTGATAACATTAACAGGCCAGTGATAACATTAACAGGTCAGTGATCATATTAACAGGTCAGTGATCATATTAACAGGTCAGTGATCATATTAACAGGTCAGTGATCATATTAACAGGCCAGTGATAACATTAACAGGTCAGTGATAACATTAACGGGCCAGTGATAACATTAACAGGTCAGTGATCATATTAACAGGTCAGTGATCATATTAACAGGTCAGTGATCATATTAACAGGTCAGTGATCATATTAACAGGTCAGTGATCATATTAACAGGCCAGTGATAACATTAACAGGTCAGTGATAACATTAACAGGCCAGTGATAACATTAACAAACCAGTGATAACATTAACAGGCCAGTCATAACATTAAAAGGTCAGTGATGACATTAACATGCCAGTGATAACATTAACAGGCCAGTGATAACATTAACGGGCCAGTGATAACATTAACAGGTCAGTGATAACATTAACAGGTCAGTGATCATATTAACAGGTCAGTGATCATATTAACAGGTCAGTGATCATATTAACAGGCCAGTGATAACATTAACAGGCCAGTGATAACATTAACAGGTCAGTGATAACATTAACAGGCCAGTGATAACATTAACATGCCAGTGATAACATTAACAGGCCAGTGATAACATTAACAGGCCAGTGATAACATTAACAGGCCAGTGATAACATTAACAGGTCAGTGATAACATTAACAGGTCAGTGATAACATTAACATGCCAGTGATAACATTAACAGGCCAGTGATAACATTAACGGGCCAGTGATAACATTAACAGGTCAGTGATAACATTAACAGGTCAGTGATCATATTAACAGGTCAGTGATCATATTAACAGGTCAGTGATCATATTAACAGGTCAGTGATCATATTAACAGGTCAGTGATAACATTAACAGGTCAGTGATAACATTAACAGGCCAGTGATAACATTAAGAAACCAGTGATAACATTAACAGGCCAGTGATAACATTAACGGGCCAGTGATAACATTAACAGGTCAGTCATAACATTAACAGGTCAGTGATAACATTAACAGGTCAGTGATCATATTAACAGGTCAGTGATCATATTAACAGGCCAGTGATCATATTAACAGGCCAGTGATAACATTAACAGGCCAGTGATAACATTAACAGGCCAGTGATAACATTAACAAACCAGTGATAACATTAACAGGCCAGTGATAACATTAACAGGTCAGTGATCATATTAACAGGTCAGTGATCATATTAACAGGTCAGTGATCATATTAACAGGCCAGTGATAACATTAACAGGCCAGTGATAACATTAACAAACCAGTGATAACATTAACAGGCCAGTGATCATATTAACAGGTCAGTGATCATATTAACAGGTCAGTGATCATATTAACAGGCCAGTGATCATATTAACAGGCCAGTGATCATATTAACAGGTCAGTGATCATATTTACAGGCCAGTGATAACATTAACAGGCCAGTGATAACATTAACAGGCCAGTGATAACATTAACAAACCAGTGATCATATTAACAGGCCAGTGATAAGATTAACAGGTCAGTGATCATATTAACAGGTCAGTGATCATATTAACAGGTCAGTGATCATATTAACAGGTCAGTGATAACATTAACGGGCCAGTGATAACATTAACAGGCCAGTGATAACATTAACAGGTCAGTGATCATATTAACAGGTCAGTGATCATATTAACAGGCCAGTGATAACATTAACGGGCCAGTGATAACATTAACAGGCCAGTGATAACATTAACAGGCCAGTGATAACATTAACAGGCCAGTGATAACATTAACAGGCCAGTGATAACATTAACAAACCAGTGATAACATTAACAGGCCAGTGATCATATTAACAGGTCAGTGATCATATTAACAGGTCAGTGATCATATTAACAGGTCAGTGATCATATTAACAGGCCAGTGATCATATTAACAGGTCAGTGATCATATTAACAGGCCAGTGATAACATTAACAGGCCAGTGATAACATTAACGGGCCAGTGATAACATTAACAGGTCAGTGATAACATTAACAGGTCAGTGATCATATTAACAGGTCAGTGATCATATTAACAGGTCAGTGATCATATTAACAGGCCAGTGATAACATTAACAGGCCAGTGATAACATTAACAGGCCAGTGATAACATTAACAAACCAGTGATAACATTAACAGGCCAGTGATAACATTAACAGGTCAGTGATCATATTAACAGGTCAGTGATCATATTAACAGGTCAGTGATCATATTAACAGGTCAGTGATCATATTAACAGGCCAGTGATAACATTAACAGGCCAGTGATAACATTAACAGGTCAGTGATAACATTAACGGGCCAGTGATAACATTAACAAACCAGTGATAACATTAACGGGCCAGTGATAACATTAACAGGTCAGTGATCATATTAACAGGCCAGTGATAACATTAACAGGCCAGTGATAACATTAACAGGTCAGTGATAACATTAACAGGCCAGTGATAACATTAACAAACCAGTGATAACATTAACAGGCCAGTGATAAAATTAACAGGTCAGTGATCATATTAACAGGTCAGTGATCATATTAACAGGTCAGTGATCATATTAACAGGTCAGTGATCATATTAACAGGTCAGTGATCATATTAACAGGTCAGTGATCATATTAACAGGCCAGTGATAACATTAACAGGTCAGTGATAACATTAACGGGCCAGTGATCATATTAACAGGTCAGTGATCATATTAACAGGCCAGTGATAACATTAACAGGCCAGTGATAACATTAACAGGTCAGTCATAACATTAACAGGTCAGTGATCATATTAACATTGACATCATAGAGGCAGTGTGTTTGATATAAAAGCGATGTTAGTGTATTGAGAATAATAATTGGTATGAGATAAATTCAATGGAAATGGAAAACAAATCTAGGATTTCCTTCTTAAAGAACATTCAATACATGGAAATGATGCTAACTAAACAAGGTAAATCGTGTAAAAGAATAGGTTCAAACGGTCAAAAGGGTAAAAGTCCACCCCGCCCACATATCATATTTTATGTCACAAATTGTCATATTTCATCGCTTTATTGTGCAGACATCCAACGAGTTGGAAGACAATTATAAATCGCAGGTGAACTCTCATAAAACTATCATGTTTCTTGGGCTTGTCGGTCTCTGTCAATGTGATTTGAGTGTTTGTCTATAATACATGTTACATGTTGCATTAGTCACAGACAATCCTTCCAACGTTTCTCTTTTAATCCCAAGTGCAATGCAGATTACAGGATACGAAACGAAGATATTATGTCAGATGCTAATTCAGTTAACAAAGTAGTCACCTTTGCTAAATAGTTTCGAATTAGACCAACAAAGTACCACAGTTCCATCTTATCTGAGACTAAGCCCATTTCGATACGGGAATGATCTGCTGTACGTATTGTTATTCCAGATAATGATGGCAAACTTGATTGAATAAAATCATCCAACTTGCTGAAAGATCATCCGACTTGCTGAAAGATCATCTGACTTGCTGAAAGATCATCTGACGTGCTGAAAGATCATCTGACGTGCTGAAAGATCATCTACCTTGCTGAAAGATCATCAACCTTGCTGAAAGATCATCTACCTTGCTGAAAGATCATCAACCTTGCTGAAAGATCATCTAACTTACTGAAAGATCATCCGACTTGCTGAAAGATCATCTAACTTACTGAAAGATCATCCAACTTGCTGAAAGATCATCTACCTTGCTGAAAGATCATCTAACTTACTGAAAGATCATCTAACTTACTGAAAGATCATCCGACTGGCTGAAAGATCATCAAACTTGCTGAAAGATCATCTGACTTGCTGAAAGATCATCCGACTTGCTGAAAGATCATCTAACTTACTGAAAGATCATCCAACTTGCTGAAAGATCATCTACCTTGCTGAAAGAACATCTACCTTGCTGAAAGATCATCTAACTTACTGAAAGATCATCCGACTTGCTGAAAGATCATCTAACTTACTGAAAGATCATCCAACTTGCTGAAAGATCATCTGACTTGCTGAAAGATCATCTGACTTGCTGAAAGATCATCTGACTTACTGAAAGATCATCCGACTTGCTGAAAGATCATCTAACTTACTGAAAGATCATCCAACTTGCTGAAAGATCATCCAACTTGCTAAATAATCTGAAACGCTGAATGATCATCCAACTTGCTAAAAAAAATCATCTGACTTGCTGAAATCTGGCTTGATCACTTGCAATAAAAACATTTGCCGAAGAAATGTCATTTACTTTGGCTTAGGAAAGTCACCTGTAAAAATAGTAATGTGCTTAAAGAAATCACATGCATACAAAAACTAGTGTCATGAATAAAAATAATGTTTTAGTGCCTTTATGTGCATTTATTTTGAGGTATAGTGAGGAAATTACGTGCGGATCACAGTAGCATATTATAAATCATATTTCCATATATATTCCATGTATATCAGGAATGAATAAGAAAAAATCAGCGTTCGGTGCTTATCTGTCAAGAAATGCCACCAAACAACATTTATGATGGGAAGAAGTCTTTTCCTCAACCATTTTAGTAATTTGATCATATATTTATACATAAACATTTGTTACCATACCATTGGCACATAGTTTTGATTGGAATAAAGGCATTTACAAATTCCTGTTTACAGGATAAAGAGATACTAAAACAAACTTTAAAACATATTTTAAAACCCCAGCCCTTATCTGAGTGACCATACCATAATTATTCTAATCAGAGTGTCCGGAATAAAGCAGCATTAGCTGGTGTGTGTTTGTGGTCCGGAAGACCAGCTCTGAACGAAAGCTGCAGATCTTCCCGGCCACACTCAACCGGTATTATAGACCGGAAATTGACCTACGCTTCCTGTCTGTATAAAATACTCCATGGCGTCATATGCCTCATACAAGGCCTTGATAAAATGCACCAAGAAGTGTGATTTATATTTCACTCGATCAGAATATTATGGTTTTATTAGATCTAATGCTGATGATGAATTAAATCCATATTTATATTCGTAATGAGAGGGAAACCTATATATATTGACTTGCATTGTTGCTTGGGAGATTTTAAGTGCCCATTTTACTTTCAAACGATAAATGCCTCGACGTGATTTGTTTCACAAGAGAATGTTTCTGACTTTAAAGATGAAACAATGGAGTAAGGAAAAGCTGGGGGGAGAGAGATTGAAAAGTTGATCTTTTCACAGTTTTGTAACTCATGATTCAAAGATATACTTATTACATGAATATTAAATATACGTTTTCATACTTGATGTGCGAAATATACATTTAGGCTACACTACATTAACATAGTAACCCTCCAAACAGTAGTGGGGAAATTCTTTGTAAAAGCGACAATATCAGCACAAGTTAGACATGTAGGCCATATCAGGTCAGATAGTAGCCCGCCACTAGGGCTCAATGCCCTACTCCTGTCAGAACACATTTAGGCCATATCAGGTCAGATAGTAGCCCGCCGCTAGGGCTCAATGCCCAACTCCTGTCAGAACACATGTAGGCCATATCAGGTCAGATAGTAGCCCGCCACTAGGGCTCAATGCCCTACTCCTGTCAGAACTCATGTAGGCCATATCAGGTCGGATAGCAGCCCGCCACTAGGGCTCAATGCCCTACTCCTGTCAGAACACATGTATGTCAAATCAGGTCAGGTAGTAGCCCGCCACTAGCGCTCAATGCCCTACCCCTGTCAGAACTCATGTAGGCTATATCAGGTCAGATAGTAGCCCGCCACTAGGGCTCAATGCCCAACTCCTGTCAGAACACATTTAGGCCATATCAAGTCAGATAGTAGCCCGCCACTAGCGCTCAATGCCCAACTCCTGTCAGAACACATGTAGGCCATATCAGGTCAGATAGTAGCCCGCCACTAGGGCTCAATGCCCAACTCCTTTCAGAACTCATGTAGGTCATATCAGGTCAGATAGTAGCCCGCCACTAGGGCTCAATGCCCTACTCTTGTCAGAACACATGTAGGTCATATCAAGTCAGATAGTAGCCCGCCACTAGGGCTCAATGCCCTACTCCTGTCAGAACTCAAGTAGGTTATATCAGGTCAGATAGTAGCCCGCCACTAGGGCTCAATGCCCTACTCCTGTCAGAACATATGTTGTTCATATCAGGTCACAGATAGTAGCCCGCCACTAGGGCTCAATGTTCTACTCTTTTCAAATGTCCTGTGAGCTCCGCTCCATAATACATATATAAATATCAGACTGTCGGTCAACGTGTAGTATTGAATGAGGCTGGGGGTAAGGCGGATGAGGTCAGAAAATAATAGGAAAAGGAAATGGGAAAGACACTCGCCACAAAACTGAACCGGAAACCCCAATATAATTTGCATTCAAGGTCTAAATTACAAACATTAGAACTTTAGATGTTGGAGAATAATTCATACAGATCATGGCTGATATATTCTTGCATGTCATGGCATGTATGCTGAATTCTTGCTGTCCATGTTGCATGTTACATCTTCGAGTAATATTATCTAATGTTACATTGACCGGTGGATGGACACCGGCAACTGTGCGTCTCGCTGACCTCCATAAGATTCACGTGGAATAATTCAGTAATTTGAGAAAGGGCCCACTGTGGAGCCATGAGACGCCCTATCGACCTCCACATGTGGCGCCCCCTGTCGCACAAGTATCACCTATTTATTGTATAAATCTCCTATTGAAGACGTGCGTGTCCATCAAATGGTGGAGAGTTTCTACTTGTGTTCCTACGGTTGCTTGATTTGATTCAGCAGTCATGTGATCGAGATCGGTCATGTGATCAGGTTACTCCGTCCGTCCATTCAGGTAGGCCCCATGGTATCTTGTGGTCCTCTTTGTTGCAGTATCGAATCAAGCTCATTTTCCGTGACCCTATTTCACACTGCTGACATGTGTTTGGATGAAATTCCACTCAAATAGAAAGCGCCATTCTAGTGAAGCGACCCCGAGGATTTCATGACGAGGGATATAACTCATTGTGTTAGTTTCATCAGGACTTCCTCATAGACATTTTGGAGGGCGAAGATGCAGCACAACACTTGTAAATATCACACGATATATCTCCTCTTATAACTACTAAACTAATCGTGAAAGACTGACACGAGTTGATGAGTCGAGTTTGACACCAAATCAGAGTAAACTTGGAAACTAGGAAAAGGAAAACAGGCCCAATGTGACGCTTTCCTATGATTACTGGCGAGTCATATGGCGAGTCATATACTACCTCTGCCGCAATTGGCATGACATTCTCTCAATCTATTCCGCAAGGTCGATTGCATAATCCAAATTATCGTGCTCAATTGGTGGGCTGTGCAAATGCTCACTCACAATTCCCACCCATTTTCAAACAAAAGCAAGCTATCACATCCACACACACACGTGTTGATCGTTGCTTGCATGCACGTGTTGTGACTACTCACTTTCTAAACAAACCAATGACACCAGTTGACTGAGTTATACTTGCACTTGTATTTGTTGTTGTAGTCACTTTCTAACCAAAACAAGTACACCAATTGGTTATGTTGTCTATTGGCTGCTAAAAGAACCTTGTTATGGGTGTGACCTCTTTGTACTCACTGATTATGGTCAATACTTGCAGAGCCAGGTATAAATCCTGGATCTGCAATGCAGAGTATCCTATGATTCCAACAGGAAACATTACTGAATACGATATGTCTGCCATCCTGGATATCCATATTGCATATGAGATACCCCAATTCAAATCGATATTTGAGGTTCGAGATAGTGACAGATTACTCATCCATAGTGACAGAAAACCCAGCATAAAAACTTGACCACGGACCAGTATAAAAAAGACTTGACCACAGACCAGTATAAAAACAATACCACAGACCAGTATAACAACTTGATCACAGACCAATATAAATACTTGACCATAAACCAGCATAAAAACTTGATCACAGGCCAGAATTAAAACTTGACCACAGGCCAGTATAAAAAAACTGTGAATTGTGATCAATTAATGATCATTAAATATCTAATGTTTATATATTTGTATCCTCTCATACTATGGAATAATTAATATTCCAAGAAAATAATGGATTTTGCTCTATCAATTTCAAGAAACATTATGCCCATAGAGAAAATTATGGAAACTGCCATAAATGAGAAATTCAAAATAAAAGTTGCCCCAAGCACCATGTCATTAACTTCTGATTCCCTAATTGCTTGATTCCGCCGCTTGCTTCAGATTACGGTGCGGAAGCATACACCAGTTTTTAGCTATTGACAAAGCACACATCCCATCATGATATATTAATGCGCACATTGAATATAATCTAATATAACAGCTGAGTGGACCAGATGAGCACAGCACACGTAAATATTTCATTTGCCTATTGAACTGCAACTGTTCGATTGCTGACGTTTGCCAACTCCTGCTTCACGTGTTACAAAACCCATGTCATGTCCAAAGTGTGGAAACAATGGCCGCCATGGACGGGCAAATGAATATTTGATGCACAGCTCATGTTGCACATGTCTTGTGTATTTCTAAGGTCGATAAATTTTAAAATGCTTGTCTCCCGCTGATCTGCACGCCAACCATTAGACGGGTGGAAAGCAGCAGAGGTCTTGGGTTTTGTCCTTCATATAATTTGGCTATTTTGAAGCTAGCCAATATTTTATGAAGCATGATTGAATGATGCATGCAAATCTTAATATATGTTATTATATTATCTTTTTCTGAGGTTATCTTATCACCTCGAATAATCATTGTCTCAAAGCAGACCGGAGTAGGTTTAGATTTTTCCATTTTATGTCGAGTGGTACATTTTCCAGTCAACTTTGACTATATAGAGGTCTGCTGTGTGATTTGGTGGTAAGAAGATCGCGTCGGTAACGTGGCGCCTTACCATTTAGGGCCTTCAGGGTAAGAAGATCGCGTCGGTAACGTGGCGCCTTACCATTTAGGGCCTTCAGGGTAAGAAGATCGCGTCGGTAACGTGGCGCCTTACCATTTAGGGCCTTCAGGGTAAGAAGATCGCGTCGGTAACGTGGCGCCTTACCATTTAGGGCCTTCAGGGTAAGAAGATCGCGTCGGTAAGGTGGCGCCTTACCATTTAGGGCCTTCAGGGTAAGAAGATCGCGTCGGTAAGGTGGCGCCTTACCATTTAGGGCCTTACCATTTAGGGCCTTCAGGGTAATAAGGAAGATTTGGAAATTGATTCTGACAGAAACTGGAGGCCAATGCAGTTCCCTCAGTTTTATTTTTAGAAATATGGTCCGATTTACTGATCTTCCTCTTCTCTGCACGTGCTGCAGGTACTGCAGTTATTGAATGTCAGCTGCAGGTAGCCCGGCAAGAAGGCCATTGTCATAATCTAGAGTAAATGTCAATTATGAGGGTTCAATTCGGCCATCTTGTCATCCAATTAGCAGATATTTCTGATATGGTAGTGTCCCTTTTTGCACATCTGCCTTCATGTTTATGTCAGAGTCAAAAATGACACCCAGGGCTACCACAGAATCAATGTACCTAATGCCAGCAATGGCTTCCTCCATGCCACCAATGATTTATTTGTGATAGCTGTGATGAAGGTGATAAAGCTGTGATGAAGCTGTGATGAAGCTGTGATGAAGCTGTGATGAATCTGGGATGAAGATGGGATGAAGGTGATGAAGCTGTGATGAAGGTGTGATGAAGGTGATGAAGCTGGGATGAAGCTGTGATGAAGGTGATGAAGCTGTGATGAAGGCGATGAAGCTGTGATGAAGGTGATGAAGCTGGGATGAAGCTGTGATGAAGGTGATGAAGCTGGGATGAAGCTGGGATGAAGCTGAGATGAAGCTGGGATGAAGGTGATGAAGCTGTGATGAAGGTGTGATGAAGCTTTGATGAAGCTGTGATGAAGCTGTGATGAAGGTGACTTTAATTTTTCTCAGTGTTGTAGATTTAACTGATAATACACACTTCCTTTCACCTTTCTGTCAAGCCTCCCTTTTATGACCCTATCTTCTAAACGCACCCCAGGAAAGTATTTTATCTAAATTGCAATATTCTTCTCATCAATGTGACGATACCAATAAAGTACATGCTTATCCAACTTTTGGAAGTCCTATAAAGGAGTCGTGATAGCCATTTGATCCTGGTCACATTGTTGGATTTCAGTTTTCACTTCACCTTGGGCACCAAACGTTGATCTGTCAATTGCAGATTCAGGGAGGGCTGCAACAAACACTTCTTTGTCCATCAATAAATATCATGAATATCAGTTTACAAACATTGCTTGTGTCTCATTTAAGCTGTTATTTTCTGTATTAATTCACTCTTTCGGATTGGTATTTAGACTGTGTGGATCACAAAGGTCACGGTGTAGAGAAAATGGTGTAAAACTTGGTGTGGTGTGGAAAATGTTGTAGATGTTGAAGAGACCTAACAATACGTCATCAATATGATGGATTATCAGCCAATACAATTAACAACTCAATACCAAAATCATAACATTAATGATTCTCTGTCACATTTGCAGTTCTCTATTGCTTTAAATTCACACTATATTGTTAGGTTAGTTACCGATTATATACAAGTGTGAGACAGTACCTCTCTCTATATATATATATAATATAATATATATATATAATATATAGTATGTGGGTACTTTATTTGGGTCTTTCATCTCAAGGTCGGTATCTATCATTAAGCAAGTACACTTATGTATCAGATCTAAAACACCTCACAGATAAATGTAAAGAAAATGATTGACTGTTGATCCAGTTTGGGTTGCACTTTGGCAATGAGTATCTGCCATATTTGATTCCTGTGCACAGATCAATAACCAGAGAAGTAAATTCTTTTTTTTTCTCTTCCTTTTCATCTTAAAACCAAAGGGATTGTCTTGGCAGAGTCATGCAAAAGCTGCACGTGAAATGTGACAGGTCCATAAATTACCCACACTGTTGTATTTGTTTCACATTACACAGAGTTCTCTCTTGCTAGGGCAGACATCTGTAATCTTGAATATCACATATGCAGCCGTCAGAAGGCCTGGGCGACCGCCAGATGGGGCGAGCACCACAGATCAACCACTCAAAAGTAAACACAACCCCTCCGTGGCGGCCATTGTCAAAGTCACACACAAGACACACAGCTAAGATTTATGGCAAGGACGTGCCGGATGATAGCTTTTTTATGTGTTTTAATTCAGGTAACAGATACAGATGAGCTTTGTGGGCCTGAGTGGGTAATGACTGCAATGTTTGGCCACCAGCCAGACGATTGACAGGCGGAGAGGGTGCTTGACAGATGACCGACCCGTCCCCAGATTGGGTTGCTCTTTTGGGCACGTCTCCCGGCACGAGTCAGCATTGACTTTTTTTTAAGTGTGCTGGGATGGTATTTACAAAAGACCAAAGTAATATGGGCTTTGTGAAGGAGTTACTCACATAATGTTTTGTCTCTCTCTCTTGAAAGACCCCAATATTGATATTGCACTTTACACAACTATCTATGGAGATGTTTGCTGTCCAGTCTAAGCTTTCAGTGGAGCTTCTTGCTGTCCAGTCTAAGCTTTAAATGGAGCTTCCCGCTGTCCAGTCTAAGCTTTCAGTGGAGCTTCCCGCTGTCCAGTCTAAGCTTTCAGTGGAGCTTCCCGCTGTCCAGTCTAAGCTTTCAGTGGAGCTTCCCGCTGTCCACTCTAAGCTTTCAGTGGAGCTTCCCGCTGTCCAGTCTAAGCTTTAAATGGAGCTTTCATAAGTGCATACAGAAAAGTTTGTTACAACAAGGTCACCTTATGACTTAATTGAACCAATACTTGAACCTTTATTACACAGTTTGAAAGTAATTTGAATAATAATAATAATAATAAAATTTGTATAGCGCTGATACCAGACAAGTCTGTTCATAGCGCTGAAGTTCTAACCACTAATAGAAGGGAGAGACTTTCCTTGTCTAGTCCTGCCTGCAACCATCCTTACAGTTTATATCCTACATTAATAATAATAATAATAATAAAAGATTTCTATAGCGCTATATCAGACAGAGTCTGCTCATGGCGCATTCCAAAAGTCTACATCATGCAGTCTACATCACACAGTCTACATCATGCAGTCTACATCACACAGTCCACATCATGCAGTCTACATCACACAGTCTACATCATGCAATCTACATCATGCAATCTACATCATGCAGTCTACACCACGCAGTCTACATCACACAGTCTACATCACACAGTCTACATCATGCAGTCTACATCACACAGTCTACATCATGCAGTCTACATCACACAGTCTACATCATGCAGTCTACATCACACAGTCTACATCATGCAGTCTACATCACACAGTCTACATCACGCAGTCTACATCACACAGTCTACATCATGCAGTCTACATCACACAGTCTACATCATGCAGTCTACATCACACAGTCTACATCACACAGTCTACATCATGCAATCTACATCATGCAGTCTACACCACGCAGTCTACATCACACAGTCTACATCACACAGTCTACATCATGCAATCTACATCATGCAGTCTACACCACGCAGTCTACATCACACAGTCTACATCACACAGTCTACATCATGCAGTCTACATCATGCAGTCTACATCATGCAGTCTACATCACACAGTCTACATCATGCAGTCTATATCATGCAGTCTATATCACACAGTCTACATCATGCAGTCTACATAACACAGTCTACATCATGCAGTCTACATCACACAGTTTACATCACACAGTCTACATCATGCAGTCTACATCATGCAGTCTACATCACACAGTCTACATCACACAGTCTACATCACACAGTCTACATCACACAGTCTACATCATGCAGTCTACATCACACAGTCTACATCACACAGTCTACATCATGCAGTCTACATCACACAGTCTACATCATGCAGTCTACATCACACAGTCTACATCACGCAGTCTACATCACACAGTCTACATCACACAGTCTACTACATCACACAGTCTACATCATGCAGTCTACATAACACAGTCTACATCATGCAGTCTACATCATGCAGTCTACATCACACAGTCTACATCATGCAGTCTACATCATGCAGTCTACATCACACAGTCTACTACATCACACAGTCTACATCACACAGTCTACATCATGCAGTCTACATCACACAGTTTACATCACACAGTCTACATCATGCAGTCTACATCATGCAGTCTACATCACACAGTCTACATCACACAGTCTACATCATGCAGTCTACATCACACAGTCTACATCATGCAGTCTACATCACACAGTCTACATCACACAGTCTACATCATGCAGTCTACATCACACAGTCTACATCATGCAGTCTACATCACACAGTCTACATCATGCAGTCTACATCACACAGTCTACATCACACAGTCTACATCATGCAGTCTACATCACACAGTCTACATCATGCAGTCTACATCACGCAGTCTACATCATGCAGTCTACATCACACAGTCTACATCATGCAATTTACAACCCTATACCCCTACAGTTTACACCCCTACAGTTTACACCCCTATATTCTACACCCCTATAATCTACACCCCTACAATCTACACCCCTACAATCTACACCCCTACAATCTACACCCCTACAATCTACACCCTACAATCTACACCCCTACAGTCTACACCCCTACAGTCTACACCCCTACAATCTACACCCCTATAATCTACACCCCTACAGTCTACACCCCTACAGTCCACACCCCTACAATCTACACCCCTACAATCTACACCCCTACAGTCTACACCCCTACAATCTACACCCCTACAATCTACCAAGCCACTATGTATGTGTTTGCCCAGTATGTTGTTTATTTTCCATTTGGCAGCATACATCTTGCCAGCCAGCCCAGGTATCTACTGTGGGTTGTGATGAGACAGGTCTTTTTACCTGCTCCAGTGATGTGGAACGTGTAGAGTGGCATTTATATCTGGAATATCTCGTGTGTATATTACCTGGGATTGCCTGCATACCCGGCCGGGACATATCAGCCTCTATCAGCCACACACTGATAGCCACCAGGAGGCACCACATGTTATTCCCAGCTGCAGAATATGCAATGAGGGGAAGCAATGGGCAACGTACATGAGAAAGGCCGGAGGTAAATATGTGATATAGGTGTAATATAGGTGTTATATAGGTGTGATATAGATGAGATGTAGATGTAATATAGATATGATATAGATGTGATATAGGTGTAATATAGATGTGAAATAGGTGTAACATGGGTGTTATATAGGTGTGATACAGATGGAATATGGATGTGATACAGATGGGATATGGATGTGATACAGATGGGATATGGATGTGATATAGATGGGATATGGATGTGATATACGTCGGACATAGATGTGTTATAGATGTGATATAGGTGTGATATAGATAGAATATAGATGTGATATAAATGTTATACAGATGTGATAAGGACACGATATAGATGGTATATAGATATGATACAGATGTGATATAGGTGTAATATAGGTGTTAAATAGGTGTGATATAGATGTGATGTAGATGTGATATAGATATGATATAGATATGATATAGATGTGATATAGATGTGATATAGGTGTAATATAGGTGTTATATAAATATGATGTGATATAAATGTTATACAGATGTGATAAGGACACGATATAGATGGTATATAGATATGATATAGATGGGATATATATGTGATACAGATGTGATATAGGTGTAATATAGGTGTTAAATAGGTGTGATATAGATGTGATATAGATATGATATAGATATGATATAGATGTGATATAGGTGTAATATAGGTGTTATATAAATATGATATAGATGTGATATAAATGTGATATAGATATGATATAGATGTGATATAGGTGTAATATAGGTGTTATATAGATGGGATATAGATGTGATATAGATGTACTATAGATGTGATATAGGTGTAATATGGGTGTTATATAGATGTGATATAGATGTGATATAGATGTGATATAGATGTGATACAGATGAAATTTAGATGTGATATAGGTGTGATATAAGTGTGATATAGATCTGATATAGATGTGATATAGATGTGATATAGATCTGAAATAGATCTGAAATAGATCTGATATAGATGTGATATAGATGTGATAGAGATGTGATATAGATCTGATATAGATCTGATATAGATCTGATATAGATCTGAAATAGATGTGATAAAGATGTGATATAGAGGTGATATAGATCTGATATAGATCTGATATAGGTGTGATATAGTATCAAGAGTGGGAGAGTAATGTTTGAGGTAGAATAAAGAGATATATGGAGATTGTACAATTTCCTTTGCAACTTTACTCCTCGCCTCCACACCTTTCATCCCCATCTTTCCTCCCCATATTTCCCCTTTCCTCCCCACGTTTCCTCCCCACGTTTCCTCCCAACCTTTCCCTTTCCTCCCCACATTTCCCCTTTCCTCCCAACCTTTCCCCTTTCTTCCCAACCTTTCCCCTTTCCTCCCCAACTTTCCCCTTTCCTCCCAACCTTTCCCTTTCCTCCCCACCTTTCCCCTTTCTCCCCACCTTTCCCCTTTCCTCCCATCCTTTCCCCTTTCCCCCCACCTTTCCCCTTTCCCTCCCCACCTTTCCCCCAACCTTTCCCCTTTCCTTCCCAACCTTTCCCCTTCCCTCCCCACCTTTCCCCTTTCCTTCCCACCTTCCTCGTGGATCTCGGTATCTGAATATTAGAGGTAACCTGCCATACTCTTACAACATATTGCCTAAGTTATCTTGTGAACATATTGAGAATCACAGAGAACATTTGGAAGAGATTACAGCCCACTCCATCTTGTCGTATCTTGTCATTCCTTTAATCCTCATCCTCTCTAACATGTATACTCAGTTGAGCTATAGTTGTTAGGATTATAAGTGAATATTTCCACGACAAGGCAGGTACTCAGGCAGGTAATAATAGAGGTGTCTTTATAACAGAAGTGTCTTTATAACAGAAGTGTCTTTATAACAGAAGTGTCTTTATAACAGAAGTGTCTTTATAACAGAAGTGTCTTATAACAGAAGTGTCTATATAACAGAAGTGTCTCTATAACAGAAGTGTCTCTATAACAAGTGTCTCTATAACAGAAGTGTCTCTACAACAGAAGTGTCTCTATAACAGAAGTGTCTCTATAACAGAAGTGTCTCTATAAAAGAAGTGTCTTTATAACAGAAGTGTCTCTATAACAGAAGTGTCTCTATAACAGAAGTGTCTCTATAACAGAAGTGTCTTTATAACAGAAGTGTCTTTATAACAGAAGTATCTCTATAACAGAAGTGTCTCTATATCAGAAGTGTCTTTATAACAGAAGTGTCTTTATAACAGAAGTGTCTTTATAACAGAAGTGTCACTATAACAGAAGTGTCTCTATAACAGAAGTGTCTTTATAACAGAAGTATCTCTACAACAGAAGTGTCTCTATAACAGAAGTGTCTCTACAACAGAAGTGTCTCTATAACAGAAGTGTCTCTATAACAGAAGTGTCTTTATAACAGAAGTGTCTTTATAACAGAAGTGTCTTTATAACAGAAGTGTCTCTATAACAGAAGTGTCTCTATAACAGATGTGTCTCTATATCAGAAGTGTCTCTATAACAGAAGTGTCTTATAACAGAAGTGTCTCTATAACAGAAGTGTCTCTATAACAGAAGTGTCTCTATAACAGATGTCCTGTGCTGTCCTGTGATGAGGCGTGGACGTAAAGCATTCTGGATAACACGGATTACATTAAGGCAAAATTGCAATTGCAGTCCATTTAAGGGGCCCCCATAGGGGGGGTATGAAAAACCCAATAATCCCCCTTTTTTTACCTAAAAATCCAAAAATCCTTATCTTTTGTAGCCAAAAATCCTTAAATATTTTTCCCCTCAAATCTAAAAATCCAAAAGTATAAAACAAAAAATCCTAAAATATGTTTACATTTAGTACAAATTCATTTGGCAATGAATTACATAACATGCATGATATAACATGATATTTAGTGTTTCACACAGGTCATGCCACATTACAAAATGTACTTTTTCCTCAAAATCCAAAAATCCCAGATATTTCACCCCAAAAATCCAATAATCCCTCTTTTTTAGGCCAAAAATCCAATAATCCTAAAACCCTATGGGGGCCCCATTTAAGGCAAATACATTTTTTATTTAGTTTGCAAAAGAGGTGAATGGAGCCAGGCTTTGATGAGTGTATCGTGATTTATGAATATATGGGCGTCCTGTTCGTATCGTGGAATTATGACCTCATCACCATCACCTCGCCATTATGACCTCATCATTATGACCTCGTCATTATGACCTCGCCATTATGACCTCGCCATCATGACCTCATCATTATGACCTCATCTGTGGACTATTTATTCCTTTACTTTACGGATGTCTTACAAATCATGTTTACTCTTACAAAGCATCTGTGGAAGAGCATTTGGTTACAAGTTATGTGAATGCCGTTCACCTGCTTTGTGGCACTGCCTTGTTGGCCAAATAAATAAAACAAATACAGATAATATTACACACGGAGACAGGCATGGTTGAAATTATCCTCTTCCTTGTAGATTGTTTGTTATTGTCTTTTCTGACTGGGAATCACTTTAATGACGTCACTATTGGTCACGTGCCGTGAAAAGTTAAAGAACAGATGATACTGGACAATCCCATCAAGACTCTGGTCAAGACATTTGTACCATGACAGTATTGATATAAATAGACCATCATGAATTGGGAAACATCTGTTTTTTCTGCATTTTATATATTGCAATAATTTATATTATTTGGATGAGATTTTTATGCGCAAATGTGGCCAAAGCACAAATAAGCTACAGACCTCAAATAAGATGGGTCTAACCTATTAGTTATCACTTATCCCAGGTCACTTTCAGGTACAGGATGTTACTACAAACATGAATTATATGCAAGCAAAGCGCTGGCTGTTGAATAACACTCTATTACCATTAATTTGTTATGCTTAATTTACCAGCGTGAAGTAGTTTATCCACGAATGTATGTTTATCGAGAAAGGATATGTTTACCTGATTCTAAGCGTCTTTTATATGGACTTTGTAAGGGGTGGAATTCAAATAAATAAATCTCGGACTGATAGAAAATGTGAATATCAAAACACAAATATTTATCAGACAGAAAGAATGGCTACTGAATATTGGCCACCAGATGTCGCACTAACCACAACATAGAGAGGGCACTGCTGGTAACTCAGGCGGGAAAGAGGTATTTTGAATTAATGATTTTTTATCTAATAGAAAAAAAAGACAAAAATAAGAAATACCACAATACAGACTATAGTTAATGAGAGGGCGATTAAAGCATCAAATCTTTTTGGCTTGGAAAAAGCTTCAAAATTAGCATTGGACAAAATGTTTTCTATATTTTCAGATAGGAAATGAAAAAAAAATGGAAAAATAATTCTCCGACCTTATCAAACAACTTACTCTTTGAATATGTGTGAATCATGTACAAACAGATTGTCCACTCCTTTCTATTGATCAGATCTTTAGATTATTTGGTAATATTAAGCCTGGATTTGCTGTGATGACTCAGTGGGGACTGTTAGAATGCAGCCTGGGTGACTCAGTGGGAATTCCTAGAATGCCTGGATGACTCAGTAGGGACTCCTTGAATGCAGCCTGGATGACTCAGTGGAGATTCCTAGAATGCCTGGATGACTCAGTGGAGATTCCTTGAATGCCTGGATGACTCAGTGGAGATTCCTAGAATGCCTGGATGACTCAGTGGAGATTCCTTGAATGCCTGGATGACTCAGTGGGGACTCCTAGAATGCAGCCTGGATGACTCAGTGGGGACTCCTAGAATGCAACCTGGATAACTCATTGAGGATTCCTAGAATACAGCCTTGATGACTCAATTAGGATCCCTAGAATGCCTGGATGACTCAGTGGGATTCCTAGAATGCAGCCTGGATGACTCAGTGGGGACTCCTAGAATGCAGCCTGGATGACTCAGTGGGGACTCCTAGAATACAGCCTGGATGACTCATTGAGGATTCCTAGAATGCCTTGATGACTCAATTAGGATTCCAAGAATGCCTTGATGACTCAATTAGGATCCCTAGAATGCCTGGATGACTCAATGGGGACTCCTAGAATGCCTGGATGACTCAGTGGGGACTCCTAGAATGCCTGGATGACTCAGTGGAGATTCCTTGAATGCCTGGATGACTCAGTGGGGACTCCTAGAATGCAGCCTGGATGACTCAGTGGGGACTCCTAGAATGCCTGGATGACTCAGTGGGGACTCCTAGAATGCAGCCTAGATGACTCAGTGGGGACTCCTAGAATGCAGCCTGGATGACTCAGTGGGGACTCCTAGAATGCAGCCTGGATGACTCAGTGGGGACTCCTAGAATACAGCCTGGATGACTCATTGAGGATTCCTAGAATGCCTTGATGACTCAATTAGGATCCCTAGAATGCCTGGATGACTCAGTGGGGATTCCTAGAATGCAGCCTGGATGACTCAGTGGGGACTCCTAGAATGCAGCCTGGATGACTCAGTGGGGACTCCTAGAATACAGCCTGGATTACTCATTGAGGATTCCTAGAATGTCTTGATGACTCAGTGGGGACTCCTAGAATGCCTGGATGACTCAGTGGGGACTCCTAGAATGCAGCCTGGATGACTCAGTGGGGACTCCTAGAATGCAGCCTGGATGAATCAGTGGGGACTCCTAGAATGCAGCCTGGATGACTCAGTGGGGACTCCTAGAATACAGCCTGGATGACTCATTGAGGATTCCTAGAATGCCTTGATGACTCAATTAGGATCCCTAGAATGCCTGGATGACTCAGTGGGGATTCCTAGAATGCAGCCTGGATGACTCAGTGGGGACTCCTAGAATGCAGCCTGGATGACTCAGTGGGGACTCCTAGAATACAGCCTGGATGACTCATTGAGGATTCCTAGAATGCCTTGATGACTCAATTAGGATCCCTAGAATGCCTGGATGACTCAGTGGAGATTCCTTGAATGCCTTGATGACTCAGTGGGGATTCCTAGAATGCAGCCTGGATGACTCAGTGGGGACTCCTAGAATGCAGCCTGGATGACTCAGTGGGGACCCCTAGAATGCAGCCTGGATGATTCAGTTTGGACTCCTAGAATGCAGCCTGGATGACTCAGTTGGGACTCCTAGAATACAGCCTGGATGACTCAGTGGGGACTCCTAGAATGCAGCCTGGATGACTCAGTGGGGACTCCTAGAATGCAGCCTGGATGACTCAGTGGGGACTCCTAGAATACAGCCTGGATGACGCAGTGGGGACTCCTAGAATGCAGCCTGGATGACTCAGTGGGGACTCCTAGAATACAGCCTGGATGACTCAGTGGGGACTCCTAGAATACAGCCTGGATGACTCAGTGGGGACTCCTAGAATGCAGCATGGATGACTCAGTGGGGACTCCTAGAATACAGCCTGGATGACTCAGTGGGGACTCCTAGAATGCAGCCTGGATGACTCAGTGGGGACTCCTAGAATGCAGCCTGGATGACTCAGTGGGGACTCCTATAATGCAGCCTGGATGACTCAGTGGGGACTCCTAGAATACAGCCTGGATGACTCAGTGGGGACTCCTAGAATGCCTGGATGACTCAGTGGGGACTCCTAGAATGCAGCCTGGATGACTCAGTGGGGACTCCTAGAATGCAGCCTGGATGACTCAGTGGGGACTCCTAGAATGCCTGGATGACTCAGTGGGGACTCCTAGAATGCAGCCTGGATGACTCAGTTGGGACTCCTAGAATACAGCCTGGATGACTCAGTGGGGACTCCTAGAATGCAGCCTGGATGAATCTTTGACAGCAGCCAGCTCCAGGTAAACAATGTAAGATGTTATACCTTACTCGGTTGAAATTCTTCCAGAAATTGTAAGAAATAAAATGTTTATTCGTGTCACAAAATATGTCCAAATATGTTAATAAATGTGTCCAAACATATTTCTTTAATCTCTATGTGGAAGAATGTGTTTCTTTTTGTTTTGGTTTTAATGACCTTTCCAGCACTCTTTAGGCCATATCATGTGAGACAGAAGCATGTGACCAGGACTCAATGCCCTACTCTTTTTAAAGACTTTTTACATATAGCAGTTTCTATGACAACTCTAAAATACTAGGAATTAGATTTTTGAAAATAAATAATAACTAAATGGAATGGATTAAAATAGAATAGATGGAAAATAGATAGAATTGGTCCCCTGAAAATACATCTGTCCAACAAGAACTCCATCTAGTAGTTTTAGAGGACAAGATTAAAGTTGACGGACAGAATGACAGAAGTATGTTGTGACAACATGCTTCTTTGATAACTAATAAAGGACCTACCTAAGGTGATGAGATGGGTGTGACTTTCTGGGATGAAAAGCTTTATAACAATATTGACACCATTTTCCAATATGGTTGAATCTCAATGACATCATAATGAGGCTTGTTTACTTTTTGAACAGGAACCTTTTTAGCCTCTACTGGGCATGCTCAGAATGAGTGTTATAACATCACAGTGAAGTTGTTTACTTTTGACAGGAACCATGTGCTTTTGAACTCATACTGGGCATGCTCAGAATGAAGATCCTGGGTAAACACAAATGGAGGTCAAAACAAACCCTTCATTCTCTGCACTGACAAATTCAAAGCTTGATACCCCCCAGTTCAGAAAGCCTTCCATCAATATAACAATGGTTTGTGGCAATATTTAATAATTCTGATTTCATAGGTTGTATTCGTTGATGAGGAAATGTCATTATGAGCTTTTCCTGAGGTTCCAAATGGGATGTGTGGGCATCTCCTGAGCAAAGCAGAATCAAGCACAAGAGACGTATCTCGTGGGAACTTTCTGTCATTCTGCACATCCACTGTACATGGTCTTCTCCTCTGAACCAACTAGATGGAATTCTTAGCAATTAGTAGGAAAGATGTGCTTTAAGGGGACCAATTCTATCTATTTTCTATAAGGGTCAGATTATTTCCACACTGTTGTGTTTTTTTTTTATTAAACATAAAGGTTGGGACCAAATGTAATATGTAACATGCATTCTGATTGGTCGGAATTATCATCTGCTCAACTTCGCTCTGGGAAAGAAAAGAATTTAAATGATCATTTATAACACAATTTCCGGAAAATATTAACATACATTACAAAATACCACTAATTATCACAACTCTAAGGCCATTTGCCTTTATTTATAAATACATAATGACCATGATTTAAAAAATAAATCTGACAATGCTTACTTATTAAATATTTTATACCTCTTTTACTTTGATCTCGCAGAGTTTAAAGCTTTTGGATTTCAGAAATAATATCAACAGTTTTTCAATATTGAGTGATTCAAAACATTCATATCGAGTAAATCCGGTATTTGTATGTTGTTCAGAAACATTACACTGTGAATAAAAGCCGGTTTTTGGACAGGAAGGTGTATTGCTGGCGTCATATGTTGCGCCGGCGTGCACTGATTCAGCTGATTCTGAGCTGTTCACCTCCACATATAGTGCGGCTGAAGATGGATAAACTAAAATCACTTCAACGAAATATGTCATATCGGCACATGTGTCAACGTCTCCATCATAAGTCTGAGTCAGATTTTTTAAACCATTTCTGCTATCGAAAACCACGGGAACTGAAAATTAGAGTATATTTTGTTCATTATATGTATTTCATTTCAATTATTAACACAGTGTCATTCAGTATTTATTTCCATTTAATCTCTTATACAACGATTTAAGGACATTCTGTAAAATATTGCTTATTTGAATGACTGAATAAAGGCTTTCAGAATAACACATCAACACGTACAGGCCATTAAGTGCCGCCAATCACTGTAATTATAATCACAAACATGAACTTCAACCATCACTCAGAAAGTAGTAATGAAGGAAAACAAGCATTCTGCTTAAAACTATATGTGCCACCCTTTTGAAAACGGAACTGATACTGTGTTTTTTTTTCAATCCAATCTGGCTATTTGTAATGTTATTTGCTAATGATGAATTTCCTACCTTCATCACAAATGACCCCTCTATATCCATTGATACAATTACACTGAAACGTCCCCTCCACTTCCACGCATCCGCCGCCATTCAGGCACGAAGATTCTCTACAAACTATTAACAGAGAAGTTAACAAAATAATAACAATTTAGAAAATAGAATAGACCTATCATTTTTAAAGAGAGAAACACTATTTTACCATATTTGTAGATTGAGTTGATGAGGGGTCCGCCACATATCTGTTGGCTGTTACCACCACATGGCATGTCACAGCCAGTTGAGGGTCCATGCCTACCATATGAATCCCCGCAGAAACAATGCTTTGTGAACTGCAGCGCAAAGTAGGAGGAACCACTCCGAGAGCAATACTCACTGCACAGGGATGCTGTCAAATCAAGGAATACAGCGGAGGAAGAATCAAGATCACGGTCGTGGTCATCTTGAAAGCACCCAATATATTCATAAGTATGTACTGAAAATAAACAAAGATTATTAGGTAAATACTGAGAGCAATAATAAAGTTATATTGCTCTCAGGTAAATACAAGCTGAGCATGGAGTGAGCATATGAATGTGAGTATATGGAGATAATTAATACCTGATTTATTGGTATGTGGGGGATATCAAATAATGTTATTTCTTGTAAAATAGTCAATTAACACAAATCGAACGATCTGACCTGCTTGCAGTGAAGCAGCACACAACAGGAGTAAAATAGTTTGCATTGTGAAAGGTGTCCTACAATGAATATTATAAAACACATCAGATTCCAAACCCTCCCGACTTAAATGGATACTTCTTACCAATACTATAACAAATCTTTGAAAACTTCAGTTTAGCAAATTATCCAATTAACTAAATTATGATTGAAAAAAATCAAACAATAGCGTTTTGTAACTTCACAAGCTCGATTCAACCTAAAAGAGAAAGAACAAACTAACACTTACATTCAATTTTGCAACCAGCCAGCCAGGATCAATCAATTTGATATTCCTAAAACGAATGGAAGATAAATTATCATTAAATTATCACTTGATATCAAAAAACGTGATTGACAATCCTCATTTCCATGACAAACTCCCATGACATGTACTTTCCTTAAGAGAAATCAAGCACATTCTCAACCAGCATTCGACCATCTTGATTTCTATTATGAGTGAACACATTGAGTACATATCAACACATTAACTCCCTATGAAACTAACATCCTACTGGACTACTTTCCATATGACTTCTCCAGAAAAATATGCACCACTCCAGTTACTGACTTTCTTTGGCTATTTACAATTTTCTGTTTTATGAGTTCAAGTTAAATATATAAAATGTGACTGGACATTACATGACGCACCTCATATTCAATATAAATAATTACATGCTAACCGTATATACCTACCTACAGAGAATCAACTAGAATATGGTCAGATTTAAATGAGAGATGAGTTATAGATATCTGTTTCTTTTTATTTATTTGCATTACTATTGATATCATCTTAGACACACATATTTTTGGAAGGTTTTAGTCTATAAATTTAACTTAGGCTGCTGTGTGAAATTACTGAATATCATTTTATAAAACAACTTGATAAAGTGATAAAGACATTGACTGTGTGATTTACCAGTGAGAGGATCAAATCATACTATTCAATATGGCTCAGTGGGTAAGACATCTGTCTCCCTTGCTAAAGGTCTGGGGTTTAATTCCCGGTGGGAATAAGTATTTTTTTTCAAGCTGAAACTGAAATCTTTATTTTGAACATTTATTTTAACAATATGCACATTGGACCATACAGAATTGAAAAGATTTTTGTTTTGATAAAGATTATAAAAAATAATGACTTTATACCATAAACAAAGGTAAAATCTTCATGTTGAGATCTTTTTTATAAAAATAGCAACTTTATGCAGAAGACAAATATGAAATCTTCATATTCTGATTTTATTTGAGCCCAGACATGCTTGCAAAGAAACTGTAGCATGGAGCCAATTTCAAAATTTTATCCTGGGTTGATCATGAGGCCAACCTTGAGCATATATGCATATATCAAATGGAGGATGGGAGGTGGTGGGTTTGACTACCTCTGCCAGCATTGTTACTTTCACACTGGTTAAAATGCTCGAAAAGTGACCTGATATGGCCATAGATGCTGAAAGGGTCGTAAAAACACCATTTCACATTTCACATGTTCAGTATTAGTATGTGTCTCACAGGTCTGATGGTATGATTATTGTTTCACAATTGTTTAAACACTATGAACAATATAAAATTAGAATTTCTATATTGTTCTATATTTAACATAAATTCAAATATTGCTATCATTATTTAGATTGTCAAATAAAACTACAATTTGAATGAAGAAATATGTGCAGTAATAATGCTCAGATGTGTGTACATTGATTTGCCCACTATTTTAGATTTATTATGTGAAAGTGACCACACACCCCACTAATCTGAGTACAAATCTCAGCAAGCAAGTGTTCTTAGCAGGACGCCAGCTCATATTTTTAATCTCTACTGCTGGTACCTTGACCTGAGACTTTCCTCTTTTTGTCAGATGTGTTGGCTTTTGGGAAAAAACACATAATGTATTTCTTAGGTAAGAAAATTGCCGTGTATCCTTTTCATATCCTATTTAATTTGTTAACATATAAATGACATATTTTGGTTGGACTATTGCCATAATAGTAGCCATCTATGTTACCATCTATTGAAGGATGTCTCTCTTCAATCCCTGCTGGTATTGATTATTTGTATTTGTTTATTGTACTGACTTGATCCATATAAAATTTAAAACATAACCTAGTACATTATTCAACACAATCCCAGCCCTCAGGACCTATCAGTCAGATATACATCATTTATTAATAAGGGTGAAGCATATATCCAGTGCACAAGACCAGATATAGTTGATTGTGTAAAAGATAAACATGTCTGGTCCATGCTTCTAACAATATTTTAAATAAATATATGAAACTTCTCTAAGCTAACAGGATAAGCAACATATTCATAGCTAATACTCTTTTATAAAACTTATTTTGTAAATGCATGGCAGGAATAAATAAAATACATTTCGCCTTGAACAGTATCTGAATCACACAACTGAAATATTCTCTATTGTCTCACCTCTAAAACTTCCAATCTCTATGGTCGATGGCAGGACACCACACCTTAACTGTGATATTAGACTCCTTTGGTGCTGAAATAATCAAATTTAACATAGATTTTTGCTTCATAAATTCTTTAAAACAATTTATAGGTTTGGAGCTTTGGTCTCAAATTCACACTATCCTTCCATTCTCTATTTAACATGTTAAGACTAATATTTTGTAGCTGCTTTACACCACATATTATCTGATTGTCAAAGGCTTTTATATGCACTTTTTGGCACAGGTTCAATTATTATAGCTTTAATCCATACTGTTGATAGAATGCAATTTGTTTGGGGTTTCACATCACTTTCAACATTATTTCATTCATTTCATGATGAGACCTACTTGTAGCAGATCTAGTGCTGCCTTACTCAAGTGTCATGTTGCAGGTTCTTGACATGACAACCCACCTGGTCACAGATTTACATGGTCAATGAGTTAACACTTTAGGTATGTCACTCAGCTCATATGTGAAATTGTATGAACTCAGCACAGCTGGGGATCGAACCCATGACCTTTGGATCACCACACAGGAACTGGTGCTAATAAGCTGGCGCTCAAACCAACTGCACCACAGCCTGTGGCCTTGATAGTATTCAATACTCAAAACATTTAACAATACAATATCCTTTTTTAAGCACCTCATTAGCACTGGTGGGACACTGGATTCGGTAACTGCAGTTACCGAATCAAAATGGCAGACCCTGTACCAGGTGAAAAATCTCAGCAGCTTGTTTTGAGGGGTATATTGCATATTGTGCCACTGTTCTGTGTTCATTGTTTAAAGATAAAAGTAATATAATAATATCTCATGCAACAGATAGTCAGGACAATGGCTTAAATTTCTGATTTGGGCCATGTTGTTTTGTTTTGAGATTTGGTAACTATGATCAGTGTATGTCTAAAGCTTCGGTGTCTGGAGTGTCATGATTTGGTAACTGTGCTCTGGGACCTCACTTATCAGATGCTTATTGAATACAATCATCGTTGTTTATCACTGAGAGGGACTTGATCTTAGAATATTGGCTTACTCCAAGTCTGAGCATCCCATTTTCTTGGATTGTTATTTTACTTTAAACACATAAGCACTTTACTATCTAAAATAATTTCAGGTTATTAGATCGTATACAGATCGTATAGCTTTTTTTTTGGTTTGTTTGGGGCTTTACATCACCTTCGACATTATTTCAGTCATTTCGTGATGAGACCTACTTGTAGCAGATATAGTGCTGCCTCACTGAATTGTCATGTCGCAGGTCCTTGACATGACAACCCACCCGGTCACAGATTTACAAGGACAACGGGTTAACCCTTTAGGCACAGGCCTCAGCTCATTTTAACTGGTCATTTCATTTTCCATATTATTCTTTAAGATATATTGTTCTACCATTTATCAGACATTTAGATTATCACATAATTCATTGTGTTCATTTTTTGGACACAATTGATTAGATATGTGATCCCAATATTTCTATGTTTATCATCTTCAACATCATGTACAATTTTGTTATCATCCTGTCATTCTGCTTTTCTCATAGTCTTATAAAATAAATGTTTATGCAGAAACTGTTCTCTGTAATATTCTCTAAAACGCCTTGGTCCTTCATAAATTTCCTTTCAACACTATTCATGCCTCTTCATATATTATTTAATTGATGTTTATGACCTTCAGTATGGTTAAATCTTGTATGATCTTCAGTATGATTTACGATTCTTAAATCTTTCATGACCTTCAGTATGGTATATCTTTTCCTTGTTCGTTTATCACCATTAGTATATTTGATAAGGGTGTTTATTTCTTTCAAAACCTTATCACAGAAATGCACATTTATATTATCTGAAACGTTTTGTTCATATCTGAACCCTGTAGAGAGTAACACAGACCCTTTTAAGGGGTGGCAGCTTATAATGTATGAATAGCATGATTACACTGATGATGAATAGCATGATTACAATAGCATGATTACACTGCTGATGTACTGGAGATAAAGGATAAGACACCCCCTCACCTATACCCATACACTTTGTTTCTGTTGCCCTGTAGACAGTTGTTAGCATTAAAGACACCAACTGAAATATAGGGTTGTTGCAGATGAAATTTCTATTTTTTCAATGCTGTAATATTAATTGGTGGTCCATAGGTCACATAAACATGAAATGGGTTGCACAAAACTTCCTATTGCAGTGGGTACAAGGCGTCACATTTACTTAGCATGAATGGATTTTGATGAATAATGATTCTGTGAGCTCGTTTTTGAAAGACGAAGATGATAGAACATTAAAATGTAGAGTAGTATCCACGGAAATAGGATTTTCATTTAAAGATCACTTTGAGGTCACTGGCAATGTTTATAGAAATTATCAGTCTTGTATCATTTGTAGATGTATCTCACACAGTAAAAGCGTTATAGGCTTATGTCTCTCATTAATAATAATAAATAATAATAATAATAATAAAATTTATATAGTGCTGAATCCAGATAAATCTGTTCATAGCGCTTCCTCCAAAACATATGTTTTGAAAAGATGTGTTTTCAGCTTTCTCTTGAAAAGGTCAGCTGAAGTACAGGTCCTGAGGTCAGTAGGCAGGTCATTCCACAATTTGGGACCAATGGCAGAGAATGCCCTATCGCCTATCGTTTTCAGGTGGGTAATGGGGACATCTAAATACATACCATTGTTTGATCGTAAGCATCTCTCTCCCTTTTATATCTGTATAAGGTCCCTTTAGTATGGTGGTGCCTTGCCATTTAGCTCCTTCCAAGTCGTCAGGACAATCTTAAATTCAATTCGAGCGTGTATTGGCAGCCAGTGTAACTCTCTTAGTTTCCATGATATATGATCAAATTTTCTGATCCTGCCCACAATTCTGGCTGCTGAGCTTTGTAGATTTTGCAGTTTTTTAATTTCAGATTTAGGTATGCCAGCTAGTAGGCCGTTACCATAGTCCAAGGTTGAGGTCACGAACGCATGAGTTAAAGTTATAGCAGTCTTCTAATCTAGACATTGTCTGATCGCTGATAAATTTCTAATATGATAATAGCCTTTTTTACACATTTTCCTTACTTGTGCCTTGATATCCATTTTTCCATCAAAAATAATACCCAGGTCAGTTACAGATGCTGAGGGTGGTATACAAGAATCACCTACTTTAACTGTGGTGTCGTCCCTGTTTAACTTAGTACCATTCCCATCATGACAGAGTAACATTTCAGTCTTGCCGTCATTTATCATCATCAGAAGTGTGATCAACAGGGATGTAAATCTGTGTGTCATCTGCGTAGATGTGGTAACTCAGATTATATTTTGCCAGGATATCCTTGAGTGGTGACATATAGAGGGTGAAGAGGATCGGTCCCAGCACTGATCCCTGAGGGGCCCCATATCTGATTGGTTTGGTTGATGACGTCTTGCATCCAACTTTTACACACTGATGTCTGCTTCGTAAGTATGACTTTATCCATAAGAGTGTCAAATGCAGCTGATAGGTCCAATAAGAGCAGAATTACCATTTTTCTCTGATCAATGTCCCTTAGGATGTCATTTTGGACTCTGAGCAAGGCTGTTTCTGTGCTATGATATTCTTTATATGCTGATTGAAATTTGTCAGTCAAGTTATTTTTTATTAGATGTGATACTATTTGGTCTGCTACTACCCTTTCAGTTAATTTCGAGATGTAACTGAGGTTAGAGACAGGTCTATAGTTTTTCTCAATGAGCTCTAGACCCAGTTTTTAAAGTAGTGGTTTGATAATTGCAATTTTCATATTTTCAGATACATCCGACTCTGTGAGCGATTTGTTTATGATGGTAGTAATAATAGGAAGGACATCAATCATGTCATGAAGTAGCCAGGACGGTATTGGGTCTAACTCTTATTTGATGCTTTCCGTACTAACTTTTGGACTTCTTCTTCTGTTAGAGGCGTAAATGGATAAAGAGTTGATTGGATTTTTTTGTGGGAGAGTGATTTATTTGTAATGGTGTCCACTGGCGGTACTATTTGATTTTGATTTTGGCTCTCTATATAGATGGGTGAGATGTTTTTTGTGGTGTCATCTGGTGGTAAAATTTTTGACAATTGATGTTCATCAATGTCCTTTCTAATTGCTTCAAAGAAAATAAGAGTTAATTTTTTCTGCCTGTTCTGTGTCACAGGTTGAGACTGGCATGGGGACATCCGTGAATTTGTGCATGACCTTGTCTATGACCCTAAACAATTTTTTAGAGTCATGCTTGTTTTCTTTTACTAGATTTGAGAAATAGTCTGATTGTGACGGATTTAGTAGAGAATTATATTTATTTCTCTGAGAGTTATATAAGTCTCTATCCACTTGTAATCCAGTCTTGTTCCATTTTCTCTCCAGCCTTCTCTTCAGAGATCGTTCCTCCTTGATATGGTTGTTCATCCATGGGACGGGTTTACGTTTTGATACATGGGCAACCTTGATTGGAGCATGATTATTTATAATTGTAGTAAGTTTTTCATCATAGAATTTTACCATGTCTATTAGGGATAGAGATTCCCAAGCTTTTCTTTCTATTATTACTGTTTGTTTGTCCTCTCTTAATGCATCCATATTTACATTCTTGTAATTTCTATAATTTATGGTTTTCTTAGCAGGTTTAGGGGGATGGAGATCTAGAACCATAAGAACCATTTTGTGATCAGATACATATTCATCCACTGAATGACTCTTGCTCCCTTTGAAAGTTATGATCAGATCAAGCGTGTTTCCAAGCCGATGAGTTGGTTCAGTTACTAATTGGTTCATGTCAAATGTAGACAAAACATCGCTAAATTTCACAACATCAGGTTTCATTGGTTTATTTACATGGAAGTTATAGTCACCTAGGAATATGACTTCATGGTTTAGAGAGCCATAGTGTGCAATCAGTTGTGTGAATTCCTCATATAAAACTCTGAGTAAGTGTATAAAACTCTGAGTAAGTGTACCTATTTCCACCAGATGGCTCTGGTCTATTTATGGTTACAAAAGTAACCTTTTTTATGAAACTGCCTGTCCATTACTTGCATACACCCAGAGAAAGACTTCTAGACCACACATTTCAACCTGCGTGTCTGTCACCTGTATACACCCAGGGAAAGACATCTAGACCACACATTTCAACCTACGTGTCTGTCACCTATATACACCCAGAGAAAGACTTCTAGACCACACATTTCAACCTTCGTGTCTATCACCTATATACACTCAGAGAAAGACATCTAGACCACACATTTCAACCTGCATGTCTATCACCTGTATACACACAGGGAAAGACATCTAGACCACACTTTTCAACCTACGTGTCTATCACCTGTATACACCCAGGGAAAGACATCTAGACCACACATTTCAACCTGCGTGTCTGTCACCTATATACACCCAGGGAAAGACATCTAGACCACACATTTCAACCTACGTGTCTGTCACCTATATACACCCAGAGAAAGACTTCTAGACCACACATTTCAACCTTCGTGTCTATCACCTATATACACTCAGAGAAAGACATCTAGACCACACATTTCAATCTGCCTGTCCATCACCTGTATACACCCAGGGAAAGACATCCAGACCACACATTTCAATCGAGATCTGCCTGTCCATCACTTGTATACACCCAGGGAAAGACTTCTGAATGACAGCTTTCAATCTGCTTGTCCTTCACCTGAACATACCCTGGGATAGACATCTGGACCACAGCTTGTAATCTGCTTCTCATAAAAAAAAGATAAACCTAAAATGAGTTTTGTGTGAATTTATTTACATTGATTAAAGCAAGCAGTCAGATGTCAAGCTGCATGGTTGAGACAGGCAGATATCTGTTATGGAGTAATGTTTTAGGTATCAGAATCCTTAGTTTATGTTATCATATTTATGTGAATATTCAAAGGAAAGATGGCTAGCTACTCTTCAGAAGGAGTAGGGCCTTGAGTCCTGGTGACAGGTTTCTATCTGACCTGATATATCCTTACAATGCTAATTACTTAATCAATACAAAAAGGATCAAATTAAGCTCATAGAGTCACTTACCACACATACATCTTCTCGACTGACAAACATCAATAACCCTTCACATATAAATCTCCGAATAACAATTCTCAGTAATTTCCCAATAAATCTGTGACGGTTACCTTAAAATGGTTTCTGTTAGACACCACATATCAGTGAGCAGGAGCAGTTGGTAACTTTATAGTTCCCAATGCTTGCCTTTGTGACTGAAATCGATCATCCAGAACTTACTTCATTACTGCCATTAACATTTCACAAGAATAGACTTGTAACTCATCTGCTTATCCATTGGAACTTGAAATTAATGTTCAATATACAAAAGGTGTCCCAGGTCTTTGGGGATTTTGCCAAATACAAATAATTCATATTCCACGACAGGGCGCTTAAGGTTTTTTTTTTTTTTTTTTATCTCTTTATTGATTTTCTTAAATATTACAGGAGGTTTACACAGAGTTTTCCTTTATTTATCCATAATTACACTCTATTATCGTTGAAGTAGCAATAATAATTAAATTAAATATTGTCATAAAAATACCAGACTTTTTTAAATTTTTCTTCTTTTTTCTGTTGGATTGAGATGAGATGCAGTACATCTAATTTGCACTTTAGAAAAATTTTGAAGCCAGCCAGAGTAAGTGGTGAACTGTTAATTCTACATAAGTGTATATAATTTTTAGCTAATATTATACAGAAATTCAACGAATGAAATTTGAGACCTGCTTCTGTGTGTCCAAAAAGTAAAGTTATCACATTTAAAGAGAAATCTTGACCAGTAATACCGGTCCACCATGACCCTAGCTGGCCCCAAAAAATGTTACATGGCTCACAATATACAAATTTATGTGCTATGGTTTCTAGCTCGTCATTATCACAAAATTCACAATTAGGCAAATCAACTATTTTCATATCATATAATCTTTTTTTACATACTATATATCTATGAACAATTCTAAACTGGAAACATTGAAGTTTGGTGTCAGTGCAGCATTTAAAAGGCAATACAAATATTTTGCTCCATTCAAAATTTACAAAAGGAAACTCTTCTTCCCATTTAATACATGATGTTGGCTTGCAGTACATCATTTTAGTGAGCTCTTTATATACATCTCTGGAAGTTAATTTATCTATTTCCCTATTTATGTTGTTAAAAGTTACATTTGCTTTCAATTGATCTGTATTCAAGATTGGACTATTGCCCCTAACTAGTTGCTTCCATTCCCATGGAATAGCTGATCTAAGTTGAAAATATTCTAAGAAGCTAATATGCATATCAAATTTCTCTTCTATTATTTCTGTGGGCAGAAAGTTTCCATCCCTATCCAGTATATCATTGATAAATAAAATACCTTTTGAATACCAATTTCTAAACAAAACTGTTTGCATATCTATGGTAATATAATCATTGAACCATAATACTTCTGACCTAACATCTTTGGAATTTTTTGGATATGAGTTTTGTTTAATTTTATTCCAGAGTAGTAAAATATCTTTATAAAACTGTGGTATAGACATTAATCTTGTGGCCCCTAATTTACATCTAGTCAAAAAAAGGTCATTTAGTTTCATATACGGGATATATTGCTTTATGAGGTATGGCCATTTTGCTCCATCACTATTCAAAATTCTTTTAATCCAACTAATTTTTAAGGCATCGATTTGTAACTTTACATTGGGCATTTTTAGACCTCCCATGCTAACGTTTTGCATCATGACATTATTCTTAACTTTAATACTGCCAGGAGACCACACAAAATTAACAATAAGGCCTTGTATAATCTGTATATATTGATTTGGAACTGTGATTACTGAAGCTAAGTATATAAATTTTGAGAGGCCCATTGTTTTGACAATCAATATTTTTCCAATTTCTGAAAGTTGTCTTTGTTTCCAAATATTAAGAGTAACTTTGAAATCTTTAATTTTTGGCTCATAATTTTGAGAGTCTGCCTTGTTATGAACATCAAATTTTGTCCCAAGGGTTTCAAAATTGCCATTGCTCCATCTAACCGGTAAATCTCCATCTTCATTGTATTTATTTGATCCTATCCAAACTGCTTCAGTTTTGTCTAAATTAGGTGATAACCCAGAAATTTGCCTAAAGTCATTCAAAGTATCAAGTACCTTTTGTGCTGATTGTGCGTCTGCCACATAACATGTAGTATCATCTGCTAGCAATGAAATCTTAAATTCAGCATCTCCAATTTTTATGCCTTTTATTTGTTTGTTTTTCCTTATCGTTTCTGCGAGGAATTCTACAGCTAAAACAAATAGAAAAGGTGATAGCGGGCAACCCTGTCTAACTCCTCTGTTCAGATTAAACCAGCCACTTGAGAATCCATTATTTAGAATGCAGCTGTCAATGTCATTATATAGTATGGAGATCCATTTCAGAAAATTTTCTCCAAAACCAAATTTCTGTAGTACCTTTGTAATATATGACCAATCAATAGAATCAAATGCTTTCTCAAAATCTACTAACAAGATGAGCCTGGGGATATTATATAATGAAGTTAAATGGACGAGATCAGTAATGGTTCTTATGTTCTCCCCAATATATCTGTCCTGTACATATCCACATTGATCTGGGTCAATTAATTTAGGTAAAATATCTTTCAGTCTAAAAGCTAAAATTTTTGCAAGAAGTTTGTAGTCTAAATTAAGGAGTGATATAGGGCGCCAATTCTTGAGAAGGAGTCTATTTTTATGCTTTTTTGGTATGAGTGTTATAATGCCTCATCTCTGATCTATTGATAATTGTCCACTCTTAAATGCATGATTAAAGCTGTCTAAAACTAAGTCCTCAATATTGTTCCAAACAAATTGATAAAATTCTGCAGTAAGTCCGTCACTTCCAGGACTCTTAGAATGTTTGAATGTCTTCAAAACCTTACGGCTTTCCTCTTTAGTAATAGATTTTTCACAAGCAATCTTATCTATATCTGTAATTCTATTCAGTTTAACATTACGGAATGTGTCCATATTATCAATGTCTGTAACATGTTGTGAGGAATATAGCTTTTCATAAAATTTTTGTTCTTCAATCAAAATTCTTTTATGATCAGATATCTCTTCATTGCCTACTTTAATCTTGTTTATAGTCTTATCTTTAAAATTTCTCTTTTCTAATGACAGAAAAAATTTTGTGCTTTTTTCTCCTTCCTCACACCATTTTGCTTTAGATCTTAACATGATACCCTTTTGGCGGGTGTTGTATATTGCTTCTAAATTATTTTGAACAGTATTCATATCTTCTATCTCATTGTCTTCTAAATTGTCTAAATTGTTTAAATAACTTTCTAACTTGTCTTTGAGTAAAGTTTCTTTTTTCCTGGTCTGAAAAGACTTAAATTTTGAATATTTAACTGAAAATCCTCTGATCTCACATTTAATTGTGTCCCATTTCAAGCCTTTATCTTCTAAATCTCTATATTTATTCACACCATTATAAATAATTTCCTTAACCTTTTCTACATATTCAGTATCTCTCAAGAGGTCAGAGTTAAACTTCCAGAATCCAGGGCCAGATTTATTGAACTTTTCACCAGTCAATTCTATTTTAATTAGACTATGATCTGATTTAAAACCTGGTTTTATTTGGCATTTGGAGATGTTCTGGTTCAGAAAATTTGATATTAACCAGAAATCTAGACGTGTAAATACTTTGGGATTATGTTGTGTTCTAGTGAACATCTTGGTATTGGGGTTTAGAGTACGCCAAATATCACAAACATTAAAACTTTCCTCAACTTCTAATATATATTTAGCATATTCAGATACATTCTCCACTAATCCTCCCTTTTTATCTAATTCTGGAATTCTTACTACATTAAAATCCCCACCTAGTATCAGGTTTTCACCTCTAACAGTTTCTAATAATTCACAGAGAGTCCTAATAAATTCAATTTGGTCTTGTGGCTTATCCTTTGTGGGTGCATAAATATTGACCAGAACAAATTTATGATCTGCAACTTCAATTTCCACTATCAAAATTCTTCCCCCTTCATCTCTGTTAATAAGTCTAGGTTTGTAATCGATATCTGATGGAAAAAGTATTGCAACTCCTGTACTATTACTCTCTCCATGTGAAAACATTATCTCACCATTCCATTCATCTTTCCATCTTTTTCTATATTATAACTACTGTGACTTTCCTGCAAAAGTACAATACCTCTATGGTTACGTTTTAGCCAATCAAAAACAACTAATCTTTTCTCGTTGCCTCGTATACCTCGTGTGTTAAATGAGTTTACAGTAAAACAGTAGGCCATAATCTAACAAGGATTAAGTTAAGTTTTGTTTTCACAATCTGGTACCATTTATATAAGCTACAATCGTCTACAATATTCTGAGAAAATGAACCTAATATAAGAGTGAAACCTTCCTTGCAATGCAATATGACAGGAAAACGTGAAATCAATAGTGCATATTGGTGAAATGTTATGAACTCGGTGAATACACAAGTGTATACATATAATGAAATAAACAAAGTGAATTTCATATTCCTTACTAATGTGCACAAAATTTTATGATAATGGAACATGAAAGCTGTCTGATGTCCATTATGGGTTAACAATATTTTATGTGGACATAACAATGCAAATATTACATATATCTTTTAGATAACTGAGATTGATTGACTAATCTGATAAATCAATAGAAGTCTCTAAGGACTCCATTTAAATCAAAAAGGCATTTGTATCACAAATCAAAAGATAAACCAACTATACAGTATAAGTAAATAAAAAATAATTAAAAAAATAATAAATGTAAACTTCATAATCTGATTCCCTGTGTGTACAATGTGATATACTTCAATGTGTGTGCATTGTGAAGTAAACAAAGAAATAATGCTGTTAACAAGAATTTACAGTCTGGTCTATATAGGCAATTGTCAGTTACAAGACACTTGTCATTCATTACACATATAAACAGTAGCATATGGAAAACAAATAATATCAAATTAAACATTATGACGTGACAAAATAAATAATCAAATGAAAAAATTTTCTATAATGTTACAACGAAAAATGCATTCTAATGTGACTAACACACCAACAACAGCTGACCAATAGACAGTACAAATATGTCAGAATTCAACATTCATTACACTCTGCTCATTTGTATACAAATCCCATTTGTTGTTTCCCAAACAACATTATATCACAACTAGATATACATTTATGCAGTATAAGATATGTCCCCAAGTACTGTATCACTTGAATCAACTTTTAAAATAAATAAATATGTCCAGGAATAATATGAATAAGTGTGAGGTTGAAAACTAAGGAAATCCATTCCTGGAAACATTAAATAAATGTCATTTAAGCAAAAAGGTAAATGATTGTTCACTGTGGTTGCATGTAAAAAATGTATGTATTATTTCCTCAGGCTTTCCTCCAGGTTTACAGAGGCAGAGTGGGCAACATTTTGGATGATTTTGAACCTTTGACCACCCAATTTTGTACCTCCGTAGTGCCTGTTGACGACAATTGCTTCATTGTTGAGGTCTTTCTGTTCCATGAGCCTGAGAATCGCCATCCCTCCCCCATATTCACCATCGTCACATACGCCGAACATTGTCTTTCCAGATGCTGTGTATCTGTAAGCAAGAATGTTGTGATCCACGCCTGCAGTGTCCAAGCACACTTTCTTGTAGAAATGTCTAACCTCATCAATATTGTTCACCTTTGTAGCCATCGCAGAGAAGTTAGAGCCCAGCTCCAAATGTCTATTTCCCATGGCTACTGTAGACTTGTAAGCAGTATCTGAGGGGGGGTTAAGCAGTTCCTGTGCAGTAGTGGGCAGTATAGGATCGTGCCACTTATTTCCATGCATAAATAGGTTGGTTGAGTCCATTTTGGTATGGCCCCTCTCGTGTTCCTTGGCGATTTTCCCCAAAAATTTTCGCCTTTCGCGCGTTTTTTCTGGAAATTGGGGAGTGGCATATATTGTTTTCTCCTTTTGGTTGACACTGGGGCCCATGCTCCAAGGCGCACTTGCACCACTCACCCTGGAGATTTTAGATTTTTCTCTACTTGCATCAACTATTGGGCGCTTAAGGTTGTTCAACTTTGCCTCTTCACATATATTGGTGTGCTTGTCAGAGCATGAAAACAATCAAATGGTGTTGAATCAGTCTTGTATATTATGAACACTCAATTATGTAATAAACCTGTAATTCAACTCTGGTTTAAGTAAACCTAAGGGGCCATATTTACCATAATTCTGTTTCAAACATAAGATAAATCCACTTACCATCTAATGAAGTTATGACAAATCAGAATCATTCAATTTACATTATGTTTTGGTGAAGGTTTGCAGCATTTCTAAGACAATTTGTAATTGAAATAATATAATACTATGCATTTATTAAAATATGGATTTTGAAACTAATCTATTGATATCATTTTCAATTTATATTGGAATACTCCATTTCATTCTCCAGAACATAAAAATCGGTTTTTGTATTTGAGACAGACCTGCAAAGACCACAGTTGGGGTGGTGTAATTTGGAGTGTTATTCACAAATATAAAGAAAATGTCTCATCATACATTTTATGTTCTGGTGAATCAAATGTAGTATACCAATATAAATTTCAAAATCCATTTTTTAATAAATTCATAGTATTATATTATTTCAATTATACATTACACATTTTTCCCTGAAGCCAATATACCTGACACAAAAAAAGGAAAGTCTCAAGTAAGGGTACCAGTGGTAGAGATTAAAATTGTGAGCTGGCGTCCTGCTGAGAACACTTGCTTCCTGAGATTAGTACTCAGATTAGTGGGGTGTGTGGTCACTTTCACATGTCTCAAAGAGTAGGCAAATTACTGCATACAAATCTGAGCATTATTACTACACATATTTCTTTATTTAAATTGTGATTTCATTTGATAAATAAAATAATAATTGCAATATTTGATAATTCTTTTTGAATGTAGAAAGTCTGTGAAACCAAAGAACTATTTTTGAGGCATTGACACTATTTCCAAGAGGTGATCTTTGCACATGTGAGCACATGCATTTTTGGCTGATCTCACTGGAAATACACAGACAGGTCACATGTGACCTGTTGGTTTCCATCATGACTGATATGGTCAAATATTGACAACTCAACACTTAGCATAGGTATGGTTCATGTTTATTTTAGAATGTGGATCCAGGCAACACGCTGAGAGTTTGTTTGTTTGGGGCTTTACATCACTTTCAACATTATTTCAGTCAATTCATGATGAGACCTACTTGTAGCAGATAAAGTGCTGCCTCACTCAACTGTTATATCACAAGCCCTTGATATGACAACCCACATGGTCACAGATTTACAAGGACAACAGGTTAACCCTTTGGCACGGGCCTCAGCTCATATGTGAAATTGTATCATGAATTCAATCTTGGCACAGTTGGGGATCAAACCCACCACTTTTGGATTACCACAGAGGAACTGGATGTTAGTTTCATAGGGAGCTAATGTGTTGATATGTATTCAATGAGTTCACTTATAACAGAAATCAAGATGGCCGAATGCTGGTTGAGAATGTGCTTGATTTCTTTTAAGGGAAGTATACGTTATGAATTGTCTTAGAAATGCTGCAACTTTCACTAAAACATAATGTAAATTGAATTAGCTTCATAAGATGGTAAATGGATTTAGCTTATGTTTGAAACAGAAGTATGGCAAATATGGCCCCTTGGGTGTACTTAAACCAGAGTTGAATTACAGGTTTATTACCCAATTGAGTGTTCATAATGTACAAGACTGATTCAACACCACTTGATTGTTGTCATGTACTGAAAAATCAATACTCTGCAATTCTCAGTGTGGGACAGAAATCTGGTTAAAGATTGATTAGCTCAGTTTCAGATAAATGGTGAATAATATATATATATTATTCAATTGCTAAGTGTTCACTGAGGAAACAACTAATTAGGATATCAGACAACTTTGCATGCGGAAATCAATATAAAAAATCTACTTCATCCTGTAGAGCTAACAACCATAGGATTCGCGCAACCATAGGATTGGCTGATAATTATGAAATTGTATTGTATACATAAAACAGATAGAACAATGGACTTTTTGACATAGAAAAGTTTATATGAATGGTAAAACTAAATTGAAAATTGCACCCATTGACCCTGATTGGGTCACTATGAGCATGTGCACAAGTGCCTGCTTCTTACAAAAAGATAAACATTGGCGCTACTCTGTCAATTCTTGACTGATATTCTTCATTGACAACTCAAAATTTAGCTTTTGAGCTCTTCTCTTCAAATATGTAAGTCTGATGTACGATATATTAATTTTCGTCTTTCAGCATTGAAGAGAGGTCAGTACGCGAAGCCCGGGGGGGGTACTCTTATAGTCAGCGTTACCGGGGAAGCTGGGCTAAATAGGGTCCTTTTCGCTGATATTTTCCCTAAAACAGGTTAAGATATTTCATCATTTCCCCTAAAACAGGGTACTGTTTTTCAAATTTCTCCCTAAAACAGGGATCACAATCCCCCTTTCCAAATCTCCCCCTTCTGCATCATCCCTAAATGAGGGTATCAAAATTTCAGCTAGTCCTAAATCAGGGTACCAATAATGATAGAATATTTCCCTAAATCAGGCTCTGCTGTTTACAGTTCCATCCGGGTAAAGATATTTTATCATTTTCCCTAAAACAGGGTACTGTTTTTCAAATTTCTCCTTAAAACAGGGATCACAATCCCCTTTTCCAAATCTCCTCCTTCTGCATCATACCTAAATGAGGGTATCAAAAATTCAGCTAGTCCTAAATCAGGGTACCAAATTTCAGCTAGTCCTAAATCAGGGTACCAATAATGCTAGAATATTTCCCTAATTCAGGCTCTGGGGTTTTCAGTTCAATCCCAGCCTCCGCGGGTTAAAATCATGAGAGTACCCCCCCCCCCCCGGGACGCGAAGGCTATGGTTATTCATGTCATTTGCGCAAAGACGTGACTCTGACTTGTCAATCTTGTCAGAATATAAAATATGCACATCGCTTTATAAGATTAAGTAATGACAAGTTTTTCTTTTGGATATACCCCAATCCAGCACACATATAGATAACTGTTCATTTATTTACTGATTATTTATTTATTGACAAAGACCAAAATGAGCGAAATCGGCGGTCGTTCGCCCTATAAGACCATGCTTACGGCATACATATAAATTATGTTATCTACCTATTAGAAGAATAAACTGGCTTGAAAAAGCAAAGCTTCAAATAATAAACTCATTATTACTAACATGAATTTACTACAAATATCAACACTGATAGATATTCTATGATTTATTTATCAGATATGATTCTTCTGGTTAAACAGATAACCAACTATTCATCACATGAATCAGAATCAGATATACATGTATATGAATCAGATATACATGAAGGAAATGTAACGAAATGAACGAATCATTTTGAATATAAATTTCAGTGAAATGCTTCTACTACTGATGATTCAAATGTTATTTTTCTGTAGATGATTTTTTTGATTAACAATTTACTTAATACAGATATATCCTGATTCGATACTGGTCTCTAATTCTCTCTTTTAATAATTCAAGGCCTCGCTTTTTTTGCTACTTTCAAAGTATTAGGCTTGATCCCAGGTGTGATTGATTTGTTTATGTTTATTGTGATAAAAGGCAATAGGTGTCCTAAACCTTCATTTAGAAGCCAAGTAGGAACAGTATCTAATTCACATGACCTCTTTGCTGCTTCTTTGATGAATTTTGCTACTTAACTTTCAGAGAGCTTTTTGAAATTTTCTGTGGTGTGTGCTTTTTGTTCTTCATATCATGTGCCTTCATGTTCTTGGTTGTATCCATCTCCTTCCTTAACTTCTTTTGCAGAAATAACAATTAAATTCATATGCTAAATGTTCAACGGTATCATATTTTTGGGAAAGGAGTTTCTTTTTAAATGTAGAAGTCCATTTAATATTTAGACAAGTATTTTGGAGAGTGATTTAGTTGTCAATCATCACTGCATAATGTTTGGTTCCAGAATTCTTGGATCATTATTGTATTTATTTCTTTGTCAATTGTATTGAATTGAAAATGATGTTGGGATTGTAATGAAAATGACAAAGCCAGTCTTTTATACCATTCTCTCTAGAAATGGGAGACACTGAATATGAAATGGGAAGTACAAAACTTCCTATTGCAGTGGGTACATGGTGTCACTTTCACCCAGCATAAATGGCGCAAAAATAGAATACATTCTACAATTTATATACATATTCAAGAAATAATTTTAGCATCTTTCTCTTATTGAAGAAAAATAAAATACATGAAAATTTGCAAATTTCCATTATGATTAGAGCAACTTACTGGGGGTTATTTTATTAAAATACACATATATCTTATATGCATGGAAAGATTGCATGCCATCAATTTAAAGTCCGTCAATTTTCATCTTTTGTGTAATAGGGAAACCTCGATATGATAGGCAGTGCATGGTGTTTCTGGAAACAGTCGATTTCAAGTCTATTTTGACGATGAATATGGGAATAATCATGAATTCGTACAAATTAATCTTATTATTATTTATTCTAGCGTAAATGCATTGGACACTAGGGTCTCAGTTTCTACAACCAAACATACTGTGTCCAGGTCTTGTAGAAAAATCTGGGGCTTCATCATTTGTACTGATAAAACTTTAAAGCATCTCGAAAAAGATGAACCAATATTAAACTTGTAAATCTCCAAACAAAAAATCCTAGTACTTATTGGAAACTGTGGAAATCATTTAAACCCCATCAAAACAATAACAGTAAATTAAAACTGACAGACTTTGACAGATATTTTCAAGAAAAAACTCAACCCCCTGACATTGAATATTTTGACCATGTCCATATGCATGAAATCTCCAATTTTGTTAAAAAATATCTCAGCACAACAGAAGAAATTGATGAATATGATTTTTCAGAAGAAATATGCAATAGCCCAATTACACAAGAAGAAATATCATCACACCTAGAAAAACTTAAAAACAGAAAGGCACCTGGTAGTGATGGAATAAGTGGAGAGTTCCTCAAATATGCAACTGACCAAATTGTACCAGTTTTAGATGGCTTGTATAATTCTATTTTTGATAAATCTGACTGGCCGACTGCCTGGTCTGAAGGAATCATCAGTCCTGTCCACAAAAAATCAAGTATAAATGTCCCCGATAATTACAGAAAAGTAACAGTAATGCCTGCATCAGGAAAATTTTTAGAATCTATCCTAAATTCAAGATTAGTTGACAAAAAAATTACTCTCGATTTAGAAGACCCATGTCAATCTGGCTTTAAAAAGGACGCTAGGACTACAGATAATATATTTGCATTAAAGTCTGTAATTCAAAGACAAAAATTTAAGAAGAAACCATTATATGGATGTTTTGTAGATTTTACTAAGGCTTTTGATTATGTAAACAGAGCTGCCCTATATTATAAACTTATACAAAGAAGTATAAAAGGTAAACTTCTAAAACTGATTATCAGTATGTATGATAAAGCTAAATGTCGTGTTAAATGGAAAGGCCGCCTTGGACAAGAAATAGATAGCAAATTTGGTGTTTTACAGGGAGGCATGCTAAGTCCTAAATTGTTCACAGAATTTCTGTATGATCTTCAATGTTATTATGTTATTTTGAAATAGAATATGGTGTATTATTAGATGAAGGTATATTATTGTATATACTGTATACAGACAAATTTTCGCGACCTTTTTATTTTCGCGTTAACTCTCCCGGTCATTTTGATACCAAATACGAGGTCGTCATGTTAAAAAGCGGGAGTGACAGGGACAAGCTCTTATTTTTGGCGCAAAAACAATTGGAGTCTATCAACACGCATTGAAATATTAATATATTGCGCAATGATGGATCCCTGGCTTCTCCTCGTGTTGCGGACGTGAATTACAGCGACGTCACGTACATGATATTTACGTTTGATAACTAAAGGTATTTACCTAATATTATTATCACAAAATACGCTTTGCAGGTCGAGAACAGAACACCCATTTATAACATGCATTACGCAACACGTGGTCGCAATTTTGAAATGCGGAAGTGACGGGAAGAGGCTCTTGTTTTTAGCGCGAAAACGATTGTTAACTCGCATTGAAATATCAATATATTGCGCAATAATGGATGGCTTTGTTCTGTTCTCGACCAAAGCGTAATTTGTGATAATATTATATATATACCTTTATCATCTAAAACGCAATTAAAATCGATCCACGTGTGAAAGCATTTCTGTCAACAGGGAAGACACGACTCAAAGCAGTGGAGATAATGGAGAAACGCAAAACTGTGAACGCTGATAATTGGAATCAGTGAGAACAAAATCAAAACAAAGCGTTTCGAAATAATATTGGGTAAATACCTTTATTTATCATTTAAAACACAATTAAAAATATTATGTACTAGAAATCCAAAATTCGCGAAAATAAAACAGCGCGAACTTGTCGAAAACAGCGATGGCGCGAAAATAACTAGGCGCGAATTTTTCTCTGTATACAGTATTGTATGCAGATGATTTGATATTGTGCTCAGAGACCCCAGAGGGACTACAAAAATTGTTAGATGGATTATTTAATTTTTGTAAAAAGTGGCACCTGATAGTAAGTCTAACGAAAACCAATGTCATCTTTGGAAAAAAGAAAAATGATTTTGTCTTTAAATAGTAATAAATACAATAACCAAACAATCAAAATTGTAGATGAATATAAATATTTGGGTGCTATTTTCTCATCTAAGACCATAGATCCACTCAGAAAAACACATGATCACCTCGCTGAAAAATCACAAAATGCTATTTACGCACTTAACTCACATGTTAAAAATAGTATAGGACAACTTTCACCAATATTAGCCTTCAAAACATTTGATACTCAAATAAGCCCAATCATGGAATATGCTGCTGATGTTTGGTTTACAGGAAAAGAAGTCAAATCTTTAGATAAAAAATACATTTATCTTATCTAAAAAGCAATCTCCGTGTTAAAATATCTTCCAGTAATTATGCAATATATGCCGAGTCTGGAAGATTTCCCCTTATCCTCAAACAAAAATTTCAGGCAATTAAATACTGGAAAAGAATCCTCTTACTAAAAAATAACCATATAGTGAAAAAAGCATACAACTCACTTCTTGAATTGCATGAACTAGGACAAATAAACTGGTGCAGCCACATAAAAAATATTCTGTATGATGTAAATCAACAAACACCACTGGGAGGAGCAATGTCTAAATACCAGCACAGATTTAATGATAATAGAAGCAGAACTGTATAACAAATTTAGAACTGAGTGCATAGAAAAGATTGGAAATAACTTATTATATCCAAAACTGAGGACATACTGTCTTTTCAAGTCTGAATTCATGATGGAAAAATACTTGTCATGTGTAAAAAATCTGAATCATGCATTATCCCTATTTAGATTCAGAATAAGTTCCCATAACTTAAGAATAGAAACAGGCAGATATGACAGACCAAATAAAACACCGCCAGAATTAAGAACTTGTTTATATTGCTCCTCTGGTGGTGTTGAAGATGAAAATCACTTTATCATGACATGCACTTTATATCAAAAAGAACGTAGAGAACTTATGTCTGTAGCCATAGATGAATTACCATGGGATCACTTGGTAAATGTAAATAATTTGGAATATTTCACTGTCATTATGGAATGTGAAAATAAGAGAGTGATTAGATCTCTAGCAAAATATGTATATTTATGTCTAAAATCTGAAATGCTAAACAATACGTCCAATTAAGATTCTAGTCCAGTATAAGTAATTGTAATGCTTAAAATCAATATACGTAGGATGCTTAGATTTATAATAATTCTCTGGTGCTATAGACCAAATATTTATTTATGTTTATTACAAATAACATGATTATTGATAACAATGCCAACTTTGACAAACATAGACCATTGATACGAGTTGATTCATTAATCACAATCCAGAATCAATCTTTCAGTTAACACTGATCTAAATTTCCATCATTCTTTAAGCTATCAAAATTAACACCCATCCATTTCTTGAATCACAAAATTATGAATAAACAATCTCATCTGATTTGTATATGATTCTGCCAAAGCACTTTAAAAAATGTATGTATATTGAATTGAATGCCACCAAGTGGTGCTCTATTGTCTATTTTCTTTTTTGTATTTATATTTGTTCGTGTTAATTGTATTTATATTTGTTCATGTTAATTGAATTAGAAATAATCTGTGAGTATCAAATGTATATATTTGGAAGATACTCCTAAGTAGTATTGGTATAATTTTAATTAGCATGACATATAGGTTTTATGTGACCTTCTATTGTCAATAAAATTCAATCAAAATCAAAATCATGAACGATGAACTAATCTATCTAACTTGCTGTCATGGGGCCTTGTTCTAGGGGGCGCATCCAGCTGTGACCTATTTCCCAGCAGCCACCTGTGTGAGAAAAGTCGACCAAGTGAAGATTGCCACAACGAAAAAACAACAACATTGATTTCCAGTAGGTTTGTCAGTTTATTTTTAGGATTTCTTACTCCCCAACTTCTGGAGAATGCAAGGACTGAGTTTGTGCATGGAAATCTTCCCTCGGTACCAACAGATTTGCACATTTTTGAGCGGCGTGGATGGCCGAACAAAGCAGTATGAGTCAAGGCGGTCGGTCATTACGGTCCACTTTTACGGGTTGCAGAGCACTTTGCGCTTATAATGACATAATGGACAATATATCAACAGCAAAGCTAAATAAAACATTCAAATTTTGTACCATTTTTTCTTGTGTTCGAGCTGTAGAAGTTGGCCATATCAAGTTTCTGCCATGCCCCGCTGATGAAGAGGGAGCATCAGTCAATTGTTAGGCCTTTTTGAGGTCACAAACTTGTAGAGCTAACGTCGTAACGACCATATGATTCGCGCGATCATAGGCTGATAAGAAAAATGTCTTGTGTACATAAAACAAATTGAACAATAGATTTTTTGCATAGAAAAGTTGATACAGTCATCGGAGCAGTTTCCGACAAGGGCTTCTGCACAAGTCTTAAATTGTTTCAAAATGTTCTGTGACCAACTACAGCCGACGACAACAGAGCTGCGGTTCAGTTTATCAATTGATCACTAATAGTAATGTTTATCACACTATTTCACCTTGTTTGCACATGCAGGTGTCAGAAAACATCTTTGTGTGAATATTTTCGAGAGTGCAGACGCACTATAATAAGGCTTTGAAAATGAAACTGCAGCTCTGTTGTCGTCGGCTGTACGTGAGTGATGGCATTACTATAAAAAAAAAAAATAGTTAGTAGTAGTTTACTCCTGAAATTCTTCAATGACTTGATTTGTTTTCAATTTAAATTTATCAAAATATAAATGATCACAGTCGTTTTAGCACGTTATTTTTCAGGTTTGCTTTCTCTTAGTAGTTTCATCCAATTATCTACCAATTAGTGCTGCACCCTTCACACACTACCACACCCTTCACACATTACAGCACCCTTCACACTACCACACCCTTCACACATTACAGCACCCTTCACACTACCGCACCCTTCACACTTCTGCACCCTTCACACTACAGCACCCTTTACACACTTCTGCACCCTTCACACACTACCGCACCCTTCGCACTACAGCACCCTTTACACTACTGCACCCTTCACACTACAGCACCCTTCACACACTACCGCACCCTTCACACTACAGCACCTTTCACACACTACCGCACCCTTCACACTACCGCACCCTTCACACACTACCGCACCCTTCACACACTACCGCACCCTTCACACTACCGCACCCTTCACACACTACCGCACCCTTCACACTACCGCACCCTTCACACTACCGCACCCTTCACACTACAGCACCCTTCACACTACAGCACCCTTTACACACTTCTGCACCCTTCACACACTACCGCACCCTTCGCACTACAGCACCCTTTACACTACTGCACCCTTCACACTACAGCACCCTTCACACACTACCGCACCCTTCACACTACAGCACCCTTCACACACTACCGCACCCTTCACACTACTGCACCCTTCACACACTACCGCACCCTTCACACTACCGCACCCTTCACACTACCGCACCCTTCACACTACCGCACCCTTCACACTACAGCACCCTTCACACTACAGCACCCTTCATACACTACTGCACCCTTCACACACTACTGCATCCTTCACACTACAGCACCCTTCACATACTACCGCACCCTTCACACTACCGCACCCTTCACACTACAGCACCCTTCACACTACCGCACCCTTCACACTACAGCACCCTTCACACACTACCGCACCCTTCACACACTACCGCACCCTTCACACACTACCGCACCCTTCACACACTACTGCATCCTTCAGACTGGAGAAGCAGACTGCATAGTTTGGAGAGATCAGAGAAAAAGTCTGATTTAGGCACAGGGAAATCAGAGAAAAAGACAGATTGGGATTGATAGGTAGGAGTCGGAGAAAAAGTCAGATTAGGTAAGATGTGGTAGAATATGTTAGAATGAGGGAAGAAAAAAAAGACACTCGTCATGGCTGAAATATCAACAGGTCACAAGCACCGTGACTTTCAAAAGTCGCCCCAAATATTCCGGTCCTCACAAGCTCAGACAAAAAACAGCTGTGTTGAGGTCCACAGGATATCCAATATGATTCAGATATGCAATGTATGAGTGTGCTGACTTTTAAAATGGCAGAGCAACATCCGTATGTGAGATGGACCCTGCAGTTGTAGAACAAAATCTTGCCAAATATTGTGATCACAAATATATTAAAACATTTGAACTACTATCAACCCAGGACGTTATGTTTTATGTATGTGTGTAGTCATAAGATAAGCTCAGATGTGCATATTGGAGCAGTTCACAACTTATTGTCCACTGTCATTGTACTGATCCAAAAGATAAAATAAAATTTCTTTCTGAAACTAAATAATCATACCTACCGTATTTACTCGAGTATAAGTCGAGGTTTTTTTCCAAAAACTCTTAGTTAATGTTTAGGGGGTCGACTTATACACGAGAGCAACCTGTGGACGAGGATTTACGCCAAAAAATTACGACACTATGAGTTTTCATTACGAACATTCTTATTTTCGAAATAACGAATATCGGACATAGCGGGTCGGTTTAACAGTCTTATACTCGAGTAATTACGGTAAAACGTAAATACGATCTTCATATTTTCGAAATAACGAATATCAGTCGCAACAGATTGATTTTAATTGCGTTTTAAATGATAAAGAAAGGTATTTACCCAATATTACTGGTCTATTATTCGAAACGCTTTGTTTTGACTTTGTTCTCACTGATTCCAATTATCAGCGTTCACAGTTTTGCAATACGTCTTTGTTTCCACTGCTTTGAGTCGTGTCTTCCCGCTTGGAAAGAAATGCTTTCACACGTGGATCGATTTTAATTGCGTTTTAAATGATAAATAGTATTTACCCAAATTGTCCGAGAACAGAACAAAACCATCAATCCATTTAAAACGCAATTAAAATCGATCCCCGGGTGAAGGCATTTCTGTCAATTTCTTAAGATCGTCAACACGTGGTCGCAACACGTGGTTGCAATTTAGAAAGGCGGAAGTGACGGGAAGAGGCACGAGTTTGATATTTTAATTGCATTTTAAATGATAGATAAAGGTATTTACCCAATATTATCACAAATTATGCTTCGCAGGTCGAGAATTTATCCATGAAGAAAAACGTAAATATCATGTACGTGACGTCGCGTTAATTCACGTCCGCAACACGAGGAGAAGCCAGGGATCCATCGTTGCGCAATATATTAATTTTTTCAATGCGAGTTGATACACTCCATTTGTTTTCGCGCCAAAAATAAGAGCTTGTCCCCGTCACTCCCGCTGTTTAAAATGACGACCTCGTATTGCGTAATGCATTTAAATGAATGAATGGTTTTGTTCTGTTCTCGACCTGCAAGGCATATTTTGTGTTAATGTTGGGTATATACTTTTATTTATCATTTAAAACGCAATTAAAATCGATCCACGTGTGAAGGCATTTGTCAAGAAGGGAAGACACGACTCAACGCAACACGTGGTCGCAATTTTGAAAGGCGGAAGTGACGGGAAGAGGCTCTTGTTTTTAGCGCGAAAACGATTGTTAATATATTGCGCAATAATGGATGGTTTTGTTCTGTTCTTGACCTGCAAAGCGAATTTGTGATAATATTATGTATATACCTTTATTTATCATTTAAAACGCAATTAAAATCGATCCACGTGTGAAAGCATTTCTTTCCAAGCGGGAAGACACGACTCAAAGCAGTGGAAACAAAGACGAAATGCAAAACTGTGAACGCTGATAATTGAAATCAGTGAGAACAAAGTCAAATCAAAGCATTTCGAAATAATATGTTTTAAATGATATATAAAGGTATTTACCCAATATTATCACAAATTACGTTTTGCAGGTCTAGAACAGAACAAAACCATCCATTCATTTAACATGCATTACGCAATACTAGCGTGAAAGCAAATATCGGACAGGCGGACTACTGTCTACACGTGGTTGAATATTTCTTTGTGTATTAACACGCTTTGTTTTGATGCTAAGATCGATATAAACAATAATAATTAAAAGCGATATAATGAATATCATTGGCTTTATAATACACAAAGAAATATTCTCCCACGTGTTGGTTTTGATGCTAAGATAAAGGACGTCACGTACATCGTATTACGTTTTGTGATAATATTGGGTAAATACCTTTATTTATCATTTAAAACGCAATTAAAATCAATCTGCTACGTCTGATATTCGTTACTTCGAAAATATGAACAAATGGAGTCTATCAACTCGCATTGAAAAATTTAATATATTGCGCAACGATGGATCCCTGGCTTCTCTTCGTGTTGCCGCACATCAAATTTACCGTGTTCCGCACATCGAATTTCTGTCCAAGCGGGAAGACACGACTCAAAGCAGTAGAAACAATGACGAAATGCATAATTTGTGATAATATTGGGTAAATACCTTTATTTATCAGATCATTTGAAATGCAATTAACGCTTTGTTTCCACTTTGTTCTCACTGATTCCAATTATCAGCGTTCACAGTTTTGCGTTTCGTCATTGTCTCCACTGCTTTGAGTCGTGTCTTCCCTGTTGACAGAAATGCTTTCACACGTGGATCGATTTTAATTGCGTTTTAAATGGATTGATGGTTTTGTTCTGTTCTCGAACAATTTGTGATAATATTGGGTAAATACCTTTATTTATCATTTAAAACGCAATTAAAATCGACCCGCTACGTCTGATATCCGTTATTTCGAAAATATGAACATCGTATTTACGTTTTACCGTATTTACTCGTGTATAAGACTGCTAAGATCTTATATCGTAAGCATATTTAAGTTTCATTTTTAAAATGACCGCCAAGCTTCAGCTGAAGCTTGAATGGTAGCAGAGCCGATATGTCAAGAAAAACCAACTCGACTTATATTCGGAAATTGTTTTTTTTCAAGAAAAATAACCTCAATTTTGGGGGGTCGACTTATACACGAGTCGACTTATACACGAGTAAATACGGTAAAATGTTTGTGTGTGCCACAAAACTGAAGTCAGCACAGTATTTAATGCATACAAGTTCATGCACTATCCAACTCACAAATATCTATCTCTTTTGTGCTATGAGTCGGTCAAAGCAATCTAGTTACATAAATTATTTTCCAAATCATGAATATATTATATTGTACAGGATACATATATATTTACATAATATCAAGATCTAATCTTCTCCGATTTGTAAAAGATTAGATTCACAATATTTTGGAAGCACCTCCACGCATTCCTATATAAGCAAGACTTAGGATATCGCAGTCAGTCCCCATCCAACTGACGAGATCCAAAGTGATTGAAACCAGTTTTGGTATTGGTTGGGACTGCGATCGTTGTTCAAGATCGTCTTATGCAGCATCGCCTACTTCCTCTCACAATATTTTGGAAGTTGTGACCTATAGGGCCTTTAAGTAAGTCATTGTGGCCTAGTTACATAATTTTTTCTAAAAATCATGAATAAATATATTGTGTAAGATAAATGTAGTGAGAATACATATTATTTGTAGTGTTTTGCAAAATATCACAAATAGCCAATTTTGAAAATCAGCTCCTGTGACCTTGAAAATAGCTCAAGGTCATCCAATATCAAACTTATCCAAGCCCCTCAGAGCTTGATCACATCGACCAAGTTATATCCATATTGCTGTATTTTGTAAGAAAATAGAGCATTCACAAGCGGAGTTGATCCTGTGCTGGCCATGACCTTGACCAAAGGTCACAAAAAGTTCTGCCCAAAAAATTTCTCAGGCCTATCATGTTATAGTACCTAGTCCTAATGTCCAAGCGTAAAGGAATGATGAAGAAAACAAAGTGCGGCGGCAGACGCATACGAGGCGGATGCGGTGGAAACAGGGCAAGTACATGAAGTCAAGCTTGTGCTGACTTAATTAGCAGGGTAAGAAGCAATCAGAAACAAGCTTCTTCTTATAGGATCTATATTAAGGAGAAGTTAAAATAGGTTAACCGCGGTTAGAGGAAACAATGGATTATGGGACCGTGTCACCCCACCAGGGGTCAGTGTTTAACTCACCTACGAGATGTCACCTCTGGCCACAAGGCCAGTGGCGTGAGCTCTCTGATCATTTGGATTTTGAACTCAATGTAACCGCAATGAATATTATATTAATAATCATTGTATGGTTTTCACGTAGCAAGTGTGTGTTTTTTTGGTGTGCTTTAATGTGATTGATATCATGCTTTATATTCAATAAAGCCGAATTTCAAATATTAATCATAGTAGTGGAAAGTACTGGAAAGTAATGACACGGGTAGCTGCACTGTATCAAAATTTCATGATGCACACTGATGGAGTCCAAGGTGTCAAAAGTGTGAGAGCAGGTTGTGTTAAATCATTACTGACACACAATAGAAACATGAATTTGCTCATATTTTAAATGTCATGAACCTAATTTTTACATATTAATACCATGCCATATATAAATGCCACTCGCTTGTCACAATGGAGACATATTGAAATGTCAAAATTATTGCCCGTATTTTGAACAAACATGTCAAAAACTTTATTACATTAAGAGTATCAAATGTACACCTTCAGAAGGAATGTATAGCTGTAGCTGAAATAGATTTGAATATATTCCAAACTGTTGGCAGAAGATCAATATTCACACATACAGAGGGGACAATGTAGCCATCAAGCTTTGGGAACTAATAAAACAAACATCAAATATTAAATATCCAGCCCTGAAAATCAGGCGTGAATGAATATCACAGGAATCACCATGCTGAAATGGGGACAAGATGTGAATCTTCTAAATACAGCTTTGCTAGGTCATGCCGTGGTTAGCACCAGGGCTAAACAATGTCATTAGTGGTTTAGTCATTAAAATACCGTATTTACTCGTGTATAAGTCGACTCGTGTATAAGTCGACCCCCCAAAATTGAGGTTATTTTTCTTGAAAAAAAACAATTTCCGAATATAAGTCGAGTTGGTTTTTCTTGACATATCGGCTCTGCTACCATTCAAGCTTCAGCTGAAGATTGGCGGTCATTTTAAAAGTGAAACTTAAATATGCTTACGATATAAGATCTTAGCAGTCTTATACACGAGTAAATACGGTAAAACGTAAATACGATGTTCATATTTTCGAAATAACGGATATCAGACGTAGCGGGTCGATTTTAATTGCGTTTTAAATGATAAATAAAGGTATTTACCCAATATTATCACAAATTGTTCGAGAACAGAACAAAACCATCAATCCATTTAAAACGCAATTAAAATCGATCCACGTGTGAAAGCATTTCTGTCAACAGGGAAGACACGACTCAAAGCAGTGGAGACAATGACGAAACGCAAAACTGTGAACGCTGATAATTGGAATCAGTGAGAACAAAGTGGAAACAAAGCGTTAATTGCATTTCAAATGATCTGATAAATAAAGGTATTTACCCAATATTATCACAAATTATGCATTTCGTCATTGTTTCTACTGCTTTGAGTCGTGTCTTCCCGCTTGGACAGAAATTCGATGTGCGGAACACGGTAAATTTGATGTGCGGCAACACGAAGAGAAGCCAGGGATCCATCGTTGCGCAATATATTAAATTTTTCAATGCGAGTTGATAGACTCCATTTGTTCATATTTTCGAAGTAACGAATATCAGACGTAGCAGATTGATTTTAATTGCGTTTTAAATGATAAATAAAGGTATTTACCCAATATTATCACAAAACGTAATACGATGTACGTGACGTCCTTTATCTTAGCATCAAAACCAACACGTGGGAGAATATTTCTTTGTGTATTATAAAGCCAATGATATTCATTATATCGCTTTTAATTATTATTGTTTATATCGATCTTAGCATCAAAACAAAGCGTGTTAATACACAAAGAAATATTCAACCACGTGTAGACAGTAGTCCGCCTGTCCGATATTTGCTTTCACGCTAGTATTGCGTAATGCATGTTAAATGAATGGATGGTTTTGTTCTGTTCTAGACCTGCAAAACGTAATTTGTGATAATATTGGGTAAATACCTTTATATATCATTTAAAACATATTATTTCGAAATGCTTTGATTTGACTTTGTTCTCACTGATTTCAATTATCAGCGTTCACAGTTTTGCATTTCGTCTTTGTTTCCACTGCTTTGAGTCGTGTCTTCCCGCTTGGAAAGAAATGCTTTCACACGTGGATCGATTTTAATTGCGTTTTAAATGATAAATAAAGGTATATACATAATATTATCACAAATTCGCTTTGCAGGTCAAGAACAGAACAAAACCATCCATTATTGCGCAATATATTAACAATCGTTTTCGCGCTAAAAACAAGAGCCTCTTCCCGTCACTTCCGCCTTTCAAAATTGCGACCACGTGTTGCGTTGAGTCGTGTCTTCCCTTCTTGACAAATGCCTTCACACGTGGATCGATTTTAATTGCGTTTTAAATGATAAATAAAAGTATATACCCAACATTAACACAAAATATGCCTTGCAGGTCGAGAACAGAACAAAACCATTCATTCATTTAAATGCATTACGCAATACGAGGTCGTCATTTTAAAAAGCGGGAGTGACGGGGACAAGCTCTTATTTTTGGCGCGAAAACAAATGGAGTGTATCAACTCGCATTGAAAAAATTAATATATTGCGCAACGATGGATCCCTGGCTTCTCCTCGTGTTGCGGACGTGAATTAACGCGACGTCACGTACATGATATTTACGTTTTTCTTCATGGATAAATTCTCGACCTGCGAAGCATAATTTGTGATAATATTGGGTAAATACCTTTATCTATCATTTAAAATGCAATTAAAATATCAAACTCGTGCCTCTTCCCGTCACTTCCGCCTTTCTAAATTGCAACCACGTGTTGCGACCACGTGTTGACGATCTTAAGAAATTGACAGAAATGCCTTCACCCGGGGATCGATTTTAATTGCGTTTTAAATGGATTGATGGTTTTGTTCTGTTCTCGGACAATTTGGGTAAATACCTTTATTTATCATTTAAAACGCAATTAAAATCGATCCACGTGTGAAAGCATTTCTTTCCAAGCGGGAAGACACGACTCAAAGCAGTGGAAACAAAGACGTATTGCAAAACTGTGAACGCTGATAATTGGAATCAGTGAGAACAAAGTCAAAACAAAGCGTTTCGAATAATAGACCAGTAATATTGGGTAAATACCTTTCTTTATCATTTAAAACGCAATTAAAATCAATCTGTTGCGACTGATATTCGTTATTTCGAAAATATGAAGATCGTATTTACGTTTTACCGTAATTACTCGAGTATAAGACTGTTAAACCGACCCGCTATGTCCGATATTCGTTATTTCGAAAATAAGAATGTTCGTAATGAAAACTCATAGTGTCGTAATTTTTTGTCGTAAATCCTCGTCCACAGGTTGCTCTCGTGTATAAGTCGACCCCCTAAACATTAACTAAGAGTTTTTGGAAAAAAACCTCGACTTATACTCGAGTAAATACGGTAGTTTCATCACTTTCAATAAAAAATAGAATGGAAGGAAATAAAAATCTTTCCCGTATCCTATTTTTTAGGGCACGTTATGGTAAACAATGTTTTTTTTAAATTTATTTTTTGCCTAACACAACTTACGGAAAACCGTGAGTCGATAGAGGATGTTTGTGAATATTTGATTTGTCCCACACACTTATGTATTTATTTACATATATATTAAAAAAAAGCATGAACATGATCAGAGAGGAAGTGTGACGAGATTTGAAAAAAAAAAGTTGCTGTGTGAGGCATGGGCTGCAATAAAATTCGCCACTGATAAGAGTGTGATCTCGCAGTTCCGTCACCACGTTGCCTGCCCTCTGGTGGAAGTGACGCTTAACTAATCTCCACTTCACTTTTGTTTTGCAAGTTTATGTGAAGGGTTGCGCTTTAGGCACAATTATTACTTGGCACAATTATACACATATTTGTTGTCATAATTACATTAGAAATGAAATATTACCTCCAATATGCCTATATTTCTGTATTAGAGTTTTTTTTTCAACCATCGGTAAATTGACCTATTTATTGACCTAATTATTGAGGCCCTGCTAGGTTTTGTACAAAGGGGTCTATATGGATGAAATGCAGAGATAGCTGCACAACTGAGAGATAGCAAGTGATAGACTGCTACAACAGCAAGAGATAGCTGCATAAATAAGAGATAGCTGCATAAATAAGAGATAGCTGCATAAATAAGAGATAGCTGCATAAATAAGAGAGAGCTGCATAACTGAGAGATAGCTGTATTGAGACATGAAAAATAGCTGCACAAATAAGAGATAGCTGCATAAATAAGAGATAGCTGTATAAATAAGAGATAGCTGCATGAATAAGAGATAGCTGCATAATTGAGAGATAGCTGCATTGAGACATGAAAAAGTGAGAAATAGTTACAATGGTTGCAATATTGAGAGATAGCTGCAATAGTGAGACAGTTACAACAGGGAGAGATAGCTGCATAAATGAGAGACAGCTACATAAGTGAGATGACTGCAAAGTGAGAGATAGTTACAGCAGTGAGAGATAGCTGCACAAATGAGAGTTACATAAGTGAGATAGCTGCACATGTAAGAGACAGCTGCATCAGTGAGATAGCTGTACAAGGGAGAGACAGCTGCATAAGTGAGAGATAATAACAACAGCGAGACAGTTACAGCAGAGATAGATAGCTGCACAAGTGAGGGACAGCTGCATAAGTGAGAGATAGCTGTATATATGTGAGACAGCTGCATCAGTGAGAGATAGTTGTACAAGGGAGAGACAGCTGCATAGGTGAGAGATAGTTACAAAAGTGAGAGACAGTTATAGCAGTGAGAGACAGCTACATAAGTGAGAGATAGCCACAACAGAGAGAGAGACAGCATCCTTTCCCAGCCGAAGGCAGTTGTATATATAGACAAAACACTCTTCCTGAATAACAAAATGTGAAATGTGAAATGGTGTTTTTACGACCCTTTCAGCAACTATGGCCATATCAGGTCGACTTTCGAGCCTTTTAACCAGTGTGAAAGTAACACTGCCGGCAGTGGGAGTCGAACCCACCACCTCCCGTCCTCCACTTATCACCAACAAAGGCACAGATCCTACACTCTACCAACTGTGCTAGTGGGGCCGGTTTCCTGAATAACAATGCATTAAATCTGAATTCACCAATTTTATTGATTTTGTGAAACTGCTGATTTATGGATTGTGTTTTTGGCCCTCAGGCATTGTATAGATAACATGCCAGTGTGATGCCAACAGTCTGAGTAACTCGTATCATTGAAATATCAATAGAAAATAAGTAATTATCATCCAAAAGAAATTAGATAACAATGATAATTTTTTATAAAAGCTGTAAAATTGCAAAAATATTAAAGTATGATGTGCCAAAATTAAAATGCTGACCCATTTTACTAATTTTATACTTTTTTTATTTGAACCAGCGTGTTCAAATAAGATTAATCTAATTTGCCTCCCTTTACATTATCTTCACATTATTATAATGGATTAAATGTACTAAATATTATAAACATATGGAAATGAATTGTATATTATTTTCAGTGAGACGGTACACTGGGAACTTGGGAAGGCAGCAGATTTTTACATTCTAAAGGTTAGACCAGTTTTTTTAGCTATAGTTGCATTGATGGGTGGAAATGTTTTCTGTCAACTTTGATCTCCTCTGCTGAAACTACTGGTTGGGGTTGTTAGTTATTAGGAGGTAAGGTATTGTGTTTTCAGGGGACCAATTCTATCTAGTTCATCCTTGTAAATCTAACACCTATTACTGAGTTGTCATGAGGATGCTATTTTGAACAACATGACAATTATCAGCAAATGAGAGTCAAGATAACAAATTCAATATGTAATGTGCATTTTGATTGGCTAAAATTATCAAGTTAAAAATTATCAGTCTGCACTGGGAAAGGATTTAAAGGATTTAGATTTGCAGGAATCTTCAGAAAACATTGCCAAACATAATGAGAAAGCAGTGATCATGATCATTGCATTGGCCTGTGTTTTAAAGATTACATAAAATAGAAAATTTAGTAATCAGGATAGAATCTCCTCGGCATTTCACAAATCTATGAAGTAACTAAAATTCTAATGATTAAGATATTGTATTTTAATGTCCCAATAAAGAACAAAATGTTGATACTCTACAGCTGCCACACTTCACATGATTCCCATTTCTATATTCCTGAATATTGAGGCTAGATATTATAACAATATATAAACTTTCATTTGTATTGACCAGACCCAATTCATAGATGAAAAGATATAGGTTTCTGACAATTTATTTATTATTTCTATAGACCAGACCCATCATAGATAAATATATTTATTATTTGTATGGACCAGACCCATTTAATGAATGAAGATTATATGTTAATGACATTTGATTTCTGATTTCAGATGTCGATCAACATGGAGGTCTATTCACAAGTGCGCACCCTGAGACCTGCCTACTGGCGCGAGTTCTTCAATCATGCCTCCAAATTCTTCTTGTACGAGCCATGGAGATTCCTGGAAGGCCGTGACGTCATCCAGATACAAGCTTATGGAGAAAGCCGGGTTATCCAAATCCGAGGATATTATGGGTTGGATATTGGCGTGGCATTGTGGAAAAACTTTCGCCAGTACTGGGACCAGTATAACCCGGACGTGGTAGACATGTACAGCGTTATGCGCAAATACCAACCAATCAACTGTATGCTGCTCAAATTTTCAGAAATGACCAATGAAAATGAGTATTTTATACGGCGCCATAGACTAGCCAAAGGACCTCAGAACCAGTACCCAATATTTAACTCCTTCAATCATCGACGTGTTGAGCTTATTGAATATAAGTTTTTCGAGTTGCTTTTTATGCTGGTGCCAAAATTATGTGAAAAACTGGTGCCCAAAAACCCATATCAGTATGAAGATTTAGAAATGACAGAGACTGTGCACACTGCTCTGGGGAGGGAAATCGAGGTGACTTTAACTTACCCTGCAGGACGAGTGCCCTGCAGTAAAGAAAATTATTTCAGTCTCCAGGATACAGTTTTAGAGTATGTCAGTGTACCGGCAGGCATCAGGACTTTGGGTGAGCTGGTCTGCTTCTTCCGAATGTCTTGCGGGAGAACGGCTCTTCCTTCCAAGGAGTATTTACAAGAACTGGACACCAAGCGGTTGATGAAGGTCTTGCAGGGCTGCTTTGTGTCTTTGTACGGGTGCCTAGAGAAGTCCGACCTTCTGGAAGCTGCAGAGAAGCAGAGGTATCACGGTGAGCTGAGTGTGGCAGAATGTGCCAAGCTGTTTGGTTTGGCCCACGCCCTGTGGAAGCATCGCACGGTCCAGACCACCAAGGAAGCCATCGCCATCATCCAGATCATCGGACCCTGCCACAAGTATGACCCGCTAGACATGCGATTCTTCTTGCAGGAACTGTATCTGGAGCTGGGCCTGTATAGCGATGTGATCGCCCTCATGGAGTGCTTCCCGGGCGAGTTCTGCGCTCAGTGGTTCTGGACTGCACCGCTGTTACACTTCAAGAAGAAAGGAGCAGAATCTAACTCAGCCAAGAGGGCGCTCAAAGAAGCTGTACGGCAGAACCCCAACATTGTCAAATACCTTGGCGGACGAACACCGCTCCCAAACCATGTCCCAAAGCAATATTCTATCCGGGGGACCAAGAATGCTATTTATGGCGATGAGAACGAGGCACTGAGGTATGTCCATGGGTATCGCAGGTTCTGGATGCAGACACCGGGAGCCATGGCCTGGGTAGATGACCTTGGACATAAATATCTGGCAGATATACACAGAGAACAGTTCAACAAAGCAGTATATTCATCAAGAACTGGTCCTGATGCTGATCTGGAAAAAGGAATTCCTTCAATGGCCTGTTTGAAGATCCCATTGGTTTTATTGAATTGCAATCTCTGTAAGAAGGAAGGTGTGAAAATCCAGAAGTGTGCCAACTGCAGACGAGTCGGCTACTGCTCCAGAGAATGCCAGAAGACTGACTGGAGAAGACACAAGAAAGAATGCATGAAGCTGAAAAGGCAAGGCGAAGCTGCTCAGAGAGAAAGCAGAAAAGCCAGGACTGAAGATGACATCAAGAAAATGGCCACACTTCAAAACTCACAGAATCGGAAGAAATTTCAACCCGCGCTTAGTACTATGAATGGGAAAGGGGACTCTAAGAAGGATGAAAACCACAACGAGGTTAACCCAAAGCAAAGTGGGGTTAAAACGCATGGGCTGATGAAGGAAACACAAAAGAAGGAAGCAGATAAGGAGAAAATCAAGAAAGAGAAGGCTGTAAAGAATGCCAATGAATTGTCAGAAGAGCTGGAAAGTCTCGAGATGGAAGATGAAGATAAGATCCAATATAAATGTGCAAAGTGCAGTACTAGGATTAATGAAATAGAGGTGCGTCAGGATGACTCAGCAGCAGCAGCGGCGGCGGCGGCAGCGACAGAAGCAGCATTGCGTAAGGTGTTTATTGTGATGGCGGTCCTTGATGTGTCGAGGATTCTGAGGTCAGGCCATGCCGGGGAGAGGTGGCTGCTCTTTATGAAAATTGGAGATTATCATCGTCAGTGGAATGAGGAACTGAAGATGAAAGAGGAAGGGTGGGAATGGGAGGAGGAGGAGGAGGAAGAGGAGACCGCCGCTGAGGAGAGGAATAAACCGAGAAGGAAGGGCAAGAGGTGTGCCATGAAGAGGAGCAGGAGGCGGAGGAGGAGGAGACAGATGAAGAAGATCAGGAAGATGTATGAGGAGAAGCCGGGGAGAAGTCTGATGGAAGAGACCGGGCTCACCCAACTGTTCAGCCAAACACGCGTGTGATCTGAGGGAAATAGAGGGCGCTCCTAGCTAGCAGGGGTAATATGCCGGGGAGAAGTCTGATGCAAGAGACCGGGCTCACCCAACTGTTCAGCCAAACACGCGTGTGATCCGAGGGAAATAGAGGGCGCTCCTAGCTAGCAGGGGTAATATGCCGGGGAGAAGTCTGATGGAAGAGACCGGGCTCACCCAACTGTTCAGCCAAACACGCGTGTGATCCGAGGGAAATAGAGAGCGCTCCTAGCTAGCAGGGGTAATATGCCGGGGAGAAGTCTGATGGAAGAGACCGGGCTCACCCAACTGTTCAGCCAAACACGCGTGTGATCCGAGGGAAATAGAGGGCGCTCCTAGCTAGCAGGGGTAATATGAAAATACTAAACAAATCCCAGGTATGAATGACATGAAGTGACACAATGAGAATGAAATGATCGTCTGAATGTTGGTTTGAGATGAGGCAATAAATGGAATGGCCAGATTAGCTCTGGAGAGATCTTGTGATACAGATGAGTTTATCCATGTTATAACTTTACCTTAATTGTTGGCAAGATGAGATTGAGACCGGTGATGAATATTTACAAAGATTGGTTAGATATTGAGGATTTTCTCATTTCAGTGTTGTTTTAGATAAACTTGGACTGTTGACAGTTGGAGCCTAACATTTTTGTCTTGTTTTTCCATAACAAAATAGAGTCATGCCTGCAAAAAGTAATGCCTATTTGCTGTATTTAAGTGTACTCATGATGTCAAATGGTGTGGTACTATTTGACCTTTTATTTGACCCTTTGCGGTGACATTTATGCATGACCGAATGTTTGGCTGCAACTGGTTCAGTGTTATAATATTGTGATTACAGGCAGCTCAGAACTATGTACACTTTTGATTAGTTTAGAATGGTGATGCATATTTCATTGTTATATATTGTTATATATTGCACTAACAGGGATTTTATTTTGATTTCATATCTAACCAGTTCATATTAAAACTTTAAAATTAAAAGCTTGTTAATTTTACTCTTACTAAAACAATTTAATATAAATAAAACTACATCAAGTCAGATATCTATTCCCAGATGCTTTAAACCATCCTTGGTAGCGTGATCACAACTCTTGCACCATAGAGGTACGACCAGTGAAATGATGGTTTTCTCTCACCATATGTTGTCAAGCTTGTGATTGAACAAAAAGGTGTTTCATTACATCAAGAAAGACTTATCCATTGCAGGTTTGTGAAATCTTGAATGTTTTATTAGAAATCTCAAAGTTGGAGCCTTGAAACTGCTTTTGTATTGAATACAATGAAGTCATGCATGTTTGGGATTAAGTGCCACCTGGTGTGGATAAAATGATATGACAGCTGGTGCCCTCTATACTGGAAAAAAGTACAGGCTGAAAGTGACCAAACCAGGCAGTTGTATGGCAATCACATGACATTATTTTGTTATGCAAAGCTGTTGCAAGGCACAATATGGTCATGCAATGGCCCTGCTTGACCATATTTGTTCATATTTATGCTTGACTAAATATATGTTTGGCTGCTAAAATAGAAATGGTTGTATCTCAAACAAGAATAAGTGTTGTACAAGAAAGGTGTAGATTATCATTTTAGAGAGATATTATGAAATAGTATAGATTTATCGCTTATTTTGATATCGTTCTTGATGAATTTTATTGCATTTTAGGATTCAAGATATTGCCATTGCTACCATAACAATATCAATAAATTATTACTGGTAATAACTTTACATATTGCAAAATTATATTGATTCCTTATTCATGTCTGTAGAATATAAGAAGGTACAATGGTTTCCATAGCAATATTTAGAATAATTGTTAGCTTCACGTGAGGGGAAATGTATGACTTGTTTCGGAATGTTGGATGGGTGGCAGTGATTTATACATGAAGGCTGGGTGGGATGGTAAAAGGATATCCCCAGCTTGCTGACAAATATACATCCCACAATGCAATGCTCAGTATTGACAAATAATAAGAAAACAAAACCCTGTCTGATTGCGTCCTTTCAGAAGCAATACATAATTTATCCTGGCTTATATGGAGATTTTACATTGAACTAACATCTTGTACTTTAAGATATATGTCATTAAAGAATATCCAAATAACTTTTTTGTTTCCAACAATGATAATGATTTTTCCTCACTGGAAGGCTTCACATGTTAGCTTCACATGTAAGTTTCACATGTTAGTTTCACATGTTAGTTTCACATGTAAGTTTCACATGTTAGTTTCACATGTTAGTTTCACATTGTTAGTTTCTACCTCCCAATCTACACCACACAGACACTCTCATATGCTACTGTGTTGGCACTTTCTGTGCTGTCTCGGATTGACCACCCTGTTCACAGCATATCACACCTTTCCATACAATCAATGCACTTTTTACACCTATTGTCTTCTTACAGTCCTCAGATGTGTTTAGTATTTCTTTCAATAATATACATTTTTAAAAGTAAAGATATACCAGGGGAAAAATCACACTGAAACAACAGCTGGCCATTTCAAAATTCCCGCTCATTTATTCTGTCAGTTTCAGTTTGCATAATGTCGGCAGTGTCGGATGCATGGCCAGATGCACAGCACAGCCTTGGCTTTGTTAAATTCTAATTCTCTTTTGATTTAGGTGTGATTTGCATTTATAAAATGATGGCAGGCTATTATTGACAGACGGAATATATTTCCAAGAAAGTGATAAAACATGGAATTGTTCAATATGAAGATTTCTTTTGTGCCTTGAGTTACACTGGGTGGGAAATATTCCAATCTCAGATTGCCATTTAATCTTGATCAGTTTCCCAGATGATCTCCTTTTTCGAAAAATAAATTCTCAGAAAGAAAATTTATTTTGTGATTACAAAGTGAATGAGCTTGCAGATTAGTAAGTTGCTCCATGGAGGTGTCGAGATGTAATTATGAAACCCAAGCCAATGACATTGCATCTTAGTGTGCAAAACCCAAGCCATGGAACTCCATTGGAAATGACTGGCATTGCATCTAAGTGTGCAATGTAAAAAGAATTGCATTCAGTAATGAGTGTGCTTTATGTTTTGAAGTGCACTGAGGGTGTCATTGGTTGGACTGTAGGCACGTTGGTTGGACTGTGGGCACATTGGTTGGACTGTAGGCACATTGGTTGGACTTAAGGCACATTGGTTGGACTTAAGGCACATTGGTTGGACTCAGGCACATTGGTTGGACTTAAGGCACATTGGTTGGACTCGGGCACATTGGTTGGACTTAAGGCACATTGTTTGGACTCAGGCACATTGGTTGGACTCGGGCACATTGGTTGGACTTTGGGCACATTGGTTGGACTCAGGCACATTGGTTGGACTTGGGGCACATAGAATGCTCTTTAATGTATCACACATCCTATTATCTTGAGAAACTTTGGGCCACCATTTCTCTTGCTCTGATGGCCCAACTGGGCAACCAACATTTTTCTCTTATGTCAAGGGCTGCTTGGGGCACATTGATTGGACTTGGGGCACATTGCTTGGACTTGGGACACATTGGTTGGACTTGGGGCACATAGAATGCTCTTTAATGTATCACACATCCTATTATCTTGAGAAACTTTGGGCCACCATTTCTCTTGCTCTGATGGCCCAACTGGGCAACCAACATTTTTCTCTTATGTCAAGGGCTGCTTGGGGCACATTGATTGGACTTGGGGCACATTGGTTGGACTTGGGACACATTGGTTGGACTTGGGGCACATAGAATGCTCTTTAATGTATCACACATTCTATTATCTTGAGAAACTTTGGGCCACCATTTCTATTGCTCTGGTGGCCCAACTGGGCAACCAGCATTTTCCTCTTATGTCAAGGGCTGCTTGGGGCACATTGATTGGACTTGGGGCACATTGGTTGGACTTGGGACACATTGGTTGGACTTGGGGCACATAGAATGCTCTTTAGTGTATCACACATTCTATTATCTTGAGAAACTTTGGGCCACCATTTCTATTGCTCTGGTGGCCCAACTGGGCAACCAGCATTTTCCTCTTATGTCAAGGGCTGCTTGGGGCACATTGGTTGGGCTTTGGGCACATTGGACTAGATAAGTGATGTACCAATTTTGATTTTGTTCTATATTTAGAACCTAGTTGCAGGTGCCTGTTGTTATACTGTACTTTGTGTTTGATGTGCTTGATTTCATTCATTGAGTAATGGATTAAGTGTAAAATGAACTTGCTGGATCCTGGGGTATTTCTTCATCTTGCTACATAGATTATAATACATCTTGCTACATAGATTATGATACAGCATGAATATAAGCAGGAGACGATCCCATTTATAATCAGATATATCATCATACCCTATCACATTCACCATGCTGACGGATTACACAATGCCTTTGTAAACTTCCCAGATTGGGTGGTGTTCGTTTAAGATTTAGATGGCCTCAAGTACTGGGCTCGTCTCAAGCCTTTTGAGCACATAATATGATATCAGATGAAAGATGAGTTGTCACACATTTTGACTGATATATGGTCAGATTGGTCGACTTCGTTATAGAACTTTTTTCCCAAGTGCTGAGATAGACTGATATAAGGCTGTAATGACCTTGAGGTCACCGCCAGCTTATCGATAGGGAACACAAAAGGCTTAGCTTTGATAGATGCATCAGTATACTATATCAAGTCTTATATCATCTCGGCAGGATACTTGTGTGGACAGCTGGGTTGGCCGGATTAATACTTAGCTCATACATAACTTTAGACTGGCTCTCAAGAAAGCCGGCAATTATCATTTATGAAACAATTATAATATGTGTGACAGATAAACTGATTTTATTTCCTAGTATTTTACCTAGAAATGAAGAGTACTTGAGACTGGTACTTGTCACCCTCATCGAGAAGTAACCCTCATCGAGAAGTCACCCTTATCAAGAAGTCGCCCTTAGCAAGAAGTCATCCTTAGCAAGAAGTCGCCCTCTCACTTTTATCAAGAAGTCACCCTTATCAAGAAGTCACCTTGTCACCCTTATCAAGAAGTCACCCTGTCACCCTTATCAAGTCGCCCTCATCAAGAAGTCACCCTCATCGAGAAGTCACCCTCATCGAGAAGTCACCCTCATCGAGAAGTCACCCTCATCGAGAAGTCACCCTCATCGAGAAGTCACCCTCATCGAGAAGTCACCCTCATCGAGTACCTTATCAAGAAGTCACCCTTATCAAGAAGTCACCCTGTCACCCTCATCAAGAAGTCACCCTGTCACCCTCATCAAGAAGTCACCCTGTCACCCTCATCAAGAAGTCACCCTCATCAAGAAGTTACTTTCATCAAGAAGTCACCCTGTCACCCTTATCATGAAGTTACCCTTATCAGGAAGTTACCCTCATAAAGAAGTTACCCTCATCAAAAAGTCACACTCTCACCCTTATCAAGAAGTTACCCTCATCAAGAAGTCACCCTCATCAAGAAGTTCCCGTCACCCTTATCAAAAAGTCACCCTCTCACTTTTATCCAGAAGTCACCCTGTCACCCTTATCAAGAAGTCACCCTGTCATCCTTATCAAGAAGTCCCCCTGTTATCCTTATCAAGAAGTCCCCCTGTCACCCTTATCAAGAAGTCACCCTGTCACCCTTATCAAGAAGTCAACCTTAACACATTACAGAAACTAGGTTGTTAAACTATCTGTAAGCATGCCTGCTATTATTGTGGACATCACAAATACTTGTCAAAGGTAACACAGTGTTCAATAGCAATAAACCATTCTTGAGACATCAATGATTTTGCTTCTATAAACCTTATATAAATATGAACTTTCAATGTGAAATAATTATAATTATTATTATGAATATTATATTATGGGACAACTATAACAAGGTAGTGGAGATGAACAAATAAACTTTGTAGGATGATGAACACGGTATAAATGAACTACTGCCCAGCACAAATCTCAAGGTGAATGCTCTAGATATACAATTCAAACTAAAGTCCATGCTTGTGCAAAGTGGACGTTATGAGTATGTGCAAGTATTGACCATTCAGGACATGGCTATATGCTAATGAGATAGGGTGCTGAGATTCGTCACAAAGTGAAAGCATCAACACAAGGGATGATATAAAGATGCCGGACTGGGCCAGTCTTCATTATTGTGTTGTTGGTTTGAAGCTACAATCAACGGACCATTACAGAGAAGGTTCACTTTAAATTGAGGGATCTGTAGCCAATCATAGATTTATGAACCTTTTTTGGCAGAATCCTTCTTTGATCATCTCAAATATGCTCATAAATATTGGACTGCTCGGGACGACATTGTCACGTGGAGATTTCTGATGCCAGGCATATCAGACTTAGGGTTGTAATTATGGCATGCTTGACGTAGCAGAGCGGCTGGCAGAGATCGGGAGAAGGATGTGACGGGCAAGAAGAGGCTGGCATTAAGGCTTTGTCATGGTATCAGTGACAGGTCCTCCCTGCCTCCCTGTAACCCTTACTCCCCCACCCAGCCCGTAGTCCTCCCTGCCTCCCTGTAACCCTTACTCCCCCACCCAGCCCGTAGTCATCTCCCCCACCCAGCCCGTAGTCCTCTCCCCCACCCAGCCCGTAGTCCTCTCCCCCACCCAGCCCGTAGTCATCTCCCCCACCCAGCCCGTAGTCATCTCCCCCACCCAGCCCATAGTCCTCTCCCCCACCCAGCCCGTAGTCATCTCCCCCACCCAGCCCGTAGTCATCTCCCCCACCCAGCCCGTAGTCCTCTCCCCCACCCAGCCCGTAGTCCTCTCCCCCACCCAGCCCGTAGTCCTCTCCCCCACCCAGCCCGTAGTCCTCTCCCCCACCCAGCACGTAGTCATCTCCCCCACCCAGCACGTAGTCATCTCCCCCACCCAGCCCGTAGTCCTCTCCCCCACCCAGCCCGTAGTCCTCTCCCCTACCCAGCACGTAGTCATCTCCCCCACCCAGCCCGTAGTCCTCTCCCCCACCCAGCCCGTAGTCATCTCCCCCACCCAGCCTCCCCCACCCAGCCTGTAGTCATCTCCCCCACCCAGCCCGTAGTCCTCTCCCCTACCCAGCCCGTAGTCCTCTCCCCTACCCAGCACGTAGTCCTCTCCCCCCACCCAGCCCGTAGTCCTCTCCCCCCACCCAGCCCGTAGTCCTCTCCCCTACCCAGCCCGTAGTCCTTTCCCCCCACCCAGCCCGTAGTCATCTCCCCTACCCAGCATGTAGTCCTCTCCCCTACCCAGCATGTAGTCCTCTCCCCCACCCAGCACGTAGTCATCTCCCCCACCCAGCCCGTAGTCATCTCCCCCACCCAGCCCGTAGTCATCTCCCCCACCCAGTCCGTAGTCATCTCCCCCACCCAGCCCGTAGTCCTCTCCCCCACCCAGCCCGTAGTCCTCTCCCCCACCCAGCCCGTAGTCCCACCCAGCCCATAGTCCCACCCAGCCCGTAGTCATCTCCCCCACCCAGCCCGTAGTCCTCTCTCCCACCCAGCCCGTAGTCCTCTCTCCCACCCAGCCCATAGTCATCTCCCACACCCAACCCATAGTCCCACCCAGCCCGTAGTCCTCACCCCCACCCAGCCCGTAGTCCTCTCCCCCACCCAGCCCGTAGTCCTCTCCCCCACCCAGCCCGTAGTCCTCTCCCCCACCCAGCACGTAGTCCTCTCTCCCACCCAGCCCGTAGTCCCACCCAGCCCATAGTCCCACCCAGCCCGTAGTCCTCTCCCCCACCCAGCCCGTAGTCCTCTCCCCCACCCAGCCCGTAGTCCTCTCCCCCACCCAGCACGTAGTCCTCTCTCCCACCCAGCCCGTAGTCCCACCCAGCCCATAGTCCCACCCAGCCCGTAGTCCTCTCCCCCACCCAGCCCGTAGTCCCACCCAGCCCATAGTCTCACCCAGCCCGTAGTCCTCTCCCCCACCCAGCCCGTAGTCCTCTCCCCCCATCCAGCCTGTAGTCCTCTCCCCCACCCAGCCCGTAGTCCTCTCTCCCACCCAGCCCGTAGTCCCACCCAGCCCATAGTCCCACCCAGCCCGTAGTCCTCTCCCCCACCCAGCCCATAGTCCTCTCCCCCACCCAGCCCGTAGTCCTCTCCCCCACCCAGCCCGTAGTCCTCTCCCCCACCCAGCCCGTAGTCCCACCCAGCCCATAGTCCCACCCAGCCCGTAGTCCTCTCCCCCACCCAGTCCGTAGTCCTCTTCCCCCACCCAGCCCGTAGTCATCTCCCCCACCCAGCCCGTAGTCCTCTCCCCCACCCAGCCCATAGTCCCACCCAGCCCATAGTCCCACCCAGCCCATAGTCCCACCCAGCCCATAGTCCCACCCAGCCCATAGTCCCACCCAGCCCATAGTCCCACCCAGCCCGTAGTCCTCTCCCCCACCCAGCCCATAGTCATCTCCCACACCCAGCCCATAGTCCCACCCAGCACGTAGTCCTCTCCCCCACCCAGCCCGTACTCCTCTCCCCCACCCAGCCCGTAGTCATCTCCCACACCCAACCCATAGTCCCACCCAGCCCGTAGTCATCTCCCCCACCCAGCCCGTAGTCCTCTCCCCCACCCAGCCCATAGTCCTCTCCCCCACCCAGCCCGTAGTCATCTCCCCCACCCAGCCCGTAGTCATCTCCCCCACCCAGCCCGTAGTCCTCTCCCCCACCCAGCCCGTAGTCCTCTCCCCCACCCAGCCCGTAGTCCTCTCCCCCACCCAGCCCGTAGTCCTCTCCCCCACCCAGCACGTAGTCATCTCCCCCACCCAGCACGTAGTCATCTCCCCCACCCAGCCCGTAGTCCTCTCCCCCACCCAGCCCTTAGTCCTCTCCCCTACCCAGCACGTAGTCATCTCCCCCACCCAGCCCGTAGTCCTCTCCCCCACCCAGCCCGTAGTCATCTCCCCCACCCAGCCTCCCCCACCCAGCCTGTAGTCATCTCCCCCACCCAGCCCGTAGTCCTCTCCCCTACCCAGCCCGTAGTCCTCTCCCCTACCCAGCACGTAGTCCTCTCCCCCCACCCAGCCCGTAGTCCTCTCCCCCACCCAGCCCGTAGTCCTCTCCCCCCACCCAGCCCGTAGTCCTCTCCCCTACCCAGCCCGTAGTCCTTTCCCCCCACCCAGCCCGTAGTCATCTCCCCTACCCAGCATGTAGTCCTCTCCCCTACCCAGCATGTAGTCCTCTCCCCCACCCAGCACGTAGTCATCTCCCCCACCCAGCCCGTAGTCATCTCCCCCACCCAGCCCGTAGTCATCTCCCCCACCCAGTCCGTAGTCATCTCCCCCACCCAGCACGTAGTCCTCTCCCCCACCCAGCACGTAGTCATCTCCCCCACCCAGCCCGTAGTCCCACCCAGCCCATAGTCCCACCCAGCCCGTAGTCATCTCCCCCACCCAGCCCGTAGTCCTCTCTCCCACCCAGCCCGTAGTCCTCTCTCCCACCCAGCCCATAGTCATCTCCCACACCCAACCCATAGTCCCACCCAGCCCGTAGTCCTCACCCCCACCCAGCCCGTAGTCCTCTCCCCCACCCAGCCCGTAGTCCTCTCCCCCACCCAGCCCGTAGTCCTCTCCCCCACCCAGCACGTAGTCCTCTCTCCCACCCAGCCCGTAGTCCCACCCAGCCCATAGTCCCACCCAGCCCGTAGTCCTCTCCCCCACCCAGCCCGTAGTCCTCTCCCCCACCCAGCCCGTAGTCCTCTCCCCCACCCAGCCCGTAGTCCTCTCCCCCACCCAGCACGTAGTCCTCTCTCCCACCCAGCCCGTAGTCCCACCCAGCCCATAGTCCCACCCAGCCCGTAGTCCTCTCCCCCACCCAGCCCGTAGTCCCACCCAGCCCATAGTCTCACCCAGCCCGTAGTCCTCTCCCCCACCCAGCCCGTAGTCCTCTCCCCCCATCCAGCCTGTAGTCCTCTCCCCCACCCAGCCCGTAGTCCTCTCTCCCACCCAGCCCGTAGTCCCACCCAGCCCATAGTCCCACCCAGCCCGTAGTCCTCTCCCCCACCCAGCCCATAGTCCTCTCCCCCACCCAGCCCGTAGTCCTCTCCCCCACCCAGCCCGTAGTCCTCTCCCCCACCCAGCCCGTAGTCCCACCCAGCCCATAGTCCCACCCAGCCCGTAGTCCTCTCCCCCACCCAGTCCGTAGTCCTCTTCCCCCACCCAGCCCGTAGTCATCTCCCCCACCCAGCCCGTAGTCCTCTCCCCCACCCAGCCCATAGTCCCACCCAGCCCATAGTCCCACCCAGCCCATAGTCCCACCCAGCCCATAGTCCCACCCAGCCCATAGTCCCACCCAGCCCATAGTCCCACCCAGCCCATAGTCCCACCCAGCCCATAGTCCCACCCAGCCCGTAGTCCTCTCCCCCACCCAGCCCATAGTCATCTCCCACACCCAGCCCATAGTCCCACCCAGCACGTAGTCCTCTCCCCCACCCAGCCCGTACTCCTCTCCCCCACCCAGCCCGTAGTCATCTCCCACACCCAACCCATAGTCCCACCCAGCCCGTAGTCCTCACCCCCACCCAGCCCGTAGTCCTCTCCCCCACCCAGCCCGTAGTCCTCTCCCCCACCCAGCCCGTAGTCCTCTCCCCCACCCAGCACGTAGTCCTCTCTCCCACCCAGCCCGTAGTCCCACCCAGCCCATAGTCCCACCCAGCCCATAGTCCTCTCTCCCACCCAGCCCGTAGTCATCTCCCACACCCAACCCATAGTCCCACCCAGCCCGTAGTCCTCACCCCCACCCAGCCCGTAGTCCTCTCCCCCACCCAGCCCTTAGTCCTCTCCCCCACCCAGCCCGTAGTCCTCTCCCCCACCCAGCACGTAGTCCTCTCTCCCACCCAGCCCGTAGTCCCACCCAGCCCATAGTCCCACCCAGCCCGTAGTCCTCTCCCCCACCCAGCCCGTAGTCCTCTCCCCCACCCAGCCCGTAGTCCTCTCCCCCACCCAGCCCGTAGTCCTCTCCCCCACCCAGCACGTAGTCCTCTCTCCCACCCAGCCCGTAGTCCCACCCAGCCCATAGTCCCACCCAGCCCGTAGTCCTCTCCCCCACCCAGCCCGTAGTCCCACCCAGCCCATAGTCCCACCCAGCCCGTAGTCCTCTCCCCCACCCAGCCCGTAGTCCTCTCCCCCCACCCAGCCCGTAGTCCTCTCCCCCACCCAGCCCGTAGTCCTCTCTCCCACCCAGCCCGTAGTCCCACCCAGCCCATAGTCCCACCCAGCCCGTAGTCCTCTCCCCCACCCAGTCCGTAGTCCTCTTCCCCCACCCAGCCCGTAGTCATCTCCCCCACCCAGCCCGTAGTCCTCTCCCCCACCCAGCCCGTAGTCCTCTCCCCCACCCAGCCCATAGTCCCACCCAGCCCATAGTCCCACCCAGCCCATAGTCCCACCCAGCCCGTAGTCCTCTCCCCCACCCAGCCCGTAGTCATCTCCCACACCCAGCCCATAGTCCCACCCAGCACGTAGTCCTCTCCCCCACCCAGCCTGTACTCCTCTCCCCCACCCAGCCCGTATTCATCTCCCACACCCAGCCCATAGTCCCACCCAGCACGTAGTCATCTCCCCCACCCAGCCGGTACTCCTCTCCCCCACCCAGCCCTTAGTCATCTCCCCCACCCAGCACGTAGTCATCTCCCCCACCCAGCCCATAGTCATCTACCCACCCAGCCCGTAGTCCTCTCCCCCACCCAGCCCGTAGTCCTCTCCCCCACCCAGCCCATAGTCATCTACCCACCCAGCCCGTAGTCCTCTCCCCCACCCAGCCCGTAGTCCTCTCCCCCCACCCAGCCCGTAGTCCTCTCCCCCACCCAGCCCGTAGTCATCTCCCCCACCCAGCCCGTAGTCATCTCCCCCACCCAGCCCGTAGTCATCTCCCCCACCCAGCCCATAGCCCCACCCAGCCCGTAGTCCCACCCAGCACGTAGTCCTCTCCCCCACCCAGTCCGTAGTCCTCTCCCCCACCCAGCCCGTAGTCCTCTCCCCCTCCCAGCCCGTAGTCATCTCCCCCACCCAGCCCATAGTCCCACCCAGCCCGTAGTCCTCTCCCCCACCCAGCCCATAGTCCCACCCAGCCCATAGTCCCACCCAGCCCATAGTCCCACCCAGCCCGTAGTCCTCTTCCCCCACCCAGCCCATAGTCCCACCCAGCCCATAGTCCCACCCAGCCCATAGTCCCACCCAGCCCATAGTCCCACCCAGCCCATAGTCCCACCCAGCCCGTAGTCCTCTCCCCAACCCAGCCCGTAGTCATCTCCCCCACCCAGCCCGTAGTCCTCTCCCCCACCCAGCCCGTAGTCATCTACCCACCCAGCCCGTAGTCATCTCCCCCACCCAGCCTGTAGTCCTCTCCCCTACCCAGCCCGTAGTCCTCTCCCCCACCCAGCCTGTAGTCATCTCCCCCACCCAGCCCATAGTCCCACCCAGCCCATAGTCCCACCCAGCCCATAGTCCCACCCAACCCGTAGTCCTCTCCCCCACCCAGCCCGTAGTCCTCTCCCCCACCCAGCCCGTAGTCATCTCCCCCACCCAGCCCATAGTCCCACCCAGCCCGTATTCCTCTCCCCCACCCAGCCCGTAGTCCTCTCCCCCACCCAGCATGTAGTCATCTACCCACCCAGCCCGTAGTCCCACCCAGCCCATAGTCCCACCCAGCCCGTAGTCCTCTCCCCCACCCAGCCCGTAGTCATCTCCCCCACCCAGCCCATAGTCCCACCCAGCCTGTAGTCCTCTCCCCCACCCAGCCCATAGTCCCACCCAGCCCATAGTCCCACCCAGCCCATAGTCCCACCCAGCCCGTAGTCCTCTCCCCCACCCAGCCCATAGTCCCACCCAGCCCATAGTCCCACCCAGCCCATAGTCCCACCCAGCCCATAGTCCCACCCAGCCCGTAGTCCTCTCCCCCACCCAGCACGTAGTCCTCTCCCCCACCCAGCCCGTAGTCATCTCCCCCACCCAGCACGTAGTCCGCTCCCCCACCCAGCCCGTAGTCCCACCCAGCCTGTAGTCATCTCCCCCACCCAGCCCGTAGTCCTCTCCCCCACCCAGCCCGTAGTCATCTCCCCCACCCAGCCCGTAGTCCCACCCAGCCTGTAGTCATCTCCCCCACCCAGCCCGTAGTCCTCTCCCCCACCCAGCCCGTAGTCATCTCCCCCACCCAGCCCGTAGTCCTCGCCCCTACCAAGCACGTAGTCCTCTCCCCCACCCAGCCCGTAGTCCTCTCCCCAACCCAGCCCGTAGTCATCTCCCCCACCCAGCCCGTAGTCCTCTCCCCCACCCAGCCCGTAGTCATCTACCCACCCAGCCCGTAGTCATCTCCCCCACCCAGCCTGTAGTCCTCTCCCCTACCCAGCCCGTAGTCCTCTCCCCCACCCAGCCTGTAGTCATCTCCCCCACCCAGCCCATAGTCCCACCCAGCCCATAGTCCCACCCAGCCCATAGTCCCACCCAACCCGTAGTCCTCTCCCCCACCCAGCCTGTAGTCCTCTCCCCCACCCAGCCCGTAGTCATCTCCCCCACCCAGCCCATAGTCCCACCCAGCCCGTAGTCCTCTCCCCCACCCAGCCCATAGTCCAACCCAGCCCATAGTCCCACCCAGCCCGTAGTCATCTCCCCCACCCAGCCCGTAGTCATCTCTTCCACCCAGCCCGTAGTCATCTCCCCCACCCAGCCCATAGTCCCACCCAGCCTGTAGTCCTCTCCCCCACCCAGCCCATAGTCATCTACCCACCCAGCACGTAGTTCTCTCCCCCACCTAGCCCGTAGTCATCTCCCCCACCCAGCACGTAGTCCTCTCCCCCACCCAGCCTGTAGTCATCTACCCCACCCAGCCTGTAGTCATCTACCCACCCAGCCCGTAGTCATCTCCCCCACCCAGCCTGTAGTCCTCTCCCCCACCCAGCCTGTAGTCATCTCCCCCACCCAGCCTGTAGTCATCTACCCACCCAGCCCATAGTCCCACCCAGCCCGTAGTCCTCTCCCCCACCCAGCCCGTAGTCATCTCCCCCACCCAGCCCGTAGTCATCTCCCCCACCCAGCCCATAGTCCCACCCAGCCTGTAGTCCTCTCCCCCACCCAGCCCATAGTCATCTACCCACCCAGCACGTAGTTCTCTCCCCCACCTAGCCCGTAGTCATCTCCCCCACCCAGCACGTAGTCCTCTCCCCCACCCAGCCCGTAGTCATCTACCCCACCCAGCCTGTAGTCATCTACCCACCCAGCCTGTAGTCATCTACCCACCCAGCCCGTAGTCCTCTCCCCCACCCAGCCCATAGTCATCTCCCCCACCCAGCCCAATCATCTCCCCCACCCAGCCCGTAGTCCTCTCCCCCATCCAGCACGTAGTCCTCTCCCCCACCCAGGCCGTAGTCCTCTCCCCTACCCAGCACGTAGTCCTCTCCCCCACCCAGCCCGTAGTCCTCTCCCCCACCCAGCCCATAGTCCTCTCCCCTACCCAGCACATAGTCCTCTCCCCCATCCAGCACGTAGTCATCTCCCCCACCCAGCCCGTAGTCCTCTCCCCCACCCAGCACGTAGTCATCTCCCCCACCCAGCCCGTAGTCCTCTCCCCCACCCAGCCCATAGTCCTCTCCCCTACCCAGCACATAGTCCTCTCCCCCACCCAGCACGTAGTCATCTCCCCCACCCAGCCCGTAGTCCTCTCCCCCACCCAGCACGTAGTCATCTCCCCCACCCAGCCCGTAGTCCTCTCCCCCACCCAGCACGTAGTCATCTCCCCCACCCAGCCCGTAGTCCTCTCCCCCACCCAGCCTGTATCCTCTCCCCTTCCCAGCACATAGTCCTCTCCCCCACCCAGCCCATAGTCCTCTCCCCTACCCAGCACATAGTCCTCTCCCCCACCCAGCACGTAGTCATCTCCCCCACCCAGCCTGTAGTCCTCTCCCCCACCCAGCACGTAGTCATCTCCCCCACCCAGCCTGTAGTCCTCTCCCCTACCCAGCACGTAGTCCTCTCCCCCACCCAGCCTGTAGTATACAAAAAATACAGAATACAAAAACACTGTGTCCTAGTTAAACATTTCGCTGCATCTGGCTCCATGTCAGTCTCGCTGGCAGATTTAATAAAGAATAGAATAGTAAAACTCTTCCATATTTGCTATTCTTCTATCAAGATAAACCCCCTTGTGGCAGACCTTTCAGTTTTAACTTGAAGTTTTAGCACTAATAGTAAATGCTATGACCATGCCCCAATTAACGTGCTAGGCCACATATTCACAGCTTCACATATGCCATCACATCAACATGTCCCCTACCCTCCATAAAGTCCCACCTCAGTGCCCCTCACTGGAGTGTAACACCATGTAAATAGATTCAAATTAATGCAATATATTCTAATATGTAAACAAAGAATAGTAATGGTGATATCATGCTCCGAAATTAATGTGGTGTGATGTCACACTTTGTTCACAAAACTGGAAAGACACAATTTTTTGTACAGTGGAGCACAATCAATACCAAGATAAATTTCAATGATCTCATAACTTGAATTTTTTTATTTGGTTTGTTTAAATGTTGGTGTTGTTTGTTTAGTATTTGTTTTGTTTTCTTTAACTTTTGTTTTGTTGAGTGATATTTTTTTTGCTAACCGTGTTACATGTGGAGCACCACTTTTCTTGTATTTATTAATACATTTATATACACATATACCACAACAAAAACAAAGTACCAAAAAAATGTTTTGGAGAAAGTCATTTAAAGATTATCAGTGAGTGTAATTGAGAACAAGGTTTATCAGTATATATTTCAGGTCATGATATGTACATTGTCTGAGTTGATAAGAGATCCCAGGCCTACAAACTCCACAGCTCGCTGACCTAAAGCACTGAGTAAGTCTCTGTATAAGTCTCTCTTTACATCAACCAAGCTTCACAACAGGACCATCTTTAACCAGGCTTCTTCTAGAAAGTAGAGTTTCATTGCTTGAAATTAACTGCCACTTATTTCTACACAGGCCTCAACATTACGAGGCAAATATTGGTAGCCCAGTTGGGCCAATGGATAGTGAAAAGTGGTGACCCGAACTATTGAATGGGAGAGTGGGGATGAGTTGCCTTCCCACCACAATCTGAGTTCATTCTTGTATATTATCTGGCAGGAAAAAGACCCAAAATATTCTTGCCCAACTGGGCCACCACATCCCAGTATCGAGAGGCCCAAGCCAAGTGTCTGTTGGCCCAGGGCTACTGGATAGTCGGGCAGGTGCTAATATCACGGGCTGGGACAGAGGAGGATTGTGGGATAGATTGCATGCATTGCATGATTGCAGTGTACATTGCATGATTACTGGATAAAGTATATATTGCAGGAAATATTGGATGATTGAAACATATATATTGCAGGATATATTTTATAATTTCAGAATATATTATAAGATGGCATAATATATTGTAAAATAGGATATATTTCATAATTGAAAGATAAATCACATGGTTACAGAATATGTTGCATAAATGCAGGATATATAGATTTTAATAACAGGATATATTGGAGAATAGCAGGATATATAGTCTTTAATTACAGGATATATTGGAGAATAGCAGGATATATAGTCTTTAATTACAGGATATATTGGAGAATAGCAGGATATATAGTCTTTAATTTCAGGATATATTGTAGAATAGCAGGATATATAGTCTTTAATAACAGGATATATTGGAGAATAGCAGGATATATAGTCTTTAATTACAGGATATATTGTAGAAAAGCAGGATATATAGTCTTTAATTTCAGGATATATTGTAGAATAGCAGGATATATAGTCTTTAATAACAGGATATATTGTAGAATAGCAGGATATATAGTCTTTAATTACAGGATATATTGTAGAAAAGCAGGATATATAGTCTTTAATTTCAGGATATATTGTAGAATAGCAGGATATATAGTCTTTAATAACAGGATATATTGGAGAATAGCAGGATATATAGTCTTTAATTACAGGATATATTGTAGAAAAGCAGGATATATAGTCTTTAATTTCAGGATATATTGTAGAATAGCAGGATATATAGTCTTTAATAACAGGATATATTGGAGAATAGCAGGATATATAGTCTTTAATTAAAGGATATATTGGAGAATAGCAGGATATATAGTCTTTAATTACAGGATATATTGTAGAATAGCAGGATATATAGTCTTTAATTACAGGATATATTGGAGAATAGCAGGATATATAGTCTTTAATTACAGGATATATTGTAGAATAGCAGGATATATAGTCTTTAATTACAGGATATATTGGAGAATAGCAGGATATATAGTCTTTAATCACAGGATATATTGGAGAATAGCAGGATATATAGTCTTTAATTACAGGATATATTGTAGAAAAGCAGGATATATAGTCTTTAATTACAGGATATATTGGAGAATAGCAGGATATATAGTCTTTAATCACAGGATATATTGGAGAATAGCAGGATATATAGTCTTTAATTACAGGATATATTGTAGAAAAGCATGATATATAGTCTTTAATTTCAGGATATATTGTAGAATAGCAGGATATATAGTCTTTAATAACAGGATATATTGTAGAATAGCAGGATATATAGATTTTAATTACAGGATATATTGGAGAATAGCAGGATATATAGTCTTTAATTACAGGATATATTGTAGAATAGCAGGATATATAGTCTTTAATTTCAGGATATATTGTAGAATAGCAGGATATATTTTAAATGTGAAATTTGACTGAGGGATAAATACATAAGATTGTGGGATATAATTTATAAGTGAAATATATATTGCATGACTGGGGGATGATAACATAAGATTGAAGGATGAATTTGTTTGAAGTGCAGAATGTATTGTATAATTTGAGAAGAATACTGTATAAATGCAGAATGTTTCATGTAATTAAAGGGAATATTGTATAATTGCAGGATATGTATATGGTCCGGACATAGTGCATGTACTGAGATAGATTGTAACAACTTCATCACCAGGGTTCAAACTTAGTAAGTGACTTTTCTATTAAATTTAATTATATTATTGCAGGGCTTCACATTAGTGCAGGTTTGGTGGCTCTGGAGGATTTTACGAGATTTGAAAATTCTTGCAAGCCAGATTTAAATAAATAGTTCTGATATCTTCACCGTTTTATATCATGGGCCTGTAATTTAAAGCCAAAAGCCAGCGAATACAGTCTACGCTTTCAGGCCAGTGAGCAAAGTGCTTAATGTCGCGGCCTGTGTTATCAGGTGACGGTGAGTGCGGGATGGAGCTGTGGAAGCTAAGACCTCCCTATACATGGGGACTTGGTAGGCTCAGCCAGTGCATATAACACTAATACAGCCAAAACATTGACATCCCATTTGTTATGTTGCTCTTAATATCCGCACCAAACATGGCTGCAGAATGATGCTTCGGGAGATAGTCCAATTCATGTCTCCAATTTCCTCATGCCAGAAAAAAACACATTTTGGTGGAAATTGGCAACGAAAAACATTTGTTCCATATGAATTAACAACAGGTGCTGCCTAAAGTTCATAGACTGCAGCATCCCAGTGTATTGTCGCACGGAAATAGATATAGTTCAGAAACTTATAAGCTGTTGTACATAAATCAGAGTGCCTGTATTCTGTGTGATGTTTGGCTAAAACGCTGGGTGACCCGCGCTTGCTAAATGTTTGATGTGGCAACCAGTGGCACCGGATGCAGCAACAGGGTTTGATTTTGTATCTGCTGAGGTTTAATAGAGCTGCATGATTTAATGGGGCAGGAAGGAAAGGGTGGCAGAGGACTGCGAGCTCTGCCCCTACATCAAGGCTGATAGTGCTGGTAGGGGGAGGGTGGTGCTGGTACGGGGAGGGTGGTGCTGGTACGGGGAGGGTGGTGGTGGTACGGGGAGGGTGGTGCTGGTACGGGCAGGGTGGTGCTGGTACGGGCAGGGTGGTGCTGGTACGGGGAGGGTGGTGCTGGTACGGGGAGGGTGGTGCTGGTACGGGGAGGGTGGTGCTGGTACGGGGAGGGTGGTGCTGGTACGGGGAGGGTGGTGCTGGTACGGGGAGGATGGTGGTGGTACGGGGAGGGTGGTGCTGGTACGGGGAGGGTGGTGCTGGTACGGGGAGGGTGGTGCTGGTACGGGGAGGGTGGTGCTGGTACGGGGAGGATGGTGGTGGTACGGGGAGGGTGGTGCTGGTACAGGGAGGGTGGTGCTGGTACGGGGAGGGTGGTGCTGGTACGGGGAGGGGTACGGGGAGGGTGGTGCTGGTACAGGGAGGGTGGTGCTGGTAGGGGGAGGGTGGTGCTGGTACGGGGAGGGGTACGGGGAGGGTGGTGCTGGTACAGGGAGGGTGGTGCTGGTACGGGGAGGGTGGTGGTGGTAGGGGGAGGGTGGTGCTGGTACGGGGAGGGTGGTGCTGGTACGGGGAGGGTGGTGCTGGTACGGGGAGGGTGGTGCTGGTACGGGGAGGGTGGTGCTGGTACGGGGAGGGTGGTGCTGGTACGGGGAGGGTGGTGGTGGTAGGGGGAGGGTGGTGCTGGTAGGGGAGGGTGGTGCTGGTACGGGAAGGGTGGTGCTGGTACGGGGAGGGTGGTGCTGGTACGGGGAGGGTAGTGCTGGTACAGGGAGGGTGGTGGTGGTACGGGGAGGGTGGTGGTGGTAGGGGGAGGGTGGTGCTGGTAGGGGAGGGTGGTGCTGGTACGGGAAGGGTGGTGCTGGTACGGGGAGGGTGGTGGTGGTAGGGGGAGGGTGGTGCTGGTACGGGGAGGGTAGTGCTGGTACGGGGAGGGTGGTGCTGGTACGGGGAGGGTGGTGCTGGTACGGGGAGGGTGGTGCTGGTACGGGGAGGGTGGTGGTGGTAGGGGGAGGGTGGTGCTGGTAGGGGAGGGTGGTGCTGGTACGGGAAGGGTGGTGCTGGTACGGGGAGGGTGGTGCTGGTACGGGGAGGGTAGTGCTGGTACGGGGAGGGTGGTGGTGGTAGGGGGAGGGTGGTGGTGGTAGGGGGAGGGTGGTGCTGGTAGGGGAGGGTGGTGCTGGTACGGGAAGGGTGGTGCTGGTACGGGGAGGGTGGTGCTGGGAGGGGGAGGGTGGTGCTGGGAGGGGGAGGGTGGTGCTGGTACGGGGAGGGTGGTGGTGGTACGGGGAGGGTGGTGCTGGTACGGGCAGGGTGGTGCTGGTAAGGGGAGGGTGCTGGTACGGGGAGGGTGCTGGTACGGGGAGGGTGGTGCTGGGAGGGGGAGGGTGGTGCTGGTACGGGCAGGGTGGTGCTGGTACGGGCAGGGTGGTGCTGGTACGGGGAGGGTGGTGCTGGTACGGGAAGGGTGGTGCTGGTACGGGGAGGGTGGTGCTGGGAGGGGGAGGGTGGTGCTGGTACGGGCAGGATGGTGCTGGTACGGGCAGGGTGGTGCTGGTATGGGGAGGGTGGTGCTGGTACGGTGAGGGTGGTGCTGGTACGGGGAGGGTGGTGGTGGTATGAAGAGGGTGGTGGTGGTACGGGGAGGGTGGTGCTGGTACGGGCAGGGTGGGACTGGTACGGGGAGGGTGGTGGTGGTACGGGGAGGGTGGTGGTGGTACGGGGAGGGTGGTGCTGGTACGGGGAGGGTGGTGCTGGTACGGGCAGGGTGGGACTGGTACGGGGAGGGTGGTGCTGGTACGTGGAGGGTGGTGGTGGTAAGGGGAGGGTGGTGCTGGTACGGGCAGGGTGGGACTGGTACAGGGAGGGTGGTGGTGGTACGGGGAGGGTGGTGCTGGTACGTGGAGGGTGGTGGTGGTACGGGCAGGGTGGTGCTGGTACGGGCAGGGTGGGACTGGTACAGGGAGGGTGGTGGTGGTACGGGGAGGGTGGTGCTGGTACGGGGAGGGTGGTGGTGGTACGGGGAGGGTGGTGCTGGTACAGGGAGGGTGGTGGTGGTACGGGGAGGGTGGTGGTGGTACGGGCAGGGTGGGACTGGTACAGGGAGGGTGGTGGTGGTACGGGGAGGTCGGTGCTGGTACGGGGAGGGTGGTGGTGGTACGGGGAGGGTGGTGCTGGTACGGGCAGGGTGGTGGTGATACGGGGAGGGTGGTGGTGGTACGGGGAGGTCGGTGCTGGTACGGGGAGGGTGGTGGTGGTACGGGGAGGGTGGTGCTGGTACGGGGAGGGTGGTGCTGGTACGGGGAGGGTGGTGGTGGTACGGGGAGGTCGGTGCTGGTACAGGAAGGGTGGTGCTGGTATGGGGAGGGTGGTGGTGGTACGGGGAGGGTGGTGCTGGTACGGGGAGGGTGGTGGTGGTACGGGGAGGGTGGTGCTGGTACGGGCAGGGTGGTGGTGATACGGGGAGGGTGGTGCTGGTATGGGCAGGGTGGTGGTGGTACGGGGAGGGTGGTGGTGGTACGGGGAGGGTGGTGGTGGTACGAGGAGGGTGGTGCTGGTACAGGGAGGGTGGTGGTGGTACGGGGAGGGTGGTGCTGGTACGGGCAGGGTGGGACTGGTACGGGGAGGGTGGTGCTGGTACGGGGAGGGTGGTGGTGGTACGGGGAGGGTGGTGCTGGTATGGGGAGGGTGGTGGTGGTACGGGGAGGGTGGTGCTGGTACAGGGAGGGTGGTGGTGGTACGGGGAGGTCGGTGCTGGTACGGGGAGGGTGGTGGTGGTACGGGGAGGGTGGTGCTGGTACGGGCAGGGTGGTGGTGATACGGGGAGGGTGGTGGTGGTACGGGGAGGTCGGTGCTGGTACGGGGAGGGTGGTGGTGGTACGGGGAGGGTGGTGCTGGTACGGGGAGGGTGGTGCTGGTACGGGGAGGGTGGTGGTGGTACGGGGAGGTCGGTGCTGGTACAGGGAGGGTGGTGCTGGTATGGGGAGGGTGGTGGTGGTACGGGGAGGGTGGTGCTGGTACGGGGAGGGTGGTGGTGGTACGGGGAGGATGGTGCTGGTACGGGCAGGGTGGGACTGGTACAGGGAGGGTGGTGGTGGTACGGGGAGGGTGGTGCTGGTACGGGGAGGGTGGTGGTGGTACGGGCAGGGTGGTGCTGGTACGGGCAGGGTGGGACTGGTACAGGGAGGGTGGTGGTGGTACGGGGAGGGTGGTGCTGGTACGGGGAGGGTGGTGGTGGTACGGGGAGGGTGGTGCTGGTACAGGGAGGGTGGTGGTGGTACGGGGAGGGTGGTGCTGGTACGGGCAGGGTGGGACTGGTACAGGGAGGGTGGTGGTGGTACGGGGAGGGTGGTGCTGGTACGGGGAGGGTGGTGGTGGTACGGGGAGGGTGGTGGTGGTACGGGGAGGGTGGTGGTGGTACGGGGAGGTCGGTGCTGGTACAGGGAGGGTGGTGCTGGTATGGGGAGGGTGGTGGTGGTACGGGGAGGGTGGTGCTGGTACAGGGAGGGTGGTGGTGGTACGGGGAGGGTGGTGGTGGTACGGGGAGGTCGGTGCTGGTACGGGGAGGGTGGTGGTGGTACGGGGAGGGTGGTGCTGGTACGGGCAGGGTGGTGGTGATACGGGGAGGGTGGTGGTGGTACGGGGAGGTCGGTGCTGGTACGGGGAGGGTGGTGGTGGTACGGGGAGGGTGGTGCTGGTACGGGGAGGGTGGTGCTGGTACGGGGAGGGTGGTGGTGGTACGGGGAGGTCGGTGCTGGTACAGGGAGGGTGGTGCTGGTATGGGGAGGGTGGTGGTGGTACGGGGAGGGTGGTGCTGGTACGGGGAGGGTGGTGGTGGTACGAAGAGGGTGGTGCTGGTACGGGGAGGGTGGTGGTGGTACGGGGAGGGTGGTGCTGGAAGGGGAGGGTGGTGGTGGTACGGGGAGGGTGGTGGTGGTACGGGGAGGGTGGTGGTGGTACGGGGAGGGTGGTGGTGGTACGGGGAGGGTGGTGCTGGTACGGGGAGGGTGGTGCTGGTAGGGGAGGGTGGTGGTGGTAAGGGGAGGGTGGTGGTGGTACGGGGAGGGTGGTGGTGGTACGGGGAGGGTGGTGCTGGTACGGGGAGGTCGGTGCTGGTACGGGGAGGGTGGTGGTGGTACAGGGAGGGTGGTGGTGGTACGGGGAGGGTGGTGGTGGTATGGGGAGGGTGGTGCTGGTAGGGGAGGGTGGTGCTGGTACGGGGAGGGTGGTGCTGGTACAGGGAGGGTGGTGGTGGTACGGGGAGGGTGGTGGTGGTATGGGGAGGGTGGTGCTGGTAGGGGAGGGTGGTGGTGGTATGGGGAGGGTGGTGCTGGTACGGGCAGGGTGGTGGTGGTACGGGGAGGGTGGTGCTGGTACGGGCAGGGTGGGACTGGTACGAGGCTGATATTGCCTTCCTCCGGTTCCAATCATACAGCCTTATTCCTGTACCGTCTGTTACTGACACCCCATATAAGCAACAATAACAGACCTCTCCATTGCACTTGCCTTTCATGCAGTGTTGATACTCCATGGACTCCAATCCAGATATTCAAAATGTCCTTCATAGTGGAATCAGAGAGCTTTTCTTATGCATAATTCTGCTTTATTTCTGGGTGAAGAAAATAATGGGAAGATCTCAACAGCTGTAGCTGGGATAGCGTGCCACCAGAATCCACTGTGCTTTGCCACCAGGGGGAGGTAGTGTTAACTGTACTCTGGGTAGAGTCCACCATGCCCTGCCACCAGGGGGAGGTAGTTTTAACTGTACTGTGGGTAGGGTCCACTGTTCTCTGCCCCCAGGGGGAGTTAGTGTTAACTGTACTGTGGGTAGGGTCCACTGTTTTCTGCCACCAGGGGGAGGTAGTGTTGACTGTACTGTGGGTAGGGTCCACTGTTCTCTGCCACCAGGGGGAGGTAGTGTTAACTGTACTGTGGGTAGGGTCCACTGTTTTCTGCCACCAGGGGGAGGTAGTGTTGACTGTACTGTGGGTAGGGTCCACTGTTCTCTGCCACCAGGGGGAGGTAGTGTTGACTGTACTGTGGGTAGGGTCCACTGTTCTCTGCCACCAGGGGGAGGTAGTGTTGACTGTACTGTGGGTAGGGTCCACTGTTCTCTGCCACCAGGGGGAGGTAGTGTTGACTGTACTGTGGGTAGGGTCCACTGTTCTCTGCCACCAGGGGGAGGTAGTGTTGACTGTACTGTGGGTAGGGTCCACTGTTCTCTGCCACCAGGGGGAGGTAGTGTTGACTGTACTGTGGGTAGGGTCCACTGTTCTCTGCCACCAGGGGGAGGTAGTGTTGACTGTACTGTGGGTATGGTCCACTGTTCTCTGCCACCAGGGGGAGGTAGTGTTAACTGTACTCTGGGTAGGGTCCACTGTTCTCTGCCACCAGGGGGAGGTAGTGTTAACTGTACTCTGGGTAGGGTCCACTGTTCTCTGCCACCAGGGGGAGGTAGTGTTGACTGTACTGTGGGTAGGGTCCACTGTTCTCTGCCACCAGGGGGAGGTAGTGTTAACTGTACTGTGGGTAGGGTCCACTGTTCTCTGCCACCAGGGGGAGGTAGTGTTAACTGTACTGTGGGTAGGGTCCACTGTTCTCTGCCACCAGGGGGAGGTAGTGTTGACTGTACTGTGGGTAGGGTCCACTGTTCTCTGCCCCCAGGGGGAGGTAGTGTTGACTGTACTCTGGGTAGGGTCCACCATACCCCTGCAATAGAAGGATGGCTCCGAGGCAAGGATAAGCAGATTGAATCATCTTGTTTTGTCCTGAGCAGAAGCCGCCCTCCTGATTGCTCATCACCTTTCCCTCCCTGCACGTACATCTTGCTACCAGAACACTCAATATGGCAGGTGATTGTATGATAACCAACAACAATATCAAATACTATCCCAACAAGAAAATGTATTATTGATGCCCATGCAGTTCTGAAAATGAATAAACAAAAGACAGGTTATATATCAGAATATTAAGATAATTATTCCTTATCTTTTCATAGTGCATATCAGTATCTGATATTGATAGAAAGATATCTAGATTGCAATTCCTTTGATGGATAAAGTCACCATTATGCTTTGGATGAAGTCAGGCTTTTTGTTCATTTAAGCTGAGTTAATTTAACAGAACTGTCACAGATAGAAGTTCACAGTAACCTGTCATATCTCTGGTAGGATTGAACTGAATATGTTTCTTGTTATTGTTTCAGAGTGGAACAATGAAGGCTGGGTACGTGGAGGACAAATATGAGATGTCACCACTCATAGGTAGGTGACAATGATTAACCCTTACTCTACCACGGACCAGTAGAGAGATATGAGATGTCACCAGTCATAGGTAGGTGACAATGATTAACCCTTACTCTACCACGGACCAGTAGAGAGATATGAGATGTCACCAGTCATAGGTAGGTGACAATGATTAACCCTTACTCTACCACGGACCAGTAGAGAGATATGAAATGTCACCAGTCATAGGTAGGTGACAATGATTAACCCTTACTCTACCACGGACCAGTAGAGAGATATGAGATGTCACCAGTCATAGGTAGGTAACAATGATTAACCCTTACTCTACCACGGACCAGTAGAGAGATATGAGATGTCACCAGTCATAGGTAGGTGACAATGATTAACCCTTACTCTACCACGGACCAGTAGAGAGATATGAGATGTCACCAGTCATAGGTAGGTGACAATGATTAACCCTTACTCTACCACGGACCAGTAGAGAGATATGAGATGTCACCAGTCATAGGTAGGTGACAATGATTAACCCTTACTCTACCACGGACCAGTAGAGAGATATGAAATGTCACCACTCATAGGTAGGTAACAATGATTAACCCTCACACCAGTAGGAATATGTGATTTCTATCTGATTACATGTATTGAAGATGCGTACAGGTTGATGAGCAATATTTCCATAATCAAATGTATCTATATTTTTCATTTCTACACATTTCATTTTTTCACATTGTGATCAAGGCATATTTACAAAATTCAGGCATTGCATTGAAGTTTGATTTTCAACTGAAAGCTGATTTTTTTCTTAATCTAAATTAAAGGGAGGCTGGGATGAGTATCATGTTTTTTTCTCTTTGTCCGATGGCATAATATAACTAAAGAACCTATTCATTGTCTCCTAACATGGTATGCAGACATTGCGCTTCCTTTGTGTCATCATATGTTCCTCTGGCTATGCGTGTATTAAGAAGATTTGTGTAATTGACACCGACAAATTTCAAATCTCATTTTTAGATAATGATAATTGCAAAATGCCTATCTGAAAAAGTTTTATGATAAATATAATTTTCTGGAAACCGAAAAATGTGAAAAGAAAGAGTATTTCATGTTCAATTTGTTAAAGCTATGCCGACATTGAGGGTTTTGTTTTCTTTGTTTTTGGTTTCTCCTCAGCTTAGCTTTCCGCCATTAATGCGATGCTGGATTAACCTCAGTTAGAGTGTCCGATCATTTAGGTTAAAAGATGGCACACAATTGGTCTCATAGCAGACATTGTGTCTCGTTCATTGACATTCAATAAAATATCATGACAAGCCAATAAGACATCATGACAAGTCAATAAATCTGCCGTTCCTTTCAGCCTGCCAAACCAGGCAGCAACTTGACACATGAAACCCGGACGGTAACTCTGACAGGCTACGAAAATTGTTTCATTTCTTGCCACTTATTTATTATTGGATGACGATAATTCATTTTATTGACCCTGAGTCAGCGGGGTAGGTTGGATATGAGGCTGGAATGAAGCAGTTAATAGAATACAGAATGGAGTCTGTGTTTAAGGTATGACCATTCTGATCCTGCTCTACCGATAGTCTCCCTCTATATGAAACTAAACCACCATTAATCACAACTTTATTGTGTCTTGGGACATTTGCAGCCAAGCAACTATTTGGCTAAACATAAATGTGACCAAATAGGGTGACATCTGGTGACCATATTGTGCTCTATTTATGCATGGCCAATTCGTTGCTTGACCTATACTGATAAAAGTTGCATGGAGAAATAGATTGAAGCTTTTATTTTATGCAGTTGTCAGTAATTTTATCCCACTTCATATAGGACTCTGTGGTGGAAACCTGAAACTGATAAGCATGTGGGTGACCTTGACCTACTCTTCAGGGTCACATGGCTATTCATAAAAAAGTCTTTATTTATCACCAATATTGCAAGAACAACTTGTTGTAGAACCTGCTACTGGAGATTGTAGTAGTCATTCTTTTCCGAAATGATTTCTGGTAGGTGAACAGTTGGGCCCCATGACAGTCAAGGCTAAAATAATGGCCTTGCCAAGCAGTCAGCTGCATCAAATACAAACTAAATTCTCTGATCACGTCATGACACTATATTCTTAACAAGAAACTTTAAGGATATTTCTAACCCCAATTAATTGTGAACTTGAACTATCATTGAATGTCATTCTCTTCTGACCTCAATGTGAGGTTCAAGGTCAACATTAGATACCATAGTCCTAGATCTTTGATATAAACTAAATGAGGAAACTAAATGAGGAAAATTAATTGTATATTCATTGTACAAAATGTGTAATGGATTTGATTCCAGTATACCAAGATCACCATTGAGACTGAGGTGTAAAAAGTCACCATTTACATTGAACAAGCTATATAACGTTGATTGTGAGTCACATATTTAAGTGCTTAATTAAATTAACACTGTGTGCCGCCCCTGTGGGTCATTTAGAACCAGCTGTACTATAGATATGGAGCCATAAAAGTGCAGGATATTGTGTTATATAAGAGAGATGTTCCCAAGAGTAATTTTGCATGAGATGCATACAGGTTACATCAAAATGTATCATGTACAAAGAGTGATATGTTGATTTTATCACATACCTACATAGCTGCTGGGTCCTGCGGTCAGATGTGGACGTCAAGGCATGGTTGGTTTATCAAGGATATATATATAGTAATTATGTCTTATTTTATAAGACCTGCCAAGATAAGACTGACCTCAGTATCCCTGCCTGCAGTGCGCGGGCAGTCAGGAGGGTTGGCTCACAGAACCATGAACATTAAACACTTTCTATCAACACAAACCTTCATTGGCCCCATATCCTCAAATCCCAGATTTAACCTTTGACCTTGCCATAGTGACCTTCATGATTGATAATTTTGTTTAGCTATTATCTTATAGTAGGTACATCACATTGGAAACCCAGATTGCTACTAACCCAAACATTAATCTTTAATCAAGATTTTACCTTTGACCTTCCTGCAGTGATGTTTGTTTGTTTGGGGTTTTACATCACTTTTAACATTATTTCAGTCATTTCGTGATGAGACCTACTTATAACAGATATAGTGCTGCCTCACTGAATTGTCATGTCGCAGGTCCTTGACATGGCAACCCGCCTGGTCACAGATATACAAAGACAGCGGGTTAACCCTTTAGGCACGGGCCTCAGCTCATGTGGGAAATTGTATCATGAGTTCAATCCCGGCAAGGCCGGGGTTCGAACCCACAACCTTTGGATCACCACAGAGGAACTGGTGCTAATAAGCTGGTGCTCTAACCAACTGCGCCACAGCCCGTGTCCTTCCTGCAGTGATACCTTGAAACTGTATCTGCTTGTATGTACATGTTAACTGTTTGACACTACTGTACCGGTTATATTGACCTCATGGCCCTAATCTGTGTCTTCATGCCTATGAGAACTTTTTAGAATGGTCCATGGTTTCACCACCTGTAAGGGATATCTGATATTTGAGAAAAATGTTTGGATTGCTCGGCCTGTGATTGGGAACCTCTGTATTACCAGGCTCAAGTCCACGCTTTCAGATACAGATGAAATGTTCCTGTTGCCTGTCTTAGATTCTCCATATTCCTGTAGAACACATTCCTAACGTTATTTATGAATATTTATCACTTGTGTTGTTGTCACTCTAGCATCTGTTATGAAGCAATTCTTTTCTCAGTTGGTATTCAATGGAAGACATGACAAAATTTCTGTTTTTAAATAGTAGTGAACTTCCTGCCATAGCTGGAAAGTTTACAATTCTCTCAAGAATTCATGTTTAAATAAATGATGCAGAACTTGAGATTGCAATTTCCCCCATTAAAACCTGTGACAAGCTTATTAAGACAGAGTGAAATATGGAGCCTTAGAGCAATTTAAAGGCAATGACTTTCTGTGCGGCATTTTAAGCTGTGCTGACTTTTGTCTGCATTGCTTCAGCAGTGAAGGGGGAAAATTTGCTGTCATTCTTCTGTCCATCATCTTCGGTCTTCTTCTCTGAAGCTACTGAGTGGAATTTTTAGCTATTAATGTTAAGATTTGGTATCTTCGATTGACAAATTCCGTCATTTTCTTTGTGGCTCTATTTCCCCATTTTTTCATGATTTAAAAAAATTCTAACAGCTATCACTGAGTTGTCCAGGAGACTGCCATTTTGAATGACATGACAAATATTTTCAGCCATTGAGAATCGAAATAGCAATGAAAGTTGGGGTTGAATTGAATATGTAACATGCATTTTGATTGGCTGAATTTATCATCTACCCAAGTCTCTACTGGGAAAGCTAGAGCAACTGCTCTTTGGTTGCAAAGTATGTCAAAGGATATATTTTCCTTCTTTTTTTCTTTAAATATGCTTTGTTAACTATCTGATTGTTGTAAGGTGAGAAGTATCAATGATTTGATTTGATAAGTTGGCCGTACCACTTGTGTCTCAGGCTGACTGAGGCAATTGTAGTGCAAAAATGCATGCATTTTCAGTGGCTATATAAAACTCATTTAGATAAATCTAAGAATTACCAATTTATGAAGAAGCCAATGTATGAAGAAGGCAAAAGATATACAATTGAATCGACATGCAAAAGAAATGGATTTACAATATAGAACTAATTGCCTTGTAGATTAACACATTCTGAAGGAAATTCATAACCAATGGGTAAACATTTTAATGGAAAAACATTAAATGAACATTGAATGTTCTATGGTTGGCTGGTATTATTAGAATATAGAGGGGCCGATACATTTCAAAATTGTACCATTACTTACCTCTGAAGGACCCACATGACCCATTTATATTTCTTTCCATGAAGAACATTGATTTGAAAAAAAAAACAATTGAAAAAAATTATGGAACTCTCTGATCAGCTTAGCAAATATATTATCATGGATCTTCTCCTTTGAACCAACTGGGTCAATTTCTTAGATATTGATTCTTCAATAAGATATTTTCAGGAGATGCATGAAAGGGTGCATAAAAACCTCTAACATCCAGTGCCTCATACACAGTTATAGCAATGTTGGGGTGATGGAGTCAGCCCCAATATTGGGTACATTAATTTTAACACATTAACGGTTCTGAACCTGAAGTGATGCGTAAATACTTTAAATGAACATTAAAAAAGCATTTTGTAGGCATTTTGATAACATAAGAAGTAAGCAATGATCAGCACAGCTCTAAGACTCCTGGGATAATCAGACTGACCCACATATCTGTACAACCACACTTAGCAAATAGACTGACTGACTTTAAGGCAATGCGTGACCTTATTAAGTCATGTTCATGCATGACCATATAGGTGATTGGCCCTGACTGACTGAAAATAGATGTGTTATATGTTGTCAGTGTGTGTCACATAGACACCAAGGAATACCTGGGATCTTACCTAGGAAGACCTGCGATACCTGTGATCTTACAAAGGAATACCTGAGATCTTACCTAGGAATACCTGAGATCTTACCTAGGAATACCTAGGATCTTACCTAGGAATACCTAGGATCTTACCTAGGAATACCTAGGATCTTACCTAGGAATACCTAGGATCTTACCTAGGAATACCTAGGATCTTACCTAGGAATACCTTGGATCTTACCTAGGAATACCTGAGATCTTACCTAGGAATACCTGAGATCTTACCTAGGAATACCTGAGATCTTACCTAGGAATACCTGAGATCTTACCTAGGAATACCTAGGATCTTACATCAGAAGACCTGGGATAACTGTGATCTTACAAAGGAATATCTGAGATCCTACCTAGGAATACCTGAGATCCTACCTAGGAATACCTAGGATCTTGCATAGAAATACCTATGATCTTACCCAGGATCTTATCTAGGAAGACCTAGGATCTTGCATAGAAATATGTGGGATCTTATCTAGAAATACTTAGGATCCTACCTAGGAATACCTGAGATCCTACCTAGGAATACCTAGGATCTTGCATAGAAATACCTATGATCTTACCCAGGATCTTATCTAGGAAGACCTAGGATCTTGCATAGAAATATGTGGGATCTTATCTAGAAATACTTAGGATCCTACCTAGGAATACCTGAGATCCTACCTAGGAATACCTGAGATCCTACCTAGGAATACCTGGGATCTTATTCGCATTCCCCACCTTGAATAGTGCTTTCTGTTTTGTACTCTGTGGCAATTGGATGTGCCTTATTTAAACATCTGGCTTGCAAGATAATTCCTGACAGATATGATGGGATGTTTTTTTCATGAAGAGGTTTATATGAATTGACAATGGAAGAAAGACTCACTGAAGTCAATCATGTTGAATACAAGAATCAAGATTGAATCACAGCTTTGAGGGAATATATTGAAATTTTGAGATGAGTCCGAAGGAAAAACAGATTTTGAATACCGGTAATTCAGAAGACATCCGGATAGCAGTATGCCACAAGTTCCAAATCACTTGTGCATCAGCAAAATACCGAGAAATGGGATAGAGATTGTTGTTTAACAACACATTTGGTTGTATCCACCATTCATCACATGAAGTTGGTTCATTTTTTGTGACCAAAAAGAAGCTGCATCAATTACTTGTGACCAACAAGAAGCTGAATATTGAGCCATCTGCATTTCCGGACAAGAGACTGTTGGGATGTTGTAGTGGGATGAGGAAAGACACAGAATAATAAACAGACTGAGCCAAGCATCCATACTGTCACGCATAAAGCTGACATCAAATGGGATCACTTGAAGCCATGCAAGATTAGACTGAGCCATACAGGACTAAATAGAGGCACGCAGCAATTGGACAGACTAAGTGGTATCTCACGATGCTCTGCGTAACCTTATTGGGTCATTTTCATACGTAGCCCTGCAGATGTTTGGCCAGGACAGGTAAAGCTGTTTTGAGATGAGTTTAATCCGATTGTGGCAACCAGCAGCAGTAAATAAGGGAAGAAGTGGCTTAGTGGGTGGGTCATTACGGCCCATGTGGTGCGGGTCATGAATTATGTCATACGCGGTCATCTCAAGTAAAGAAGGGGTCATAACGGTCATGTTATTTGCACCCACACATCATCCCTTCTCCTCCAGCCATACAAGATGGGCCAATTTGTGGGCCGTTGCCATTATCAGGGCCAATTTGTGGGCCGTTGCCATTATCATTCGCATCATTGTCTGCTGATACTCAGTGGAATAACAATGAGACAGATCCAGTTGGGATAGGACCAGGCGGCAATATCATTAAACTGCAGGGGGTCTTTATATCAGACATCTCAGGCAGAGTTTATCTCCGGGTAGATTCTCTCAATGAGGCAAGCAAGAATATCACTTCATAATCTTCTTGTTATCCGTTACGATAATGACTGCAAGTACGGGATTATCTTCCAACAAAAAATGTACTATACTCGGATTTCTTGCTATTTCTTGCACGAATATGCTCGTTTAATTTAATTTTGTTTTTCAGCCAGATTTTGTCAGCAGGGATGGGATGAAGGGATGGGCAGAATAACAACTGGCCGAGATAATGGCTTAGAGTTGAACAGATTAAGAGCCTCCTCCCTGATATGCTTCACAATTGCTAGGTTAGGCCCCAGCCAAGAATCACAATAACAAAGTAGACCCATTTCATGAATTTAGATTTTAATCAAGAGAGACAGAACAGAACAAAAAGCTTCACAAGGTAATCAGAATAGAGTCTTGAACAAACAACATAAAAGCAAAAGAGAAAATTAATGTTGTGAGATGGCATTTGGAGATGACAGGCTGGAAAATGATGCTATGTTCAGATTCGGAGACGACAAGTGAGGATGACAGGTGTATTAATGCCATGTCAGACTGGTAGACTGCATCTCTCCTACGTATGGCCCAGTTTACTGCCATGTCAGACTGGCGGACTGCATCTCTCCTACGTATGGCCCAGTTTACTGCCATGTCAGACTGGTAGACTGCATCTCTCCTACGTATGGCCCAGTTTACTGCCATGTCAGACTGGTGGACTGCATCTCTCCTACGTATGGCCCAGTTTACTGCCCTGTCAGACTGGTGGACTGCATCTCTCCTACGTATGGCCCAGTTTACTGCCCTGTCAGACTGGTGGACTGCATCTCTCCTACGTATGGCCCAGTTTACTGCCCTGTCAGACTGGTGGACTGCATCTCTCCTACGTATGGCCCAGTTTACTGCCATGTCAGACTGGTAGACTTCATCTCTCCTACGTATGGCCCAGTTTACTGCCCTGTCAGACTGGTGGACTTCATCTCTCCTACGTATGGCCCAGTTTACTGCCCTGTCAGACTGGTAGACTGCATCTCTCCTACGTATGGCCCAGTTTACTGCCCTGTCAGACTGGTGGACTGCATCTCTCCTACGTATGGCCCAGTTTACTGCCATGTCAGACTGGTAGACTGCATCTCTCCTACGTATGGCCCAGTTTACTGCCCTGTCAGACTGGTAGACTGCATCTCTCCTACGTATGGCCCAGTTTACTGCCCTGTCAGACTGGTAGACTGCATCTCTCCTAGGTATGGCCCAGTTTACTGCCATGTCAGACTGGTAGACTGCATCTCTCCTACGTATGGCCCAGTTTACTGCCCTGTCAGACTGGTAGACTTCATCTCTCCTAGGTATGGCCCAGTTTACTGCCATGTCTGACTGGTAGACTGCATCTCTCCTACGTATGGCCCAGTTTACTGCCATGTCAGACTGGTGGACTGCATCTCTCCTACGTATGGCCCAGTTTACTGCCCTGTCAGACTGGTAGACTGCATCTCTCCTACGTATGGCCCAGTTTACTGCCATGTCAGACTGGTAGACTTCATCTCTCCTACGTATGGCCCAGTTTACTGCCATGTCAGACTGGTAGACTGCATCTCTCCTACGTATGGTCCAGTTTACTGCCATGTCAGACTGGTAGACTGCATCTCTCCTATGTATGGTCCAGTTTACTGCCTGTCAGACTGGTAGACTTCATCTCTCCTACGTATGGCCCAGTTTACTGTCATGTCAGACTGGTAGACTGCATCTCTCCTACGTATGGTCCAGTTTACTGCCCTGTCAGACTGGTAGACTGCATCTCTCCTACGTATGGCCCAGTTTACTGTCATGTCAGACTGGTAGACTTCATCTCTCCTACGTATGGCCCAGTTTACTGTCATGTCAGACTGGTAGACTGCATCTCTCCTATGTATGGTCCAGTTTACTGCCTTGTCAGACTGGTAGACTTCATCTCTCCTACGTATGGCCCAGTTTACTGTCATGTCAGACTGGTAGACTGCATCTCTCCTACGTATGGCCCAGTTTACTGCCCTGTCAGACTGGTAGACTTCATCTCTCCTACGTATGGCCCAGTTTACTGTCATGTCAGACTGGTAGACTTCATCTCTCCTACGTATGGCCCAGTTTACTGTCATGTCAGACTGGTAGACTTCATCTCTCCTACGTATGGCCCAGTTTACTGCCCTGTCAGACTGGTAGACTGCATCTCTCCTACGTATGGTCCAGTTTACTGCCCTGTCAGACTGGTAGACTGCATCTCTCCTACATATGGCCCAGTTTACTGCCATGTCAGACTGGTAGACTGCATCTCTCCTACGTATGGCCCAGTTTACTGCCATGTCAGACTGGTAGACTGCATCTCTCCTACGTATGGCCCAGTTTACTGCCATGTCAGACTGGTAGACTGCATCTCTCCTATGTATGGCCCAGTTTACTGCCATGTCAGACTGGTAGACTGCATCTCTCCTACGTATGGCTCAGATTACTGCCTTGTCAGACTGGTAGACTTCATCTCTCCTACGTATGGCCCAGTTTACTGTCATGTCAGACTGGTAGACTGCATCTCTCCTACGTATGGCCCAGTTTACTGCCCTGTCAGACTGGTAGACTTCATCTCTCCTACGTATGGCCCAGTTTACTGTCATGTCAGACTGGTAGACTTCATCTCTCCTACGTATGGCCCAGTTTACTGTCATGTCAGACTGGTAGACTTCATCTCTCCTACGTATGGCCCAGTTTACTGCCCTGTCAGACTGGTAGACTTCATCTCTCCTACGTATGGCCCAGTTTACTGTCATGTCAGACTGGTAGACTTCATCTCTCTTACGTATGGCCCAGTTTACTGTCATGTCAGACTGGTAGACTTCATCTCTCCTACGTATGGCCCAGTTTACTGCCCTGTCAGACTGGTAGACTGCATCTCTCCTACGTATGGCCCAGTTTACTGCCCTGTCAGACTGGTGGACTGCATCTCTCCTACATATGGCCCAGTTTACTGCCATGTCAGACTGGTAGACTTCATCTCTCCTAAGTATGGCCCAGTTTACTGCCCTGTCAGACTGGTAGACTTCATCTCTCCTACGTATGGCCCAGTTTACTGCCCTGTCAGACTGGTGGACTGCATCTCTCCTACGTATGGCCCAGTTTACTGTCATGTCAGACTGGTAGACTGCATCTCTCCTATGTATGGCCCAGTTTACTGCCCTGTCAGACTGGTAGACTTCATCTCTCCTACGTATGGCCCAGTTTACTGTCATGTCAGACTGGTAGACTTCATCTCTCCTATGTATGGCCCAGTTTACTGCCATGTCAGACTGGTAGACTGCATCTCTCCTACGTATGGCCCAGTTTACTGTCATGTCAGACTGGTAGACTGCATCTCTCCTATGTATGGCCCAGTTTACTGCCCTGTCAGACTGGTGGACTGCATCTCTCCTACGTATGGCCCAGTTTACTGCCATGTCAGACTGGTAGACTGCATCTCTCCTACGTATGGCCCAGTTTACTGTCATGTCAGACTGGTAGACTGCATCTCTCCTACGTATGGCCCAGTTTACTGCCATGTCAGACTGGTAGACTGCATCTCTCCTACGTATGGCCCAGTTTACTGTCATGTCAGACTGGTAGACTGCATCTCTCCTATGTATGGCCCAGTTTACTGCTCTGTCAGACAGAGGGTTTATGCTTGTCACCTTGTAATCTAGAGACTTTTGATTTGCAGTAATTTGCTCCGAAGATATTGCATGAATATTCTTGTTCGTTTATCTACAACACTGAGACATGATATCAGAAAAAAGATCTTGATGAGAAGATTATTTCAAGATCCTGAAATTTAGCTTTCCTCATCAGCAAGGGCAGACAAGCAAATCGAAACGGTCATAGTGTAATAATTGAGGGGGTCCATGATTTGTAAATTTGTTTTACCACAGGCAGAGCCATTTGCTTTGAGCCAGCTCTGACATGAAAGGTTTAAGGTGAATTTGGAGGACAAGACATGCAGGTGGGAGTGCAGGCAGGAGACTTAAAGCTGCCGACCCGTCTAAGACACACTGAGATGGAACGGGGACAATGCAATTATCTGGGACTGAACGACATCAGAATAGAGATTATCTGGGACTGAATGACACCAGAAAAGAGATTATCTGGGACTGAATGACATCAGAAAAAAGATTATCTGGGACTGAATGACATCAGAAAACAGATTATCTGGGACTTAATGACATCAGAAAAATAGATTATCTGGGACTGAATGACATCAGTAAATAGATTATCTGTGACTGAATGACATTAGAAAATAGATTATCTGGGACTGAACGACATCAGAAAAGAGATTATCTGGGACCGAATGATGTCATAAAAGAGATTATCTGGGACTGAATGATGTCATAAAAGAAATTATCTGGGACTGAATGACATCAGAAAAGAAATTATCTGGGACTGAATGACATCAGAAAATAGATTATCTGGGACTGAATGACATCAGAAAAGAGATTATCTGGGACTGAATGATGTCAGAAAAGAGATTATCTTGGACTGAATGACATCAGAAAAGAGATTATCTGGGACTGGATGACATCAGAAAAGAGATTATCTGGGACTGAATGACATCAGAAAAGAGATTATCTGGGACTGAATGACATCAGAAAATAGATTATCTGGGACTGGATGACATCAGAAAATAGATTATCTGGGACTGAATGACATCAGAAAAGAGATTATCTGGGACTGAATAACATCAGAAAAGAGATTATCTGTGACTGAATAACATCAGAAAAGAGATTATCTGGGACTGACTGACATCAGAAAATAGATTATCTGGGACAGGATGACATCAGAAAATAGATTATCTGGGACTGGATGACATCAGAAAATAGATTATCTGGGACTGGATGACATCAGAAAAGAGATTATCTGGGACTGAATGACATCAGAAAATAGATTATCTGGGACTGAATGATAACAAAACAGGTTCCCTAGGAGTGCACTGTATGACAAAAGGAATAAGATTTTCTGGGACTTTATTTCTGGAACAGAACACCAACTTTGAAGCATGGCGACGGAGAAGATGAGGAAAGCTGATGTATGTATGGGACCTGAATGGTAAAACCTGCCGAGATCAATATCAGGGCTCGCAGATGAGGCAAACTGTGGACACGACATTGACGTGGTAATCTCTGGTGTATAAGCAGATCTCAGCCTGTCTGATCACCCCTTGTAACCCCCCACGGGACAGTGTATTAGGCATATATACCCAGATGAAAGGTCCCCCCAGGGGGCAGTGTATTTGGCATATATACCCAGATGAAATGTCCTTCCATCAATTTAGAGGCTTTAAAATGGAGAAATCCTCAAGAAACAGAGAAAGATTTAATCTTTGTTAAATTTATAGTATCTGGATCAAAGTTTGCAGAAGCCAACCACTTTGGAAGCCAGCAAAAGTTTTTGATCTGAATAAGCAGGTCACATGAATTATCAGGATTGATCACATGACTAAAAGATGTCATCATGTGATCTAACAGGGCAGATCAGATGATGAAGATAGTCATGTCATCTACCCTGGAATCACTCAGAAATATAAGTAATCTGATTCATGCATTAGTCTAGGATACATATTTATTGACTCTGCATAGTTTTGTGAGTAGACAAAAGAACCAAGTTAAATGCTGAAATATGATCGGTTGTTTTTTTTGTAGATGCAGTGACATTGGAATATAATATGTTGATACGTTACAGATACATACAAGTTTGATTTGTCTCCATGTGATTCCTACCGCATAGATACTGATTATTGTGATGTAACCTGAACCCTGGCTATAGATGTTTAATGGAGAATATATTTGCAATAACGTGTAATCATATGCCATTCTTTGTATTTCATCAATCCAAACTTCTGATATAACAGAGAAATCAATGCCGATATTTTCGGAAGTCCTATATGATATTGTCTCTATGTTCATGGTCGTGTTTTCCCAGACATTGCAGTATTTTGTTCAGCGTGAGCTTTGCTATTGGAGGAAACTTTGGTTGTGATCGTTATCATTGTAGCAGAGGATGTTATCTCTGTGATTGATGAATATACCATCAGAAAAGATGATGACAAATTTATGGCCTCCCAGATTGCTCAGATACACAATGAGATTCTCAGCATTAGTACGGTAAAACAAATCATTTCCAAATATTTTGTGTTTATAATCATTGGTGAAAGTGAAAAATAAAATGATAAAAACGAAAATATAATATGTACACACACACACACACACACATATATAATAATAATAATAATAATAATAATAATAATAATAATAATAATAATAATAATAATAATAATAATAATAATAATAATAATAATAATAATAATAATAATAATAATAAAAATAATAATAATAATAAAATTTGTAAAGCGCTGATACCAGACAAGTCTGTTCATAGCGCTGTGTTCAGAACATGCTTCCTGAAAAGATGAGATTTCAGTCTGCTCTTAAACGAGGTGACTGAGGTACTAGTCGTGATCTCACTAGGCAGGGAGTTCCATAGTCTAGGGCCAACAGAGGAAAAGGCCCTGTCACCCACTGTCTTCAGCCGGGTCGTCGGGACTTGTAAGTGAGTGCCATCATTAGATCTTAGACATCGTTCCCCTTGTTTGACTAGGAGTAGATCACGCAGGTAAGGCGGAGCCTTACCATTTAGGGCCTTCCAGGTCAAGAGAAGGATCTTAAAATCAATCCTCGTATGGACCGGAAGCCAGTGCAGTTCACGTAACTTTCCTGAAATGTGATCAAATTTCCTGATTTTTCCGACGACACGTGCTGCAGAATTTTGGAGGTATTGTAGCTTCCTTATGTCTGATTTAGGAATACCAGCTAGTAGGCCATTTCCATAGACTAGAGTGGAGGTAACAAAGGCATGGGTAAGTGTTACAGCTGTCTTCTCGTCTAGACAATGTCTGATGGCCGCCAAGTTCCTAATATGGTAATAGCCTTTCTGACACATTATATATATATATATTTATATAATTTTTGAACTGTTCTCTTGAAGAAAAAATGGAAGAAAAGTTTTTTTTTTATGAAGATAATATCATTTTGAAATAGTTTATCTTTAAAGTAAACTTGCTTGCTAGCTTAATGCTTAAATAGCAACTTGTTTTTATTATAAAGTTTGGCTATAACACTCCACTGGCGGAGGTTTCCCTTCACAACTTGTTGGGATTATTATAAGATGAAAATAAGCAGGACGATTGCCCTGAAATTGGCCATGAGACAAAGAAGAATGAACAAACTCTCCAGAAATCTGCCTCAGGTTTAGGACATTTCCGATGTCCATCATTATGCTCAGTGGAGCTTTACTCTTCTTCTGCTTCTTGCAATCTGGGAGCGTCATTTGATATTCTCATATATATTCTTGTCTGTATATCAGGTTCTCATTTAATATCATCAATGTGACATATATTAAATCACATTTTTTCAATGTCCCCAGTTGTACAGGTGATATTACACAAAAAACTTACCTCACCAGGTGATATGACATCAGTAACTGACCTCACTAGGTGATATGACATCAGTAACTGACCTCACTAGGTGATATGACATCAGTAACTGACCTCACTAGAGCAGATGGCATCAGTGACTGACCTCACTAGAGCAGATGGCATCAGTAACTAACCTCACTAGAGCAGATGACATCAGTAACTGACCTCACTAGAGCAGATGGCATCAGTAACTAACCTCACTAGAGCAGATGGCATCAGTAACTGACCTCACTAGAGCAGATGGCATCAGTAACTGACCTCACTAGAGCAGATGACATCAGTAACTGACCTCACTAGAGCAGATGGCATCAGTAACTAACCTCACGAGAGCAGATGACATCAGTGACTGACCTCTGTTTGGCTCTGTCTATAACCAGTAGTCTGTCTGTATCATGTCTGTCTGGGTATTATACTGTGGCCAAGGCAGCCGAGTAATTAATATCAGATATCCAGGATCAGAATATTTGTCCCTTGGAGCTTGGTTTAATCACTGATATATGACACCGCACAACATGACGGATCACAAGATTGTGCCACTAACAAATCTAATGAGAAACCTCAAAGCTAAAAAAATCTCACAGACCGGTGTCAATAACAAGGCATTTGAGACGACGGAATGTTGAACAGACAGGCTTTGAGAATGGAACATGGCAGATTGAACGCTGTGTCAACTCCCCGAGTGGATGTGGAGCAGGCCATTGCGGGCGTCCTGGGGGCTGTACCGGGGGCTGTAGGGGGCCGGGGGGGCTGTAGGGGAACGGGGGTACATATGTATTTGTGTTGATGACAAATGAGCTGAGAGGCAGGGCCTGCCAGATTGCTGTATCTGCACAGATACCGGTCCTCTTGTGTCAAGCCTTGTCTGAATACTTACTCATGTCTCTCGTGTCTGGAATAGCCTCAGAGAAACAGCCTCCCACCCCAAACCTCCATAGCGCCATCTACATACCATCCCATTTTTTCTACAGGTATCAATGCTCATCACTCCCAATTCATCACTACATCAAGATTGCTATCAGCTAATGAATACACTTTCTTTGTGCATGCAGTTTCTTTGTGAAGCCTTTGTTGTTGATACGGGCCTGGCCCATACTGCGTCAGAGGGATAGAGAGCAGGGAGGAGGACCAGGTGGCAGTGAGAGGGAAGGAGAGCGGGGAGGAGGACCAGGTGGCAGTGAGAGGGGAGGAGAGCGAGGAGGAGGACCAGGTGGCAGTGAGAGGGGAGGAGAGCGGGGAGGAGGACCAGGTGGCAGTGAGAGGGGTGGAGAGCAGGGAGGAGGACCAGGTGGCAGTGAGAGGGATGGGGAGCGGGGAGGAGGACCAGGTGGCAGTGGGAGGGGTGGAGAGCGAGGAGGAGGACCAGGTGGCAGTGAGAGGGATGGGGAGCGGGGAGGAGGACCAGGTGGCAGTGAGAGGGGAGGAGAGCGAGGAGGAGGACCAGGTGGCAGTGAGAGGGGAGGAGAGCGGGGAGGAGGACCAGGTGGCAGTGAGAGGGATGGGGAGCGGGGAGGAGGACCAGGTGGCAGTGAGAGGGGAGGAGAGCGAGGAGGAGGACCAGGTGGCAGTGAGAGGGGAGGAGAGCGGGGAGGAGGACCAGGTGGCAGTGAGAGGGGTGGAGAGTGGGGAGGAGGACCAGGTGGCAGTGAGAGGGGTGGAGAGCAGGGAGGAGGACCAGGTGGCAGTGAGAGGGATGGGGAGCGGGAAGGAGGACCAGGTGGCAGTGGGAGGGGTGGAGAGCGAGGAGGAGGACCAGGTGGCAGTGGGAAGGGTGGAGAGCAGGGAGGAGGACCAGGTGGCAGTGGGAGGGGTGAAGAGTGGGGAGGAGGACCAGGTGGCAGTGAGAGGGGTGGAGAGTGGGGAGGACCAGGTGGCAGTGAGAGGGGTGGAGAGCGGGGAGAAGGACCAGGTGGCAGTGAGAGGGGTGGAGAGTGGGGAGGACCAGGTGGCAGTGAGAGGGGAGGAGAGCAGGGAGGAGGACCAGGTGGCAGTGAGAGGGGTGGAGAGTGGGGAGGAGGACCAGGTGGCAGTGAGAGGGGTGGAGAGTGGGGAGGACCAGGTGGCAGTGAGAGGGGAGGAGAGCGGGGAGGAGGACCAGGTGGCAGTGAGAGGGGTGGAGAGTGGGGAGGACCAGGTGGCAGTGAGAGGGGTGGAGAGCGGGGAGAAGGACCAGGTGGCAGTGAGAGGGGTGGAGAGTGGGGAGGACCAGGTGGCAGTGAGAGGGGAGGAGAGCGGGGAGGAGGACCAGGTGGCAGTGAGAGGGGAGGAGAGCGGGGAGGAGGACCAGGTGGCAGTGAGAGGGGTGGAGAGTGGGGAGGACCAGGTGGCAGTGAGAGGGGTGGAGAGCGGGGAGAAGGACCAGGTGGCAGTGAGAGGGGTGGAGAGTGGGGAGGACCAGGTGGCAGTGAGAGGGGAGGAGAGCAGGGAGGAGGACCAGGTGGCAGTGAGAGGGGAGGAGAGCGGGGAGGAGGACCAGGTGGCAGTGAGAGGGGTGGAGAGTGGGGAGGACCAGGTGGCAGTGAGAGGGGTGGAGAGCGGGGAGAAGGACCAGGTGGCAGTGAGAGGGGTGGAAAGTGGGGAGGACCAGGTGGCAGTGAGAGGGGAGGAGAGCGGGGAGGAGGACCAGGTGGCAGTGAGAAGGGAGGAGAGTGGGGAGGACCAGGTGGCAGTGAGAGGGGAGGAGAGCGGGGAGGAGGACCAGGTGGCAGTGAGAGGGGTGGAGAGTGGGGAGGACCAGGTCGCAGTGAGAGGGGTGGAGAGTGGGGAGGAGGACCAAGTGGCAGTGAGAGGGGTGGAGAGTGGGGAGGAGGACCAGGTGGCAGTGAGAGGGGAGGAGAGCGGGGAGGAGGACCAGGTGGCAGTGAGAAGGGAGGAGAGTGGGGAGGACCAGGTGGCAGTGAGAGGGGAGGAGAGCGGGGAGGAGGACCAGGTGGCAGTGAGAGGGGTGGAGAGTGGGGAGGACCAGGTGGCAGTGAGAGGGGTGGAGAGTGGGGAGGACCAGGTGGCAGTGAGAGGGGTGGAGAGTGGGGAGGAGGACCAAGTGGCAGTGAGAGAGGAGGAGAGTGGGGAGGAGGACCAGGTGGCAGTGAGAGGGGAGGAGAGCGGGGAGGAGGACCAGGTGGCAGTGAGAAGGGAGGAGAGTGGGGAGGACCAGGTGGCAGTGAGAGGGGAGGAGAGCGGGGAGGAGGACCAGGTGGCAGTGAGAGGGGTGGAGAGTGGGGAGGACCAGGTGGCAGTGAGAGGGGTGGAGAGTGGGGAGGAGGACCAAGTGGCAGTGAGAGGGGTGGAGAGTGGGGAGGAGGACCAGGTGGCAGTGAGAGGGGAGGAGAGCGGGGAGGAGGACCAGGTGGCAGTGAGAAGGGAGGAGAGTGGGGAGGACCAGGTGGCAGTGAGAGGGGAGGAGAGCGGGGAGGAGGACCAGGTGGCAGTGAGAGGGGTGGAGAGTGGGGAGGACCAGGTGGCAGTGAGAGGGGTGGAGAGTGGGGAGGAGGACCAAGTGGCAGTGAGAGGGGAGGAGAGTGGGGAGGAGGACCAGGTGGCAGTGAAAGGGGAGGAGAGCGGGGAGGAGGACCAGGTGGCAGTGAGAGGCCAGGCAAATGAATGGGTGGACCATCGAGAACTACCGCAACGTTTGCCACTTTATGTTGCCTTAATACAGCAGCGTGTCCTGTCTGCATAATGTTGTGTCTCAGCCTCAGGGGTTGGACCTGAAGAACACCAGATTTGAAGACTGTATATTTTTGTGTGTGCTGTCCATGTAGTGATAATAATATATTAAAAGGAATGTTCTATGATCGACATGGCTGTCAAAAGAACAGTCAATTTTAGGAAATGCACAGAAAATATAAACTGAGAGGGCAACATTTAACTGTGGATTTATGATTACAATCTTAAAGCTCACAAGTCAATGCAAAGAATATTAACAAAGCACTACCCTTGTTAGATTTCTCAGTGGGAAAACAGAGAAAAAGGGAGTAGGGAAGAAAGAGTGAGTGGGGGAGAAAGAGGGAGTGGGGAGAAAGAGGGAGTGGGAAGAAAGATTGAGTGTGGGAGAATGAGGGAGTGGGGAAGAAAGAGGGAGTGAGGGAGAAAGAGGAAGTGGGGAAGAAAGAGGAAGTGGGGAAGAAAGAGGGAGTGAGGGAAATAAGGTGCAGGGAAATAAGAATGGGGGGAGAAATGAGTGTGTGGAAGTAGCCAAGGGAAGGGTGTGTATAAGTCGATGTTTCTCAAGCAGTGGCCCATTATTTGTTCTCAAGCAGTGGCCCATTATTTGTTCTCAAGCAGTGGCCCATTATTTGTTCTCAAGCAGTGGCCCATTATTTGTTCTCAAGAAGTGGCCCATTATTTGTTCTCAAGCAGTGGCCCATTATTTGTTCTCAAGCAGTGGCCCATTATTTGTTCTCAAGCAGTGGCCCATTATTTGTTCTCAACCAGTAGCCCATTATTTGTTCTCAACCAGTGGCCCATTATTTGTTCTCAAGCAGTGTGATTCGTGTTATTATGTCTTTGTGATAATGCACAAGAGAGTTCCTTTTGCTCTTTGGACAGAGTAGGACACTGAGTTGTGGCAACATTCTTCTATCTGAAGTCATATAATTTAAATTGTGGTGCAGAGGTTGTTGACACTGAGATTTATTAAGCCCACTTACTGTTCTCCTCATTACATTAATTCCAATCCATTTTTACCCCTCAGCAAATTTTGCTAAAGGTGTATTTTCGGATCCTGGACACTCTGGACATCTGGTCATCTGTCCCCTTTTGTGAACTTTTCCTTAAAACTTAAACCATTGGTGCATCTTATGATGACCTTGAAATTATGCTGTTTTCAGTATCTTTGACCTTTACTTTATGTTCATGTGACCTCATTTCTGAAAATCTCGTGAATGTATCAAGTTGACAACACATAAAGGTAGCTTAACCAGCCGTCTGGAAATTTTGCCAAAAGTCAAAATAAATTAGCCAAGGGAATTAATATTTGAATATTTAGTTATTTTTTGTTCCTAAATGATGACCATCCTGAATTTTAGTGACAACCTCTGATGTACATCTATAGAAATGTATTGGCCAGGAATATTGAAAATGTGACTTTTGTGATTTTATTTGGAACATTTCATTGTTGGAGGTGATCTTCAGTTTTAGGAAAAATAGCAGACATTTTAAAGGGACTACCTTTGGATTTCTACTTCTTGCACTGCTGCTATAGTCTTAGGGGGCTGCAGATCAATATATTTTATTATTATTAATATCAGCAGAGAATGGCAGTACAGGGCACAAGGTTCAACAACTCCGGGCCACAGCCTCTTGTCATAGCGTTGTCAGGTATTTGAGTAATAATGCTATATTGTAGGAGGAAACTGCATTCATACGGGACCTGGTCTGACATTACCCTTCAAATACACTACGATTGTCTGAGACATCTATCATTCTGGGAATTGACAAAGAGCATAAATGTAATGTACTCATCTGACAAATGTCATTTGATACCCAGGTCTGTGGCAATTTGATCTCATCAGGGTATATTTATTACTTATCATTGGTGTGATCACTAGATGATACGGGAGAGCTAAACCCTGGACTGGCTACGAGAGCTGAACCCTGGACTGGTTACAAGAGCTGAACCCTGGCCTGGCCAAGAGAGCTAAACCCTGGCCACGAGAGCTGAACCCTGGCCACGAGAGCTGAACCCAGGCCACGAGAGCTGAACCCTGGCCTGGCCATGAGAGCTGAACCCTGGACTGGTTACAAGAGCTGAACCCTGGCCTGGCCATGAGAGCTGAACTCTGGACTGGCTACGAGAGCTAAACCCTGGACTGGCTACGAGAGCTGAACCCTGGACTGGTTACAAGAGCTGAACCCTGGCCTGGCCATGAGAGCTGAACCCTGGCCACGAGAGCTGAACCCTGGCCTGGCCATGAGAGCTGAACCCTGGCCTGGCCATGAGAGCTGAACCCTGGCCTGGCCATGAGAGCTGAACCCTGGCCTGGCCACAAGAGCTGAACCCTGGCCACGAGAGCTGAACCCTGGCCATGAGAGCTGAACCCTGGCCATGAGAGCTGAACCCTAGCCATGAGAGCTGAACCCTGGCCACAAGAGCTGAACCCTGGCCTGGCCATGAGAGCTGAACCCTGGCCATGAGAGCTGAACCCTGGCCACGAGAGCTGAACCCTGGTCATGAGAGCTAAACCCTGGCCACGAGAGCTGAACCCTGGCCATGAGAGCTGAACCCTGGCCACGAGAGCTGAACCCTGGCCACGAGAGCTGAACCCTGGCCACGAGAACTGAACCATGGCCACGGGAGCTGAACCCAGGCCACGAGAGTTGAACCCTGGCCACAAGAGTTGAACCCTGGCCTGGCCATGAGAGCTGAACCCTGGCCACGAGAGCTGAACCCTGGTCATGAGAGTTGAACCCTGGCCACGAGAGCTGAACCCTGGCCATGAGAGCTGAACCCTGGCCTGGCCATGAGAGCTGAACCCTGGCCATGAGAGCTGAACCTTGGCCTGGCCACAAGAGCTGAACCCTGGCCACGAGAGCTGAACCCTGGCCATGAGAGCTGAACCCTGACCATGAGAGCTGAACCCTAGCCATGAGAGCTGAACCCTGGCCACAAGAGCTGAACCCTGGCCTGGGCATGAGAGCTGAACCCTGGCCTGGGCATGAGAGCTGAACCCTGGCCATGAGAGCTGAACCCTGGCCACGAGAGCTGAACCCTGGTCATGAGAGCTAAACCCTGGCCACGAGAGCTGAACCCTGGCCATGAGAGCTGAACCCTGGCCACGAGAGCTGAACCCTGGCCACGAGAACTGAACCCTGGCCACGAGAACTGAACCCTGGCCACGGGAGCTGAACCCAGGCCACGAGAGTTGAACCCTGGCCACAAGAGTTGAACCCTGGCCTGGCCATGAGAGCTGAACCCTGGCCACGAGAGCTGAACCCTGGTCATGAGAGTTGAACCCTGGCCACGAGAGCTGAACCCTGGCCATGAGAGCTGAACCCTGGCCTGGCCATGAGAGCTGAGCCCTGGCCATGAGAGCTGAACTTTGTCATGAGAGCTGAACCCTGGCCACGAGAGCTGAACCCTGGCCTGGCCATGAGAGCTGGACCCTGGCTACGAGAGCTGAACCCCGGCCACGAGAGCTGAACCCTGGCCACGAGAGCTGAACCCTGGCCTGGCCATGAGAGCTGAACCCTGGCCATGAGAGCTGAACCCTGGCCACGAGAGCTGAACCCTGGCCATGAGAGCTGAACCCGGGATGGGAACGAAAGCTGAACCCAGGACTGGCCACAAGAGCTGAACCCTGGCCTGGCCACGAGAGCTGAATCCTGGCCTGGCCACAAGAGCTGAACCCTGGCCTGGCCACGAGAGCTGAATCCTGGCCTGGCAATGAGAGCTGAATCCTGGCCTGGCAATGAGAGCTGAACCCTGGCTACGAGAGCTGAACCCTGGCCTGGCCTGACCACGAGAGCTGATTCCTGGCCTGGCCACGAGAGTTGAACCCTGGCCACAAGAGTTGAACCCTGGCCTGGCCATGAGAGCTGAACCCTGGCCACGAGAGCTGAACCCTGGTCATGAGAGTTGAACCCTGGCCACGAGAGCTGAACCCTGGCCATGAGAGCTGAACCCTGGCCATGAGAGCTGAACCCTGGCCATGAGAGCTGAACTTTGTCATGAGAGCTGAACCCTGGCCACGAGAGCTGAACCCTGGCCTGGCCATGAGAGCTGGACCCTGGCTACGAGAGCTGAACCCCGGCCACGAGAGCTGAACCCTGGCCACGAGAGCTGAACCCTGGCCTGGCCATGAGAGCTGAACCCTGGCCATGAGAGCTGAACCCTGGCCACGAGAGCTGAACCCTGGCCATGAGAGCTGAACCCGGGATGGGAACGAAAGCTGAACCCAGGACTGGCCACGAGAGCTGAACCCTGGCCTGGCCACGAGAGCTGAATCCTGGCCTGGCCACGAGAGCTGAACCCTGGCCTGGCCACGAGAGCTGAATCCTGGCCTGGCAATGAGAGCTGAATCCTGGCCTGGCAATGAGAGCTGAACCCTGGCTACGAGAGCTGAACCCTGGCCTGGCCTGACCACGAGAGCTGATTCCTGGCCTGGCCACGAGAGCTGAACCCTGGCTTGACCACGAGAGCTGAACCCTGGCCTGACCACGAGAGCTGAACCCTGGCCTGACCACGATAGCTGAACCCTGGCCTGGCCTGACCACGAGAGCTGAACCCTGGCCTGGCCTGACCATGAGAGCTGAACCCTGGCCTGACCACGAGAGCTGAACCCTGGCCTGGCCTGACCACGAGAGCTGAACCCTGGCCTGGCCTGGATCTCAAACTGTACCACAAACTGTACCACAAACTGTACCACATTAATATTGTCATTATAAATCTGTATTAAAAGGTGTATCATCTTGTTATGATTAATGAAGCATGAATGCTCAACTTGAAATGAACAGATTTGGTTGGGATGGGTTGGACTGGTCCGTCCCTTTCTCTCACTCTCCCAACCTGGACTTTACTAACAACAAATCTGCATGCTTCCATTGTGATATACAAGGGATGGATGAGAGGATTTCTGCCAGCTTTTAGCTTAAGTTTTTATCCCTTGTACTTTGGCAGAAAATGCTCCCCCATGACAGGTGTGGGAGGGCTTGTATATGCTGGCTGCCAGAGGGGAGGACAGTCCAGACAAGGCAGGGGGGACACTCCAGACAAGGCAGGAGGGGACAGTCCAGACAAGACAGGGGGGACAGTCCAGACAAGGCAGAAAGGGACAGTCCAGACAAGGCAGGAGGGGACAGTCCAGACAAGGCAGAAAGGGACAGTCCAGACAAGGCAGGAGGGGACAGTCCAGACAAGGCAGGGGGGACAGTCCAGACAAGGCAGGGGGGGACAGTCCAGACAAGGCAGGGGGGACAGTCCAGACAAGGCAGGAGGGGACAGTCCAGACAAGGCAGGGGGGACAGTCCAGACAAGGCAGGGGGGACAGTCCAGACAAGGCAGGGGGGACAGTCCAGACAAGGTAGTTGTGGAACCCCGACTTGCGCGAGCAGAGCTGGTCATATTGCTCCGACCAGCCTAGCCAGAATAAAACAAGGAGGACCAAATGCCGTTTCTCTTAAACTACAGACAAGGCAGGGTGGGATGGTTTTGTTGATGAAGGAAATAGGATTATTGATTTTCAGATCATTTGAAAAACCTTTGGCCAGTTACATCTGAGAATAGTAAAATTGCTCATATCACCTTTCCAAGTAACAGAATTCTGAGGACTTCTCTCGAAGTTTGATATATAAGACAGAATTGAAAAAAAAATTCAAGATACATGAATAATCCATTAAGGACATTCTATGGAGAAATATCAGTCTGGTTGTAGATAGAGATGAGTGCAAGATGAGATTATTTTAAAGAATATATAACGTCATAGCAAGGTCATTGTGTGACAAATGGATCACTCATACCCAGTAGGGTGCAATAAGGTCATAGCAGGGTCATTGTGCGAGTAATGGGTCACTCCTACCAAGTAGGGTGCATTTAGGTCATAGCAAGGTCATTGCATGACAAATGGGTCACGCATACCCAGTAGGGTGCAATAAGGTCATAGCAGGGTCATCGTGCGAGTAATGGGTCACTCCTACCAAGTAGGGTGCATTTAGGTCATAGCAAGGTCATTGCATGACAAATGGGTCACTCATACCCAGTAATAATAATAATAATAATAATAAAAATTTATATAGCGCTGTATCAGACTATGTCTGCTCTAAGCGCGTCTCGAGATAGTGCTTCCTGAATAAATGTGTCTTTAGTTTTTTCTTGAAGCTGTCTATAGTTTTACAATTTTTCACTTCAAGGGGCAGGGCATTCCAATTTTTCGGAGCATATACCATGAAAGCCCTGTCACCATATGTTTTCATATTCGTCTTGGGTACTATATATTCATTTTTGTTGTTAGATCTTAGTCCCATATCAGATTTCTTATCAGTTAATAATTGGGCAAGGTATTTGGGGGCAAAGCCATTTTGCACCTTCCATGTTAATAGAGAAATTTTAAAGTCAATCCTCGCCTCAACCGGCAACCAATGAAGGTCCATAAGCTTTTGTGTAATGTGATCCCTCTTTCTGAGTTTACCTACTACTCTTGCTGCAGCATTCTGTAATTTTTGCAGTTTGGCAATTTCACACTTTGGTAAACCTGCTAATAGTGAATTTCCATAGTCAATGGTAGAAGTGACAAAAGAGTGAGCAAGAGTGTTTGCTGTTTTCTCATCTAAACAGTTTCTAATGTTTGCTAAATTTTTAACATGAAAATAGCCATTTTTACACATTTTTTTAATTTGCGATTTCATTGATAACTCCTGATCTAGGATAACCCCAAGATCCTTAACAGTTTTTGATCTAGAGATATTAGTCTCACCTACTAAGATTTCATTAGGTACATTGTCATTTCTGAAATCACAGCTTTTACCACATAAAAGCATTTCTGTTTTCTCATCATTTATCTTCATCTTATTTTCTATCAGAAATTTCCTAATTAATTTGATACATTTTTCCATCTCTCTACAAGATCTATTTCTATTTTCTTCAGATTTTGGATCTATTGTAATATATAATTGCGTATCATCAGCATAGATGTGATGTTTGAGGCCAAAATCACCAACAATGTCGGACAGAGGTTCCATATATGCTGTGAACAGCAGTGGTCCCAGCACTGAGCCCTGAGGAACCCCATAACTAATATTCATATTTTCAGATCTCTTACCGTCAATTGTTACACATTGTTTTCTATTTGCTAGATATGACCGGAACCACTGTAAGGCCGTGCCCCTAATACCACATCTTTTTTCCAGTCTATTCAATAATATTTTATGATCAATGGTGTCAAATGCAGCTGATAAATCAAGTAACACTAACATTACCGTTTTACCACTATCGATATCTATTAAAATGTCATTTTGTACCCTTAACAGTGCAGTCTCAGTACTATGAAATTCCTTATATGCAGATTGAAATATACATTGAATATCATTTTTAATGAGGTGACCAACAAATTGTGCAGCAATCGCCCTTTCTATTAATTTAGATAAATAAGCAAGATTAGACACCGGTCTGTAATTTTTCTTTATCAATTCTAGACCTAATTTCTTAATTAATGGTCTAATGATGGCCATCTTTAAGTCATCAGGCATGCTTCCCATCGAAATAGATTTATTTATAATTGCTTTTATTAGCGGTAAAAGGGGACCCATGCACTCAGCCAGAAGCCAGGTTGGGATGGGATCTAGTTCACACGACTTCTTTGCTGATTCTTTGATTAACTTTGATACATCTGCATCATCCAATAGAGCAAATTTTTCCAGGTGAGTACTGAATTTAACTTTTTCAATCATAGGTGGTGATGTTTTAACATTTTTATCCATATTTTCCCTCAAGTTCGAGATTTTTTCCAGGAAAAAATTATTAAATTCTGATGCCAGCTCTCTTCCATCATTATGTTTGGGGAAGGGAGTGTCCTCTTTAGTGTGTAGTAGTTTATTTAGTATTTTGAACAGCTTTTTTGGATCTGATTTATTTGTATTTATTATTCCTGCATAATAACTGTTTCTAGAATCCTTAATCATATTGTTATATTTATTTCGCTGTAGTTGATATTGAATTTTATCAGAGGAAAGACGACTTTTATCATGTTTTCTTTCAAGTTTCCTTTTTTTCCTTTTTTCATTTTTAATCTCATCAGATAACCACGGAGCTGGTTTCCTATTGGTTATGGTTCTTTCTATGATTGGGGCATGCTTATCAAGTATACTTGTTAATTTGCTATATTCAGTTAATAAATCATTGAGGTCCTTTTCATCATATGATTTATTATCACCAAATTTCTCCTCAACGTCATTTATGAAACTTTTAATGTTCATTTTTTTGTAACTTCTGTATGATACCTTTTTCTTGTTTTTTATTTTAGTTTGGAGATTTAAAGTGAGTTTAATAATACTATGATCAGATATTTTCTCTTCAACATTGTGTTCCTTAATCAAATTACTATTTATATTTGTGATTAACAAATCAAGTGTATTTCCTAATATATGTGTTGGTTCTGTCACATGATTTCGTAAATTATATAAATCTAGGATGTCATTAAATTTAATCACATTTGGCCTTTCTGGTTTATTCATATGGAAATTATAGTCCCCAACGAAAAGCACTTCATGTGTATATGTAGAATAGTAGCTAAGCAAATCACTAAATTCTTCAAAAAACTCTGTATAAGTGTATTTATTTTTGTCTGAGGGTTCTGGTCTATAAATGGTAATAATAGTGCATAATTTGTTTTTAGTTTTGATATTAATTTCCATCATTTCCATGGTTGATAAGTTATGATTATTATTAATTTTCTTTATGTCAATTTCAGGTCGGAAGATAACAGCCAAGCCACCGCCAGTTCTTAATGTACGTGGTAAGTGTTCAATATCATAATTGTTTTCTTTGATTTTACCTTTAATTATTTTTTCATTTGCATCATTCATCCAAGTTTCAGTAACAAAAAATAAATCAACGTTATTTTCATTTATGTATACATTGAGAATTTCTACTTTGTTTCCTATGCTTTGTACATTTGCTGTAGCAATTGTTAGTTCCTTATTTGTTTCGTAACGAACGTTATTTCTATTTGTTTTATTATTAATTATGTTATTATTCGCATTGATTCCACCTATGTTATTCCGATTAATGCAACCATCTGCCAGCACTCCGGTCATTGACCCCATGACGTCATTTTGTTGGATTCTCCTCTCACCCCCAGTCGATTGCCCCCCATGGCGGCCAATCAGATTGAAGGAGGGCGGAGTCAACGTCCGATCGCTTCGAAACTTTGAGAGGTAATTTATAGTATCAGGACTATCTTCAGTTCGATCAAAGTTTTGTGTTACACTTTTGTTACTGTCAGAAAGATAACTAAATCGATTTGAAAGCGATATTGAGTTTATCGATGAAGTAAGACCCATTTTGCGTTTACGTATCGTCCTATTGTGGGCGTGGCTATCTCGATCATGTGACCTTGGCAATGTCCATATTTGGAACACATTTTGCGGTTGCCGCTTTCCATTAAGAGTGTCCGATTGGGGAATACCTTTTGTAGATTTGACATGATTAACTGTTTGATTTAATTTTTTACATGATATATGATTTTGCTTGTTATGTTTTACAGCATCACTATAGAGAGTCTTATTTTTATATGGAAACAGGTTTGTACTATGATATGTTTTTTGACTGCGGGGGCAAGGGAGCAAGCTATTTTTTGAACCATTGTTTCTATTTAAATATTTCTTTTTAAAAATAGTCTTATATCTGATAAAAGAATCATTCATGCATATGTTAAAATCATTTATTTTAAAACCATATGATATATTTTCATTCTTGCAACCTTTTATCTTATTTAATGTATCACAGTTATGGCTCACATGCTTTTTAAATCTGTTACAATTATGACCAACATGCATACAGTCTTCTTTTAGTCCTATAATGCAACTTGAATAAATACTGTTGCATTTGGTGATATTTAAATAATTGTTTTCGTTAGCTTTACATTTCTCCTTAATGCAGAGACATTTTGACTTAGAAACTTTTTGAACACTTGTATTGCACTTCGAAAAGGTGATATTGCCAGTTATACAATTTTCACCGGTACATAAACATATATATTTATGGTTTACAACTTTTGACAAATTATTCGAAAATCCCTTGCCCCCCAAATACCTTCATTCATTTAATTTAACTTTTTTGCTTGGAGCATGCTCAAAAATGCATCGAACTCCATAGTTACAGTATCCAGTCCTAGAATAGCTTTGACAAATTGACCTTGTTTCAGATTTTGCAGAGACATTCGTAGCCATTTTTGCTTCAAAACAGAATATACAAGCAATGTGTTGTTTAATGATATGTTTTGCAAAATATTTTTTTTTTTTTTTTTTTTTTTTTTTTTTTTTTTTTTTAAACACAATATGTGCCTCCAAATTTTTCTGTATGGAGAAAAATTGAAAAGCTCGATTTGAAACTATGTTTAGAATAAACACCCCTATATGGAGGAGCCAGACAGATAATCCACTTATTTCTCTATATGGAGAAAATTTGTGCCAAAACAACAAACCCCTATATGGAGGGATTTACAGCAATAGCAATCTATTTACGTCTTCTATATGGAGAAAACAAAAGGTCTGATTTTCTATGTGGAGAAAATCAAACAATATAACATACACTGACCCTATATGAAGGGATTAATATATTAGTTTTCTGTATGTAGAAAACAAACTTTAACGAAATGAGCCAATATAATTTTTATATCTTAAATCTCTGTATGGAGAGAATTTAAGAAAACCTCTTATATGAGCGAAATACGACAATTTAGTTTTCAGTTCTCTGTATGTAGAGAAACCAAACAGAACTAGAGACCCCTATATGGAGGAGTTACAAAATTTATAATATCTCAACAATAAAACCCCTATATGGAGGAGTTGAAAAACCTCTTATATGAGCGAAATACGACAATTTAGTTTTCAGTTCTCTGTATGTAGAGAAACCAAACAGAACTAGAGACCCCTATATGGAGGAGTTACAAAATTTATAATATCTCAACAATAAAACCCCTATATGGAGGAGTTGAAAAATTTGTAATGTCTCAAATCTCTGTATGGAGAGAAATGAGGAGAGCTCTTATATGGAAGAGTAGTATACAATATAAAGCAATAGTAGACACTTGTTTTATTGAGACCGACGGTTGTATTATGATAAGTCCTAGAAGGTTTTATACGTGCCCGGTATATATAGGTTTATATATACAATCCCACGCCGTCGTTGTTTTCGTCCTGTTCACGTTGATTTCTTGGTGGTATATATACGCTTATATATGTACGTGTTAATCCCGATGAATATTATTAATATCCGTCAAGATAAGGTACAGAAAAATATTATTTATGGGTCAGTTATGCGATTTTATATTCCAGGAAACGGAGCTCCCAGAAAACACGTCCACCCGCACCGCTACCCGCATAGGGTGCAATAAGGTCATAGCAGGGTCATCGTGCGAGTAATGGGTCACTCCTACCAAGTAGGGTGCATTTAGGTCATAGCAAGGTCATTGCATGACAAATGGGTCACGCATACCCAGTAGGGTGCAATAAGGTCATAGCAGGGTCATCGTGTGAGTAATGGGTCACTCCTGCCCAGTAGGGTACAATGAGGTCATAGCAGGGTCATCGTGTGAGTAATGGGTCACTCCTGCCCAGTAGGGTACAATGAGGTCATAGCAGGGTCATCGTGTGAGTAATGGGTCACTCCTACCCAGTAGGGTACAATGAGGTCATAGCAGGGTCATTGTGTGAGTAATGGGTCACTCCTACCCAGTAGGGTACTATGAGGTCATAGCAGGGTCGTGTGAGTAATGGGTCACTCCTACCCAGTAGGGTACAATGAGGTCATAGCAGGGTCATCGTGTGAGTAATGGGTCACTCCTACCCAGTAGGGTACAATGAGGTCATAGCAGGGTCATCGTGTGAGTAATGGGTCACTCATACCCAGTAGGGTACAATGAGGTCATAGCAGGGTCATCGTGTGAGTAATGGGTCACTCATACCCAGTAGGGTCATCATGTGACAAATGGGTCACTCATACCCAGTATGGTACAATAAGGTCATAGCAAGGTCATCATGTGACAAATGGGTCACTCATACCTAGTATGGTACAATAAGGTCATAGCAAGGTCATCATGTGACAAATGGGTCACTCATACCTAGTATGTTAGAGTAAGGTCAATACTCTTGCTTCGCATCATCTTGCCATGTCCACATATTACTGAACACGTTTGTTATTGCTATTGTTGTTGAATATAAATCAGTGTTTTCTGTATGGGAGGGATATTGTGATCCTCTCTGGGTGTCTGTCCTGGGAGAGTAGTTTGAGTGCTGTTGGCTTGATCAAAGCTCCCAGTGTTACACTGACACCACTTGGCCACACATCAGAGCAAACCAACCAGCAGCATGCACTCACCACAAACTCTGAAAAAAGCTCAATGTTTTATTGCACCAAGAACAACTGAAATGTATCGTCAGGTCTGCAGTGATTTTAGTGATTGCATAGAAATTGATTTTTATCGCATCACGCGAAAAAGCCTGTTTGTTTGTCACAGGAAAAGGTCAAGAGAAAGTCAAATCTCATTTTATCTATATACATGTATATAGACACAATACTACCATATAATACACTCTGCAGCAACATGCAGAATTCATCTGAAGACATGATATAGAGTGAATATAGAGATACATAGTGATATAGATAAATAATAATTGGTACACATTTTTTCTCTTCGTAAGAGAAGCAGGATGAATGGTAGAAGTGATTTCTTTAATTTTTATAGGGAATGGTTCATTGTCATAGAATGTGAAATAGGATGATATGAGTAAAGGATGATTAAGTCAAGTAAAGATTGATGAGGGAAGAATTATGGATTTACACCAGTATATAGATCACAGCCTATAGGTGCAAGAGAGGAAAGCTTCACAGCTTAGTGTGGTGAGACAGACTGCAGACAGACAGACAGACAGACAGCAGACAGACAGACAGACAGACAGACACAGGCAGCAGACAGACAGTGAAGTCTGTATATTGAGGGACTCTGGATTTACACCAGTATATATATCACAGCCTTTAGGTGCGAGAAAGGAAAGCTTCACAGCTTAGTGTGGTGAGACAGACAGCAGACAGACAGACAGACAGACAGCAGACAGACAGGCAAACAGACAGTGAAGTCTGTATATTTAGGGACTCTGGATTTACACCAGTATATAGATCACAGCCTATAGGTGCGGGAAAGGAAAGCTTCACAGCTTAGTGTGGTCAGACAGACAGCAGACAGACAGACAGACAGCAGACAGACAGTGAAATCTGTATATTGAGGGACTCTGGATTTACTCCGGTATATAGATCACAGCCTATAGGTGTGAGAAAGGAAAGCTTCACAGCTTAGTGTGGTGAGACTGGCACAGCAGTGTCTGGGTGCCGCTGTAAATCATGTGTGAAAATATGTATGACAGTGGGGTTGGGTATTGCTTACGACAAAGTGGCCATGCTGATACGACCTTGGCCAGCAACAAGATTAAAGGCCCACCCGGCACACACGGGGGTGGGACGGCACATCTCCCGCCCTCATTGTGGGGCTGATATGGCAATATTCCGCCGAGGTTTGCGATAATATCCAGGGTTGCAGCTGAGAGAGGTGTGGGTTGGGTGGTGAAGTAGCCTGCGGAGCCGTTATGGATCAGGCTGTGTGAAGCATAATGCCCCCCTGCCTCCACTCTGCCTGACGTCTCGCCTCCCATACCTGCCGTCCGGCCGTCCATCGCTTCCACACTGCCACCAGCTCTCAGCCCGACAACTCCCTTATTCCTGCTACACAGTGTGGATAACAAAGCCGGGCAGGATGTAATACCAATAGTTTACAAGCCTGACAAGCCTGGGATCTGACAAGCCTGATATCTGATATATGACTGATATGGCATGGTTGCATGGTCTCTGTGGATTCTACCGTGTGAAAGCTTGGTTCTGGCTGAGTGAGAGGTACGTCCTGTTTGTACATGATATTTATATGAACACCATTCTCTGAGGGTGTCAGTTTTAGTTTGGGAATTTGTATTCTAGTCATGTGTTCCCCAGCAGCAAGGTGAGTGTCTGTGGGCACAGACAGAGGGGGGATGTTGAGTTTAATGCCGAGTTCTCCTCGTCGTCACCGCGCCTCAGATGGGGTCGGCTTGTACTGATGGCAATGTTGTCAGCCTGGCCACGTGTCCTGTGTACTTCCTGTGTCTCTGTGTGCCTGCAGTGTGGTTGAGAACAGATTCCTCCTGCTTAACAACCCCGCCTCATGATTGACATCCGTGCCAAGATGAGGGAGACGGCAGGATGCTGCCGCAGATATGACGGGCATCCCAAGCCCCGCTCTGTCTGAGGAGGAGTTTATAACCAAGGCCAGATGGTAACATGCAGGGAGACTGATGGTGCAGGAATGTAGTCCTGACAGGTGGCATGGTCAGATGGTATCCCAGCGGGAAGGGGATGTAATGGTCAGATGGTATCCCAGTGGGGAGGGATATAATGGTCAGGGGGTATCCCAGTGGGGAGGGGATATAATGGTCAGATGGTATCCCAGTGGGGAGGGGATATAATGGTCAGATGGTATCCCAGTGGGGAGGGGATAAAATGGTCAGGTGGTATCCCAGTGGGGAGGGGATATAATGGTCAGGGGGTATCCCAGTGGGGAGGGGATATAATGGTCAGGTGGTATCCCAGTGGGGAGGGGATATAATGGTCAGGGGGTATCCCAGTGGGGAGGGGATATAATGGTCAGATGGTATCCCAGTGGGGAGGGGATATAATGGTCAGGTGGTATCCCAGTGGGGAGGGGATATAATGGTCAGGTGGTATCCCAGTGGGGAGGGGATATAATGGTCAGGAGGTATCTCAATGAGGAGGGGATATAATGGTCAGGCAGTATCCCAATGAGACAGTGATCCGGTCAGTGAGGACGGGTGATATCCTGTAGTGCAGTAATGTGACAGTGATCCGGTCAGTGAGGACGGGTGATATCCTGTAGTGCAGTAATGTGACAGTGATCCGGTCAGTGAGGACGGGTGATGTCCTGTAGTGCAGTAATGAGACAGTGATCCAGTCTGTGAGGATGTGATATCCTGTAGTGCAGTAATGAGACAGTGATCCAGTCTGTGAGGATGTGATATCCTATAGTGCAGTAATGAGACAGTGATCCGGTCAGTGAGGACGGGTGATATCTTGTAGTGCAGTAATGTGACAGTGATCCGGTCAGTGAGGACGGGTGATGTCCTGTAGTGCAGTAATGAGACAGTGATCCAGTCTGTGAGGATGTGATATCCTGTAGTACAGTAATGAGACAGTGATCCAGTCTGTGAGGATGTGATATCCTGTAGTGCAGTAATGAGACAGTGATCCGGTCAGTGAGGATGGGTGATATCCTGTAGTGCAGTAGTGAGACAGTGATCCGGTCAGTGAGGACGGGTTATATCCTGTAGTGCAGTAATGTGACAGTGATCCGGTCAGTGAGGACGGGTGATATCCTGTAGTGTGGTATTGAGACAGTGATCCGGTCAGTGAGGACGGGTGATGTCCTGTAGAGCAGTAATGAGACAGTGATCCGGTCAGTGAGGACGGGTGATGTCCTGTAGTGCAGTAATGAGACAGTGATCCAGTCTGTGAGGATGTGATATCCTGTAGTGCAGTAATGAGACAGTGATCCAGTCTGTGAGGATGTGATATCCTGTAGTGCAGTAATGAGACAGTGATCCGGTCAGTGAGGATGGGTGATATCCTGTAGTGCAGTAGTGAGACAGTGATCCGGTCAGTGAGGACGGGTGATGTCCTGTAGAGCAGTAATGAGACAGTGATCCGGTCAGTGAGGACGGGTGATATCCTGTAGTGCAGTAATGAGACAGTGATCCAGTCTGTAAGGATGTGATATCCTGTAGTGCAGTAATGAGACAGTGATCCAGTCTGTGAGGATGTGATATCCTGTAGTGCAGTAATGAGACAGTGATCCGGTCAGTGAGGACGGGTGATTTCCGGTAGAGCAGTAATGTGACAGTGATCCGGTCAGTGAGGATGGATGATATCCTGTAGTGCAGTAGTGAGACAGTGATCCGGTCAGTGAGGACGGGTGATATCCTGTAGTGCAGTAATGTGACAGTGATCCGGTCAGTGAGGACGGGTGATATCCTGTAGTGTGGTATTGAGACAGTGATCTGGTCAGTGAGGACGGGTGATGTCCTGTAGAGCAGTAATGAGACAGTGATCCGGTCAGTGAGGACGGGTGATGTCCTGTAGAGCAGTAATGAGACAGTGATCCGGTCAGTGAGGACGGGTGATGTCCTGTAGTGCAGTAATGTGACAGTGATCCGGTCAGTGAGGACGGGTGATGTCCTGTAGTGTGGTATTGAGACAGTGATCCGGTCAGTGAGGACGGGTGATATCCTGTAGTGTGGTATTGAGACAGTGATCCGGTCAGTGAGGACGGGTGATGTCCTGTAGAGCAGTAATGAGACAGTGATCCGGTCAGTGAGGACGGGTGATGTCCTGTAGTGCAGTATACGTAATGAGACAGTGATTCGGTCAGTGAGGACGGGTGATGTCCTGTAGTGCAGTAATGTGACATTGATCCGGTCAGTGAGGACGGGTGATGTCCTGTAGTGCAGTATACGTAATGAGACAGTGATCCGGTCAGTGAGGACGGGTGATGTCCTGTAGAGCAGTAATGAGACAGTGATCCGGTCAGTGAGGACGGGTGATATCCTGTAGTGCAGTAATGTGACATTGATCCGGTCAGTGAGGACGGGTGATGTCCTGTAGTGCAGTATACGTAATGAGACAGTGATCCGGTCAGTGAGGACGGGTGATGTCCTGTAGTGCAGTAATGTGACATTGATCCGGTCAGTGAGGACGGGTGATGTCCTGTAGTGCAGTATACGTAATGAGACAGTGATCCGGTCAGTGAGGACGGTTGATGTCCTGTAGTGCAGTAATGAGACATTGATCCGGTCAGTGAGGATGGGTGATGTCCTGTAGTGCAGTAATGTGACATTGATCCGGTCAGTGAGGATGGGTGATGTCCTGTAGTGCATTAATGAGACAGTGATCCGGTCAGTGAGGACGGGTGATGTCCTGTAGTGCAGTAATAAGACAGTGATCCGGTCAGTGAGGACGGGTGATGTCCTGTAGAGCAGTAATGTGACATTGATCCGATCAGTGAGGACGGGTGATGTCCTGTAGTGCAGTATACGTAATGAGACAGTGATCCGGTCAGTGAGGACGGGTGATGTCCTGTAGTGCAGTAATGAGACAGTGATCCGGTCAGTGAGGACGGGTGATGTCCTGTAGTGCAGTAATGAGACAGTGATCCGGTCAGTGAGGACGGGTGATGTCCTGTAGTGCAGTAATGAGACAGTGATCCGGTCAGTGAGGACGGGTGATGTCCTGTAGTGCAGTAATAAGACAGTGATCCGGTCAGTGAGGTAGTGATCCGGTCAGTGAGGTAGTGATCCGGTCAGTGAGGACGGGTGATATCCTGTAATGCAGTAATGAGACAGTGATCCGGTCAGTGAGGACGGGTGATATCCGGTAGTGCAGTAATGTGACAGTGATCCGGTCAGTGAGGTAGTGATCCGGTCAGTGAGGTAGTGATCCGGTCAGTGAGGTAGTGATCTGGTCAGTGAGGTAGTGATCCGGTCAGTGAGGTAGTGATCCGGTCAGTGAGGTAGTGATCCGGTCAGTGAGGTAGTGATCCGTTCAGTGAGGTGTTATCTGGTCAGTGAGGACATTGATGGAGTCTTGCTGTTGGTGCCCCTCATATTGTTGCAGCCAATTCCTGGTAAATGATGAGCGGACTGACCAGGTATGGATCAATGATCCAGAGAAAGCACAATGTCCAGGCAGAGATATGGCCGACTCAGCACCCCGTTCCCATCCTTCACCTTCTCCTGGTCCCCTCTCCTGTAATGACCAGCAGTGCCAGTTACACACTAATACATACCAGTGAGCAACCTTGCTGTGTTAAATGGCCTGGGATAGTGCTGCTGACGGAACAAGACCCATCACTCGACGAAGCAATGGAGAAAGCCGAGAGCCTTGATTGACAGACCTGCCAAGACTGAGTGCGATGGTGGTGGGGAGCGTGGCTCCGTGGAGATGTGCCAGTCAATGATGTAGTCTGATAGTGTGAACTTGTTGCTGTGGGTCAGTAGGCCTCATGTAAGACAGAACAAACAAGGGAGAGTGTGAGATATGCCGTGAGGAGAATGGGTAGCGAGTGGCCGTGGAGTGTGGAGAATGTGATGACAGTGCGTGATGAGTAGTTGATGGCTGGAGAGCACAGCACCCTGCATTACACCCTGCTGCCGGCCTGCACGACTACGCCACCGAGCATACTACACCGAGAGAGCGCACACGGGGACCGCTCCGAGCTCACAGGGACCGCGCCAAACTCACAGAGGGACTGGGGTATATATACACCTGGCTGCCTTCATAACACAAGCCAAACCATGTTGTAACTCAACAACAACTGCAAAAAGCAAGACTTGCAGGTTTTAAACACCTAAAACATCTTTGTTAGATTTATGGGTCATTTGAAGCTATCTGCTCAAGTGAGTGCACATGCTGAGTTGCAAAGAAGAAAAAAAGTTGCACCTCATCCGACCCTACTCTGAAAAGTTGTGGTTTGTTTGCAGCTGGGGATGAGGGAGTCAGATTGTGCAACATAAATACTCCAATATTTAGCTGTTTTAAAGTGTGTGGAGTTCCCAAAGGAGATATTCTCTCTGTTTGTAACCAGAGATCCACAGAGAAAAGTCACAGGAGGAGCCAGAATATAGTGTAAGGATCAATGTTTGCTTTAAAGGCTTAGCGTCAACGCATCCTCACGCGGGCTGCAAAGACACACGGACAAGCACCAAGGAGGGGATATATGCGTATACAAAACTGGCATCAATATCTATCACAAATCTGTACGAGGGAAACGTGGATTAAAACAGATAAAAGGGAGTAAGGCTGAGGATGGGGAGAGGATTGAGTGTCCTGTACAGGCTGCCTGGCCGGTGGTAGATAGTGTACATACACGTGTCTGGTGGTGGCCCCTGGTGGTGGCCCCGGTGTCATCTGCCTGGTCCCTATCTCACATATCAGTGTGTGTATACTGTAACCTGCACAGCATCACCTGCCTCTATATACAAGACAGGGGTGTCTCACAGAAGGTGCCATTCTGCAGTCACTGCACACTCCACCTCACGCTCCAGTACACACTCCAGTACACTCAGGTAGGAGAACATGCTTGCCACATCACACACTTTTTATAAAAAAGTTAATCTTAAAGTTTTATCTGGTATTACTTGAGTTTGATTAACATTTACCATTTCAAAGGTTATTAAAACATTGGCAGTGGGTGTTTTTTCCTTCACATTTATGTCGCAGTCCCATGCCAGACTTGGTCATTAAGACAGCTCACATGACATATCTATATGACAAGAGAAACAACATGTATTAATTAACGTTATTTGGAGAATGATATTTAAAAGATATAAATGGAACTGGTATATTTGCACAAGTCACGAAATATCACGAAATATCATTTTTTAGATTACTAGAAAAACAGATTTATAGCTCAAATAAGCTTGAAATTGCTTGGTATTATGTGAAGCTTGGCATTATGGGATAGCTGGTTTTCACCTGATGAGGTGGGGAGTTCCCATGTGCTGTGGGTAAGCGTTTCACCTCGCTTGCTAGTCTGAGTTCCCATGTGCTGTGGGTAAGCGTTTCACCTCGCTTGCTAGTCTGAGTTCCCATGTGCTGTGGGTAAGCGTTTCACCTCGCTTGCTAGTCTGAGTTCCCATGTGCTGTGGGTAAGCGTTTCACCTCGCTTGCTAGTCTGAGTTCCCATGTGCTGTGGGTAAGCGTTTCACCTCGCTTGCTAGTCTGAGTTCCCATGTGCTGTGGGTAAGCGTTTCACCTCGCTTGCTAGTCTGAGTTCCCATGTGCTGTGGGTAAGCGTTTCACCTCGCTTGCTAGTCTGAGTTCCCATGTGCTGTGGGTAAGCGTTTCTCCTCACTTGCTAGTCTGAGTTCCCATGTGCTGTGGGTAAGCGTTTCACCTCCCTTGCTAGTCTGAGTTCCCATGTGCTGTGGGTAAGCGTTTCACCTCGCTTGCTAGTCTGAGTTCCCATGTGCTGTGGGTAAGCGTTTCACCTCGCTTGCTAGTCTGAGTTCCCATGTGCTGTGGGTAAGCGTTTCTCCTCGCTTGCTAGTCTGAGTTCCCATGTGCTGTGGGTAAGCGTTTCACCTCGCTTGCTAGTCTGAGTTCCCATGTGCTGTGGGTAAGCGTTTCACCTCGCTTGCTAGTCTGAGTTCCCATGTGCTGTGGGTAAGCGTTTCACCTCGCTTGCTAGTCTGAGTTCCCATGTGCTGTGGGTAAGCGTTTCACCTCGCTCGCTAGTCTGAGTTCCCATGTGCTGTGGGTAAGCGTTTCACCTCGCTCGCTAGTCTGAGTTCCCATGTGCTGTGGGTAAGCGTTTCTCCTTGCTTGCTAGTCTGAGTTCCCATGTGCTGTGGGTAAGCGTTTCACCTCGCTCGCTAGTCTGAGTTCCCATGTGCTGTGGGTAAGCGTTTCTCCTTGCTTGCTAGTCTGAGTTCCCATGTGCTGTGGGTAAGCGTTTCTCCTCGCTTGCTAGTCTGACTTCATTAGACGTCTGGTGCTTGTGATCACGGCTTGTTTGATCCACCAGCAAAAATATCAAGTGCTGAGTCAGAGAGGTGTGCAGAATGCATTCTGCACATAGGAGAGGCTTGTACAGGACAGGGTACTCTGAGGGCAGGATAGGGAGGAGACTTTACTCTGAGGGCAGGGTAGGGAGGAGACTTTACTGTGAGGGCAGGATAGGAAGGAGACTTTACTCTGAGGGCAGGATAGGGAGGAGACTTTACTCTGGGGCAGGATAGGGAGGAGACTTTACTCTGAGGGCAGGATAGGAAGGAGACTTTACTCTGAGGGCAGGATAGGGAGGAGACTTTACTCTGAGGGCAGGATAGGAAGGAGACTTTACTCTGAGGGCAGGATAGGGAGGAGACTTTACTGTGAGGGCAGGATAAAGAGGAGACTTTACTCTGAGGGCAGGATAGGGAGGAGACTTTACTCTGAGGGCAGGATAGGGAGGAGACTTTACTCTGAGGGCAGGATAGGAAGGAGACTTTACTCTGAGGGCAGGATAGGGAGGAGACTTTACTCTGAGGGCAGGATAGGGAGGAGACTTTACTCTGAGGGCAGGATAGGAAGGAGACTTTACTCTGAGGGCAGGATAGGGAGGAGACTTTACTCTGAGGGCAGGATAGGGAGGAGACTTTACTCTGAGGGCAGGATAGGGAGGAGACTTTACTCTGGGGGCAGGATAGGGAAGAGACTTTGCTCTGGGGGCAGGATAGGGAGGAGACTTTACTCTGAGGGCAGGATAGGAAGGAGACTTTACTCTGAGGGCAGGATAGGAAGGAGACTTTACTCTGAGGGCAGGATTGGGAGGAGACTTTACTCTGGGGGCAGGATAGGGAGGAGACTTTACTCTGGGGGCAGGATAGGGAGGAGACTTTACTCTGGGGGCAGGATAGGGAGGAGACTTTACTCTGGGGGCAGGATAGGGAGACTTTACTCTGGGGGCAGGATAGGGAGGAGACTTTACTCTGGGGGCAGGATAGGAAGGAGACTTTACTCTGGGGGCAGGATAGGAAGGAGACTTTACTCTGAGGGCAGGATAGGGAGGAGACTTTACTCTGAGGGCAGGATAGGAAGGAGACTTTACTCTGAGGGCAGGATAGGAAGGAGACTTTACTCTGGGGGCAGGATAGGAAGGAGACTTTACTCTGGGGGCAGGATAGGAAGGAGACTTTACTCTGGGGGCAGGATAGGAAGGAGACTTTACTCTGAGGGCAGGATAGGGAGGAGACTTTACTCTGAGGGCAGGATAGGAAGGAGACTTTACTCTGGGGGCAGGATAGGAAGGAGACTTTACTCTGGGGGCAGGATAGGAAGGAGACTTTACTCTGGGGGCAGGATAGGGAGGAGACTTTACTCTGAGGGCAGGATAGGGAGGAGACTTTACTCTGAGGGCAGGATAGGAAGGAGACTTTACTCTGAGGGCAGGATAGGAAGGAGACTTTACTCTGGGGGCAGGATAGGGAGGAGACTTTACTCTGAGGGCAGGATAGGAAGGAGACTTTACTCTGAGGGCAGGATAGGAAGGAGACTTTACTCTGGGGGCAGGATAGGGAGGAGACTATCCTCTGGTCACTGTGTTTTATAAAGGACAGGATAGGACTTGAGTGATGCAACAGTTGTTATTCAACAGTCTTCCTTTTTCTTCTGATACCAACTCTGGCGTTTATAAAATTCACCTGTTTTACATCAAAAGCACACATTTGCTGGAAAAACACCAGACTGAGACTGTACAGTTAGAGTCCAGATCTGACCATTCTGTTTCTTTCTGAGATGTGATAAGACACTTTAGTCTATAGCTTCCTGTAGTAAACAAGGCAACACTAGTGAATAGTTCTATCCAAGGCAACACTAGTGAATAGTTCTATACAAGGCAACACTAGTGAATAGTTCTATCCAAGGCAACACTAGTGAATAGTTCTATACAAGGCAACACTAGTGAATAGTTCTATACAAGGCAACACTAGTGAATAGTTCTATCCAAGGCAACACTAGTGAATAGTTTTATACAAGGCAACACTAGTGAATAGTTCTGTGCAAGTTGTGCCTGGTTTAATGTGATGCCACATCATTTCCAAACAAAAAACGTTAATAGGATTAATATGGAGACAGGTATTGATGATGTCAGAGAGGGAGTAGAAATCTTCGGCTGACATTAATTTAATCTTAGCTCAGCAGGAGATCAAGTTCATATACCATCCAGCCCACATCATCAATACATATGGGTTTTGCATTGTATTTCTGTCTAAACACGTATAAATGATGGTCATATTGCAAAAATAACCTAATTTTTAGAGGTCAAAGTTTAATTGCCCAAACAAGGAATTCTTCGACCTTGGTGACTTATTGTGTTGAGTTACACTTAAGAAGTTATAAGACATCAAGTGAACTAACAATATTATGGAGGTCTATGATATTGATTTATTGAATCTCCATGGAAACATTTTACCTCATATTTTTTGTCTCGTTTTGTAAAGAAAAATGACAAACACTCATTAATACAAATATGGCAGGAAGACTTAGATAAGAAATTTGGCTTGTCATGTAAATCACTTTTCTCAATGTTTTTAGTGATTGTACAGGACCCATGCTATCTTCTGCTCTAATTCAATATAAAACAAGAAAGCCTTTAATGTGATTTTGTCTTAATGAATCTGTTTGCGAGTGTTATAGATATGTGGGAATTAGGCGATGGAGCTCAGCATCTGGTTACATTATGTAGAGCTGCTTCTCTGACAACTGAAGTTCTGATATCAGCCGCCAGTTTGCACATCGATCGGCTCGGGACCTCTGATCTTGTAGATATGGATGAGGGTTTGATTATCATGTGCTGGGATGACCAAAATAACTTATTAGAGCAGCCCTCTGTCATGGCTCCTGTGATCTGCTGAGCTGGGTGGGATTTGTGCCTCATCCTGGAATGTGGGTCACGGGAGGGTGGGCAGCAACCCAGAAGATGCTTTATTGTTCCCATGTTAATGCTTGGAGGGCGAGGAGGGATCAGTGGCTGTATACCTCCTTTCCCCTTTTCCTGCATCCAAGATTACCCCTCCTAAACAAAATGGAGGTTTTGGATTAGTGAGATATTTTGCAAGCTGAAATAGCCAACATGGTGCTCCGGCACATTAATTCCTTGTACCCTTATATACTGATGCCCTTGTGCCCCAATACCCTAATACTTTAATACCCTAATACCTAATATCCTAATACTTTAATGCCTAATACCCTAATACCTAATACCTAATACCTTAATACCTAATACCTTAATACCCTAATATCTAAATACCTGAATACCCTATTACCTAATACCTAGTTCCTTAATACCCTAATACCTAGTACCCTAACGTCTTAATACCCTATTACCGGTACCTAATATCCTTGCATCTTGGTATCATGGTTCATGTTTCTACCGGAGGATGTCAGTTTTTCCACCTATTTTATATTTCCTGTCTGGAAACTGGTATCTCGCACATTGTTTGATGTTTATTTTGGAAATTCATATTTTGAGCATTTGAAATTTTCATCAGACTATTGTCCTTCAACATGTTGGATTTCCTTTAAATGACAGGCTCAGAGTGTTTGCAGTTCATTAGGATTTTCACTTTTAGATATCTATGTTCCAAATGGATTTGCCGATAGATTCTCGTCATGCTCGACGCAGGAAACGTGCCAGGTGAACATGGCAGATAATTGCAGCTTGAATCGCTCAGACTGATAGAAAAAAAAACCCCACTATGGCGAAAATTAGTCTGGCAGCAAAATGGATACAATATAAGATCCTCAGACAATCACAGTTGTCAGTGCATACCTTCTGCTTGTCAGTTTGAGCCAAACATCGGTAGGGTCATGCATAAACTTCCTCATGCATGACCATTGACTGTTTAGAGCCACGCAGCAGTTGGGTGTTATCAAATAGAATCACACAGAGAGACTTTACTGATCCAGATTCATTCTGCACAAAATCTATGTTTGCCTCTTTCAGTTTTGTTGAAAAATAACAAAGTAGTTTTGAAGAAAAGTATCCTTTGAAAAGAACATACAATACCTCCTTGTGTATTTGTTTGAGAAAACAATGAGCATAGCAAGTTTCCACCTCGGCGTGTATCTGGCCTTGCTCTGGTTTGGGATTTATGATTAATATGAGGTGGAGTAAAAGTAGAATAGAGGAGGAATAAAGTGGAATGGAGGAGGAATAAAGTAGAATAGAGGAGGAATAAAGTAGAATGGAGGAGGAATAAAGTAGAATGAAGGTGGAATAATGTAGAATGGAGGATGAATAATGTAGAATGGAGGAGGAATAAAGTAGAATGGAGGCATAAAGTAGAATAGAGGAGGAATAAAGTAGAATGGAGGAGGAATAATGTAGAATGGAGGAGGAATAAAGTAGAATGGAGGCATAAAGTAGAATAGAGGAGGAATAAAGTAGAATGGAGGAGGAATAAAGTGGAATGGAGGAGGAATAATGTAGAATGGAGGAAGAATAAAGTGGAATGGAGGAGGAATAATGTAGAATGGAGGAGGAGTAAAGTAGAATAGAGGAGGAATAAAGTAGAATGGAGGAATAATAAAGTGGAATGGAGGATGAATGAAGTTGAATGGAGGAGGAAAAAAGTAGAATGGAGGAGGAATAAAGTAGAATGGAGGAAGAATAAATTAGAATGGAGGAAGAATAAAGTGGAATGGAGGAGGAATAAAGTAGAATGGAGGAGGAGTAAAGTAGAATAGAGGAGGAATAAAGTAGAATGGAGGCATAAAGTAGAATGGAGGAGGAATAAAGTAAAATAGAGGAAGAATAAAGTAGAATGGAGGAAGAATAAAGTAGAATGGAGGAGGAATAAAGTAGAATGGAGGCATAAAGTAGAATGGAGGAGGAATAAAGTAGAATGGAGGAGGAATAAAGTGGAATGGAGGAGGAATAAATTAGAATGGAGGAAGAATAAAGTGGAATGGAGGAGGAATAAAGTAGAATGGAGGAGGAGTAAAGTAGAATAGAGGAGGAATAAAGTGGAATGGAGGAGGAATAAAGTAGAATGGAGGAGGAATAATGTAGAATGGAGGAGGAATAAAGTAAAATAGAGGAAGAATAAAGTAGAATGGAGGAAGAATAAAGTAGAATGGAGGAGGAATAAAGTAGAATGGAGGCATAAAGTAGAATAGAGGAGGAATAAAGTAGAATGGAGGCATAAAGTAGAATGGAGGAGGAATAAAGTAAAATAGAGGAAGAATAAAGTAGAATGGAGGAAGAATAAAGTAGAATGGAGGAGGCATAAAGTAGAATGGAGGCATAAAGTAGAATGGAGGAGGAATAAAGTAGAATGGAGGCATAAAGTAGAACGGAGGAGGAATAAAGTAAAATAGAGGAAGAATAAAGTAGAATGGAGGAAGAATAAAGTAGAATGGAGGAGGCATAAAGTAGAATGGAGGAGGAATAATGTAGAATGGAAGAGGAATAAAGTAGAATGGAGGAATAAAGTAGAATGGAGGAATAAAGTAGAATGGAGGAATAAATTAGAATGGAGGCATAAAGTAGAATGGAGGAGGAATGCTGTCACAACCACCTGCTGCGGAGACAATCTGCACCAGTCAGGCACAGAACAATAACACTGCTAGCTTCTTTGTTCAGTCTGGAGAAGGAAGAAGGTAGCATCTGAGATAGATAGCGTGAGGGAGCGGACATGGTGTCATTAGCACCGGCATGAGACTGGCTTGTCGTACAAGATGAGGCCCCCTATGCCATTGTCAGGCCCCCTATGCCATTATCAGGCCATATTGATTGAGTGATGCTTGGTCTGCTGTGATAATGAATGATTATTTGATCGTCACTCCCCACTGTAGAAAATGACCAGTTTCAGCCAGCACACCGGAGAAAATTTGGGGATAATTTTGGAAAGGCCTTCATTGGTGTGGTTCTGCCCCTTCCTGCTAACATCGGCCATCTACACCCTTACATCAGGATGAACAATACATTGGAAAGTATTGGATCTGAAAAGTAGGTGCAGATCCTTTGGGGAAGCAGCATTTCCTCAGTCCAAATGTTATTTTATTCATAAAAGGTTCAGTATTCTTATCTTCAAATGGCAATATTAAGACTGGTGAAAGTGATCCCTCTTGACACGTGGGTTTAGTGGTTTGAGAAAGTGAAGGAAATCTCCACGTCTTGTAAAATTGAGGAACAGTGTGATTTTAACACTGAAATATGTGTCATTATAAAAGCTACAGCATCTTCTTTATTAACAGTAACAGTCAATTTTTAGTAAAAGTGGCCCTTCCTTAAAGGGAGGTTGTGTGGTTTGTGAATTCTTCAAATTAAGAAACTTCTAAATGTTTATAATCTGATCTTTTTTCACCATACACCATTCTTTTCTCTGAATAAATGTTTCATATGTTACAAACTATTATTGCATTCATTGTTATTTGAAAGCTGGCATTGTGTCTATTCATATATTAACCGACCCCACTAGCACAGTTGGTAGAGTGTAGGATCTGTGCCTTTGTTGGTTAAATAAGTGGAGTACGGGAGGTGGTGGGTTCGACTCCCACTGCCGGCAGTGTTACTTTCACACTGGGTAAAAGGCTCGAAAGTCGACCTGATATGGCCGTTGTTGCTGAAAGGGTCGTAAAAACACCATTTCACATTTCACAATTTCTGTTCATATTGATTCAAATGGACCAGTTAAAAGAGTTTACTTTGTGCAAAATTTTGAAATAAAAGCTTAGACATTTCTGTTCCATCTGCCATTATAATATCGGTGCAAACATATTGAATCAAGAAGTTACTTCTCAAAATATTGAAGGTTAAATTTAGATTCATCATAAAATTGATTTTCAAGTTGTGTTGAATGATGATGATTTGTAAGGTGTCGGCAGAGACAGATTGGACGGCAAGTTTGCAGCCCGAGGCAGTCAAGCCACCAGTCAATGTGTTAAACTCAGACTGGAGAAGGCTGGCCCCCGTAGACAACCATAATGGCACAACTGCATATGGATTAAGAGACGGGCATCCGCCGCCGTCTTCATCATGGTAATGGCAAATCTGACATCCTGAGAATCCAACCAAATTGATCTCCCAACATCTTCTTATGGAGGAAAAAATACTGCCAATATTCAGTGAAAATTTTGTCATGAAAGATGAGTGTTGAATCAGCAGCAAGCAAACTTCAATACAAAGGATGAAGCCTAAATGTCCTGTTGCTTTTCTCCAACTGTGGAGTCTGCTAAATGTATAGATCACAAATTTAATTTGAAATTTACTGCTGTCGTGGACATGAAATTCTAATTACCCTAAAAGGTTAAAGTGGTTACAGTTTGTCAGAATACACTTGCAGTCTAACTTGTTTAGGAATCTTTACAAATTGTTTGAAGGTAAGGACGGTAGACGAGGCAATACATCAGTGTCACCGTCCGCGTGTGACTCCATCCGTCATAATGGCAACTGGCATAGAAATAGCACCGCGATCGTGACGGTCTCCTGTGCCCACCAACGTGCCCACAGACAGGCGGAAAAACTTCTCAGACAATTACAAGTTGTGTGTGTGCAGCAATCCTCCCTTTGTCAGGATTCTACGTGTCTTTATTTCGATACCCACAATTCCCTGCAGGTCGGAGATAAGATGGATCAGAACTAATTGGCGTTCACATTTGGCAAATCACGACTGTTTACAGTCATACAGCGCTTGTATTTTGTCTTGTCGGCTCCGTCTGGCAGAGGCAGATCATTTGCTCAGGTCAAATATTGCAATAATTTGCTTCCTTTGTGATAGATGAGGCAGAACCCTTCCTTGTAATGCTAACATTTAAAAATACAGTCCAGTGCTTATTTATTCATAGCAAAGAGAATGCGCTTGTTTTTCTTATGAATACGACATGGGCAACACTGTTTTCCTTTGTTGGGAGAAAAACTAGCTATTTTTAACATCTTCAATATAGCTGAAGTAGCTCATTAAACATTACATGTGTTTTCCTCCTCGAGAGATTTTGATTCAATATTCAACCACCTTAGAGACCTCATGTTCTTAGCACTTCCACAGCTTGGCTGTAGCTATCGCAAATGATTTTGCCTCCAAAACAATAGGTGCGAACGCTTCTGCCCTCTCCCATATTCACATTTTTAATCCCCCATTACTGTCCCTTACTCCAGTGTTTGACCTCCGAAGTCAGAAAAACCCATCATGAGTACAGAAATGACCTTTTTGGCTTGACCTATATCATAAAAAAAGCCACACAGGAAGCAAGGAAGCCTTGTGCTTGGCCTTATGTTGGAATAAAAGCAAGCAATTATTGGAGACAGATATTTGTGGGTATGTAGCGATGACATTGCATTGCGGGCAGCAAGGAACATGGTGTAATCTTTGTGATATATCACTGTCCTCAAGGGCATCTTCATCTTGCCTCATCATGAAAAATTTACATCACTGCCCGCAGTGAAGCAACATGCCTTAGCAACATTTTGTCAAAATTGAGATGTTTTTATCATGAAATATTCGGTTGTGTTGTGCACACAGGAAGTGGCTCCCGGAAGATCCCTCTCAGTCATATTGCCTGTCTCTGAGAAGAGAATCCTGTACACCTCCATTACACATGCTGAATGTCAACCTCGATCCAATCAAGATACAATATACGTATCTCTGCCTTGTATATGTATAGGCTGGGCTTAGGAGATGTTCAAGATACAGTTACAGACTATTTCAATATTGTTAATTAATTGAACATTAATGAAGAAATACTTTATATTATTTTGGATTTTTTTTCAAAGTTTATCTTCTAGATAGTGTAAGATAATATAGGCAAAAAATCATTAATTCAGATGCTTCTTCCAAAAGGGATGTTTTGTATGATGGGTTCTTCGTGTTGTCAACACCAGCGTCAAGTGAATATGTACACCCATCATGAGTAGGTTTGTCTGGGATATCTTGACGACATTGCAATAATTCAAACAGTTCTGAACTTGTTCAAACAAGACAAAAAAAGCTATTGGCATTTTTGACTGGATATGATATAATGCAAAAAAAGTACTTTATAAACTTTGAGTAAGTCGGCCTCTTTAAAGACCGACCATGAGCAGGTTTATAAAATATATATTGAAATGGGAGCTGATTATGAAGCCCATGTAGAGGCAGGTGTGTTGATGGGAGTGATTCATGCAGCATTGTTTTCAGGTAGTTATAATGGAGGTGTTTGTTTTGCTGTCTTTGCAGTGTCTCAGAGGAAGCCTCGTCGCAACCGCTCAACCAGAATGGCCGTGTCTAGACTGGGATTTGCTGTTCTCACCATCGTGGTGTTTGCGGCAGGCATTGCTATAGGCTTCCTGAGCGGATTCTTCAGCAAGGATCGGGTGATAATGGCGCCACCTAGCGGGCCCTGTCTACAGGGCGTGCACTCCGCCATCAACCAGGAGGGAGACCCCACGGTCGCCCAGAGGCTGCTTGACATACTCGACAAAGAAAACATCCGGGAAAACCTGAGGTAGGTGGCGCCCTCTATGATAATTTACATAATATTTGGTGAATATTGCATAGCAGATTGTAGCTGAATACAGTTGTGTTTTTTTCAGAAAGGGTATCTTAACTATGTTTTAACTATGCTCACAAAAGGAACCGCATGTATTCTAACGTGACCTCATATGGTCACAGCAGTGTGTGATCCTGTAGAGTGTCTGGACTTTTTGCTTTGAGATGAATCAGACGAAGGCTTGTTAAGGACATGAGTGGGGGGTAGGGGGTTTTCAGGTTTACAAAACTCACCATAGTTCATCATTCAATAATTCAGTTCAACGAGTTATCTCCCCCAGATATTCAGCCCAATTGAAATTTTATCTGAAATGTTTATCATTATGATGGATTGAGGCTAACATTGTCGCGTATAACCTGGCGCAATGCGAGAACTCTTCTGTGTCGGGAGTCTGATATCAAAGCTACCTATTGAAATATTTATATTCTTATGGGAGAAGAAAGAAAAGGCAATTTTGTAAAGATAATACCTTCATGTACATGCATATGCTGTTATAAGTTTATATTTATTTTGAAAGAAAGTATTTCTGTGTGTGGATGATATCAGATAGCATTGAAGATGAGCAGAGAAGCTGGAGTTTTTGAGCAGAGAATATGTCCATGATTGTCTCCAGGCAGAATAAGTTTGTTCCCGAGACTCATCAATGTCATTGTGGTATGTCATTGTGGTATGTCATTGTGGTTGCCAGTGGTATGTCATTGTGGTTGCCAGTGGTCTGCCATTGTGGTTGCCAGTGGTATGTCATTGTGGTTGCCAGTGGTATGTCATTGTGGTTGCCAGTGGTATGTCATTGTGGTTGCCAGTGGTATGTCATTGTGGTTGCCAGTGGTATGTCATTGTGGTTGCCAGTGGTATGTCATTGTGGTTGCCAGTGGTATGTCATTGTGGTTGCCAGTGGTATATCATTGATACCTTTATTCCTATCTGATCGTTGGTATAATCAGAACATACACTTCAATTATATCAACTAATATGCATATTTTGGAAAATCTTTAAAAATGGAGAGGAATTCAATTTAGCCATGAAGATATGGAAATAGCTGGCTACCTTAACTTTCAGAATGATGCCAAATATTCTAAAATGTCCATTGTCTCAACTCTTTGCAGAAGGTTATATTGAAATATTATTGGAAAGAAGTGGTAGGAGTTACTGCACAATATAAAAAGATGGTGACCTATCCCATGGAGGCTGTCTAGTTTTAGAGGAGGTTAAATCATTATTGGAAAGCAATGGATCAATGAAAATATGCATCTTATAAGTCTAAAATGCCTAGATTTTACATCAATATCCTGTTCACAATGTGAATCTGGGCCAAATACTTATTAGGCTACTAGACAGTCGGGCTAGTAAAAGAAGAACTATTTTAGATTTTATTTGTATTTGTTTAGGGAAATTGATATTTAATAAGATTAATCGAATGACAAGAGAACAGTTTTACCAATACTTGAAAAATCATGAATAGCTACTAGACAGTCTGGCTGGCATCAGGGGAAGTGTACTAGCCCGACAGTGTTTCTACTAGTCTGGGACTATGGGCTAGCATCAGGGGAAGGTGTACTAGCCCGACAGTGTTATAATAGTCTGGGACTACGGGCTGGCATCAGGCGAAGTGTACTAGCCCGGCAGTGTTTCTACTAGTCTGGACTATGGGCTAGCATCAGGTGAAGGTGTACTAGCCTGACAGTGTTATAATAGTCTGGGACTACGGGCTGGCATCAGGCGAAGTGTACTAGCCCGGCAGTGTTTCTACTAGTCTGGACTATGGGCTAGCATCAGGGGAAGGTCTACTAGCCTGACAATGTTTCTACTAGTCTGGGACTATGGGCTAGCATCAGGGGAAGGTGTACTAGCCTGACAATGTTTCTACTAGTCTGGGACTATGGGCTAGCATCAGGGGAAGGTGTACTAACTCGGCAGTGTTTCTACTAGTCTGGGACTGTGGGCTCGCATCAGGGGAAGGTCTACTAGCCTGACAATGTTTCTACTAGTCTGGGACTATGGGCTAGCATCAGGGGAAGGTGTACTAACTCGGCAGTGTTTCTACTAGTCTGGGACTATGGGCTAGCATCAGGGGAAGGTGTACTAACTCGGCAGTGTTTCTACTAGTCTGGGACTGTGGGCTAGCATCAGGGGAAGGTGTACTAGCCTGACAGTGTTTCTACTAATCTGGGACTACGAGCTAGCATCAGGGGAAGGTGTACTAGCCCGGCAGTGTTTCTACTAGTCTGGGACTGCGGGCTAGCATCAGGCGAAGGTGTACTAACCCGACAGTGTTTCTTCTAGTCTGGGACTACGGGCTAGCATCAGGTGAAGGTGTACTAGCCTGACAGTGTTTCTACTAGTCTGGGACTACGGGCTAGCATCAGGGGAAGGTGTACTAGCCCGACAGTGTTTCTATTAGTCTGGGACTATGGGCTAGCATCAGGGGAAGGTGTACTAACTCGGCAGTGTTTCTATTAGTCTGGGACTGCGGGCTAGCATCAGGCGAAGGTGTACTAACCCGACAGTGTTTCTACTAGTCTGGGACTGCGGGCTAGCATCAGGCGAAGGTGTACTAACCCGACAGTGTTTCTACTAGTCTGGGACTATGGGCTAGCATCAGGTGAAGGTGTACTAGCCTGACAGTGTTTCTACTAGTCTGGGACTATGGGCTAGCATCAGGTGAAGGTGTACTAGCCCGACAGTGTTTCTACTAGTCTGGGACTACGGGTTAGCATCAGGGGAAGGTGTACTAGCCCGACAGTGTTTCTATTAGTCTGGGACTATGGGCTTGCATAAGGGGAAGGTGTACTAGCCTGACAGTGTTTCTATTAGTCTGGGACTATGGGCTAGCATCAGGCGAAGGTGTACTAGCCTGACAGTGTTTCTTCTAGTCTGGGACTGCGGGCTAGCATCAGGTGAAGGTGTACTAGCCTGACAGTGTTTTTACTAGTCTGGGACTACGAGCTAGCATCAGGGGAAGGTGTACTAGCCTGACAGTGTTTCTACTAATCTGGGACTACGTGCTAGCATCAGGCGAAGGTGTACTAGTCTGACAGTGTTTCTACTAGTCTGGGACAACAGGCTAGTGCTAAAATCCCAGACTGCAATGTTGTTCTTACATTGCATGCCAAATGTTATGTAGTAGCTCACACGATGTTATTCACACATTGCTGATCAGCTGTTACAGTGTGGTTCATACATTGTAAAATAGCACAAGGAAGGATTTTATCTGTAGGGGATCAGATGTGTGTCTTTTCATCAGTCATGGCAGGGTATATATCTGGTCACGTATAAACAAGACCAGTTTATGTCATGCTGAGACCTGTCACATCACAAGATGGTCACTCAGTTCAGGAGACATAAGCGTGACCTTAACGGGTCACACATAGCGAATCTTGTGAGAAGTTCTGGTACTGACACATGTTCCTTGAGGCTCTTTGGACAGGGAATGAGAGGAGGGAAGGAGAGAAGGCAATGAGAACAGAGGAGAGCAGGGAATGAGAGCAGGGAATGAGAGCAGGGAATGAGATCAGGGAATGAGAGCAGGGAATGAGATCAGGGAATGAGAGAAGGCAATGAGAACAAAGGAGAGCAGGGAATGAGAGCAGGGAAGGAGATCAGGGAATGAGAGAAGGCAATGAGAACAAAGGAGAGCAGGGAATGAGAGCAGGGAAGGAGATCAGGGAATGAGAGCAGGGAATGAGAGAAGGCAATGAGAACAAAGGAGAGCAGGGAAGGAGAGCAGGGAAGGAGATCAGGGAATGAGAGCAGGGAATGAGAGAAGGGAATGAGATTGGGGAAGGAGAGAAGGGAAGGGGAGAAGGGAAGGAGAGCAGGGAAGGAGAGCAGGGAAGGAGAGCAGGGAAGGAGAGCAGGGAAGGAGAGAAGGGAATGAGAGAAGGGAATGAGATTGGGGAAGGAGAGTGGGGAAGGAGAGCAGGGAAGGAGAGTAGGGAAGGAGAGCAGGGAAGGAGAGCAGGGAAGGAGAGCAGGGAAGGAGAGCAGGGAAGGAGAGCAGGGAAGGAGAGTAGGGAAGGAGAGAAGGGAATGAGAGAAGGGAATGAGAGAAGGGAATGAGATTGGGGAAGGAGAGTAGGGAAGGAGAGAAGGGAATGAGAGCAGGGAATGAGAGCAGGGAATGAGAGTAGGGAAGGAGAGTAGGGAAGGGGAGAAGGGAATAAGAGAAGGGAATGAGAGAAGGGAATGAGATTGGGGAAGGAGAGTAGGGAAGGAGAGAAGGGAATGAGAGCAGGGAAGGAGATCAGGGAATGAGAGCAGGGAAGGAGAGTAGGGAAGGAGAGTAGGGAAGGAGAGAAGGGAATAAGAGAAGGGAATGAGATTGGGGAAGGAGAGCAGGGAATGAGAGAAGGGAATAAGAGAAGGGAAGGAGATCAGGGAATGAGAGAAGGGAATGAGATTGGGGAAGGAGAGCAGGGAATGAGAGCAGGTTTCATGAAATATACCTCACAACTTCATCTTTGGTCTCCATCGTGTTGCCCTCGGCACCAGGACTTAATCAATTTGCTAATATTCCTCCGTGACTCTTTGTGATGTTGGGGCCAGATTCATCATGAAAAAATTACGGAGGGAAAATGAACAAAGCTGGCAGATTAATTAGACCAAAATAGGCGCTTTGTCAAATTATCACCGCGTCCTGACGCATTAGGGTAATGTTGCTGCGTCGGGGACGAATGAGACGTCAAAGTGAGAAGTGAAGACTACGCTATAATTCTGCCTGTGTATCCGCGTGTATTCTCATTAGGCTCGGCGGGCGTACAGTAGATTGATGGTCAGTCATCCCACTGCTGTATTTGTTGTTTTTCTGCATATTTAGCAGGTGTCATCCTCAGACGCGTGTCTCTTGGTAGTAGAGATAAGACAGTACACATGTACTCTTTTTCTCCTCCGTTTTTTCAATAGCAGAGAGTGTTATATTTTTGTATCACTCCTTTTATTTATTGGGTTAATTGCTCTCATCACCAACAGTCTTGGAAGAAAAGGTCTGAGATCAATCAGTTACAATATGAGTTACAATATTTGCATTACTGATTTGAATTCTTTGTCCAAAAATATGTCATATGAGTCATTTTCAAGATTATGCTTCATTTCAAACTAAATTATGAATTAAGACTTATGTATTTCAGACTAATTTTTACCTGGTAAATAATATTCCGAGCAGGAAATGGCAAGATTGGTTATTGATAATGCGTTGCCCTTCAGCCGGTCACCCTTTGTCCGGTCACCCTTCGTCCGGTCACCCTCCATCCGGTCACCCTTCATCCGGTCACCCTCCGTCCGGTCACCCTCCGTCCAGTCACCCTCCATCCGGTCACCCTTTGTCCGGTCACCCTTCGTCCGGTCACCCTTCATCCGGTCATCCTCCGTCCGGTCACCCTCCGTCCAGTCACCCTCCATCCGGTCACCCTCCATCCAGTCACCCTCCATCCGGTCACCCTCCATCCAGTCACCCTCCATCCGGTCACCCTCCATCCGGTCATCTTCAGTGTAGTAGTCACCCTCCGAGCTCAGGTTTCCCAGACTCCCAGTGCAATCCCATGGGCCTTACCAAATAGTTGATATTTTACACTGCATGACCATATGACCTTGATTGCATGACCATATGACCTTGACTGCATGACCATATAACTGTGTGACTGGCATGGTGGGTGCTGGCAGCCTACGAGGCCCGTCTGAGGTCAGAACTGGAGTCATATGGTCTGTCCTGTGTGGTGGATGCTGGCAGCCTACGAGGCCCGCCTGAGGTCAACCTATGAGGCCCGCCTGAGGTCAGAACTGGAGTCATATGGTCTGTCCTGTGTGGTGGGTGCTGGCAGCCTACGAGGCCCGTCTGAGGTCAGAACTGGAGTCATATGGTCTGTCCTGTGTGGTGGATGCTGGCAGCCTACGAGGCCCGCCTGAGGTCAACCTATGAGGCCCGCCTGAGGTCAGAACTGGAGTCATATGGTCTGTCCTGTGTGGTGGGAGCTGGCAGCCTATGAGGCCCGCCTGAGGTCAGAACTAGAGTCCTATGATGTGGCCATGTAATGCAAGGTGATGGATGTATAAAGAGATTAGCCCTTCATTCATAAACAAAAGATTTTACTGTCCACCCAATTGTTATTCACACATCAAAAATGTTACTTTATGGAAATGGGAGAAGAAAGAGTGACGTTAATAAAGAACTCGGGTCGTAATGTGCAGGGAAGCAGCAGGCTGTAATCCTATCAAGAATTCTTGCAATCCAGTTGCATGAGACCTCTACCACCAGGTGTCGCTTAAATGACAAGGAACCGTGTCATAATGGGCTGGCTTCCCGCATAGTGTGGCAGAATTATAGTCTCTCTATATGGTCGACTTTGTATGTGTTATTTATGGATATTTCTGTCCAAGCAGATAAGATGGCACCATGACTATGTAACACAAAGATTCTCAATATGATAGACTGAATGCTTGAGGCAAGATGTCAGAGTGATGTTAAGGCATTTACTAGTGACTAGGCAGTGCCTGACCCAGGCTGTCAGAGTGATGACAGGGCATTTACTAGTGACTAGGCAATGCCTGACGCAGTCTGTCAGAGTGATGACAGGGCTTATACAAGTGACTAGGCAATGCCTGACGCAGGCTGTCAGAGTAATTAAAGGGCTTATACAAGTGACTAGGCAATGCCTGACGCAGGCTGTCAGAGTAATTAAAGGGCTTATACAAGTGACTAGGCAATGCCTGACGCAGGCTGTCAGAGTCATTAAAGGGCTTATACAAGTGACTAGGCAATGCCTGACGCAGGCTGTCAAAGTAATTAAAGGGCTTATACAAGTGACTAGGCAATGCCTGACGCAGGCTGTCAGAGTAATTAAAGGGCTTATACAAGTGACTAGGCAATGCCTGACGCAGGCTGTCAGAGTAATTAAAGGGCTTATACAAGTGACTAGGCAATGCCTGACGCAGGCTGTCAGAGTAATTAAAGGGCTTATACGAGTGACTAGGCAATGCCTGACGCAGGCTGTCAAAGTAATTAAAGGGCTTATACGAGTGACTAAGCAATGCCTGACGCAGGCTGTCAGAGTAATTAAAGGGCTTATACAAGTGACTAGGCAATGCCTGACGCAGGCTGTCAGAGAAATTAAAGGGCTTATACAAGTGACTAGGCTGATGCATTTGTCATGATACGTCCAGGAAGTTAACTACATACAAGAAGTGGGTAAATGGTTGGCGGGGGAGGTCCGCAGTTTGACAAGTGACTAGGCAATGCCTGATGCAGGCTGTCAGAGTAATTAAAGGGCTTATACGAGTGACTAGGCAATGCCTGACGCAGGCTGTCAGAGTAATTAAAGGACTTATACAAGTGACTAGGCAATGCCTGACGCAGGCTGTCAGAGTAATTAAAGGACTTATACGAGTGACTAGGCAATGCCTGACGCAGGCTGTCAGAGTAATTAAAGGGCTTATACAAGTGACTATGCTGATGCATTTGTCATGATACGTCCAGGAAGTTAACTACATACAAGAAGTGGGTAAATGGTTGGCGGGGGAGGTCCGCAGTTTGATTAGAATGCGAGCTATCACCGTGTACCTTCTCCTGTCCGAGTCCCATATCGACAGCAACATGCCGCACGAGTTCAGTGCCTGGCGCCCACCGCCTCGGCCTAATTTGGTGTCAACACAGTGGCTGAGGCATTATTAATGGTGGGCTTAACAGGGACTCTGACATGAACAGATTAGTCTGGAGACTGGAGTATTGCTCAGCAATTTGCAATAGTGCAGAGTTAGCTCATTGTCCGAGTTGTGTCTTATTTTCTTCAGAAGGATATACTGGGGTCTTTATGTTGCTTTAATATATAGACAGGACAGTACAAGCCACAGGCAGACATGCAGCAATGCTTAGAAGTGAAATACTAATCCAGATAGTAGATTGTGATCCCCAGAGATGATGCATTTCCAAAATGCTCCCATCCCAATATTATACATCCCAGACTCTGCATTCAATTTAAATTGCAAATGTTTGGAAGCTGGATTTGGGATATTTTCAAAGAATGTAAAATTATTGACTGAGGCATCAAGTTGTATACATTTGCTGTGATATCTTTATACGTTGAGAGTTCATACATATTTAGGTGTTGCAAACCAATAGTTCTTAATCGTTTTGACTTGCAAATAGATAAATAACATACAGGAAATATTGCTATTAGCATGATTAGTGCACAAACAAAAAGAGGTTTTCACACGCCGTGTCAATCTCCAGCTAAATGTACTTTCTGAAATAGGAACAGTGTCGAAATCAGCACACGCAAGGTGCACCATGGGAAAATAGTGCCACTTTGCAGAGAACCTAATTACGATCATAAATTTCAAATTATTGGGATTATTGCCAGTAATATCAGGGACTAATTTCATTCCAATTTGAAACATCACAAATATTTCACTCAGAACAAATTGGTGTACAGCAGTGACAGTTGGCAAAACTGAACCGACATTTTACAGTGCAAAAAACCACCGTCGTAATTTTTCCAATTATGAATGCGTCATAATTCTCAATTAAAATGCACAGTTTAATTTTAAACATTTCGAGAAATAATTGATTGGCGGATTTGCTGGTTTCACAAATTCCCCTGGTTTTTAATCGGGGGACAATTTTAACTGAATAGTTCTGAGTTGTTCATTATAGGCAGAGAGACTCATGACAAGATCCATATAAGAACTAGCCTACTCAGGTAGAAACGGCTTTTTTCTCTATTTATCAGAGAGAAGTGGAGTAATTGCAGCAGTGTAGCAGGGTGCCAGTCAAATCTTTTAGATGTTTTTCTGCTTCTCTTTTATTTAAAGGCCTAATTTTATTTGGTTTTATTAAGGAAATTTATGGTGCAGAAAAACGTTGAATTAGGAGAAAGGTAATAAGGTTTAAATGTAATTTTACCCTCAAGCTGTGTGTCGTTGTATTTGTTTTAATTTTTCTGTATTTTGCGGATTTTGTAAAGGAATGGAAATTTGTCAATAAAACTGATCCGGCAGAGTTAACACATATCCATAACGTTATTACTGCCGCAAAACTTAAAAATGCAATCGATAAATTAATTTTTTAAAGTTTAAATCTATTTTCAGTTTAGAGTGGAGCTATATATAGTACAATTCATAAACTTCTCTTGAATGTCTTGATTAAAAAAAACGGCCCTTTTTCATGTCACATTATGCAATTTTATGTGTTATGAAGTTGTTGTAACACTCTGTCACATGTTGTGAACCCCCCAGGGACTTTGCCAAGACTTCTCAGAAATATCTATTGCTCGAGTATCAATATTTACACAAGAAAAACCTGTTAGAGGCTAAGCAACTATTGAAGGAAAGCCGGGCGAGAGAAATGTCCGTCTATGCAGGCTACACTGCACCAGTAATTGTCTGGCTGTGTCGAGATGCCCGCGATCGTTTAAGAGCATTCCTAGTGTTTGCCTTTTTCTTTACGGGCAGTCATGAATAAATTGCTGACAGCAGCAAATGAGAGAATTGAGCAGGAATGGCGCGGAGTAAGCGTCTCAATGGCCACACTTTGCCACTAAAGCCTCGCTTGAAGACCGCACGTTGCCTGATTCCAACCTCAAATTGTGCAAAGAAATGACTTTACCCCACTCCACCCTACCTGCGGATCTGACCACCCAGCCAATAACATGCAAAGTGATTCCTTAAACGGTCTCTTGTGTGGCTTTAGCATGTGGACTTTTATGCTAAGTGAATCGTAATGCGTGGAACAATTTCATCAAGCGATCGTTTAGTAAGATTTACAGGAGGCAGTCAGATATGATGCATCTTGATGCTATATTGGGGGGGGAGTAAAGGAGAATTCCTTCTTGATGCTATATTGGGGGGGAGTAAAGGAGAATTCCTTCTTGATGCTATATTGGGGGGGAGTAAAGGGGAATTCCTTCTTGATGCTATATTGGGGGGGAGTAAAGGAGAATTCCTTCTTGATGCTATATTGGGGGGGAGTAAAGGAGAATTCCTTCTTGATGCTATATTGGGGGGGGGGAGTAAAGGAGAATTCCTTCTTGATGCTATATTGGGGGGGGGGAGTAAAGGAGAATTCCTTCTTGATGCTATATTGGGGGGGGGGAGTAAAGGAGAATTCCTTCTTGATGCTATATTGGGGGGGGGGGAGTAAAGGAGAATTCCTTCTTGATGCTATATTGGGGGGGGGGAGTAAAGGAGAATTCCTTCTTGATGCTATATTGGGGGGGGGGAGTAAAGGAGAATTCCTTCTTGATGCTATATTGGGGGGGGGGGAGTAAAGGAGAATTCCTTCTTGATGCTATATTGGGGGGAGTAAAGGAGAATTCCTTAACACGTGACTTATGAATTCCTCAAATTGTCATAAATGACACAATCCAAGGCAACAGTTTTTTTTTTCCATTTAAAGTGCCAAGCTTAAAAGAGTCAAATCTGGCATGCCTCTGAAAATAAAGATTGAAGTTAAAAAAATAAATTGTTGTTTCCTTCCAAAATGGCTTTTGTCTTTGTTCATTGATTTAGGATTTTAATCAAATAAAGAAGGAAGAAAAAGGGATCTTTTGAACTGTGAAGCGCTCGTGTTTGATGTGTGATGGATACGACATGTAGACTCCACTGTATTAGGCCTGAAGACACAGAGATGTATTACATTTCTAGAATGTGGAATTGAAGCCAGAAATAAAGCAGGAGACAGCCACACAGGTGTCCTTCATTGTCCAGGCCTTAATAGTCTCCACCAGAGTGGCCTTAATAGTCTCCATCAGATTGGCTATCATATATACTATCAGAGTGATCTTAATGTGCAGATCTTCAGGACTCCAGGATGTCTCCACTACAGACAGCAGAGAATCAATTAATCCAGTAATATTCATGCTGTAAAGTCATGACTAGACCAAGACAATCTTTACAGTAAACATAAGCTAGAAGTTGCTTTACAGTGAATATAATCCAGAAGTTGCTTTACAGTAAATATAAGCCAGAAGTTGCTTTAAAGTAAACATAAGCCAGAAGTTGCTTTAAAGGAAAAATAAGCCAGAAGTTGCTTTACAGTAAATATAAGCCAGAAGTTGCTTTACAGTAAATATAAGCCAGAAGTTGCTTTACAGTGAATATAAGCCAGAAGTTGCTTTAAAGGAAACATAAGCCAGAAGTTGCTTTACAGTAAATATAAGCCAGAAGTTGCTTTACAGTAAACATAAGCCAGAAGTTGCTTTACAGTAAATATAAGCCAGAAGTTGCTTTACAGTAAATATAAGCCAGAAGTTGCTTTAAAGTAAACATAAGCCAGAAGTTGCTTTACAGTAAATATAAGCCAGAAGTTGCTTTACAGTAAATATAAGCCAGAAGTTGCTTTACAGTGAATATAAGCCAGAAGTTGCTTTAAAGGAAACATAAGCCAGAAGTTGCTTTACAGTAAATATAAGCCAGAAGTTGCTTTACAGTAAACATAAGCCAGAAGTTGCTTTACAGTAAATATAAGCCAGAAGTTGCTTTACAGTAAATATAAGCCAGAAGTTGCTTTAAAGGAAACATAAGCCAGAAGTTGCTTTACAGTAAATATAAGCCAGAAGTTGCTTTACAGTGAATATAAGCCAGAAGTTGCTTTACAGTAAATAAGAAAAAAGGAAACATATATGTCAGTGATGAGAAAGGGCAGGAGACACATGTCTCCAGTGCTCAGATAGCGCATCATGGTGTGATTCTAGTATGCTCAGCCCTCATGTAGTAACAGCGGGTTTCCTGGATCTGGAGCATTTAACCCTGAGCCCCTCACAGTAGCGGGTATCTATGGCGACACATTAACACAATATAGCAAGCGGGTAGGCTGGTCCATGTGAAATAGTTGGCAAGTCCTGATAATTAGCTAGAATTTGAGTTGACTCGTATGCAGGGAAACTGAATCTGTGTGTAAGTTTCTGTGGTCGGACCTCAAGGCTGATTTTTGTGAGAACCTCAGGGTCACGACTTGGTTGGCCTTCAAGGTCACTTTCTCTAATCAGTGATGAAAACGTTCAGGTGTGTGCACCCTGAAGACAGAGGGCAGGCTGCACGCTCCATACGTGGCCTCTCACTTATAATTACACCACCATTGATGGTCTATATTCTCTCTGGGAAAAGTAGCAGATTGGGGAGAAAAAAGATCCCATATTTGATGTCTGAGCTGCAGTGTCTATGTATATCAATAAATGACTACCGACAGTGGGAAACCACCACCAATCAGGTCACATGACCACCAATCAGGTCACATGACCACCAGTCAGGTCACATGACCACCAATCAGGTCACATGACCACCAATCAGGTCACATGACCACCACTGTGTGAATCCATTTGGTCACACTCAGCTAATACTCAGCTGTGGTCTTTTAAATTAGGGGTTTGGCTCAACCGCTCAAGAAAAAAAGTGAATCATATATTTATCTATGTATAGCAAGATAGATAGACATAAAGTTACAGAGTTTAAACACAGTAAGCAAAGATGCCTGCTTAATGTGTTCTGTGGAATTTATAGATTTATGGAGTTGGAATTTCATTAGCACTTTGAAAATGGTTCAATTGGCTTGATGAATATCATTAGTGTGAGGAACGAGGACTTTCCACTTAATTTTGTGCATTTCTGTGAAATTGATGGAAAATGTTGCATGATTTATGACAGAATTTTGCAAGAAATGTTTGGTTAAAGGAGCTAGTTTTGTGCAAGTAATGAATAGTGTGTTCACATTTGGTGGCGAATACATCTTCATCAGGTTTCTAACCACCGACTCTGAAAAGTTGCAGCCAAACATCTATATGATTATACATAAGTGTGACAAAATAAGGTCACGCTTGACTATTGCGTGACATCGATTCATGCATAGCTGCTGCACTATTTGATCACTCATTACTTCATGCATGACACAATATAGTCACCCGATGATTATACACGACTTCATTTCATCAAAGTATATTTTGACAACGTTACTCCTGATCTGTTATTCTAAGTATATATTATGCAGTTTGGTGGTTGTTGGAATACTGTGCCGGTATCATTTATATTTCTGTATATGGATATATATATATATATATTTATGAGGCAATAAGAAGAATACTGAAATCAGCAATATGAGCATAGCAAGTTCTGTGTGAAGTTCAATGCTGTGAAACTAGCAATAAGAAATGAGCACTGAATTCAATATCCTGAGGTCAGGACTGTGAAACCTCCATTACATGGCCAGCGCATGGAAACGTCACAAACGTGGCGGAGAAATGAATGGCATGACCTGCTAATAGTCTTATATGTTGTGTCAATGGCATTGCTTGATGAAGCCTAAAGTGAGATGTCTGGGGCAGGGAGTGGTAGTCACGAGAGAGAGGCTGGACGGGCCAGATTGATGGCTGCAGAAAGCGGCAGGGACCGTGTGTGTGAGGAGTTGTTAACCCCCCAAGTTGACAGAGATTGCTGCGATCTAACACTGATCACCGCCAGCCTAGCCCTTTGATCTAACTCACTTCGATCAATGGCTCGGAAAAATCTGTGGACTGCTGATAAGAGCTGGCATATATGGCACATTTAATTGAATCTGTTAGCTATTTGGATGGCAGATGATTGTAGGCAGGGTGGAAGTTGCAATAAGAGTGAGTTGAGGGCATTATCAGAGTGCGGCTGTACGTGCATTGTGGGACTCGAGAAGGTGGGGGGGCTACCTTGTAGGGACTTTGATCAGATTACGCGGCCATCAAACCCGCCACATTTGATTCTTGGCGTACGAGAGGCCAGCTACCCGTGTATCGGCAAGGGAATGAGGCTAAACCACGCAGGGGTTGATGCCACCCCACAGTCAGAGCTACGTTGCCAGGAAACCACTCAAAGTGATAAAGAAGCCCTCTCCAAGAAGACATGGCCGGCTTTGTCATGTAGATACCCACAACTAACCGCTGACTATCTTGATGGCACAGTTTGGCATCCGCCAGGCATTCATGCAGGGGCCATCTATCTGAAGGGTTCTGTTGTATGGAGGACCCGATGCAAGAAGGACCCAAGAAGGACAGCAAGAAGGCTGGCAAGAAGGAGATGATAACCTTGGGGCACCAGTAACATTCCTGTTCAACTTTGCTTCGTATTGATATGCTATCATTAGCATTCATGGAAAAGGTCTCCAAGGTTATCGTGGCGGAACCTCCGATCGAGGTCTCCCATTGGCTGGTGATTTACTCCGCCCCTTGAGATCCATATCAGCGGCAGAAATGCCCAACGCAAAAATGAAACTGTCCGATTCAGACACATATTTGTGTCTTCATTTTTTTTTGTTTTCTAGACAATCTCCTTTTGACTTTACGTTTCTTCTGAAATTAAAATGTAATTGACTTTCATCTTGTTATGACAAATGACACAAGTAGGAAAAGAATAAGGCAGAGTTTTGTGAAGGGAAAAAGATTAGCTGAAATACACTCTACTTGCAAGATGTGAAAATAGTTGAAGTTCTCGTGTGAGAAAGAGGGCAAAACACAAGGTCAGGTCAACATTCTTGTTTACATTTTTGTTTACATTTGTGTTATCTTTCTTGTTTACATTCTCTTTACATTCCTGTTTGTGTGAGCTATTTACAACTACACTTAAAACCCATTCCACAAATGTGGTCCCGTAAACTCTAAACTCTCATCACATAAACTCACACAAACATATTATGCTGACCAAATAGTACCAGACATCTGCATCCACTTCTTTTGAAAACCATTGGACCCTTTACTGTGAAAATTTCAGTTGACATATAATTCCAGGGTATACGTTACCGTTTCCTTTGACATATTACTTGACCATTTCCCCTGACAAACAATTTGGCCATATTGCATGGCAAATATCTGAACCAATTCCAGTGGTGAACTGCTATTTCGTTATCCTCAGTGGAAAAAGCATGACAATCATTCAGAATTCCTGACCATTTGACTTGCCAATGAACTTTATTACTGTAACATCCATCAATTATGTCAATATTTTTTCACAACCAATCAGCCGTTCCCCCGAGCCACTGTTCACCTAGTACATTTGACACTAGTTTGGAAGCCATTTTTGTGATGTGATAATACAATTTTGTATTGTCAGTGCAGTAATTAATTAGAATATTTGAGTGAACTACAAAACATGCAAATAATGCATAAAGCGGACAGAGAGCATAGAACAGAGGGGTTTGCCTGTCTCCCCCATCCCACCGTCGCTGCCGAGCAAGGCTCCATCTGCCACATAAACATACACAACTACAGACGTACGTATCATCTGCAATACATAATAGAGAGAAAACATTCATAGGAGAGAGTGGGGAAATCACCAACATTCTCAATATTTGCATATTTTGCACAGTCTGTGCCATATTTCTCTGCACACTCTTACATGAAATTTGTGACAGTTCTTAGTCTCAGTTTCGCTCAGATTGCTTGAATTATGTTATGTGAAATAGTGATATTTACATAATATTTTGACTATGTGGTGTGGTAAAAATTGTGAAACACTTTATGTTTGCTCACACTAGAACTGTGAATAACAAGAGGAAGAGACCATAGCAAAGTAAGGCACATGAGAGGGAGTTGTGAAGGATGTAGTCATGACAGTCATGACATAAATTGCCTCTGACATAATGACCTTGCCTATTAACATGCGACCTTTATGCTTGCTGCTCACTCAGCAGAAAATAGCCTTGTCTTATGATATGCAGTGCCTCAGTATAGTCCAAGTCACTCCCTCCAGAGTTATGTGATGCCTGTTTTTGTTATAGCCTTGTTTTATGCTATGCAGTGCCTCAGTATAGTCCAAGTCACTCCCTCCAGAGTTATGTGATGCCTGTTTTTGTTATAGCCTTGTTTTATGCTATGCAGTGCCTCAGTATAGTCCAAGTCACTCCCTCCAGAGTTATGTGATGCCTGTTTTTGTTATAGCCTTATCTTATGTTATGCAGTGCCTCAGTTTAGTCCAAGTCACTCCCTCCAGAGTTATGTGATGCCTGTTTTTGTTATAGCCTTGTCTTATGTTATGCAGTGCCTCAGTTTAGTCCAAGTCACTCCCTCCAGAGTTATGTGATGCCTGTTTTTGTTATAGCCTTGTCTTATGTTATGCAGTGCCTCAGTATAGACCAAGTCACTCCCTCCAGAGTTATGTGATGCCTGTTTTTGTTATAGCCTTGTCTTATGTTATGCAGTGCCTCAGTATAGTCCAAGTCACTCCCTCCAGAGTTATGTGATGCCTGTTTTTGTTATAGCCTTATCTTGTGATATGCAGTGCCTTACTACAGTCCAAGTCACTCCCTCCAGAGTTATATGATGCCTGTTTTTGTTATAGCCTTGTTTTATGCTATGCAGTGCCTCAGTATAGTCCAAGTCACTCCCTCCAGAGTTATGTGATGCCTGTTTTTGTTATAGCCTTGTTTTATGCTATGATGTGCCTCAGTATAGTCCAAGTCACTCCTTCCAGAGTTATGTGATGCCTGTTTTTGTTATAGCCTTGTCTTGTGATATGCAGTGCCTCAGTATAGTCCAAGTCACTCCCTCCAGAGTTATGTGATGCCTGTTTTTGTTATAGCCTTGTCTTATGTTATGCAGTGCCTCAGTATAGTCCAAGTCACCCCCTCCAGAGTTATGTGATGCCTGTTTTTGTGCTATAGCCTTGTCTAATGCTATGCAGTGCCTCAGTATAGTCCAAGTCACTCCCTCCAGAGTTATATGATGCCTGTTTTTGTTATAGCCTTGTCTTATGTTATGCAGTGCCTCAGTATAGTCCAAGTCACTCCCTCCAGAATTATGTGATGCCTGTTATTCCTTTTTCAAAATAGTGTTATTCATTGTACAAGAGATAGCTGCAAGTTGATATCTTACACATCATACTTAAGTAAAATACCTGACATTCAAGAAAAGCAGATAATTTGTAAATGTTACAGGCACCCCTCTATGTGTATGTTGCTTAAATCCTCGAATCAAAGTACACCAAAGAAAGATTAATCAAGACAGATCAAAGAAATATGTCGCATGGAAAGACCAAAGGAAGGTTCAGCATACTTAATAGAAGGACTATTTGCTAAGTGGAATAGTTGAGTTCAGCAAACCATGATCATTGTTCATTGATGTCAGTTCAATCTGGCTTAATGCAGATAGGTATGATGAGAATAGGCTGGAACTCTGGAGAAGTGGCAGGGACTGGGACATAATTTTCTGGTACTTTAGATGTTGGAAAAAAGGTGGCAGGATAAAGCGAGGCTGACCGCTGATAGCTGAGGCTGACCGCTGATAGGAACCTGGTGGAGTTATAGCACCAGATCCCTGCCGAGCAGTAACATAACACCACAGTTCATCAAATAGGAATGGAGTTTCTGATCAAACTGTGCTGTGCCCTATGTGTGTTATTGGTGGCTTTGTATGGGCAATGTGTACCTGGGTGGCAACAATAGCTGCACCGCTGTTCCTAACATTTAAAGTTACCCGACTCAGCGTCAGTTCTGAGGTAGGTTTCATGGCGAGCAGATTGAGGAGATAAGGATTTGTGAATGTATCAGGTAGCAGTTAGTATCTTTTTTATTTTCTTCAGAACTCAGAAACAATTTATTTGACCCCTTTACAAAAAGGATCTGGGAGACTCCCATTAAGACCAAAAGGTCGCTGGCATGGGAGCCACCCAGAACTCCTGATTAGGCAACCTTAACAATTGACAGAGTTTATAATTAATTTAACAAAGATTAGGAAAAAAGCATATTTGGGTTATCATAAGTTACAAATAATGATAAGTCTGTTCATTGAACATAGTGATAATCTATGATAATTTATGCCAGCCTGCAAAGCAAATATATTATAATAAATGTATGATTTAGAAAAAAGATAAAAATATATAAATAAAAAGAATTGCATATCACATTGGTGGACACATTGTTGTGGAGGTATAAACTGATCACAACACACAGGAGTGATAAACTGGCAGTTCCCATGATCAACCCAGCCACAAAACACATTGCTATGTTGTATGACAACAAGCAAAGTTACCCAGCATGCTCAGCAGCATAAAGCATTTGATGGACTCACCAGACCCTTGCAGCATGAAATCAGAATGGGTCTGTCTCACCGCGCAACATACACATAGGGATATTACCAGTCAAATGTTTTATAAAGAGCCCACAGGGAGGCATGGTGGAGTGTGTTGGCATACAGTAATGGCTCTTACTTTGAATCCAACATAAATGCTTTATTTAGATTGAGTGGCGATCTGTCAAAAAGTAAATGTTTTCCCAGTCCAGTCCAAGAGCATTTCTGGTCATGCTTGGCAGTGTCCAAGGGAATGAATGGACTATCAGGTCATGCTTAATGGTATCCATGGCAATGAATGACTTGTCTGGTCATGCTTAGTGGAATCCAGGGCAATGGGTGACTAATCCTGTCATGCTTAGTGGAATCCAGGGCAATGGGTGACTAATCTGGTCATGCTTAGTGGAATCCAGGGCAATGGGTGACTAATCTGGGCATGTTTAGTGGAATCCAGGGCAATGGGTGACTAATCTGGGCATGTTTAGTGGCATCCAGGGCAATGGGTGACAGACAATATATGTCTTATATGAGACAATACATGTCTTGAGTTGAGTACCTCACAGGGCTGTGCATGACTTCACATTCACATCATTCCCTGTGAGATAGCTGTTTTTCCCTGTGAGATAGCTGTTATTCCCTGTGAGAGAGCTGTTATTCCCTGTGAAATAGCTGTCATTCCCTATGAAATAGCTGTTATTTCCTATGAGGTAGCTGTTATTCCCTGTGAGGTAGCTGTTATTCCATGTGAGGTAGCTGTTATTCCCTATGAGGTAGCTGTTATTCCCTGTGAGGTAGCTGTTATTCCCTGTGAGGTAGCTGTTATTCCCTGTGAAATAGCTGTTATTCCCTGTGAGATAGCTGTTATTCCCTGTGAGGTAGCTGTTATTCCCTGTGAGATAGCTGTTATTCCCTGTGAGGTAGCTGTTATTCCCCGTGAGATAGCTGTTATTCCCTGTGAAATAGCTGTTATTTCCTATGAAATGGCTGTTATTCCCTGTGAGGTAGCTGTTATCCCCTGTGAGGTAGCTGTTATTCCATGTGAGGTAGCTGTTATTCCCTGTGAGGTAGCTGTTATTCCCTGTGAGGTAGCTGTTATTCCCTGTGAGGTAGCTGTTATTCCCTGTGAAATAGCTGTTATTCCCTGTGAGATAGCTGTTATTCCCTGTGAGGTAGCTGTTATTCCCTGTGAGATAGCTGTTATTCCCTGTGAGGTAGCTGTTATTCCCCGTGAGATAGCTGTTATTCCCTGTGAAATAGCTGTTATTTCCTATGAAATGGCTGTTATTCCCTGTGAGGTAGCTGTTATCCCCTGTGAGGTAGCTGTTATTCCCTGTGAGGTAGCTGTTATTCCCTGTGAGGTAGCTGTTATTCCCTGTGAGGTAGCTGTTATTCCCTGTGAGGTAGCTGTTATTCCCTGTGAGATAACTGTTATTCCCTGTGAGGTAGCTGTTATTCCCTATGAAATAGCTGTTATTTCCTATGAAATGGCTGTTATTCCCTGTGAGGTAGCTGTTATTCCCTGTGAGATAACTGTTATTCCCTGTGAGGTAGCTGTTATTCCCTATGAAATAGCTGTTATTCCCTGTGAGGTAGCTGTTATTCCCTGTGAGGTAGCTGTTATTCCCTGTGAAATAGCTGTTATTCCCTGTGAGATAGCTGTTATTCCCTGTGAGGTAGCTGTTATTCCCTGTGAGGTAGCTGGTATTCCCTGTGAGGTAGCTGTTATTCCCTGTGAGGTAGCTGTTATTCCCTGTGAAATAGCTGTTATCCCCTGTGAGGTAGCTGGTATTCCCTGTGAGGTAGCTGTTATTCCCTGTGAGGTAGCTGTTATTCCCTGTGAGGTAGCTGTTATTCCCTGTGAGGTAGCTGTTATTCCCTGTGAAATAGCTGTTATTCCCTGTGAGGTAGCTGTTATTCCCTGTGAGGTAGCTGTTATTCCCTGTGAGGTAGCTGTTATTCCCTGTGAGGTAGCTGTTATTCCCTGTGAAATAGCTGTTATTCCCTGTGAGGTAGCTGTTATTCCCTGTGAGGTAGCTGGTATTCCCTGTGAGGTAGCTGTTATTCCCTGTGAGGTAGCTGTTATTCCCTGTGAGGTAGCTGTTATTCCCTGTGAGGTAGCTGTTATCCCCTGTGAGGTAGCTGGTATTCCCTGTGAGGTAGCTGTTATTCCCTGTGAGGTAGCTGGTATTCCCTGTGAGGTAGCTGTTATTCCCTGTGAGGTAGCTGTTATCCCCTGTGAGGTAGCTGTTATTCCCTGTGAGGTAGCTGTTATTCCCTGTGAGGTAGCTGTTATTCCCTGTGAGGTAGCTGTTATTCCCTGTGAGGTAGTTGTGAGATTTGTTTCCCTTTGACCTCATTGAGACTGTCCATTAGACTTCAGTACACCTCAGTTATGTCAGGTAAATCATTAGGTCTCTTTTTGTTATTTGAGTCTATGATCTTGGCAAGACTATTAGGTAATAATACATGGGAAACAATTGACCTTTGTGTGACCTTTCCCAGACCTTGACATTCGCATGGTTGTTGGAGGGAGCTAGACATGTTGTTTGAGTTATTGAACACCAAGCAGCAAACATCACTGGCCTTGGCTGTCCTGCTAGGTCCCGTAAGGTCCCGTAAGGTCCCGTAAGGTCCCTCAAGGTCCTTCCTCCTGTCTCCTCTCAACACAAACAATACAAAATGCTATCCCCTGAGTGATATTCACAGCAAATGTTTGCAGGAATCTTGATGTGAGCTGTTTGATAGGCAAGGAGATACTTGTGTCTTTCCTGATATCCCGGAACACTGCGCAAAGAGAGCATTGATTTATAGGCGCAGACGCGGGTGGAAACATGCTGACAAATTCCATTTCCGTAATTGCCAAGTGTGTTGAGACAATTATGAAATAAATCTGGTTAACTGGTAAACTGGTTAACTGGTAGCTGGTGACAGGCACCATTTGAGCAGCGTGTTAGAAAAGGAAGATATTCTCAATGATATTTCTTTAAATATTTATGACCCATCACTCTCTCATCTGTGTGTGTTAGAATGAGAGAACAGGAGTGGTCAGCCTTAAGTGATGATTTGTGTCTCCAGGAGAGAAGAGTATGTGTAGCTTTATATTTAGAATAATGTGATAACAACAGTTGTAGCAATTATACAGAATCACACCAGCCTGTCACACCAGCCTGTCACTAGAGGGCACTGCCGCAGTCAGCTCCCCGCAGACAGGATGTAGTTTGTCTTTTGATGTACAATGCTGACATATTGATACACTACAAGCTAGCAGAACATGTCTGACTGTTGCAAAACTCGCGGAGAGATGAGCAGACCTCGTTACTCTCACTTGATCGCAATTGGAGAAGAACCTAACTTTACATAATGATGCACAAAAATCTTATATTCAGATCTTTAGGTAGAATTGATATGAGGTAAATACTTGTTATATTATGTTATATCAAGGTGACTTTACACGATGTCAACTTTACACGATGTCAACATGAAGGCAAGTAAGCTGGTCACAGGCTGGGGCAGGGACTACGTATCTGGCTCAATGCTGTTTCATTGCTCAGTTCAAATTAACAGTAACAACAGGAGATGGCCATGTGTGTGTGTGTGTGTGTGTGTGTGTGTGTGTGTGTGTGTGTGTGTAATACTACATATGTACATATATATGTATGTGATTTCATAAAGTTGGTCTATTTTTGCTGTCCACCTCAATGAAGTCGAAGAAGCAGACGTATATTTGGTTGTGGTCCGTCCGTTAATTACTTTCATGAGTTAGTTCGTCTGCGTATAGTGTATGAGCAATGAAGTGCTACAGCTAGGGATTGCTCAGATTGTTTTCATATTGCACAGGCACATTGTATATATGAATATCTTGGACAAGGTAAATAATGGCTGTGATTGGACAATATTGTTGCCATGGTAACCACTTTACCAAAAAGTTTGTTCTACCACATTCAATGGCTGCCACATTCAGTGAACACCACCTTTGGTGTTAAAATTATAGTATTTATATGATATGATACTTTGGTGTCCACTTTAGGGCTCAACTCCAATTTGGACCCCAACATAAAACCAGACAGTGGTCATAAAATCCAGGCCCTCTTTGTCAAAATCTGTCATGCATGGGTGAACTTTGTAGATATGCAAACTTTTTTTAATACATAGGAAATATCTGTTTTATTTGAATAAAATATATATGGAAACAAAGAAAAGCCTTTTGTGGTGAGCAGGGGAGATTGGGGAGCATGTTTGTTGCTGTCTGAAGTGTGTGACATGCTGCTGTCTGGAGTGTATGACATGCTGCTGTCTGGAGTGTATGACATGCTGCTGTCTGGAGTGTGTGACATGCTGCTGTCTGGAGTGTGTGACATGCTGCTATCAGGAGAGTGTGACATGCTGCTGTCTGGAGTGTGTGACATGCTGCTGTCTGGAGTGTGTGACATGCTGCTGTCTGGAGTGTGTGACGTTCCGCTGTCTGGAGTGTGTGACGTGCTGCTGTCCGGAGTGTGTGACATGCTGCTGTCTGGAGTGTGTGACATGCTGTCTGGAGAGTGTGACATGCTGCTGTCAGTGTCCGCCTTATTACCAGCTAGCCCTATCCCTGTCTGACATATTACTTGTCAGCTTGTGGCAGTTGGTAGGGGTCAGATGTCGGCGGGGGATTATGTTGATGACGGGGGACCAGTAGAGGATTAGGACAGGACAGGAGACTGCTGAAGGATTAGGCACTTTCACTTGAAATGCAATGCGTACATAGTGGGGGGCTTAAAAGCTTACAAATCATTAGTGTTTGAGGCAAATACAGGACTTTATTTTTAACATTATTTTGCCATTTGTCGGTGGTGTTTCATGCCGAGCACTCTAATAGTCGCGACGTCTGTTTGGTTACGTGATGCATTTGTAAGCAGCTTGAGCCAGGGGCATACGCTGGCATGGTATAATATGGTAATAGCATAGCCTGAGTGACCTCTCATGCCCAGGATTATACGCCAGCAAATAGTCGTCTCTACCTGGCCGATCAACATGGCTAATGCCAGCACCAAGAAATGTTTGCCTTTTACTCATTGCATCTCAGATGTTTGTTCAAAAATCATAGAATCATACCAAAGATTTTATATTGTTGTAACTCTGATTTTGCATTGATGCATAATCAAACATTCAGTACAAGCAAAAATGTTGGTTTTATGAAAGTATCAGATTGATGTTAAACTTGGTTTCATCTTTGTGTATGAGAGATGTTGAGTTATGATCAAATTAGCCTTTGACATTTAACTATCCCTTTTCCTGTGACACTTAACTATCCCTTTTCCTGTGACACTTAACTATCCCTTTTCCTGTGACACTTAACTATTCTTTTTCCTGTGACTCTTAACTATCCCTTTTCCAAGGACAAGTCACTCTTTTTATTCTTGTGACATCTAACTATGCCTTTTCCTGTGACACCTAACTATGCCTTTTCCTGTGACACTTAATGATGCCTTTCCCTGTGATACCTAATTATCCATTTTTCTTGTGAACCATTTCCTGTAGCACTTAATTAGCCTTTTCCTTTTTCCCTGTGACACATAATTATCTTTTTCCTGTGAAATTTGATGAACCCTTATTACACGTGGCACTTAGAGGGATTAAGCAGTGATTTTGAAAAATATGTAAAAGTGTCATAAATTAACGATAAAGATATTTGCCTTTCATATCTAAATATTGTTTTGGTTGATGCACTCCAGTAAATGTCTGTAAAATGTCTGTTCATATGTGGCTAAGCTTTCAATACACCAAATTGTAGAATTGATGCTTAATACCTTTAAACATCCCTCCTTCTGTAAAACATTATTTTCCCTTTTAATGCAACACTTCACTGTGCCTTTTCCTGTGGCACATGAATCTCCCTTTTCCAGTTTCCTTTGTCAGGAAACATCTGCTGGTTATATCATCCGGGAATTCTTTTGTCTTCAACTGGTTTCTACTTTAAAGCATTCTTGAAGTTATCTTTATGATCTGTGGCTGAGGAAGCAGATCCTGAAATAGAATCAGTTTAATTCTTTCACTGCATAATGGCATTAAGGGAAGATTAAGAGAGGATGTGAAGTTCGGGAGCGCCCCCTAGTTTCCATTCTCGCAGCATGATTTATGCCTTCAACCAGATCAACTACTGACAGAAAAATGACTCAAGTTGACTTAACAAGTTAGATTAAGTTTGAAATCAGCATCAGGGAGAACATTAATCAAAGTCAATTTCCATCGCCAATAATGGAATAAATCTCCTCATCTTTGTCCCCCATTGTAGTGTTTCTTACGCAAGCACACTTTTTCTCTTATGAAATCGTAAAAGTGTGGATTAAAGTGGGATGGTAAGAAAGGAGGTGGAGAGGGTGGCGGTAAATCACGGGTGGTACGGGGAGGAAAGCAGAGCCCCATTAGGGCGATTATGACTGTGATTAGAGCAATTAATAGCAGACAGATATATCTGGGCAATGTTAACACTTACTTCAGCCCTTACTTGTCCATTATAATACATTAATGGCCGGAAGGAGCTGCTTTGCTGGGATTATCAGCTCCTTTTACGGCTCTGCACTCTATTTTGTTTCTACAACCATCAATTGACGGGATTGATTTTTTACGCAGTTTAATGTCTTGGAAAATGGAAACACTTTTGTTAATTTCTGTAAGTTTCTCCATCCTTTTGGAACAAAGTGGAAAGTAGAAGTAGAGGATACGTGATTAGATAGCCGCAGCTTGGTTGCACCCTCTGGTGGTCAACTCTAACAACAGGAGAAACTTAAAACACAGACTATACATGTACTAGATTATACATGTCCTATCCCAAAGAATGGAGATGATTTGAACTAAGAGGAGATATACATCTAGATTATATATAAATCATATCGCAAAGAATAGAGATAATTTCAAACTTGAAAGAGAGATACTATCTAGTTCTTTATATATCATATACCAAAGATTGACAATGAACATGGCAACGCAGCTGGTCACAGATTCATTAGGACAATGGGTTAAAACCTTGAGGCATGGGCTTCTGCTCATTTGAGAAATTATAATATAAATTCAATCTCAGCATGGTCAGGAATCAAACCCATGATCTTTGGACCATCACAGAGGAACTGGTGCTAATAAGCTTGTGCTCTAACCAACTGCACCGCGGCTTGTGGCCTTTAAGAATGAGGAGACAATGAATAGTGAACATCTGCAGACTACATTAAAGCTGAAAAAAGCACATATTGTGTAATCCTGGAACAATGCAAACATATTGTTACATAGTAACTGGCGGCTATATCAGGAATTATGTATGCACATTGCATACCTAGACACGGAGTTATTGGCAGGCATAACTCTCACTCCGTACCATAAACCAGCCTCACAATCAAGTCTGTGCATATTTTTCATACAATAGGTTACTGGCTGTGGCCTCTGATGAGCTGCCATTCTCCATCATAATTACCCACAATGCAGTAGTAATGTTCAGCTGGGACGTTTCTCTAAGTGATTTGCCTGGAGCAATGCGACGTCATCCAAGTCTCTCGTGCCGTCAGCGCGGTCTGGCCAGAAATAAAAGTCTCCGATATTATGGTGTACAGTGGCATAACCATCTGGCCATGTCACGCAACCTTGACTGATAAATCTCCCAGTTATTGAGACAAGATATTATGCAGAGATATGAACAGGGTCGACCGTTAGTGCCAGGATGTAGATTCCTTGACATGCTGATCAACCACTGCTCTTCCTAATTTGACCTGCTACCTGGGTAGGATGATACACGTATTATCTCACTCTCAAGAAATGACACTTGTAAGTTTAAATAATAGACAGGTCCACCGGCTTATTTTCAGATTAAGAGAGTGATGAAAAGGTTATCTTAATTCAAATGTGAGAGTCATATGAAAAAAATCCTTATTAACTAGAATCTAGAGACTTAACATGTAACCCTCTGAAATGAAATAAATGATCTGTATATGTGATGAACATAGTGATAATCTGAAACTTGATATATATATATAGGAGCTGATAGATTGCCAGTGCAAGGAGCTGATAGATTGCCAGTGCAAGCAGCTGATAGATTGCCAGTGCAAGGAGCTGATAGATTGCCAGTGCAAGGAGCTGATAGATTGCCAGTGCAAGCAGCTGATAGATTGCCAGTGCAAGCAGCTGATAGATTGCCAGTGCAAGGAGCTGATAGATTGCCAGTGCAAGCAGCTGATAGATTGCCAGTGCAAGCAGCTGATAGATTGCCAGTGCAAGGAGCTGATAGATTGCCAGTGCAAGGAGCTGATAGATTGCCAGTGCAAGCAGCTGATAGATTGCCAGTGCAAGCAGCTGATAGATTGCCAGTGCAAGCAGCTGATAGATTGCCAGTGCAAGCAGCTGATAGTTTGCCACGTCAACCAGAATGTATTGGTGTCTATGGGGAAGATGGCAATCATCTCACGATTCCTTTGAAGTCATTGTTTCCCACATCTGATAATCTACAAGTGGGAACAAGAAGTTATGGGTGGAATTAAAAGCGGGCTATAAACATGATATTAATTTGCCAAATTTGTATGCAAGAGGTGATGCTTGAGACATTAGAAAGATTTATAAAAGAGGCAGTGGGGGATTCCTTGTGCTCTGATAATGGTGATGGAGTCTGGGTGAGTGGCCTTGCATATATAGGTGGGAAAATGGTTAGCTTCATCACGTCTAAGGGTGGCAGGATAAATGGTTAGCTTCATCATGTCTATGGGGGGCAGGGTAAATGGTTAGCTTCATCATGTCTATGGGTGGCAAGGTAAATGGTTAGCTTCATCACGTCTATGGGGGGCAGGGTAAATGGTTAGCTTCATCATGTCTATGGGGGGCAGGGTAAATGGTTAGCTTCATCACGTCTATGGGTGGCAGGGTAAATGGTTAGCTTCATCACGTCTATGGGTGGCAAGGTAAATGGTTAGCTTCATCACGTCTATGGGTGGCAGGGTAAATGGTTAGCTTCATCACGTCTATGGGTGGCAGGGTAAATAGTTAGCTTCATCACGTCTATGGGTGGCAAGGTAAATGGTTAGCTTCATCACGTCTACGGGTGGCAGGGTAAATGGTTAGCTTCATCACGTCTATGGGTGGCAAGGTAAATGGTTAGCTTCATCACGTCTACGGGTGGCAGGGTAAATGGTTAGCTTCATCACGTCTATGGGTGGCAAGGTAAATGGTTAGCTTCATCACGTCTATGGGTGGCAGGGTAAATGGTTAGCTTCATCACGTCTATGGGTGGCAAGGTAAATGGTTAGCTTCATCACGTCTATGGGTGGCAGGGTAAATGGTTAGCTTCATCACGTCTATGGGTGGCAGGGTAAATGGTTAGCTTCATCACGTCTACAGGTGGCAGGGTAAATGGTTAGCTTCATCAGTAGTATGCAAGATTTATAGCACAGGCGATCGTTTCCGTATAGAATAGCAATAATCACACAACAAAGGGCAAAAGGGAAATTACAAAAGTTATTTTCAGTGAGGAAAAACGTGACAAGCTTATATTACAGCATCGTGAATGTTGTATCCAATTATAACAGAAAATATTGCACATTCATTAAGCTATAATGGGAATATAGGGGCAATATACAAACAAGGTATTTTGATCAGGTCTGCACACCAGGTGGCTCTTTCTCAGTTTGGCTCAACTGTGGGAAGATTCATTTCTATTGCAAGAAGGATTATGTTGGGGAAATGACAGTTCTGCTGTATCAAATATCTTGAACCCATCATGTCAATGAATCCTGTAGTAAAAGTCAGAAAGTTGATCTCCTATCTCACAGTGTCAGAAAGTTGACCTCCTATCTCACAGTGTCAAGAAGTTGACCTTATATCTCACAGTCTTGGGACGGTGATCTCCTATCTCACAGTGTCAGAAAGTTGACCTCCTATCTCACAGTGTCAGAAAGTTGACCTTCAATCTCACAGTCTTGGGACGGTGATCTCCTATCTCACAGTGTCAGAAAGTTGACCTCCTATCTCACAGTGTCAGGAAGTTGACCTTATATCTCACAGTCTTGGGACGGTGATCTCCTATCTCACAGTGTCAGAAAGTTGATCTCCTTTCTATTTTTAATCAATAATCTTCTAAGATTAATATGACATGGATGGCAGAGACAAATCAGTAATTACTCACTATTCTTGTTACAAATCATAAACATCTGCGGGAAAATGAACAGGCAAATGTCCTCCATGGGATATATGTGCATATCTTGTGGAGCAATTATCAGTGACGTATCAAGAATGACTGCCTAATGATGGAGAACACACTTGGTGAAGTTCCTGTCCGCCAGCTCTGATTGCCTCCCACAAGAAAAGTAAACAACTCATTAGTATGTCTCTCCATTCCTCGCTACATTTTTTCTCTTTGCAAAAACAAAACAAATGTTTGTATTGTGAAGCTTTTTAAAAAAGTGCAGGATAAGCCGGATGTCCCGCTGGAGGGATGTGCAAGTCGTTGGCGATGTCGGGAGATAATGGTTCAGACAAGAACTCAAGATAAATGGCGGCTCATCTGCAAGTGTGTATATTGCTCCCCAGGGAGGTCAGACATGCCCACAGTGCCCCCTGGTGACTGATGTCTCCTTGTCTCATTACCACCAGCCCCTACTTGAAAAACATATATTTAAAGGAATTCTTGTCCTCTTTGTTAGCAGGTCATAGACACAACCGTAACCTATTGCATGCGATACTGTAGACACTCTCAAGGTACACAATTGTCCATATATAAATTAAAAATAAATGAAGGTTAATGGCACTGCTCACCTGCACAGAGGACAGTGCCCTCTGTTGGCGATATTGATTGTGAAGCAGGAAGGTGATGCAGCTGAGGAGATGACCCCCGCGAGTGTCATTGATCATGCTCTGCCCAGTGAGGTCGGAGTGAGGGGAGGGTCTCACAGTAGGGGGGTCTCACAGTAGGGGGGTCTCACATGAGGTGTCTCACAGGAGGGGGGTCTCACAGTAGGGGGGTCTCACAGTAGGGGGGTCTCACAGTAGGGCAGTCTCACATGAGGTGTCTCACAGGAGGGGGGTCTTACTGAAGGACTGTCTCACAGGAGGAGTGTCCCACACGTGGAGTGTCTCACATGAGGAGTGTCTCGCACGAGGAGATTTCTTGTTTGAGTTTCATGATGTTTTTAAATTTGGAGGTGGACCTCCTCACAGTGTGACGTGGGACGTGTGAATCCTCGCTGTGGAGAAGTGGTTCATATTTGGCAGGTGTGACTGAGTTCCATTTTTTCTCTCGTTACTTTGCATGTTCCTCGGGAAGCTCCCAAGGATGTCATAAAGTGTGAAAACATCTCCACCAGGGGGCGCAGGGTCTGTGACGATAATGAGCATGACAAACAGAAACAAGTACTCTCCAGATTGCAGCATCCTCAATAATTGATCCTGCTATGTAACAAAGCTGAAGTGCATCATTTAGATGTGAAAAACTTTTATATTATTTTATGTTTTTGATTAGAAGGTTAATGTATTGTTGTAAGTTGGAGGAACGCTTGCTAATGAGTGTGGATGCTGCAGATATGGAGTGGAGACAGGGAGTGTATGGAGGACCTATCTCATACCATTACAGCATTGATTAAATGAAAAGTGATGTAACAGATATACAAGCCAATTAGCGGGCTGCCATTTAAATGAAAGTGCTACCGTTCTTGTTGTAGGGAGAATGTAACGTTTTTACGACTCGTCAGGGAATACAAACAGGTCGTGTGTTAATAATGCAGGAAGTAGAGGTGCAGGAGATGTTTAATATGGGAACTGTACAGGCGCAGGAGAGGTTTAATATGGGGACTGTAAAGGTGCAGGAGAGGTTTAATATGGGAACTGTACAGGCACAGGAGAGGTTTAATATGGGGACTGTAAAGGTGCAGGAGAGGTTTAATATGGGAACTGTACAGGCGCAGGAGAGGTTTAATATGGGAACTGTACAGGCACAGGAGAGGTTTAATATGGGGACTGTAAAGGTGCAGGAGAGGTTTAATATGGGAACTGTACAGGCGCAGGAGAGGTTTAATATGGGAACTGTCCAGGCGCAGGAGAGGTTTAATATGGGAACTGTACAGGCACAGGAGAGGTTTAATATGGGAACTGTATAGGTGCAGGAGAGGTTTAATATGGGACTGTACAGGCGCAGGAGAGGTTTAATATGGGACTGTACAGGTGCAGGAGAGGTTTAATATGGGAACTGTCCAGGCGCAGGAGAGGTTTAATATTGGACTGATAGGCACAGGAGAGGTTTAATATGGGAACTGTCCAGGCGCAGGAGAGGTTTAATATGGGACTGTACAGGCGCAGGAGAGGTTTAATATGGGACTGTACAGGTGCAGGAGAGGTTTAATATGGGACTGATAGGCACAGGAGAGGTTTAATATGGGAACTGTACAGGCGCAGGAGAGGTTTAATATGGGGACTGTACAGGTGCAGGAGAGGTTTAATATGGGGACTGATAGGCACAGGAGAGGTTTAATATGGGAACTGTACAGGCGCAGGAGAGGTTTAATATGGGGACTGATAGGTGCAGGAGAGGTTTAATATGGGGACTGATAGGCGCAGGAGAGGTTTAATATGGGGACTGATAGGCACAGGAGAGGTTGGGGTCTGTATAACGATAGCTGGGGTACAAAGGAGTCACAGCAAGGAGCTCGGGGAGTATATGAGGCAGGTTATACTCCAATACTCCAACGGCTGAAGCCCAGTGGTGATCACAATAGAAGCTATCACGCTAGCAGTCACAGGAACCACACTCCATGCCACACCCTCCCTACAGTAACAAATGCCCATGCCACCCTCCGAGCATACAATATTGAGTAGTCTGGGCCACCCAGGCAGAATCCAAACACAACAACAAGAAAAGAAAAAGATACATTTCCTGAAGTTCTGACTCGGAATGACAGATTATGGAGCAATAGAAATGAGAATGGACGATTTAACTTCTTAGAAGGCATTGATCACATGGGTGAGATACTTTGTCACCTATTTGGGTGGCGTGCTGCTCAGAGTTGCCATACAATAAGACTCGTCTCACTTTATCTAATCCGGTCGTTGTGCAATCTCAGCTTGAACCCGATGGGAAGCCGCCACCCCATAGCAATCTGAACACCCAGTAATCCCCCTCCCACACTCTCCTAAACACATTTACATGCAAATGAAATTCAAAATTGGCAGACTATTTTTGCAAAATGACATTTGAGGGGGTTTTATTGCACTGTTTTGCCATTGGTTGGAATAAAACTTGCATTGAGGTCCAAAACAATGGTTTGCATGTGTCAGTGGCTGGCAGTCTGCAAAGCCAGCATGGCGGTGACTTATCTGTGAAGACTCCGAGTACAGATCTACATACCTCGACCTACATACCTCGACCTACATACCCCGACCTACATACCCCGACCTACATACCTCGACCTACATACCTTGACTTACATACCCTGACCTACATACCCCGACCTACATACCTCGACCTACATACCCTGACCTACATACCCCAACCTACATACCCCAACCTACATACCTCTGTGTACATACCCCAACCTACATACCTCTGTGTACATACCTCTGTGTACATACCCCTGCCCCCATACCCCTGTCCATATTCTCCTGGCCACATCCCCTGGCTGAGTGTTGTACTTGTGGAGCCTCCCCTCCCCTCCCCATTTGTTCCCCTGACTCGCTGACAAAGTATCTCTATGGCACTTGCGAGCAGGGCGGTCACTTAGGCTTGTCTCCAGGGAGTAGAAGCACACAAGCGCAGTCTATATATTATACAGTATTTATGCTCCCTAAAGAGGCAGGGCCTGTCTGCGGGCTGGATCCTAACCCTCTGCTCTGCTTCATTCATAATGGCTCAGCCTCCGTGTCCCACCTCCCCCGTGTCATGTTAAGTAAACCTGTGCTCTAAAAGCTTTCATCTCAGGCAAGAGACATCCTGGTCTCTGTGATATCGCAGAACAAGTTTCTTAATCCTGGTAAGAGCAGCACTAAAGTAAAGTAAAGTAAAATAAAGTAAAGTAAAGTACAGACTGCATGAAGCTTTCATGTTGCAGGAGACTACCTCCGTGTAGACTGCATGAAGCTTTCATGTTGCAGGAGACTACCTCCGTGTAGACTGCATGATGCTTTCATGTTGCAGGAGACTACCTCCGTACCGTGTAGACTGCATGAAGCTTTCATGTTGCAGGAGACTACCTCAGTACAGACTGCATGAGGCTTTCATGTTGCAGGAGACAAACTCCGTACAGACTGCATGAGGCTTTCATGTTGCAGGAGACAACCTCCGTACAGACTGCATGAAGCTTTCATGTTGCCGGAGACAACCTCCGTACAGACTGCATGAGGCTTTCATGATGCAGGAGACAACCTCCGTACAGACTGCATGAAGCTTTCATGTTGCAGGAGACTACCTCAGTACAGACTGCATGAAGCTTTCATGTTGCAGGAGACAACCTCCGTACAGACTGCATGAGGCTTTCGTGTTGCAGGAGACTACCTCCATACAGACTGCATGAGGCTTTCATATTGCACAGTTATGTCTTGACCTATTTATTGGGTCATTATGAGGTCATTGATACCTTGACCTATTTACGGGGTCACTGAGATACCTTTCAGGCCTCATTTTGGGCTCACTGATATCTTGACCTGTCCACAGTGCTGACTAATACATTGTAGCTGTAGCCATACTGTCAGGGAGGTCAAGGTCACGCTTTGGTTATTACTGCCTAACTTTGACCTCTGTTGCAACCTGCATATTGTTTTTTTCACAAAATGAGACAAAAAGCCACAAATCAACATTGATTGCTTTAAACCAAGCCAATCCCTGTGCTGACAGTGCTGCAGAAAGATGAAATGGCCACAGAAAAACAAAATGGCAAAGCTACATATATCTTGTGCTTTGCAGGAAACTGTTGACCATCCGGTTGAATTTGTAGTAACACACACTGAATTTCAAATACTCCATTTCTTTCCTTACATTTCTTATACAAAACAAAACATGGGGTCAGAAAAGAATATATATGATAAAATATTGATGGAGTATAAAATGTTCTCAGTTAGGTAGGTGTGTGCGGTCTGCAGCAGGAAGGAGTTAGATGGGGGGCGACGAGGGGAGCGCAGGGGGGCAGGAGAGGGGAGTGCAGGGGGGCAAGAGAGGGGGGCACATGAGAGGGGGCGCACGGGGGAGGCAAGGACTTGCGGAGGCTTGATTGGCAATATGTGCTGCCAGCTACAGTGACAGGTCCTGGGCTGTTTGTCCCCAGATTGACCCACTGGCTTCCAACTGAAGCATATTAAACATTCTCTAATGACTTTTACCCACGTTAGATTGAGTCGGACATCTCCATCATTCCTGACTTGACAGTTTGATCATCACGCCACCTGCCACAGATTTAGAGGTTGTAGCAAATCTACAGGAAATAACATGTTGAAACAAGCAAAGTGCAATCCTACTGGATTATACAGGACCCTGTGATGCAAAAGGATAAATCAGCCAGTCCAGTCTCAAGAAGTCTGAGATTTATTTTGACAACAAGCTGAAATAATGTTTCCCATGGTACACAACCAAAGTCAGAGGCTAATTTTAGCCTTCATAATTCAAAAGTAGGTCAGTAGGTCAGCTGCTCCAAGATAATGGGACGTTCTCCCTTAGTCATAGTCTATTACCAGTGTTACACAGGAGATGGAGATCTATAATGGGATCAGTTGATGGGTGTATGCACCTTATTTTTTTTAAATTGATTCTTCTAGGTAAAGGGTCCTTGTATGAAGAAATGTGCCCTCTACAAATCTAGCTTACATCAATTTGATCTCATTTATATTGATAAAAATATAAAATTGATAAAATTGAAAATAAAAATATTTGATGAAACGTGTATGATCATGCAGCTGTTGCTGGTTGTAGAAAGTTGATTGCTGGTTGATTGTATAAATAGAATAATAGATTCAGTAAAAGACATATTCACAAACTGATGCAAAACAGACTCGCTCATTGATTCCATATATTTGTCCTGCCGATCACAGTGAATTTGCCTTGAAAATGTAATCATGTCATTTCACTTCCCATTCTTGTTTTAATCCCAATGAAATCTTCAGAGATGATTGACGAGCAATTTGTCATTGAGTTAAGTAGGAAATGATTGGTGTGTCAAAATCCATGATTCTCGAAAACCAACTATTATTGTGTTAAATGTTTGCTTTGAAGACAGAATCATTGATGGAGAGCTTGTATATATGATACAGAATTGATTGAGACTAGTATATATTGCATAGGGTTGGTGGAGAGCTGGTATATATTACACAGGGTTGGTGGAGAGCTGGTATATATTACACAGGGTTGGTGGAGAGCTGGTCTATATTACACAGGGTTGGTGGAGAGCTGGTCTATATTACACAGGGTTGGTGGAGAGCTGGTCTATATTACACAGGGTTGATGGAGAGCTGGTCTATATTACACAGGGTTGGTGGAGAGCTGGTATATATTACACAGGGTTGGTGGAGAGCTGGTATATATACCACAGGGTTGGTGGAGAGCTGGTATATATTACACAAGGTTAGTGGAGAGCTGGTCTATATTACACAGGGTTGGTGGAGAGCTGGTCAAGATAACACAGGGTTGGTGGAGAGCTGGTATATATACCACAGGGTTGATGGAGAGCTGGTCTATATTACACAGGGTTGGTGGAGAGCTGGTATATATTACACAGGGTTGGTGGAGAGCTGTGTGTATATGTTGCACAGTGTTGCATTTGGTGGTTTGTTTTTGCTTTTATTCTGAATGCCTCAGGTCTCAATGGGTGTGAACAAAAAATCAAAGCAAATTTTGCCAGTTTGTGGGGGCGATACTAGAGGACAAAATCAATGACTTAGAATTTCCTCCGGGAAGAATCTGCAATGAAGCGAAGATGGCCTGTGAGAATGAGCTATCACAAGTTGACAGAGATTCATGGATATGGTCCGGCATGTATAAATCATAGAGAATGAAAGTCACAGCCAACATATCATGATCCACTCATACCGGATGCGCTCCTGCACACTCCCTCCCGGGGCTGACATTGACCATGACAATGTATGTAGTACATGAATATCTGCAGCTGCCTGGCGTGTGGCATTTGTCTCTTCATAGAGAAGCTATTAGCCGTTGTGATTGCATTGATTGTCACTAGTCGGTCGTATTGAACCTCTAATAGTCTTCACGCTCCAGCGATCTCACTCCAGATTACACCCCTGACACTTCACACTGCCGACTCTGAGGGGACACACAAACATTAACGCTGGAGAAATGCATTTTAAATTGGCTATCACTTGTTTAATTTGAAACTAAGCCCTCCGAAAGTGTTGCAGGGAATCAATGTAGATGGCGCTTGCCAACGCGTATTGTTGTCCCTTAACGGGTCATGGATGTAACATAAGCTGAGGGTCAACTTTACACATTAATTTGAAAATAAGAAACATGAAGAGAGTTTGATGGGGCGGATTAAGTTTTCTGTTTTCGAGGATTAGCGTTCTATGTGATGACGATAAGAAAAGAGTCAGTATTTCATCTTAATCTCGTTCGGGATTATAGGATCAGCGATGAAAACAAATTAGACATAATCCCTGCAGGCCTCATTATCATGAGAAAGATAAATGGAAGTTTGAAACAAGTTTGAAAACCTGATAAGTGCCTCCTTGATTGGTGCAATGCATTGTAGGTAGCATAGGTAAGATGAATGTATATATTATATGTTTGCAGGAAGCTGACGTTGCGTCCACACTTGGCCGGTACGGAGGCTGACTACCGGCAGGCCCGACACCTGGCAGACTTCTGGAAGGAGGTAGGTCTGGATACGACCAGGCTGCAGCCGTATGACGTCCTTCTCTCCTACCCGGACTCAGCCAATCCTAACCGCATCGTCATCCTCGACAGCAACCAGGAGGTCGTCCTGCAGACTCAGCTGTTTGAGAAGATCCTGAGGCCAGAAATGAACCAATCAGATGTGGTGCCTCCATACAATGCATTCTCTGCCACAGGAGAACCAAAGGTAGGACCTCATTATATAGGTACAATGGCTAGAGGGAGAACCAAAGGTGTGACCTCATTATATAGGTACAATGGCTAGAGGGAGAACCAAAGGTGTGACCTCATTATATAGGTACAATGGCTAGAGGGAGAACCAAAGGTGTGGCCTCATTATATAGGTACAATGGCTAGAGGGAGATCCAAAGGTGTGACCTCATTATATAATGAATAAAGGGAGAACCAAAGGTATGACCTCATTATTTAGGTACAATGGCTAGAGGGAGAACCAAAGGTGTGACCTCATTATATAGGTACAATGGCTAGAGGGAGATCCAAAGGTGTGACCTCATTATATAGGTACAATGGCTAGAGGGAGATCCAAAGGTGTGACCTCATTATATAGGTACAATGTCTAAAGGGAGATCCAAAGGTGTGACCTCATTATATAGGTACAATGTCTAGAGGGAGATCCAAAGGTGTGACCTCATAATATAGGTACAATGGCTAGAGGGAGATCCAAAGGTATTACCTCATTAAACAGGTACAATGATTAGAGGGAGATCCAAAGGTATGACCTCATTATACAATGACTAGACGGAGATCCAAAGGTATGACCTCATTATACAATGAATAAAGGGAGATCCAAAGGTATGACCTCATTATACAATGACTAGAGGGAGATCCAAAGGTATGAACTCATTATACAATGTCTAGACGGAGATCCAAAGGTGTGACCTCATTATATAGGTACAATGGCTAGAGGGAGATCCAAAGGTGTGACCTCATTATATAGGTACAATGGCTAGAGGGAGATCCAAAGGTATGACCTCATTATTTAGGTACAATGGCTAGAGGGAGATCCAAAGGTGTGACCTCATTATATAGGTACAATGGCTAGAGGGAGATCCAAAGGTATGACCTCATTATATAGGTACAATGGCTAGAGGGAGATCCAAAGGTGTGACCTCATTATATAATGAATAAAGGGAGAACCAAAGGTAAGACCTCATTATACAATGAATAAAGGGAGATCCAAAGGTACGACCTCATTATACAATGATTAGAGGGAGATCCAAAGGTATGACCTCATTATACAATGACTAGAGGGAGATCCAAAGGTATGAACTCATTATACAATGAATAAAGGGAGAACCAAAGGTATGAACTCATTATACAATGAATAAAGGGAGATCCAAAGGTACGACCTCATTATACAATGACTAGAGGGAGATCCAAAGGTATGAACTCATTATACAATGAATAAAGGGAGATCCAAAGGTATGACCTCATTATACAATGACTAGAGGGAGAACCAAAGGTATGAACTCATTATACAATGAATAAAGGGAGAACCAAAGGTATGACCTCATTATACAATTAATAAAGGGAGATCCAAAGGTATGACCTCATTATACAATGAATAAAGGGAGATCCAAAGGTACGACCTCATTATACAATGACTAGCGGGAGATCCAAAGGTATGACCTCATTATACAATGACTAGAGGGAGATCCAAAGGTATGACCTGCATTATACAATGACTAGAGGGAGATCCAAAGGTACGACCTCATTATACAATGACTAGAGGGAGATCCAAAGGTATGAACTCATTATACAATGACTAGTGGGAGATCCAAAGGTATGACCTCATTATACAATGACTAGACGGAGATCCAAAGGTACGACCTCATTATACAATGACTAGAGGGAGATCCAAAGGTATGAACTCATTATACAATGAATAAAGGGAGATCCAAAGGTATGACCTCATTATACAATGACTAGAGGGAGATCCAAAGGTATGAACTCATTATACAATGACTAGACGGAGATCCAAAGGTATGACCTCATTATACAATGAATAAAGGGAGATCCAAAGGTAGGACCTCATTATACAATGACTAGAGGGAGATCCAAAGGTATGAACTCATTATACAATGACTAGACGGAGATCCAAAGGTATGACCTCATTATACAATGAATAAAGGGAGATCCAAAGGTAGGACCTCATTATACAATGACTAGAGGGAGATCCAAAGGTATGACCTCATTATACAATGACTAGAGGGAGATCCAAAGGTATGACCTCATTATACAATGACTAGAGGGAGATCCAAAGGTATGACCTCATTATACAATGACTAGAGGGAGATCCAAAGGTATGACCTCATTATACAATGTCTAGAGGGAGATCCAAAGGTGTGACCTCATTATAGAGGTATAATGATTAGAGGGAGATCCAATATATTGCTTAATATTGCTTAAATTTAAAGTAAAAAAACAACTCTTGCATGCACTACGCACAGTAGCTCAACATGAGGGTAGTCCTAACAACGTGATTTGTAGAAAAAAATCGTCAAAAGAACCTGATTAGAATAATTGGCATGTTGCATTGTGGGTACATGGGGTAGGCTCATCTGGGCTGAACTTGGTGTGACAGGATCTCTCATTTGACATTCATGAATGTCGTGGTCCTCATTAACCCAGCCTCTGAGAGTTTATTGGTCTGAATGGTAGAATGCCACAGAAAGGTAAAGTGCATGTTGCTTCATGATTTTGCCTCTGTTTCAAGGTAACACAAGTAAAAATATATATCTGAAATGTCTAAACCGGGGAGAAAAGATTTTGTTTCTACTCAAATAATAGACTCTAGATACAGAAAAGTCAAATCATTCTATGATTCTGAAATTGTAAATCAATAACCAATTTAATTTCCACAGACAGGAGGAAAAAAATTGCAAGAAACATTTTCCTTGATTAGCTGCAGATTGACCATTACGAAGAGGCCTCTTTCAGCTCATGAAATTGGAGAATCAATCGTAAGCTTTAAATTAGACCCGCAGTAATAAGAAGCTAACTGTCTGTATGGGAACAGTCAGACCAGTGGAGAGGGTCTCGGCATTTACATCTGGTGTAATAGAGAGCAACCCTGCGGTCCCCAGCAAAGTCATGGCCAATAGTTATATGCCCTGAGATCTGAGGTCCAGCATCCCTGAGCCCTCCAGCACCCTCTAGTGTCTCCCTCCAGCGCCCTCTAGTGTCCTCCTCCAGCACCCTCTAGTGTCCCCCTCCAGCACCCTCTAGTGTCCCCCTCCAGCACCCTCTAGTGTCCCCTTCCAGCACCCTCTAGTGTCCCCCTCCAGCACCCTCTAGTGTCTCCCTCTAGTGTCTCCCTCTAGTGCCCTCTAGTGTCCCCCTCCAGCACCCTCTAGTGTCTCCCTCCAGCGCCCTCTAGTGTCCCCTTCCAGCACCCTCTAGTGTCCCCTTCCAGCACCCTCTAGTGTCTCCCTCCAGCACCCTCTAGTGTCTCCCTCTAGTGCCCTCTAGTGTCTCCCTCCAGCGCCCTCTAGTGTCTCCCTCCAGCACCCTCTAGTGTCTCCCTCCAGCGCCCTCTAATGTCCCCCTCCAGCACCCTCTAGTGTCTCCCTCTAGTGTCTCCCTCTAGTGCCCTCTAGTGTCCCCCTCCAGCACCCTCTAGTGTCTCCCTCTAGTGTCTCCCTCTAGTGCCCTCTAGTGTCTCCCTCCAGCACCCTGTAGTGTCTCCCTCCAGCGCCCTCTAGTGTCTCCCTCTAGTGCCCTCTAGTGTCTCCCTCCAGCGCCCTCTAGTGTCTCCCTCCAGCACCCTCTAGTGTCCCCCTCCAGCGCCCTCTAGTGTCCCCCTCCAGCACCCTCTATTGTCTCCCTCTAGTGTCTCCCTCCAGCACCCTCTAGTGTCTCCCTCCAGCGCCCTCTAGTGTCTCCCTCTAGTGTCTCCCTCTAGTGCCCTCTAGTGTCTCCCTCCAGTGCCCTCTAGTGTCCCCCTCCAGCACCCTGTAGTGTCTCCCTCCAGCACCCTCAGGATTCAATATGAAGTCAATAGTGCAGTGAGATCAGGAAGTTAAAGGCAGTGAGGACATGGTGAGATCAGGAAAATGATGGCAATCCTTCAGTGTGAGCACAGATCAGGAAGTAATGTCTATATTTGAGAGTGTTTTGCAAGGCAAGCCTGCAGTGAGGACATTGTGACATCAGTGAGGACATTGTGACATCAGTGAGGACCTTGTGATATCAGTGAGGACCTTGTGACATCAGTGAGGACATTGTGACATCAGTGAGGACCTTGTGACATCAGTAAGGATCTTGTGACATCAGTAAGGATCTTGTGACATCAGTGAGGACATTGTGACATCAATGAGGACCTTGTGACATCAGTGAGGACCTTGTGACATCAGTGAAGACATTGTGACATCAATGAGGACCTTGTGACATCAGTGAGGACCTTGTGACATCAGTGAGGATCTTGTGACATCCATGAGGACATTGTGACATCAGTGAGGACCTTGTGACATCAGTGAGGACCTTGTGACATCAGTGAGGACCTTGTGACATCAGTGAGGATCTTGTGACATCCATGAGGACATTGTGACATCAGTGAGGACCTTGTGACATCAGTGAGGACCTTGTGACATCAGTGAGGACCTTGTGACATCAGTGAGGACCTTGTGACATCAATGAGGACATTGTGACATCAATGAGGACCTTGTGATATCAGTGAGGACATTGTGAGGGTGGTGTGGGTCAGCCTGGCTTGATGAGGGCAGGGAATCCCACTTATCTTCTCATCTAGAAGGCCTCTCAGCCTTATAAGGCCTTCTTTTCACTGCCGTTGTTGAGCCCCAAAAGGACAGTCCTGACCAGCCTTGTGTCTAAAGAGCAGCACACAAAAACCTGCTCCTGGGAGCTCTTTGTATTGGGTCTTGTAGACATTGACAGAGTTGCCCGGCAACCATTGTAGCTAAATGGAATCTTTGAAAACCATTTTTTTTGTTACTTTCGTAAGCATTCAAACAGATTCCTTTTTGTCATTCTTTTCATTTTCCTTCATTCCCTTGTACCATCTTTTTGGGCACTAACTAATTTTTCAATTAGGATTTACAGATTTGCCCTGAGTGTGGGCCTGACTCCCAGTTTGGCGTTTGACTCACCTTATATTGGTTCTTTATGGCTCCACAACTGGCATAAAGCACATTTAATTAGAGTACAGAAGCCTTGAGCCTGCTGTTGGTTTTCCCAATGTTCAGCAATTGATAAATGCTGCCTGACAATATGTAAATGCTGGGAACTATGGAGGTGAGGGTGGAAGGATTTATCGGGGAGGGGCAATATCACTGCCACAACTTGGTGATCATAAACTCTCTGCCATGCACCACGCTCGCAAATAATGTCGCAATCTATACCTTATATTAGCAGTCTTGTATGTGATGTCACAATATATACCTGGCTAATGTATGTACTAGCAGGCTTATATATGATGTCACAATATGTACCTGGATAATGTATGTACTAGCAGGCTTATATATGATGTCACAATATATAGCCAGAGCATGTGTATATTAGTCCTTCTCATGAAATGTTATAGAAACCTATATAATTATGTTACAGGGAGATCTGGTGTATGTGAACTATGCTCGCGTGGAAGATTTCCAGTGGCTCAAGGAAAATAAAAGCATTGATGTAACAGGAAAAATTGTCATCTCCCGATACGGCCGCATCGCACGATTCAGCAAGGTAGGTCCACAATTGTTCAAATAAATCATTCAGTACCAGTACATCTAATATTGACAGTAACCAGTAGGGTACCAGTACATCTCATGTTGACGGTAACCAGTAGGGTACCAGTACATCTAATATTGACAGTAACCAGTAGGGTACCAGTACATCTAATATTGACAGTAACCAGTAGGGTACCAGTACATCTAATATTGACAGTGACCAGTAGGGTACCAGTACATCTAATATTGACACTAGCCAGTAGGGTACCAGTACATTTAATATTGACAGTGACCAGTAGGGTACCAGTACATCTAATATTGACAGTGACCAGTAGGGTACCAGTACATCTAATATTGACAGTAACCAGTAGGGTACCAGTACATCTAATATTGACACTAGCCAGTAGGGTACCAGTACATCTAATATTGACAGTGACCAGTAGGGTACCAGTACATCTAATATTGACAGTGACCAGTAGGGTACCAGTACATCTAATATTGACAGTGACCAGTAGGGTACCAGTACATCTAATATTGACAGTAACCAGTAGGGTACCAGTACATCTAATATTGACAGTAACCAGCAGGGTACCAGTACATCTGATATTGACAGTGACCAGTAGGGTACCAGTACATCTAATATTGACAGTAACCAATAGGGTACCAGTACATCTAATATTGACAGTGACCAGTAGGGCACCAGTACATCTAATATTGACAGTAACCAGTAGGATACCAGTACATCTAATATTGACAGTGACCAGTAGGGTACCAGTACATCTAATATTGACAGTAACCAGTAGGGTACCAGTACATCTAATATTGACAGTAACCAGTAGGGTACCAGTACATCTAATATTGACAGTTACCAGTCGGGTACCAGTATATCTAATATTGACAGCAACCAGTAGGGTACCAGTACATCTAATATTGACAGTAACCAGTAGGGTACCAGTACATCTAATATTGACACTAGCCAGTAGGGTACCAGTACATCTTATATTGACAGTAACCAGTAGGGTACCAGTACATCTAATATTGACAGTAACCAGTAGGGTACCAGTACATCTAATATTGACACTAGCCAGTAGGGTACCAGTACATCTAATATTGACAGTAACCAGTAGGGTACCAGTACATCTAATATTGACAGTAACCAATAGGGTACCAGTACATCTAATATTGACAGTGACCAGTAGGGCACCAGTACATCTAATATTGACAGTAACCAGTAGGATACCAGTACATCTAATATTGACAGTGACCAGTAGGGTACCAGTACATCTAATATTGACAGTAACCAGTAGGGTACCAGTACATCTAATATTGACAGTAACCAGTAGGGTACCAGTACATCTAATATTGACAGTTACCAGTCGGGTACCAGTATATCTAATATTGACAGCAACCAGTAGGGTACCAGTACATCTAATATTGACAGTAACCAGTAGGGTACCAGTACATCTAATATTGACACTAGCCAGTAGGGTACCAGTACATCTTATATTGACAGTAACCAGTAGGGTACCAGTACATCTAATATTGACAGTAACCAGTAGGGTACCAGTACATCTAATATTGACACTAGCCAGTAGGGTACCAGTACATCTAATATTGACAGTAACCAGTAGGGTACCAGTACATCTAATATTGACACTAGCCAGTAGGGTATCAGTACATCTAATATTGACAGTAGGGTACCAGTACATCTAATATTGACAGTGATCAGTTAGGCACCAGGGCATATTTTGTATTGAGTTTGGTACTTTTTTCAGTTTTAAATAAATAATGTGTCTTTTTGTATGGTTTAATTTTGTTCCATTACTTTATGCTTTAAAATGGTTATCATATCAAATTGAGTATGATTTGCCATTTCGATATGGATGATTACCACACCAGAAATTAGATAAAATATCCCTGCTTTTAGAACATTGACAGTGATACTTTGGTATTTTCAGTCGAAGATAGCTGCTGATTTTGGAGCGATTGGCCTGATACTGTACACGGACCCCTCAGACTATGCCCCGCCGTGGGTGAACGATGCCTACCCTGACTCCTGGTGGATGCCAAAGACGGGGGTACAGAGGGGTACAGCATGGAGCGGGGGAGACCCCCTCACCCCAGGATACCCCTCTATAGGTACCAGACTATTCTCTCTGCATGCTTAACCCCAGAATGACCCCAGAATGACCACTCACCCCAGAATGACCACTCACCCCAGGGAGACCCACTCACCCCAGGGAGACGCACTCACCCCAGAATGACCCACTCACCCCAGAATGACCACTCACCCCAGGGAGACCCACTCACCCCAGAATGACCCACTCACCCCAGAATGACCACTCACCCCAGAATGACCACTCACCCCAGGGAGACCCACTCACCCCAGAATGACCCACTCACCCCAGGGAGACCCACTCACCCCAGAATGACCCACTCACTCCAGAATGACCCACTCACCCTTGAATGACCACTCACCCCAGGGAGACCCACTCACCCCAGGGAGACCCACTCACCCCAGAATGACCCACTCACCCCAGGGAGACCCACTCACCCCAGGGAGACCCTCTCATCCCAGAATGACCCACTCACCCCAGGGAGACCCACTCACCCCAGAATGACCCACTCACCCCAGGGAGACCCACTCACCCCAGGGAGACCCACTCACCCCAGAATGACCCACTCACCCCAGAATGACCACTCACCCCAGAATGACCACTCACCCCAGGGAGACCCACTCACCCCAGAATGACCTACTCACCCCAGGGAGACGCACTCACCCCAGAATGACCCACTCACCCCAGAATGACCACTCACCCCAGGGAGACCCACTCACCCCAGGGAGACCCACTCACCCCAGGGAGACCCACTCACCCCAGAATGACCCACTCACCCCAGGGAGACCCACTCACCCCAGAGAGACCCACTCACCCCAGGGAGACCCACTCATCCCAGAATGACCCACTCACCCCAGGGAGACCCACTCACCCCAGGGAGACCCACTCACCCCAGAATGACCCACTCACCCCAGAATGACCACTCACCCCAGAATGACCACTCACCCCAGGGAGACCCACTCACCCCAGAATGACCCACTCACCCCAGAATGACCACTCACCCCAGAATGACCACTCACCCCAGGGAGACCCACTCACCCCAGAATGACCCACTCACCCCAGAATGACCCACTCACCCTTGAATGACCACTCACCCCAGGGAGACCCACTCACCCCAGAATGACCCACTCACCCCAGGGAGACCCACTCACCCCAGAATGACCCACTCACTCCAGAATGACCCACTCACCCTTGAATGACCACTCACCCCAGTGAGACCCACTCACCCCAGAATGACCACTCACCCCAGAATGACCACTCACCCCAGGGAGACCCACTCACCCCAGAATGACCCACTCACCCCAGGGAGACCCACTCACCCCAGAATGACCCACTCACCCCAGAATGACCCACTCACCCCTGTGTATTTCTCACCTGTATTCCTGCATGCCATGTTTACCCTATTGGAGCTTAGACAGTTGATAAATACAATGTTGACACTAAAACCTCAGATATCTTTTTCTTTTAGGCATTACTCTTTGTATCTGCCATTTACAGCTCACAGGGCTCATACTGAGCAATGTTATGAAGGTTGCATGGTTGCATGGTGTGCATAGTTGCATGGTGTGCATAGTTGCATGGTGTGCATAGTTGCATGGTGTGCATGGTGTGAGTTTTATTTCAGACCAAGCAAGCTGTTCAGAATGGGGCGGTGGGTTTGATCCTGTATTCTGACCCTCGGGACACCAATGGCGGCCCGCAGAGCTCCTTCTATCCGGAGTCATGGTGGATGCCGGGGTCTGGAGTGGAGAGAGGAGAGGCGTGGGATGGCACCGGGGACCCCCTCACTCCGGGCTTCTCCAGTCTGGGTCCGTCGCCTTCCACCCATCAATCACACACACAATCCTTCCCATTGGAAATGTCAAAAACCTCTTTAAAAACCTGTAATTGAAAACTGTATGTTATGATTACACTAAATTTGCCAAGTGTTGTTATCTGTTTGTGGCCAATTTAAAGATGTCAAAGTAAATATCGTTTCAGTAATTTTTGTAATGGATGGATGCTCCCTGGTGATTTCAGTAATGTCAGATAGATATTGATGGATATAAGTGATATTGACAGATATTGATAGCCTTATTATTTGAGTGAGAGAGGTAAAGTTTACATTCTAGGGATTATGAAATATTCTGTCCTTTGTGCCTCATGTAATACAGAGTGAATTTGTTTGGTTGCAGAAAGTGCATATCGTATCCAGGAGAAAGACGCAGGACTGCCCACGATTCCTGTACATCCAATCAGCTATGACGACGCCAGGAAACTCATGCTGTAAGTCACCATCTAACCACGCATCATGCTGTAAGTCACCATCTAACCACTCATCGTGCTGTAAGTCACCATCTAACCCCTCATCATGCTGTAAGTCACCATCTAACCACTCATCGTGCTGTAAGTCACCATCTAACCACTCATCATACTGTAAGTCACCATCTAACCACTCATCATGCTGTAAGTCACCATCTAACCACTCATCATGCTGTAAGTCACCATCTAACCACTCATCATGCTGTAAGTCACCATCTAACCACTCATCATGCTGCAAGTCACTATCTAACCACTCATCGTGCTGTAAGTCACTACCTAACTACTCATCATGCTGTAAGTCACCATCTAACCACTCATCATGCTGTAAGTCACCATCTAACCACGCATCATGCTGTAAGTCACTACCTAACTACTCATCATGCTGTAAGTCACCATCTAACCACTCATCATGCTGTAAGTCACCATCTAACCACGCATCATGCTGTAAGTCACTACCTAACTACTCATCATGCTGTAAGTCGCCATCTAACCACTCATCATGCTGTAAGTCACCATCTAACCACGCATCATGCTGTAAGTCACTACCTAACTACTCATCATACTGTAAGTCACCATCTAACCACGCATCATGCTGTAAGTCACTATCTAACTACTCATCATGCTGTAAGTCACCATCTAACCACTCATCACGCTGTAAGTCACCATCTAACCACTCATCACGCTGTAAGTCACCATCTAACCACTCATCATGCTGTAAGTCACTATCTAACCACACATCATGCTGTAAGTCACCATCCAACCACTCATCATGCTGTAAGTCACCATCTAACCACTCATCGTACTGTAAGTCACCATCTAACCACTCATCATGCTGTAAGTCACCATCTAACCACTCATCATGCTGTAAGTCACCATCTAACCACTCATCACGCTGTAAGTCACCATCTAACCACTCATCATGCTGTAAGTCACCATCTAACCACTCATCACGCTGTAAGTCACCATCCAACCACTCATCATGCTGTAAGTCACCATCTAACCACTCATCATGCTGTAAGTCACCATCTAACCACTCATCATGCTGTAAGTCACCATCTAACCACTCATCATGCTGTAAGTCACCATCTAACCACTCATCACGCTGTAAGTCACCATCTAACCACTCATTATGCTGTAAGTCACCATCTAACCACTCATCACGCTGTAAGTCACCATCCAACCACTCATCATGCTGTAAGTCACCATCTAACCACTCATCATGCTGTAAGTCACCATCTAACCACTCATCATGCTGTAAGTCACCATCTAACCACTGATCATGCTGTAAGTCACCATCTAACCACTCATCATGCTGTAAGTCACCATCTAACCACTCATCGTGCTGTAAGTCACCATCTAACCACTCATCACGCTGTAAGTCACCATCTAACCACACATCCTCCTGTAAGTCGCCATCTAACCACTCATCATGCTGTAAGTCACTATCTAACCACTCATCATGCTGTGAGTCACCATCTAACCACTCATCGTACTGTAAGTCACTACCTAACTACTCATCGTACTGTAAGTCACCATCTAACCACTCATCGTGCTGTAAGTCGCGATCTAACCACTCATCGTACTGTAAGTCGCCATCTAACCACTCATCATCCTGTAAGTCACCATCTAACCACTCATCATGCTGTAAGTCACCATCTAACCACTCATCATGCTGTAAGTCACCATCTAACCACTCATCACGCTGTAAGTCACCATCTAACCACTCATCACGCTGTAAGTCACCATCTAACCACTCATCATGCTGTAAGTCACTATCTAACCACACATCATGCTGTAAGTCACCATCCAACCACTCATCATGCTGTAAGTCACCATCTAACCACTCATCGTACTGTAAGTCACCATCTAACCACTCATCATGCTGTAAGTCACCATCTAACCACTCATCATGCTGTAAGTCACCATCTAACCACTCATCACGCTGTAAGTCACCATCTAACCACTCATCATGCTGTAAGTCACCATCTAACCACTCATCACGCTGTAAGTCACCATCCAACCACTCATCATGCTGTAAGTCACCATCTAACCACTCATCATGCTGTAAGTCACCATCTAACCACTCATCATGCTGTAAGTCACCATCTAACCACTCATCATGCTGTAAGTCACCATCTAACCACTCATCACGCTGTAAGTCACCATCTAACCACTCATCATGCTGTAAGTCACCATCTAACCACTCATCACGCTGTAAGTCACCATCCAACCACTCATCATGCTGTAAGTCACCATCTAACCACTCATCATGCTGTAAGTCACCATCTAACCACTCATCATGCTGTAAGTCACCATCTAACCACTGATCATGCTGTAAGTCACCATCTAACCACTCATCATGCTGTAAGTCACCATCTAACCACTCATCGTGCTGTAAGTCACCATCTAACCACTCATCACGCTGTAAGTCACTATCTAACCACTCATCATGCTGTAAGTCACCATCTAGCCACTCATTATGCTGTAAGTCACCGTCTAACCACTCATCATGCTGTAAGTCACCTTCTAACCACTCATCGTGCTGTAAGTCACCATCTAACCACTCATCATGCTGTAAGTCACCATCTAACCACTCATCACGCTGTAAGTCACCATCTAACCACTCATCGTGCTGTAAATCACCATCTAACCACTCATCACGCTGTAAGTCACCATCTAACCACTCATCACGCTGTAAGTCACCATCTAACCACTCATCGTGCTGTAAATCACCATCTAACCACTCATCACGCTGTAAGTCACCATCTAACCACTCATCACGCTGTAAGTCACCATCTAACCACTCATCATGCTGTAAGTCACCATCTAACCACTCATCATGCTGTAAGTCACCATCTAACCACTCATCACGCTGTAAGTCACCATCTAACCACTCATCATGCTGTAAGTCACCATCTAACCACTCATCGTACTGTAAGTCACCATCTAACCACTCATCATGCTGTAAGTCACCATCTAACCACTCACCATGCTGTAAGTCACCATCTAACCACTCATCATGCTGTAAGTCACCATCTAACCTCTCATCATGCTGTAAGTCACCATCTAACCACTCATCGTACTGTAAGTCACCATCTAACCACTCATCGTACTGTAAGTCACCATCTAACGACACATCATGCTGTAAGTCACCATCTAACCACTCATCATGCTGTAAGTCACCATCTAACCACTCATCATGCTGTAAGTCACCATCTAACCACTCATCCTCCTGTGAGTCGCCATCTAACCACTCATCATCCTGTAAGTCACTATCTAACCACTCATCGTGCTGTAAGTCGCCATCTAACCACTCACCATGCTGTAAGTCACCATCTAACCACTCATCATACTGTAATTAAGTCACCATCTAACCACTCACTATGCTGTAAGTCACCATCTAACCACTCATCATGCTGTAAGTCACCATCTAACCACACATCATGCTGTAAGTCACCATCTAACCACACATCATGCTGTAAGTCACCATCTAACCACTCATCATGCTGTAAGTCACCATCTAACCACACATCATGCTGTAAGTCACCATCTAACCACTCATCATGCTGTAAGTCACCATCTAACCACTCATCACGCTGTAAGTCACCATCTAACCACTCATCATGCTGTAAGTCACCATCCAACCACTCATCATGCTGTAAGTCACCATCTAACCACTCATCATGCTGTAAGTCACCATCCAACCACTCATCATGCTGTAAGTCACCATCTAACCACTCATCATGCTGTAAGTCACCATCTAACCACTCATCGTGCTGTAAGTCACCAGCTAACCACTCATCATGCTGTAAGTCACCATCTAACCACTCATCATGCTGTAAGTCGCCATCTAACCACTCATCATACTGTAAGTCACCATCTAACCACTCATCATGCTGTAAGTCACCATCTAACCACTCATCACGCTGTAAGTCACCATCTAACCACTCATCATCCTGTAAGTCACCATCTAACCACTCATCTTACTGTAAGTCATCATCTAACCACTCATCATGCTGTAAGTCACCATCTAACCACTCATCATGCTGTAAGTCGCCATCTAACCACTCATCATGCTGTGAGTCGCCATCTAACCACTCATCATCCTGTAAGTCACCATCTAACCACTCATCATCCTGTAAGTCACCATCTAACCACTCATCGTACTGTAAGTCACCATCTAACCACACATCATGCTGTAAGTCACCATCTAACCACTCATCGTACTGTAAGTCACCATCTAACCACTCATCATGCTGTAAGTCACCATCTAATCACTCATCATGCTGTAAGTCACCATCTAACCACTCATCGTACTGTAAGTCACCATCTAACCACTCATCATGCTGTAAGTCGCCATCTAACCACTCATCGTACTGTAAGTCATCATCTAACCACACATCATGCTGTAAGTCACCATCTAACCACTCATCGTACTGTAAGTCACCATCTAACTACTCATCACGCTGTAAGTCACCGTCTAACCACTCATCGTGCTGTAAGTCACCATCTAACCACTCATCGTACTGTAAGTCACCATCTAACCACTCATCATGCTGTAAGTCACCATCTAATCATTCATCATGCTGTAAGTCACCATCTAATCACTCATCAAAATATGAATCTTGATAATTCACTGCTGCCAATGGTTTCTTTCAAACATGTTGCTAAAGGTTTGAACAATAGATGAAGGTCATTTTGTGCAAAACCAACCTGGTGTAGGTAGTTTATGCGTAGTATGCAACTCTCACGAGGTGGAGCTTTAAAGTGTCATATTTTTGATAATTGTATTTGGTCACATAAATCTTTTAGCCAATATTTTTCTCCAAATTGTTATTGTATTCCAAATATGAAATTTGATTTCCGGAACAGTTATCATTTTCTCTTATTTCCTGGTTTTTAAATGGAAAAGATTTATTTGTTCTTCATCTGCCATCTTGCTGCATTGTTAATGCATGGCTCATGTGAATAAAAGATGAGAAGCCAGCAGCCTATTGCTTCCCCTCGAGATTGCTCATAAAAACTCTGTCTCTGCTCCATAGATATCAAAGATTTGATTAATGCAGGTTTTTATACTGAAAGCAAACTTCATTACTTGACAACAAATCATTCTTTATCATAGCTTCCTTTATTACAATACTTTCCGTAATTTCAAAAAGATTTTAAAATTGTTTTTGTAATATTATATTCATGTAATCAGATAAAGATTACACCAAATACATAGAGAATTATGCAACATTAAAGATATTATGTGACAAAATATTTTGGATGTGCTGTCAATTTCTTGCTGCCAGTTGTATTGACACAGCTGTGAAACTTACAGCCTCATTGCTGCAATATGCATGCCACATAAACTGATCAAATTGTCAAAATCAAATTTAAGCTTGTGAAGAGGACATAATTGAATTTTACTACAGATTAATTTAGGAAAATTACTTTTCTTTCTGATATTATTGCAAATGAAGAGCTGGATGACGGTTGGAAATTTCATAAGCTCAGGTCTTAGGATCAGAATTAAACCAAAAAAATGTGCCAGCCAGAAGTAATGGCAGCTAGAGAATTTGAGAATTTGACTGAACGTGGAAATGAAAATATAAAGATATTCCTAGTAGGTCAGCATAGACTCTGTCAATATCCACAGAGGTCAGCATAGACGCGGTCAATATTCACAGAGGTCAGCATAGACACGGTCAATATCCACAGAGGTCAGCATAGACAAGGTCAATATCCACAGATGTCAGCATAGACAAGGTCAATATCCATAGAGGTCAGCATAGAAATGGTCAATATCCACAGAGGTCAGCATAAACAAGGTCAATATCCATAGAGGTCAGCATAGACAGTCAATATCCACAGAGGTCAGCATAGACAAGGTCAATATCCACAGAGGTTAGCATAGACAGTCAATATCCATAGAGGTCAGCATAGACGCAGTCAATATCCACTGAGGTCAGCATAGACAAGGTCAATATCCACTGAGGTCAGCATAGACAGTCAATATCCACAGAGGTCAGCATAGACACGGTCAATATCCACGGAGGTCAGCATAGACAAGGTCAATATCCACAGAGGTCAGCATAGACACAATCAATATCCACAGAGGTCAGCATAGACACAGTCAATATCCACTGAGGTCAGCATAGACACGGTCAATATCCACGGAGGTCAGCATAGACAAGGTCAATATCCACTGAGGTCAGCATAGACAAGGTCAATATCCACAGAGGTCAGCATAGACAAGGTCAATATCCACAGAGGTCAGCATAGACACAATCAATATCCACTGAGGTCAGCATAGACAAGGTCAATATCCACAGAGGTCAGCATAGACATGGTCAATAGCCACAGAGGTCAGCATAGACAAGGTCAATATCCACTGAGGTCAGCATAGACACAGTCAATATCCACAGAGGTCAGCATAGACAAGGTCAATATCCACAGAGGTCAGCATAGACACAATCAATATCCACTGAGGTCAGCATAGACAAGGTCAATATCCACAGAGGTCAGCATAGACATGGTCAATATCCACAGAGGTCAGCATAGACAAGGTCAATATCCACTGAGGTCAGCATAGACACTGTCAATATCCATAGAGGTCAGCATAGACACAGTCAATATCCACTGAGGTCAGCATAGACAAGGTCAATATCCACAGAGGTCAGCATAGACATGGTCAATATCCACAGAGGTCAGCATAGACATGGTCAATATCCACAGAGGTCAGCATAGACAAGGTCAATATCCACGGAGGTCAGCATAGACACGGTCAATATCCACAGAGGTCAGCATAGACATGGTCAATATCCACAGAGGTCAGCATAGACAAGGTCAATATCCACTGAGGTCAGCATAGACACTGTCAATATCCATAGAGGTCAGCATAGACACAGTCAATATCCACTGAGGTCAGCATAGACAAGGTCAATATCCACAGAGGTCAGCATAGACATGGTCAATATCCACGGAGGTCAGCATAGACAAGGTCAATATCCACAGAGGTCAGCATAGACAGTCAATATCCACAGAGGTCAGCATAGACATGGTCAATATCCACAGAGGTCAGCATAGACAAGGTCAATATCCACAGAGGTCAGCATAGACACGGTCAATATCCACAGAGGTCAGCATAGACACGGTCAATATCCACGGAGGTCAGCATAGACAAGGTCAATATCCACAGAGGTCAGCATAGACACAATCAATATCCACAGAGGTCAGCATAGACACAGTCAATATCCATTGAGGTCAGCATAGACACGGTCAATATCCACAGAGGTCAGCATAGACACGGTCAATATCCACAGCGGTCAGCATAGACACGGTCAATATCCATAAAGGTCAGCATAGAAACGGTCTCACTTCACACTCTGTGTTGTAGTGGGGTTGCAAAATGAAAAAACGTCATTTATAACCGTTAACAAATGCAATAGTTGTGAGTAGATTCACTCAGAATAAAATTTAGCAAATTCTACGATACTTTTCCAGCCCTCCTTTAAAGCAGATTTCAAATAATCACCGTTTAACGCCTCTCTTCAGCACCATAATGCCTCTGTACTTTGTGGCGATATCCCTCAATTTGTTTTATTGCAAGATTTGTTCTCTGATCACCTAAATTTGTCAGGAAATGCTGACTCTTAACAAGAGCATTTTGAGCTTGAATATCTATTTGCAATATTTTAGATGAATATCATGATTTAGGTTGCATGGATGGCAAGCTTATCTGGGACTGGCAAAAGTACCCTGCTTTACACTCCATAGACTCGTAATGAAACGTTTATCATGTGTGGTCCACACGCATTGTTTATGAGAACTGTGATAGAAGGAGAATGTGTTGCAGAGGATTTAGACATCAGATGTGTAATTACAGTTGCCAACAGACAGTTGACAAAGCTGAGGACATGAATACGGTGGGAGCAAGCTGGTCTACTAAGTAATGCATTGAATGCTCACCTCACTGGGAGGGGGGACATCAGGCTGCTGTCACAATAACGGGATCGACTTCTCACCTGACCTGACACTGGCCTGACACTGGCCTGACACTGGTGGACGCTGGTGGACAGTGGTGGACGGGGGATGGCAATATCTCAGGATGGGTCAAACTCGGTATCACTGAGCTCATGTGCTGAGCCAGGCTGAAAGCCCAGCCCTCAAAGTTCATAGGTCACAGGTCACAGGTCATAGGTCATCAGTCAGCGGGTCACATCATTACACGTTTGGCCCTTAAGAGATTTTGATGCTATCTTCGACGAACTTTAAGCAATCTTGATTTTGGTGCCTTCACAGCTTGACTACAGGTATCACAAATGATTTGATTCTGTCACAACAGGTACAGATGCATTCGCCCATCCTCTCAATTTGACTTTGTGATTCCTCACAACTGTTGCTTGCTCTAGTGTATATGCACTGGCGGCCACTCATCGGATACATCAGCCTGTTATTGTGTATATGCACTGGCGGCCACTCATCGGATACATCAGCCTGTTATTGTGTATATGCACTGGCGGCCACTCATCGGATACATCAGCCTGTTATTGTGTATATGCACTGGCGGTCACTCGTCGGATACATCAGCCTGTTATTGTGTATATGCACTGGCGGTCACTCATCGGATACATCAGCCTGTTATTGTGTATATGCACTGGCGGCCACTCATCGGATACATCAGCCTGTTATTGTTTAATGCATACAGGATGGCTCTTATGCCAGGGACATTACTTTGTCTCAGCAAATGTCTCCCTGACCCTATAAATTATATCTTGATCTTGTTTGCTAATTCTTAGAACCTGACTGTTGCCATCCCACTGGGATGTTTGAAATACTGCCTGGTCCCTGCAGTGAGCAGGGGAGAAGCCCGGGCAAGAATAGAATGTGTGGTAAGACTTTATTTAGATGTACTTGATGGAAGAGGTTTTGAATTCGATCAGAACTCGAGGTCTTTTCAATTGGCCTCATACTTAGTACCAGAATGAGACAAGGAGTTCCCTTCACCTGTGTCTATTGTGTTTGACTGCAGTCTGTTGCCATTGACAACCTCTAGATGCTAAATGTCACCTCATCATTTATCGTAATTAAAGTTGACTGATATTAGGCCTAGCAATATTCTATTCACACAAAACATCAAATTAAATCCACAGTTGTAACTCATACAAGAGTGCTAATGTTTTAATTATTTCACAGATTCTATGAATAGAAATGTAGGAAATTCATGTTACATGTTAAATGGGAGTGGGGCACCATTCACAATCCCACCAGAAATGTCACTGAAATAGCTCAGAATTATAACTTACAAAGGAAACATGCTGTGCAATTAATTATTTGAGAATAGCGGATAATGTAAGTACTTGAAGGATGAACATTTGCTGTGTCTGTAAAATGGTGTACATTAAGCCATTAATTATTCAATATTTTCTGCCATTTTTATATTAGTCATTGACTGTTATTAAAGGAACTACCTCGTAACTTTATCAGCAAGTATCACAAACTTCTTATTCAGCATCTAGCCTTCTTTACAAGCAACCTGATCATCGTGGTTAATATGTTTAATAGGAAGCCGGTATGTTGCCACGATAACAAGGCACACAAGGTCAGAGGTCAAGGTTACAAGAAGGAACACAAGATGTTCATCACCTGGCAAATTAGAGTGTGAAGCGGCCCAGTTTAATCATCATTAAGGGGCTGCAGGCATCGCTCATCCCCATCTGAGGGTTACGCCAGTGTCTTTAACTTCCGTAAGCAAGTTAGATGGTGGTCTGGGATGATTGAAGGACCAGATCAGACGAGTTGTGAGAGATAAACGCAGCCACATGATTGGTTGCAGCATCGCTTCTATCATGTCCCCCACCATAAGGAACAGAACGGTCCAGAAATGTCATCACAGTCTTAATGATATAACCCCCAAACATTCTGGAAAAAAGCAAAGTTTATCATTCAAAATAAGTGGAGTCATGTTCCACTTTAGAGAGAGCTGCTGGACTTTCATATCCTGCCTATGGTAGCAGATATAAGGATTGGCAGTCCATTCTATTTATATTTCTGAATCTTTCCAATGTGATTACATTTTTATGACCCAAGGTGCATGTGGCACACTGTTAATAAACTGGCTCCTGTCAATATAAATGACAAGAACACGGCCACTCCTTCCATGCTGAATCTGGCCAATTAGTAAAGCCCATGTTCTCCAGGCTCTGATATAATGATGCTCCCCTTAATGCCCCTCCCATGATGCCCTCCTTAATGGCCCTCCCATGATGCCCCCCTTAATGGCCCTCCCATCATGCCTCCCATTAATGACCCTCCCATCATGCCCCCTTAATGGCCCTCCGATGATGCCCCCTCAATGACCCTCCCATGATGCCCCCCTTAATGGCCCTCCCATCATGCCCCCTTAATGGCCCTCCGATGATGCCCCCTCAATGACCCTCCCATGATGCCCCCCTTAATGACCCTCCCATGATGCCCCCCTTAATGGCCCTCCGATGATGCCCCCTCAATGACCCTCCCATCATGCCTCCCATTAATGACCCTCCCATCATGCCCCCTTAATGCCCCTCCCATGATGCTCCCCTTAATGACCCTCCCATCATGCCCCCTTAATGCCCCTCCCATGATGCCCGCTCAATGACCCTCCCATGATGCCCCCTTAATGACCCTCCCATGATGCCCCCCTCAATGACCCTCCCATGATGCCCCCTTAATGACCCTCCCATGATGGCCCCCTCAATGACCCTCCCATGATGCCCCCTCAATGACCCTCCCATGATGCCCCCTTAATGACCCTCCCATGATGCCCCCCTCAATGACCCTCCCATGATGCCCCCTCAATGACCTTCCCATGATGCCCCCTTAATGACCCTCCCATGATGCCCCCCTCAATGACCCTCCCATGATGCCCCCCTCAATGACCCTCCCATGATGCCCCCCTCAATGGCCCTCCCATGATGCCCCCCTCAATGGCCCTCCCATGATGCCCCCCTCAATGACCCTCCCATGATGCCCCCCTCAATGACCCTCCCATGATGCCCCCCTCAATGCCTCCCATGATGCCCCCCTTAATGGCCCTCCCATGATGCCCCCCTCAATGCCTCCCATGATGCCCCCCTCAATGGGCCTCCCATAATGCCCCCTTAATGACCCTCCCATGATGCCCCCCTTAATGGCCATCCCTCAATAAGTTTGAATTCACGTGACATCTTCCTGCAGCCCTCTGTAGACAAGTAACTACAGCCCCATAGTAGCAGCAATCATCACTGATCAGAAATATCGCCTCTGATGAGGGAATATTATGAAAGTTGTCTTGCACCAATAATAGATTGTGAATTGATATGGATCTTATCTACTTATCAGGAACCTCCAGGGGGAGGAGGTGCCTCCGAGCTGGCGGGGAGACCTCCCCATCACATATCGCTTCGGGCCAGGCTTCCGCAACCCAAGATGGTACGTACTCTCTCTCTCTAATATGTGATAACATAATGATAATCTCTACTGTGTAATATAGTAAGGTAATTCCTCTTAAATACCTTAAAAAAGTGATATTGCAAAATGTGTTTTGTTTGTTGCAGGAAGGTCCAGATGAAGATCTCAACTCATACCAAAAATGTGACTATTTATAATGCTTACGGCTTCATCCAGGGCAGCATAGAGCCAGGTATGTCGGAGGTGTGACTGTTTACATTGTGACTATTTATAATGCTTATGGCTTCATCCAGGGCAGCATAGAGCCAGGTATGTAGGAGGTGTGACTGTTTACATTGTGACTATTTATAATGCTTATGGCTTCATCCAGGGCAGCATAGAGCCAGGTATGTAGGAGGTGTGACTGTTTACAGTGTGACTATTTATAATGCTTACGGCTTCATCCAGGGCAGCATAGAGCCAGGTATGTAAGAGGTGTGACTGTTTACAGTGTGACTATTTATAATGCTTACGGCTTCATCCAGGGCAGCATAGAGCCAGGTATGTAAGAGGTGTGACTGTTTACAGTGTGACTATTTATAATGCTTACGGCTTCATCCAGGGCAGCATAGAGCCAGGTATGTAGGAGGTGTGACTGTTTACATTGTGACTATTTATAATGCTTATGGCTTCATCCAGGGCAGCATAGAGCCAGGTACATAGGAGGTGTGACTGTTTATAATGTGACTATTTATAATGCTTATGGCTTCATCCAGGGCAGCATAGAGCCAGGTATGTAGGAGGTGTGACTGTTTATAATGTGACTATTTAGGATGCCCGTTGCTCATCACTCTCTGATAATAGATATTAGGAAATATATCAATAGCATAAATTTGTTTTGGTGCTGGTTTCATAAACTGTTGCCGTTATTGATATACATTATAGAGATTGCTTTGCAATAATTGTTGTACATTATGCTATATTTCAGATCGCTATGTGATCATCGGCAACCATATAGATGCGTGGGTGTTTGGCGCAGTAGATCCGTCCAGTGGTACTGCCTGTCTCATGGAGCTGGCTCGGGGGATGGCTGACCTCCTCAAACATGGTAATCACATCTCATACTCACCCAGCCTGTACCCACCCAGCCTGTACTCACCCAGCCTGTACCCACCCAGCCTGTACTCACCCACCCAGCCTGTACTCACCCACCCAGCCTGTACCCACCCAGCCTGTACCCACCCAGCCTGTACTCACCCAGCCTGTACCCACCCAGCCCGTACTCACCCAGCCCGTACTCACCCAGCCTGTACTCACCCAGCCTGTACCCACCCAGCCTGTACCCACCCAACCTGTACTCACCCAGCCTGTACCCACCCAGCCTGTACTCACCCAGCCTGTACTCACCCAGCCTGTACCCACCCAGCCCGTACTCACCCAGCCCGTACTCACCCAGCCTGTACTCACCCAGCCCGCACCCACCAAACCTGTACTCACCCAGCCTGTACCCACCCAGCCTGTACTCACCCAGCCTGTACCCACCCAGCCTGTACTCACCCAGCCTGCACCCACCTAGCCTGCACCCACCCAGCCTCTACCCACCCAGCCTGTACTCACCCAGCCTGTACCCACCCAGCCTGTACCCACCCAGCCTGTACTCACCAAGCCCGTACTCACCCAGCCTGTACCTACCCAGCCCGTACCCACCCAGCCTGTACTCACCAAGCCCGTACCCACCCAGTTTGTACTCACCCAGTCTGTACTCACCCATCCTGTACCCACCCACCCTGTACCCACCCAGCCCGTACCCACCCAGCCCGTACTCACCCAGCCCGTACCCACCCAGCCTGTACTCACCCAGCCTGTACTTACCCAGCCCGTACTCACCCAGCCCGTACCCACCCAGCCCGTACCCACCCAGCCTGTACCCACCCAGCCCGTACTCATCCAGCCTGTACCCACCCAGCCCGTACCCACCCAGCCTGTACTCACCAAGCCCGTACCCACCCAGTTTGTACTCACCCAGTCTGTACTCACTCACCCTGTACCCACCCAGCCTGTACTCACCCAGCCCGTACTCACCCAGCCGGTACTCACCCAGCCCGTACCCACCCAGCCTGTACTCACCCAGCCTGTACTTACCCAGCCTGTACTCACCCTGCCTGTACTCACCCTGCCTGTACTCACCCTGCCTGTACTCACCCAGCCCGCACCCACCCAACCTGTACTCACCCAGCCCGTACCCACCCAGCCCGTACCCACCCAGCCCTTACCCATCCAGCCTGTACTCACCCAGCCTGTACTCACCCAGCCTGTACTCACCCAGCCCGTACTCACCCAGCCTGTACCCACCCAGCCCGTACCCACCCAGCCCGTACCCACCCAGCCGGTACCCACCCATCCTGTACCCACCCAGCCTGTACTCACCCAGCCCGTACCCACCCAGCCTGTACTCACCCAGCCTGTACTCACACAGCCCGTACTCACCCAAACTGTACTCACCCAGCCCGTACCCACCCAGCCCATACCCACCCAGCACGCAACCACCCAGCCTGTACTCACCCTGCCTGTACTTTTTAGTGAAATATTTCCACAGCTTATTATTATAATAGTTTGAAATTTTTTTAAATTTCTAATGTCCAAATAATTGAATACAAATGCAATGTAAGAGCCGGTTATAGTTTCGATATAATGTATCTTGTTTTTGTTGCAGGTTGGAGGCCTCGGAGGAGCATTGTGTTTGTGGGGTGGGGAGCCGAGGAGTTTGGCCTCGTGGGATCCAAGGAATGGGTCGAGGTCAGTACAACTCTCTTAACCCTCAGCCAAACATCCCACAAGGCTATTGTCATCTTCTCTGTGTCTGTCCATCAGTTACCCTCAGTTAATCTTACAGGGGGTATCTAACCATCAATCTATTTGTCAATGCAAATATGTAAATACTTTATCTCTCAAAGCCAAGGTTTTTAGTGAACTTGATAATTTGAGAACAATTTGTGAAAATAGCACCACCAGACTTTAACTACAGAAACATTTAATCATTGTTTCAAAATGGTATACTGATTGGTGACCTTGGCCTACATTTTAAGGTTGTCTAAGCAGATCTCTAAAATCTTGTGAATATGATTAAAAATTGCATTACCAACTTAAACCAAACAAGCACCTTTTCAAAATGATGGCTTGTCAGTATTCTTGACCTACATTTCAAGGTCATTTGACTCTATCTCTGAAAATTCTGTAACTGTTATTTCTCGAATATCGTGACCTCAGTTTGACATAGTTTGAAGTCATGTCCTGGCAGTCTGGAGAGAAATATTGATTTTGTTGTCTGCATTAATATGACATATCTTTCATATTTGTAGCATGACAACTCAGAACTTTCCAAGGTTATTTGATTGACCATTTATAAGCAGGATAGCAGATTTTGGGCTGAGGTTATACAGTTGACACTGAGATATAGGCAGTAAATGTGTCAGATCACTTTAACTTTGACATCTTTGAGAAGTTTTTCGCATCATCTGAGAGATCAGTTTTTGCTGATTTTTGCTGACATATTCCTTCCATTTTCAGCTTCATCATCCAAACTTGCTGACATGATTTGGTTTTTGCTGACACATTCTTTCTGATTCCAGCATCATTCGTCCATACTTTCTGACCGTGTTGTGGCTTATCTTAATGTGGACATCGCTGTGCAAGGTGAGTGCTATTAGATATTTATTAGATATCTGTGTTTCTGGACCTACTGTCCACTCTCAGTACACTTGGCCACCAGATGGCTCTGTGATGGGGTTTGCCTAAAGGTCTGCGATATTCATCCCACCATAGAGTTTCAGAACCAGGTGAAAAACAAATCTAAATCAGCAAAGCAATAACACAGTTGACAGGTGCCTGGCCCAGTCTGGTGAGGGGACCAGACAACACATAGATTTTGACTGGTTCTCTTCTGTTCTTTTTAAAACAATTCATTGATTAATAGGTTTGTTGACAGAATAACATATTAAATGATATAATAAAGATGTGATTGTTCCCAATATGAAATATATGATTATAAGAAATGTCCACAGGAGATTTATATGACAAGACAGCTTCAGCACAAGGAGAGAAGGAAGGAGAGAGACTAGCTGCCACCTCACTCACTTAAAAAGTTCCTCGTACTTAAAAGTAAAAAGCTGAATGGAGCCTAAGTGAGTTATGGGAAGAGGAGTGGATATTGTTAAGTAAAGCTCATAGTGAGTGACCTGGTATCCAGATGAGTTAAGAGAGTGCAGCTTATTTCAATGTTGGTCACCGTGGTTACTGCAGTCTGCTGATAGAAGTGAGATGAGAATGACACGGCCTTGGTAGCCCCCATCAGCGGAGTTGAGCAGTTTGGTCCCCCTATCTACCAGGCCATCAGTGTAGTGCAGCTTTAATAGGCAAACCTCATCCAATTGATGCTAAAGATGGAAATTGCTAATATCCCAGAGCAGGGTTGAAAAATATCAATATCTGATAAGATGGACATAAAAGCTAACCCTATTATCCCACAGAGTGTATCTGCAGTCTAAATGCGAAAAAAATATCACTTTGTTTTATCCAGGCAATTATACATTCCGTGGCAGAGGACTTCCACTATTATTCGATGCAATGCTTAAAGTAGCTAAGCGGGTAAGTGCAGCAGTGCCACCTAGTTGCAGAATTGTGGTGCCACCTAGTTGCAGAATTGTGGTGCCACCTAGTTGCAGAATTGTGGTGCTACCTAGTTGCAGAATTGTGGTGCCACCTAGTTGCAGAATTGTGGTGCTACCTAGTTGTAGAATTGTGGTTCTGCTGGGTTGCAAAATTTTGTTTATTTTGGCTTTGTCATAATTCCATTGTAAGGCAATTGCTAGCTTAACATTGATTATGTTTGATCAAGTATGAATGTTTTTGCATGTTTACATGGCAACCATTGTGATTTATGTATTGCACATGTTACCATAGCACAATCAATGTATTTTGCTTGTTACCCTGGCAACTGTGAAAGCAATGTAAAAGCACCATTGCCACAGTTGAAACTATGATTATCACTGTGGTTTATTATCACTGTGGTTTATTATCACTGTGGTTTATTATCACTGTGATTTATTATCACTGTGGTTTATTATCACTGTGGTTTATTATCACTGTGGTTTATTATCACTGTGGTTTATTATCACTGTGGTTTATTATCACTGTGGTTTATTATCACTGGTTTATTATCACTGTGGTTTATTATCACTGTGGTTTATTATCACTGTGGTTTATTATCACTGTGGTTTCACCCTATCCATGGCAACTGTCAAAGTATTGGGCGCGTTACTTTGATACCTCCACATTGGTAGTTGTTCCCCCGCTATCAATGTGTCAGCTACATAACCCAGGAAGCTGTGCATGTTACTGTCAACCTCTATTGCATGTTACCAAGGCAACCACTCGCTCTCGGCTGATGGGATGCCTCTCTTGCATGCCGCTGCCTTTGAAGCTGCTCGAAAGGTAGGTGGCGCTAGTGTTGTAATAGTTAATAGACAGACTGGTTGGTGGCGCTAGTATTGTAAAAGTTATTATTTTAAAATGAGGGGGATAAACAGACAGGTAGGTGGCGCTAGAGTTGTAATAGTTAATAGACAGACAGGTTGGTGGCGCTAGTGTTGTAATAGTTAATACTTTTAAATGAGGGGGATAAACAGACAGGTAGGTGGCGCTAGAGTTGTAATAGTTAATAGACAGACAGGTAGGTGGCACTAGTGTTGTAATAGTTAATAAACAGACAGGTAGGTGGCGCTAGAGTTGTTATAGTTAATAAACAGACAGGTAGGTGGCGCTAGAGTTGTAATAGTTAATAGGCAGACAGGTTGGTGGCGCTAGTATTGTAATAGTCAATAAACAGACAGGTAGGTGGCGCTTGTGTTGTAATAGTTAATGTTTTGATATGAAGGAATAAACAGACAGGTAGGTGGCGCTAGTGTTGTAACAATTAATAAACAGACAGGTGGGGGCACTAATGTTGTAACAGTTAATAAACAGACAGGTAGGTGGCGCTTGTGTTGTAATAGTTAATATTTTAACATGAGGGGATAAACAGACAGGTAGGTGGCGCTAGAGTTGTAATAATTAATAAACAGACAGGTAGGTGGCGCTAGAGTTGTATCCTCATGCTAAGATGTGTATGTGTGAAGCATGGCACTGAAAAGATTAACACATTTGTGAATTAATGAATAGACATTTATTGTATCAATTTTTGAGTTTGATTGAGTTTCACATTTAGTATTGCTACTATTATCAATTATGAATAATTTGATTTAAGATTAATTCCTGAATTGAGTACAGAATGTTTATTAAGCATTAAATTGAGAACAAAGTATTAAAATTACAAGGATTTGGAAGATCAAGTATTCGGAAACAAAGCAACTCATAACAAAGTATTTAACATTTGAATTCAATTCTCTCCACACCACTGTGACATGCACCTGGAACCTCCAGCAATTACTAATAACTGCTGAATGAGATCCATAATCATGCTGACCAGCAGTGGACAATGTGATATTTTACGGGTCGGATTTTTCGTTTTTATTTCAGGTACCTAACCCTGATCCGTTAGAGGTGGCACGGGGACGTCGCACTGTATACGATACATGGAGACTAGGTATGCCAGAGTACGACCTCACTGGATCCCCCACAGGAAAGCCCAGGTAAGCCCTCCTCACCTGCACCAGAACATAAATATATATGCTAAGACAGGATCAGCTTATACCACAACATGAGAATTTGGAAGATATTTGGGTCAGACGGAGGGCTTGGTCTCCATTAAGCAAATTTAACAATCTCAATTGACAATTTAGCTCTTAGTCCAAACTATTTCTTTGTGTTTGTCTTTTCAGAATACCAATATTAGGATCTGGAAGTGACTTTGACCCTTTTGTCACCCGTATTGGAGTGACAAGTGCAGATTTCCGATATCATTTTGATGAAGTGAGTTATACATGTTATATGTGAACTGGTTTATTAATAATGGATTATTCTTTTATTCATTATCAGCTATAATCATGATGAGAATGTTAAATTGAATTTTCACACTGAAATATATCATTTAGATTTTAGTATAAACACAATGATCATAGTTAGGACTCGCATTATTACTGAGGAATGTGACGAACCAAAGAGAATTAAATGATATGTGAATTGTCAAATTAAAATTCAACCACAAATTAAAGTTTAATTATAAAGGTAAAGTGTTAAAACTTGGCAGGCAAATTGATGTGGGAGGTTAGTTGACTGATGGTTGTATTGTATTATTCAGAGGTTGGGTATATCCTCCTACCCCTTATATCACTCAGCCTGAGTTTATAATCCTCTAGTATGTTGGTGGGGGGGGTTAGTTGACTGATGGTTGTATTGTATTATTCAGAGGTTGGGTATATCCTCCTACCCCTTATATCACTCAGCCTGAGTTTATAATCCTCTTGTATGTTGGTGTGGGAGGTTAGTTGACTGATGGTTGTATTGTATTATTCAGAGGTTGGGTATATCCTCCTACCCCTTATATCACTCAGCCTGAGTTTATAATCCTCTGGTATGTTGGTGGGGGGTTAGTTGACTGATGGTTGTATTGTATTATTCAGAACCGACCCCACTAGCACAGTTGGTAGAGTGTAGGATCTGTGCCTTTGTTGGTTAAATAAGTGGAGGGCGGAAGGTGGTGGGTTCGACTCCCACTGCCGGCAGTGTTACTTTCACACTGGGTAAAAGGCTCGAAAGTCGACCTGATATGGCCATTGTTGCTGAAAAGGTCGTAAAAACACCATTTCACAATTTTTTTTTTTGTATTATTCAGAGGTTGGGTATATCCTCCTACCCCTTATATCACTCAGCCTGAGTTTATAATCCTCTGGTATGTTGGTGGGGGGTTAGTTGACTGATGGTTGTATTGTATTATTCAGAGGTTGGGTATATCCTCCTACCCCTTATATCACTCAGCCTGAGTTTATAATCCTCTGGTATGTTGGTGTGGGGGGTTAGTTGACCGATGGTTGTATTGTATTATTCAGAGGTTGGGTATATCCTCCTACCTCTTATATCACTCAGCCCGAGTTTATAATCCTCTTGTATGTTGGTGTGGGGGGTTAGTTGACTGATGGTTGTATTGTATTATTCAGAGGTTGGGTATATCCTCCTACCCCTTATATCACTCAGCCTATGAGTTATTCCATCTGATGGAGACACATATAGACCCAGAGTTCAGAGTAAGTATTATCCTATACATCCTCTAAGATCAAATACGTACAAACAAAATAAAAATGAAATCATTTCTAAAGTCATTTAAGGTCTATAATCCACAATCAGTTTGAAGCATCGGGAGTGAACTTCGTGTGGTCTCGTATATTTACGTAACTGCATTCGGCTCTGCATGCTCAGGGGGATTCCAGGATGAGAGTGAGGCTATGACGTCAGTGGGGGGTATTTCTCATACAGCACACATAGTGTCCAGCTGCAATAACTGAGTCGGTTGAATTTAAATAATAAAAGTTTAAGACTAGCTGGTTAAGTTTACTTTTTCTGTGCTAAATTAACAAATAACATGACTTTGAACACATTTAAGCCAAAAAAACATAAGTCTGTCCCAGTGTTTCATTGTGTATTATAGACCTTAAACAAAATAAAAACACTCTAACTTTATTTTTGTATGTTGTTTTCTAAAGAAGTTCTTGAGAAGAGGCAGCCTAACTGCACATATATGATTGGGACTAAGATGTGGCTTGTTTGTGCAGTATCATTTAGCAGTGTCGCAGTACGTGGGCGAGTTGGCACGGGAGCTGGCTGATTCACTCATTGTGCCCTTTGACGTGGCGGAATACCCAAAGCGACTCAAAGAATATGCCGATGATATCGAGTATTACTATGGCACCCTTATACGTAACAATGGACTGGGTAAAAACCTGGGTAAGTGCAATATGCTTCATACATGGTCAAGCCTTCCACTATGACTCCAAGCAACACAACACCAAGCTTACATTGAAACATTTTATAAACAAACCTTTATGGTAATGTATTTATGTCTTTTGATATTCTTGATAAAAATCAGGGGTTAATGAGGTTAATATCTAACCTAAATGTAAAGTATCAGGACAAGACATTGGTTATTCCTAATCTTCCGGTAAATGGAGGATAAGGGGTTAATCACCTAAATCTGTTTTCAGATTATTTCCATCAGGCTTTGAATGACTTTGAGGCATCTGCGAGGGCTTTTAAATACCGGCTTACTAAGGTCAACACAAACAAGTTAGTATTATAAACAAATGCTCATGTAATATTTTACACTTCAGCATGTCATACACACTGTGATCTGAAAGAATATCAAAACAATTTGCCTGTGAATACTTCTTAAGGGATATTTTTCATCATACACCTCAGAAAAAGACAATAACCTATTTTTGGTCTAAAAAAACATCAACAACTGGAATATCATTTATGGTAATATCTCACCATATAATTATATAATGCAATTTTTATTACAATGTCATGTATTTGACATAAATTATTTCTCAATAAGACATTCAGGCATATGAAAATGTTTACATCTGAGGCATATGAAAATGTATACTATTTTTACAGTCCTATTGAGGTACGGAGTGTGAATGATCAGATGATGTTGCTGGAGAGAGTGTTCATTAATCCGGAAGGATTGCCCGGCAGACCACTAGACCGGTAAGAACATGCCATTCCCTACTTTATATATATACATGTATACATCATCAGTGTACATTGTGTAATTCACTGTCATTCCAAGTTACATTTTATATTTGACAGTCAAATTATTCACTCTCTGGAATATGTCAGTTGCAGGCATAATTAGATTTTTGGACAAAAATAAAATCATCATACCCGGAGATAAAAACAAATTGCTGTCTTGAGAGTTAATTGGTTTGTGGAATGAAATAAGACTCTGATATTATCCTTGTTTTTGTTTGATCACAAAATAATTTGGATATTTCTATAATATATTTGTAGTCATGTGGTGTATGCGCCGAGTGCTCATGACAGTTACGCTGGGTCGAGTTTTCCTGGGATCATTGACAGTTTGTTTGACATAGAGAAGGCGACGGTGGTGGACCGTGCCCAGCGCTGGGACCTGGTGCATCAGCAGCTCTCTATAGACACTTACTTCATCAAGGCTGCCGCCAATGTGCTCAAACCCCCTAATGACCTCTGAGCCCCCTAATGACCTCTGAGTCTCCCAACGACCTCTGAGCCTCCTAATGACCTCTGAGTCCCCCTATGACCTCTGAGCCCCCTAATGACCTCTGAGTCTCCCAACGACCTCTGAGCCTCCTAATGACCTCTGAGACCCCTATGACCTCTGAGACCCCTATGACCTCTGAGTTCCTAATGACCTCTGAGCTCCCTAATGTCCTCTCAGCCCCCTATGACCTTTGAGCACCTACTGACCTCTGAGTCACTTATGCTTTATATCCAAATTAAAAGAACCATTGAACATTTTATATTGAAAAAAGAACCAATTTCTCAAAAGAAAATATTAATTCCATGTATTTATATATATGAAAAAAATCTTTTAATGAGAAATATTGATGATGTATCTGATATGTCTTAGTTAAAGAACTATATTTTTATGGCTATTGCACACAATCAAAGTAATGTAGACCAATTATAAAATAGATGAATAATGGCTCCATACGCAAGCCATAAATAATTACTCAGGAACAACCATATGGTATATAGGAAGGTCCATTTGGTAATGCATAAGAACTGTAATGAGTAAGAATTATATGGTAATGAGGAAAATCATATGGTTATGAGGAAGAATTATATGGTAATGAGGAAAAATCATATGGTAATGAGAAAGAATTATATGGTAATGAGGAAAAATCATATGGTAATGAGAAAGAATTATATGGTAATGAGGAAAAATCATATGGTTATGAGGAAGAATTATATGGTAATGAGGAAGAACCATATGGTAATGAGGAAAAACCATATGGTAATGAGGAAGAACTATGCTAATGAGGAAGAACCATATGGTCATGATGAAGAACTATACGGTAATGGGGAAGAATTATATGTTATTGAGGAAGAATTATATGTTAATGAGATAGAACCATATGGTTATTACATTCATTGCCATTTTACATGTGAGACTGGGTGATCTAATAAAGAGATGTCATAACCTTGGTGAAAAAAACACACACTATATATTAGATAAGAGGAATAAATGATTTATTTGATTAACCTTCATGTTATTATGGAGCCGGCACTGACTGACTGTAGGAATGCTCTCTGCTCTCTGCTCTCTGCTCTCTGCTCTCTGCTCTCTGCTCTCTGGCAGTTGGGATCAGTTTGTGTGGGACTGAGAGGGCTCGGATAGTGGACGACTTTACCCTGAATTTGTCAACTATTTGCTGGTGAATGCTCTCCCAACTTGAAAATATGGCAATAGCAATGTAATTTGGCATATCTGAGTAACCGAGCAATGTAATTTAGCATATCTGATTAATCTTAAGCTCTTTTTCAAGGTCACTGGAACCAATTTTCATATGTAAATGGGATGTTTGCTCGAGCTCTCCAAATGGAATGATCACTTTGCATATGTAATGTTCATTTCACATGGTTATAGTTAATTTAATTCAAGATCAAGATCATGATCTGCATAGAATTTATATTCTCAAGGATAAAAACATCAATGTTAATGCAACTTGGCAAAAATAATCAACCTATATGGGAAAATCAAACACGGCATTTTTTTGGTGACCTTTACCTATTTTCAAAATTCTAGACCCTGATTATGTAATCTGAATAGCATCTTTTGCCAGCACACTTGTCCTGTCTATAATTTGTTTTGCATTGATTTATGATTTATAACTAGGTCACTGAAATGTACTTCAACTCAACTCAAACAGACATAATGGACCAATGAGTTAAGTATTAGAAGTCCTTGATGTGGATTCAAAGGTTACATCGTTTAGAACAGTAGGAACCTGCTCCTTGCTTCCAGATTTAAGGTTGAGACTATTTACAATGCTATAATAGAATGGTTAGTGGATGAATGAAGCTCAGCCAGGGCTGAAACCATTGCCAACCAGAGTGGCTTGGTCATGCACCAACACAACCAAAATGACCTTGAATGAAAAAGTCTATTTGAAAGCAAAACATTTTGTATCAAATTTTGATTAATATAAGTAATGATTAATATTTTTAAGTAAAAAAATAAGCAAAAAATTAAAACAATTATAATAAAGTTTTATAAAATGGAAAGTTGTTGATAAGAACTTAGCTGATACATATGAAGAATTTATAATTCCATTAATTTGTCAATGTGCTCTTATGGCATATTAATTGAGTTGAGGCAGGTTTTACCATTATAAGTAGGAGACCGATGAAGTTGTTGCAGATTGAGTATATTACTAAGCCAAGTTAATGTTTATTTCTCTTGGTACCAATGAACACAGCACCGTCTGTAGCAAACAAGGATGGTAACAGTTCTGCACTTATGGAACCAATTCAAATTTAACCGTTATTTCCAATCCCACTGAGAACGTTCAAAGAGTCCCAGGTGCCATAGAATGTCATACTAGGAAAAAGGTGCTATTTTACCCGATCATAACCTTCATGTCTTTGCCCGTTATCCTTATCTTGACAAATCATTTGGATTTTCTGGTATGAAAGGTACACTGGTTAGTTATGTTACTGAAGTGTAAAGTCATGATTTGCATAAATTAAATCTAATACATATGCTGAACTATGATTGGTGCATACCATTGCAGTGCCTTGTATCATGTGACTAGTGTCATGTGATCGATATCATGTGACAGGAAGATGCTCCTTATACAAAGAAAGACAATGGGACACTTCTCACTATCGACGAAACACATCTTTAGATTACGTCCAGGAAACCCCACTGGGAATAAACATCCAGGGAAAATCCTAGGAACATTATGGCACAGCTTTGGGGATCACCTGTAGTGCTGAAATAAAATAAGGAATTTCAAGGACGTTTATTGTCCTTGAATTATCATTCCTTCATACATTTGCAGTTGTAAATGGGATGCATTTGTTCATTAGATTACAGGCTTTAGACCCAAATTATTTTACATGGAAAAATATACTCGGAATATTTGACATGTGATTATTCTTTGAAATGTATATTGACATGCAATGTACATTTTCACCGAGACAGATTATAAGTATATTGTACTTTTATACTATTATTTATGACAGAAGAATAATGGTCTCGGTTAAAATGATTTTAGGATAATTGTGTATAAAATGTTAAAAAATATTCTGACATATATTAAAAATAAGAAAATGTATATATTGAAATCAGGTATTACAAAGTGAAGGACTTGTATCAAGTGGGATATGCATAATGCATTCTAGGAGATACTGCCCTGTGTTTTAATAGGGATATATACACTTAAAATGAAATGAATGATGGCATGGTGTATTGGTGATGACTCTTAATACAAATATATGAAACATCACAAACTGTTAATTCTCAATAAAGATAGTTGCCCAAGTGACAAAATGGAAAATCTCAGATATCTCCTTCAGGATATCTACTTTATATATATGTTTCTCAAATAAATAGAAGTCCATACCATTCTGACAATTTTGCATTTGTTTATCAACAGGTTGTGGCGATGATATAGCGCAAACAAAACAAGAAGCCACCCTAACCAACTCCATGTGCTATGTATTAACAGTGTATAGAACATCTGTGATTTATCTTTCAGGAACAGAGTGAAAACTAATGGTCAATTCTTTGAATCACCAAATTATCATTTATATGTTCTGAAGAAAACAAAATGTCAGAACATTGAACAAATTCATTTAATAATGAAACTCAAGTGTTGTAAGTTGGGGGTCATTGCCACATTAGCCATATCAGCAACTGAGTCAATTGTGTGTGCTTGAATATTTCTCTTCAGTTGTCTTGGAGTTCCATTGAAAGCATTAAATTCGGGTTCTGTTCTCAGAAAAATGGGTTTACTAATCTATCTGTTAAACATTTAAAAATAGTTCAAGAATAGAAGTTCGGAAAATTACAGCAAAGGAATTGTTATATTTCAGTAAGTAAATTGTAAGTATCTTATGTTTGTGAATGTTACAAAATATAAGTGATTCAATATAACATTCTTTACTGAAAGCAGAATAAAAGAGTTATGATTTGTATGTATTGTGTTTGTTATTTTTCTGTGGTGAGGGCGAGACATTTTCTCTCTGTCAATGAACTTTGATATTCTCTGAAATTATGGTCAGAGTTCTTAGTTATTAGTAGGTAAGATGTATTTCCACGGGACCAATTATACCTTTTTACCATAAGGCTCAGATTTTTCATATATTTATTGATTTTAAAAAAGTTTTCAAAGAGGCTGCCATTTTGAATAAAATGAGAAATATCATCCAATGAGAATACAGATAATGAAAGTTGGACCCAAATCTAATATGTAATATGCATTTTATTATCTTCCGAAATATAATAATAATAATAAAATTTATATCGCGCTGATACCAGTCAGGACTGTTCATAGCGCTATGCCCAGAACATGCATTCTGAAAAGATGAGTTTTGAGTCTATTCTTAAAGGAATCGACTGTAGTGCTAATTCTAATGTTAGATGGTAGCGCATTCCAGAGTCTGGGGCCAATAGCTGAGAAAGCCCTATCACCCACAGTCTTCAAGCGCGTTTTTGGCACACATAGGTAGGTACGATCATTTGACCTAAGGTCCTTGTTTCACGTGCAATATATCACGCAGGTAAGGGGGTGCCTTACCATTTAGTGCTTTCCAGGTCATTAAGAGAATTTTAAATTTTATTCTAGCATATAGCCTTTGGTTAAAATGTCTGATGCAACATGCTGGTGATGGAATCCCCCAATCTTGGGTATATTATTTTTACCACTTGACTGTTCTAGACCTACAAAGTTGGATAAAATCAGTGACTTTAAAGAATAATTTATGACTCAATATGCAGGTATCTCTAGAAAATGAAAAAGCAATGAGGATAGCTCTAAGGCCATTGTTCCATTGTTTTGATATATTTTTAAAGTTTTAGATGGGATGGTATTGCAGCACGTATAAAATCTTATCATTATTCTAGATGTCCATGATACAGGGGGACCAGGTGTTATTGTAGCAGGTATGGGTATTGGAATAAATATAGTAACCACTTGATGTATGAGAATAAACAAGATGTCTGTGTTTCCACACTGACGTGCACATACGGTTTGTGTCTTAACTTATATCTATATGTATATATTTGGCCATTATAACATTGTAGAAGGGCATTTTAACATGGTAGCAGAGCATGGGAGTTGATTGCATATTGTTGTAAAGAATATATTGAGTGGAAAAAATGGAGTGATCCTGCTAATTCTAAACCAGGAGTGAGACTTATTGCAGGTAGTGAGACTTATTCAGTGGTACTAAATATGGGCCATGCTTACATCAATGTCACGTCCTGAAGATTTAAGAACAATAATATTACCTTTTTGGAATATGAATATTAGTGTAAGGAGAGCATAAATATTTCAACAAATTGTGGAAAAATATTGAAATAAATAAAAAAAATGGCGTTAAAAATGAAAGACCATTTTCAGTGTCACCTTTGTTCAAGTCTCAGCCAACTGACAACACAACTTCAACGGCTAATAACTTTTACAAATATTAATATTTCTTTCTCAGATTTTCACATATCATTTCAGATTATCAGTATGCAGATTATGATTCCATACTTAATATTATGTTTGGATGGTTATTTCTTTGAGAAAAAAACTCCCAAACTTTGCTGATTTTTGGCCATTCATTTAAGTCAGAGACAGTCATGGAATTATTTGGTTACATTTCCAAACTTCGATTTACTATAACTCTGACTAAATATTATATCAAATATACCAAGCGTAAGAGTGCACAACCAATTCTAATACACAGAGGTCATGAAAAAAAGCATCCATTTTGTGAAACCAAACTCCCATTGACTTACTATGGGATCAAACATGTCTGACATTTTGTCTCCACTCCTGTCAATTCCCATATTGTTTTTCAAAGAGGTTTTATTTATCCTTTCTGGTTACATATCTAAACATGATCTAAAAGGTTTTAACTTCAAAACCTATTCCATAGAGGAAAAGAGCCATAGAGGTGCACAACATCATTATTTGAGACAAGGTAATTAAGGAAAGTGGTCCGTTTGCCAGCTTTCACCACCAGGTGGCTTTATCAAAATTTGAGAAATTCCCTTCATGTTTTTGCTACTCCATCAAAAGTCAGTTAAAAATAAGTTTATACATTATTCATTTTGATATTCCTGCCATAACGAATAAACATCAGTAGGTTCATTTTGTAACAGAACGATAAGCAAAGTGGTTTGTATGCCACCCGGTGGGCCCGTGCCTAAAGGGTTAACTCGTTGTCCTTGTAAATCTGTGACCGGGTGGGTTGTCATGTCAAGGACCTGCGACATGACAATTCAGTGAGGAAGCACTATATCTGCTACAAGTAGGTCTCATCACGAAATGACTGAAATAATGTTGAAAGTGATGTAAAACCCCAAACAAACCAAACAAAGCCACCAGGTGGCACTGTTTATATTCAGATTAGATATTTTGATTATTGTTGATTTTACTTATTTCTTCAGGTTAATTAAAAAGATTGAGGGTACCGGTATATATGATACCTCAGAGATGAGCCAAGCTCTCAAACATTACTGTTTTTCCCTAAAGCCAACATATCTGACGCCACGGGCCGTGGCGCAGTTGGTTAGGGCGCCAGCTTATTAGCACCAGTTCCTCTGTGGTGATCCAAAGGTCGTGGGTTCGAACCCCGGCCATGCCGGGATTGAACTCATGATACAATTTCCCACATGAGCTGAGGCCTGTGCCAAAGGGTTAACCCGTTGTCCTTGTAAATCTGTGACCGGGTGGGTTGTCATGTCAAGGACCTGCGACATGACAATTCAGTGAGGCAGCACTATATCTGCTACAAGTAGGTCTCATCACGAAATAACTGAAATAATGTTGAAAGTGATGTAAAACCCCAAACAAACAAACAAACCAACATATCTGACAAAAAGAGGAAAGTCGCAGGTCAGAGTACCAGCGGTAGAGATTAAAAATATGAGCTGGCATCCTGCTGAGAACATTTGCTTGCCGAGATTACTACTCAGATTAGTGGGGTGTGTGGTCAGTTTCACATGTCTAAAATAATGGGGAATCTTCACATACACATCTGAGCATTATTACTACTTATATTTCTTCATTCAAATTGTGGTTTTATTTCACAGTCAAACTAAAGATTGCAATATTTGAATCTATGTTAAATATAGTACAATACAGAAATTCAAATTCTATATTTTTAATATAGTATTTAAACAACTGTGAAACTACGGAAACTGTTTTGGAGGCATTGACACCATTTCCAAAAGGTGATCTTTGCACATGAGAGTACAAGCATTGTTGGCTGAACTCACCTGACTGGAAAACAGAAAAATACACATATACACAGGTGGCATGTGACCTGTTGATTTCCATTTTGACTCATATGGTCAAATATTCACAATTCCACATTTTGGTGGAAAATATTGTTTTGGAATAATATCCCAATCTGATGGAATGTATTTAAGAATGACCATTGTTGAGGCAAAATGTTGAGTGAGCCATCTAGTCATGAGAAAAGGTCAAATCATATCATCAGACCTGTGAGACACATGCTAATACTTAAACATATGGAACAATTGCATTGCACTGGATATATTCATACATGCTTGAAATTTATACTTGAAGTTTAAAATCCATGATAATATTTATAAGTCACTTTGCAAACGTGTCTTAGCTCAAATAAAATCAGAATATGAAGATCTCATTTTTGTCTCCTGCAGAAAGTTATTAATGTTTATATTTTCTATGTTTTCAAAAAGCATATTCAATTCAATATGTTCTGACATGGATATTGCTCATATAAGACATACTTTATTCTTTTGTATTTTATGAGTTCTGACTTTCATATTGGTCAAAAAAGATCCCAACATGAAGATTTCACCTTTGTGTATTGTAGGCATTATTTTTCATACTTTCTATCAAAACAAAAGTTGTTTCATTTCTGTATGGTCCGATGTGCATATTGCTAATATAAAACTTCAAAATAAAGATTTCAATTTCAGCATGACAAAAAAATAAAAGATACTTGTTCCCACCAGGAATTGAACCCCGGACCATTAGAATGGGAGACAGATGTCTTACCCACTAAGCCATGTTGAATAATACAATTTGACCTTCTCACTGGTAAATCAAACAAACAGTCAACATCTTTATCACTTCATCAAGTTATTTTATAAAGTGATATTCAGTAATTTCACACAGCAGTCTAAGTTAAATTTATAGACTAAAATCTTCCAAATATATATGTTGGTCTAAGATGATATCAATAGTAATCCTAATAGATCAAAAGAAACAGATATCTATAACTCATCTCTCATTTCAATCTAACCATTTTCTAGTCGATTCTGTGTAGGAAGGTATATAAGGTTAGCATGTATTTATTTATACTGAATATGAGGTGTGTCATATAATGCCCAGACACAATTTATATATCTAACTCGAACTCATAAAACAGAAAATTGTAATAAACCAAAGAAAGTCAGTTACTGGAGTGGTGCACATTTTTCTGGAAAAGTCATATAGAAAGTAGTCCAGTAGGATGTTAGTTTCATAGGGAGTTAATGTGTTAATATATACGCCAGCTTATTTGATACATCCCTATCAGAAAGCCTACCAATGTTGGACTGCAAAGATCTGCCTTCAAACCCAGGTATTGTGTTAGGACCTATTCCCAGTACTGACAGACTTACCCAGTGATATATCACCCAAAACTAATGGAACTGCACTGGCACCCGGTGAGGGCACAAATTTAATTTAAAATTCTCCTTTACACCACTAAATGGTTTCGTGATGAGACCTACTTGTAGCAGATATAGTGCTGCCTCACTGAATTGTCATGTCGCAGGTTTTTGACATGACAACCCACCCGGAAAACGGGTTAATCCTTTAGGCACGGGCTTCAGCTCATGTGTGAAATTGTATCATGAATTCAATCTTGCCACGGCCGGGGATCGAACCCACAACCTTTGGATTACCACAGAGGAACTGGTGCTAATAAGCTGGCGCTCTAACCAACTGCGCCACAGATCGTGGGATTTAGAATCTGTGGATCAGGACGGTTCTATTGACATGATTGACACGATGATCAAAAGGTAATTTTTTTTCTTATCGGCGTTGATTACCTGAGGTGGCAATCTTCACTTCAGGAAAAAAAAAAAGGTTTTCAGTTCGAGTTTGAGTTTGTTGTATCTTTTCTCTGATGCTGGAGAAGATTCCTAACAATCTCGATAGTGTATCACACCTAATTTCTATTCTTTGATGCTACAATTACATTATATCTCAGTATTCTGAACACATCATGTGGGTTCATTGTCAATATCTTTAAACTCACCACTATAGCCATGAGTGATAAATCATAAGGTGTGTCACACCATCTCACATTTCTCTTTGATGCCTTCTTAAACATCATCACTTGTTTCTGTTTGATGTCTTCCTAAACCCAACAAATTCCCAGCATATAAGTAATATCATGGTCCCATGTGAAAACCATTAACATTCACAGACAAGAGTGTAATATGTATTATTTATATTGTAAATAAGCACATAGTGCATTATAATTTTTTTAGCTGCAATATATTTGAAAGAAATAAAAAAGTTGTTTTTTAAAAAGCTTGTTTGTTTCATTTATAAGGGGGGGTCAAAACTATTTTAGAATCGAAAATATACATGCATTAAGCTGTCAGTCCATGAACAGCTGCATGTCAGCTCTGTAGTCAGTTTATATATAATGAAGATCTGTTTTTTTATTGGCCCAATTTACAAAAAAAAACAACATCAATTTGTATATTACAGCTGTTTCTGTTAGTCTGAGCAGTAATCTGTATCATTCCAGATTGGTGATTGTTATCATAATTGAACTTTTTCACCATTCATCAATTAACATAAATTATATCTTTTGAAATCCACTGCTGATAAATGTGTTACATGTGGAGCATCTTTTTTTTGTTTTATACATGATAATCTGAAATTACAAATTTGCAAGTGATGTCCCAAAATTTGTGGAATGTATCATAAGAGTAATTGTGTATTTGCATTAAAGCTTGTTATGATATTATCATTTGCAGGAATGTGCATCATTATTAGCACTATGAACAGTTAAAATTACTGATCTGCGTCACTAGCCCAGATTATATGGACAGATGGACACCATGCTACACTATATCACCAGCTAGTATTGACCACCGGTCACTATGCTTACCAGCTAATATGAACTGATCAGAATGAGACATTTCAGATTTTAGTGAGTCATTGTCTCCCTCACAAACAAGATTCCTGCAATATATTATTTATGTATGTGATACATGCTGACATATTAGATTAATAAAAATCTCAAATTCTGACAACTACAAAAACTGTATGTCTGTAAATATCAAAAATTATATGTGAATAATCTTCATTTTTTCCATCTTTAATATGTTATTCTTTAAATGATGTCCCAGTTTTTGTTAATTCTTGTGGCAGGACTGAGCAAATAATGCCACTTTCCTCTGGATGAGAATATAAAAATGATACACCTGAGTAAAAAAATTGTTTTACATAATTATTCATTAAACCCATTATAGAATGTATGAATGGAATAACAGGATTCAAAAAATATTATTCTTGATTCTCAGGAGTTACTTATAGTTAAATTAATTAAGTTCTGTACCATCAATTCATTGTCCTGATTAACATACCCTCAAACAAAAAGTGATTTAAATTCTGGATACATATTTTGTTCATTTTAAGAAATTGCATTTTAGTCAAATCTTTTTAATTTTGTCGTCCCATATGTGAGTAACTACACTTCGTTTGGCAGAAAAAAATGGAATTTTGGAAGACATTTTCCCCACTGCATGTCAGCTCTAGGGTTACCTTAATATAGCTGGTGGTCTCCTGGAAGCTGCCTCCAAATTTTTGCTCTCCATACCTGACTACTTTACACCACAAGACAGTAAATATCATAAGAAAGATATTGCTCTGGATCACCTGCTAATATGGACAAATCCTTCATCCCTAAGACACTGCCAATAACAATGATATTATCCAAATTGAATACCCTGTATTTTTTTCTTTATGTCAACAGAATTCTTTAGGTCACATAGACACCTCTTATATTTTTAACTAATGGTAAATATATGGTTTTTAATGATTTATTGGCAGTGTTCCGTCCTGATAACGGTTAGTGGCCCATACAGTCTACCCAGGACTCGTCAGTTAGGGATAGACCATTAGTTTGAGCCAACTCAACAAAACTATGTTAGCAATACGTTACGAATACTCGGCATGCTCGTATTCATTGGAAATCTCGTCGATATGCGTGTAATGTCTGGGGGAAGGCTACGTAAGTACAAATATGAGACAAAATGACTCAACAGCATGTCTAGCAGTAGGAAGCCATATTGAATGTTTTATTTGTTCCATTCTACAGTGTCACCTAGTGGCGGTTCTGTTATATCCACCAGAGGACAGTATTGCATGTACTATATTCTACATCCCCCCCTTTAACTAATGTCCCTTTCTTTAGTTGACAGAAGTAATTTAAATTTCACTTTAAACCTTACATGAAATTTTACATAGTCATTTTCAAATTTTCAATACACAAAAAATTACATTTAACATGCACACATCCGGGTCACTCATAAGCTCATGACAATACACTTTTTTTAGACACAATAGTCATCCATAACTAACAGTTCCATTTATAATCAAACAATTATACATATAATTCAATGTTGATAATACACATATTGAATAGTGAACTATGACTTGCTAGTTACCATTAACAATATGACAAACTTTATGATAAACTATGTCTGGCTAGTTATCATTTGTCCGCAATGTCATCAATACACATTTAAAATTGTCAGCAATAAACAATATACATTGTTACATACAATGAGCACATGTGATATAAGAATATACTAATAACCACTCAACTAATACAATACTTGTGTAATATCTCAGGTTATGACAATATCACATGCTTACAAATCAAGTCTCACAGGAGCTTTTACTTGTCTCCCTGACCTTGTGGTTACATGCTTGGGTGTTACTGGGTTTGATACATTCACATCTGAACCTTTGCTTGTAATAGGCAACACTGGGCTTGTAACAGGCTTTGATACCTCCAGACCAGCTGTGGTATCAGGCTGAACATTTGGTTCTGGCATTTGAGGTACCCTGCTGATACTACCAAAACCAACTCCAGTGGGGCGAGTCTGTACCAAGGGTGTACCATTAAATTTCTCTGCCATAGGGGGTGGTGGTCCTAACTCCTTAGTTGGGAACAGATGTCTGCGATTTCTGCGATATTCCTTGCCTGCCTCATTTTGAACAAGGTATGACCTAGGAAATTCTGCCTGCTTTTGAATTTCCCCATATTCCCATTTCCCATGAGGATTTTTGAATCTCACCTTTTCCCCTTTGTCCATATCGGGTCTCTCCTTGCCTGCCTTTTTGTCATGGTAATACTTTTGTTTTTCCTGGCGGGCTTTGAGATGTTTCTGCATGGGGGGTACAAGGTGTGGTTTCAACAAATGCACATTTGTAGGAACGCGCGACTTCAGCAGTCTACTGTTGAGCATCTCACTGGGAGAATACCCATCAGTACCATCTAAAGGCGTATTCCGGTATTCAAGCAGAGCTTGATATGGATCTGTTCCAGCCATTTCTGCTTTTTTCAACAGATTTTTTACTGTTTGTACAGTCTTTTCAATTTGCCCATTGGACTGAGCAAACCCCGGACTACTGGTCACCAGTTCAAACTCCCATTCTTTTGAAAATTTCTGAAATTGCTCATCAGTAAACTGTGTCCCATTGTCAGAAACAACTTGGTCTGGTGTACCGGCTCTGGCAAACACATCTTTGCATGCCAATACAATGGTGGGACCTTTCTGATCAGGCAACAGCAGAACTTCTGGGAATTCGGAATAATAATCTACCATGATCAAATATGATGGACCACTGTACTGAAACAAATCCATGGCAATCTTTGCCCATGGTCGATCTGGAATCTCATGACTGATCAATGGCTCAGCTGGCATTGCCTTCCGGCATTGCTGACACACTGGGCACTGGGACACCATGTCCTCAACTTGCTTGCCCATACCTGGCCAAAACAGTACCGCTCTCGCACGGCGTTTGGACTTCACGATACCCTGATGCGACTCATGTATCCGGTTCAGCATCTCGCGCTGAAGGCTTCTCGGCACTATGATCTGGTTGTCCCGAAATAACAAACCATCACAATACACTATTTCATGTCTGAAGTTGTAGTATGGGTGTAACTCAGGAGGCACACTGTGTTTGTCCTCCGGCCACCCTCGCAGCACTGTGTTTTGCAGCAACTGCAGGATCGGGTCAGATGCTGTCGCTTCTCGGAATTCGGTCAGCTTCTCTGACGTCATCGGCAACTGTGTCACCAAATTGATCTCTTCCTGATCAAGCTCACCCTCCAGGGGTGGATCGTCCAGCACGGCACGACTCAGCGCATCTGGTAAACCCATCTCCTTACCTGGGCGCCATACCAGATTCAGATCGTATCTGTAGAGCTTCATAAGCATGCGCTCTAGTCTCGGACTCAACTTGTTCATGTCCTTCGCAAATATGCCAATCAATGGTTTGTGGTCAGTTTCCACAGTTGTGCTGTGACCGTACAGATAGTCATGGAATTTTGTGCATCCATGCAAAATCGCACACATTTCCTTCTCGATTGTCGCATAATTTTTCTCGGCAGCGGTCAGACATCGAGACGAGAAGGATACCGGTCGGCCTTCTTGAAGGATCACAGCTCCCAACCCTTGATTGGACGCATCTGTGGCCAAGACCACTGGTTTGTCTTTGTCATAGAATCTCAACACAGGGTGGTTGGTCACAAGACGTTTCAGCTCAAAAACTGCCTGTTCATGCTTCAGCTCCCAGTTCCATGCAACTCCAGCTTCTTTGAGTTCACGGAGCGGAGCGGTCACCGAGGACAGATTTGGAATAAATTTGCCCACGTACGCAATCATGCCCAAAAAAGTTTCGAGTTCATCCTTGTTGCTTGGATGAGGCATTTTCGTGATTGCGCGCACTCGATCTGGATTGGGCTCCAATCCATGCTCAGTCAATGTGTGACCTACATAATTTGCTCGATTTGTGCCGAACTTGCACTTTGGTCGATTGAATCGTATTCCACGATCGTCTGCTCGGATGAACAGAGCCTCCAGGTAGTCATCGTGCTGAGGATCGTCTCGACCAGCGAGCAGGAAATCATCCACGATGAACTTCGTACCTGGCAAATCACCGAACTCGGTTTCCATCACCTCCTGCCAAACCTCGGAAGCGCTCGAAATACCAAAAGGTAAGCGAAGATAGCGATAACGCCCGAACGGACTATTGAACGTGGTGTAGTAGGAGCTCTTGTCTGACAATCGCAACTGCCAGTAGCCGCTTGTGGCATCTACCACACTGAATACCTTTGCGTCAGGTATGTCAGCTACCGCTTCCTCAATCGTTTTTATCGGGTAGTGTTGTCGCATGATGGCGGCATTCAGATCCTTGGGATCCAAACATATTCGAATCGCACCACTCGATTTTCTAGCGGTCGTCATCACGTTCACCCATTCAGTCGGTTCATTCACTTTCGCGATCACGCCCAACTTTTCCATCCGGTTTAACTCGGCTTTTACCTCATCTCGGATTTTGTGCGGAATAGTTCTTGCCGGTTTCTGTACCGCAATGTAATCAGGTTTCAACTTGATATCGTATTCACGACCTTTCACAAGACCAAGTTGTTCAAACAAGTGTTTGTACTTTTTAATCAGCGCCATAGCACGCGCACTGGGCTTGTGCTCCACTTGTTGACCTTGACCTTGACCTTCATACGGTTTCGCATGCCTACTGTACGACGCGACTACCGACGGACCAGACATGGACGGACGTGATTTTGACTGACTCACTGAGGACTGACTCACTGAGGACTGACCAACTTGGGACGGACCAACTTGGGACGGACTAACCTGGGACGGGTCTGACTTTGGCTTTAATGGTTCAGTTGTTTCTGGTTACTACCTGTATCTGGGCATTCTCAGTTGGAATTCTCTTGATTAACCCCAACTGCTCACAGAGGTTTTTGCAAAGTAGGGGGCGACCCTTCTCAACCACATGAAACCTAGCCCTAGTAGTGACCCCATTTGACAGTTTGATCAATATGTCAGATTCCCCTATTGGTTTCACAACATCTCCTGTGAACCCTGATAGTCCTACCTTAGACTGAGTCAAGTTTGTGTTTGGCAATGTGTTGAATATGTCAACAGGTAATATGTTAGCCTGAGCCCCTGAGTCAAGTTTTACCACAACTTTGGTACCATTGAGACCTATTTCCTCTAGCCATGACTCCTGAGGCCTTGAATATACAGTATCTATATTCAAATCTCCAATGAACAAGTCTTCATATGGTGGTGTATACCCACATGCACCATTGTCACCATAGTTCTCTGACACTTCTCCGACTGACATCTTTTTTCCTTTCTTCCGGCATTTCTCAGATTTCTGGAAGTGGCCCTGCTTCCCGCATGCTGTGCACTTTCTACTGTGTGCGGGACAGGCACCTTTTGCATGATTATACGTGCAGAATACACATTTGATGCGTGTTGTGGGCTTCTTTCCCTGGCTTTTCTGACCTCCTTTGTCATATCATACGTTGCATCTATCCCTCAGTCTGTCCAAAAGGATTTGATGGTCAATAGTGTCAAAGGCAGCGGAAAGGTCAAGCAACAGCAAGATAACTGACTTTCTATTGTCTAGAGCACCCAAGATATCATTTTGCACTTTTAACAAAGCGGTTTCAGTGCTGTGATATTCTTTGTAGGCTGATTGAAACTTGTCAGTAAGACCATTCCTTACAAGATGGGGGACTAGTTGGTCTGCAACCGCCCTCTCAGTTAGTTTAGAGACAAATGTTAGGTTGGAAACAGGCCTATAATTTTTTTCAACCAGTTCTAGACCAAGTTTCTTCAGCAGGGGTGTTATGATGCCTATTTTCATATTTTCCGATACTGCTGATTCCATCAATGATTTATTTATGATGGAAGTAATTATTGGTAGGAGGTCATCTAAGAGGTCAAGTAAGAGCCAGGTTGGAATTGGATCCAGCTCACATGACTTCTTTGCAGACCTTTTGACCAATTTCCGTACGTTGTCAATGGTTAAGGGTGTGAACCTTTCCAGACATGTAGTACTATTGTTCGCAGTGTCACCTGGTGGCGAAGTTTGGCAGGATGGAGCATTATCAATGTCCAGGCGGATTCTCTCTATTTTTTCAAGAAAGAATGTGTTAAACTTCTCAGCTTGAGTGATCTCACAGTCAGATTGGGGCATAGGTGTGTCCTTTTTCTTGTGCATGACTGTGTCAATGACTCTAAAGAGCTTTTTAGGGGCATGTTTGTTTTCCTCAACCAGGTTTGAAAAATATGCTGATTGAGCAGATTTAAGCATTGAGTTGTATTTGTTCCTCTGAGAGTTATACAGCTCCTTGTCAATGTGAGAGCCAGTCTTGCTCATTTTTCTCTCAAGCCTCCTCTTGAGAGATCTTTCCAGAAGGTCATGCACTCTCCTGGATTCGGTCATACCTAATGGACAGGAAGCAATGTGTGAAGGTGGGGATCCATAGATCCCGTCTCAAATCCTTAAAATATGGGGTACCCCAAGGCTCAGTCCTGGGTCCTATACTGTTCACCATTTACATGACACCCCTATCTGATATACTTGCCAAATATGGTCTGAGCTATCACATTTATGCAGATGATACTCAGATCTACATCCCTGTTGACTACGCTTCTCCCCATCATGTGGATATGAGCAGACACAAACTGGAGGAGTGTGTCAGTGAGGTCAGAAACTTCCTCATATCAAACAAGATGAAGATAAATGATGGAAAAACTGAGATGCTCATATGTACTGACAGGTACAGTACTACCACCCATAGCAGTATCCCAACCACAATCAGAGTGGGTGACTCTGATATTGCTCCTAGTCAGTCAGTGGTTGACCTTGGTATCACATTTGATTCCAACATGGACATGAAGGCCCAGATCAAGAAAATATGTCAGAAAGGCTATTATCACATTAGGAACTTGGCGGCCATCAGACATTGTCTAGACGAGAAGACCGCGGTAACACTTACCCATGCTTTTGTTACATCTACCCTTGACTATGGTAATGGTCTTCTGGCAGGTCTTCCTAAAACTGACATCAGGAATCTGCAATACCTCCAAAACTCTGCAGCACGGGTAGTAGGAAAAATCAGGAAATTTGATCACATTTCAGGAAAATTACAGGAACTGCACTGGCTTCCTGTTCACGCGAGAATTGATTTTAAAATTCTTCTATTAACCTGGAAAGCCCTTAATGGTAAGGCTCCGCCTTACTTACGGGATCTACTCCTGATTAAAGAAGGTGAACGCTGTCTAAGATCCAATGATGGCACCCACCTACAAGTACCTAATACTAGGCTAAGAACAGTAGGTGACAGGGCCTTCTCATCTGTAGGTCCACGACTATGGAATTCCTTGCCTACTAATATTAGGACAAGTACTTCAGTCTCCACGTTTAAGAATAGGCTGAAAACTCATCTCTTCAGGATGCATGTCCTGAGCTCAGCGCTATGAACAGACTTGTCTGGTATCAGCGCTATACAAATTTTATTATTATTATTATTATTATTATTATTATTATATCTGTCCGTTTTCTGCTATACAAAGTCTACGTCAGGACTTGCCTTCAATGTTGCCATTTCCTTTTGGGAAACCTCGAATATTTGGCAAGTTGTAATGGCCCTTTGTAAAGTTAACACTTCAGTTTGGAAAAGTTTGTCCCGGAGTTTGTCGTTGTTTACTCCAACTACAATCCTATCCCTCAATAGCTCATCCGCCAGTGTCCCATACACACAGTCTCTCATGAGGGAGCGGAGATCTGTGATGAAAGAATCAATTGATTCTGCTGGATTCTGCACTCTGATATTAAACTTGTACCTTAACATGGTAATATTCCGGTGTGGTTCACAATACCTCTCAAATCTGGCAATGAGTGGCTCAATTTTGTCCTTTTCAGCATCAGGCATTGTCCATGTTTCAAATACAGTTTGTGCTGCTATCCCAGCACAGTGGAGTAATGTGGCACATTGTATGTCTTCAGTTTTCCCACTCACTCCACTTGCCTTGCTATAGAATCCCCATGCTCTCTTGAACTCCTTCCAGTTCACAGCATCCCCCTCCAACTTCAGGGGACCTGGGGCTTTCAATCCATGTGTAGCCATCTTCCATGGGTTCTTACTGAACTAGTTGACCGCTTCTGACACCATGTAATGTCTGGGGGAAGGCTACGTAAGTACAAATATGAGACAAAATGACTCAACAGCATGTCTAGCAGTAGGAAGCCATATTGAATGTTTTATTTGTTCCATTCTACAGTGTCACCTAGTGGCGGTTCTGTTATATCCACCAGAGGACAGTATTGCATGTACTATATTCTACAATGCGCATCACTGAGGTATAAGATCGCAGCACTCTGAAAATGCAGCGTATATGGTAGAGCAGATAGGGAGAATTATGAAATAAAGGAGGTTCCAGAAAGGCTTGGGAGCCTATCGAGCTGGTCACCTGTACATTTAAATATTATAAATAATCATAGTGGATAACATAAACATTTACATTTTCATCATTTATATTATATCATAATTTATATTATTATGATTTTTTGCACCTGAATTTACCGAAATTTGAGTTGACATTAATGATGTATAGATTGTTTAAGTATCTTGTATTGATATTATATATTTCATTTCGTAAAGAGGAATAATTATTGAAAAAATGCAGTAATTTGTTTTTTGTAACACGGATGGTTTCTTTTTTGACAACCATTGTCGACAGGCAATGGTTGTCAATAAAGGAACCATCTGTGTTATTCTGTGATCGGTACGATCATGGGAAATGAGTAGTCATTTCCTGTCAGTTGTAAATCGTTTTTTTCTGTGGTCAATATTGTTCAAGCAACTGACGCCACTGTGGAGTGTTCGTCCGTGTGCATGCAAGATTCCAATTTGCGCATGCGCCCGGGTGTATGAATACTTAAATAAAAGAAGTAAACAAAAGAAAAGAAGTGTTTGATGTAAAAGCAGAGAGTTCAAAACGATGACATCGTCTTCGTCCATCGTTGCATAAAATTATCTCTTTAAATTGCTTGGAAATGCTTCCCAATCGCAAGAACAAGGAATTTTCAATAAGTTTAATTCAAATTTGGTGTAAATCGGACAATTAGAACAGAAATAACAAGCAAAAGTCTGATCGATGACTTGCGATAGCGCCTGAGAGATAATAGAGCAACTAATGTAATCGGGTCTGAAAAGGTACATCTTTGCATACAGTTGTGCTAAAAAAATTAAATGTTTTTGAAAGATGAATAAAAATAATTTCAACTACTTCACCAGTTTGCAATGATTGTTTGTGTTTAAATGTATTTTGTTGTTTATTTAAATTTTTGTTTTGTTTGTTGTAATTTTTGTTTTGTTTATTGTAATTTTTGTTTTGTTTGTTATTTTTTTCCCATCCGTGACATGTGGAGCACCACTTTTTCTTGTTTAATGTTTAATGTAAGTCTACTGGATAAGAACCAGATATAAATTTGTTCCATGGTGGTTTTTGCATCATGTTTTAGATCAGAAATGTTTTTACAATGAATAGTAAGTTGGCATCATCGGCAAAAAGAATGACCTTGCAACATTTTTTAGTGTTGGCCATATGTCTATCATTTAAATATATTAGAAAAAGAAAAGGGCTAAGTACTGACCCTTGAGGTATGCCCATCTTTATATTTTTTAGATTTGATTTTGCATTTTGTATTTTGACATATTGCTTTCTATTTGTTAAATAATTTTTGAACCATTTTATGTAGCAATATATTATCAACAGTAACAAATGCCTTGAACAAAAAAGTCCAGATAAATTCCTATGGCCCAGAGGCCATTATCTAATGCCAAGTTTATGTCGTCCATAATATCATTAAAAGCCAAGTTGGTCGAATAACCTTGCCTGAAGCCAAACTGGTAATTGTACAATGAGTCATATTTAGTTAAAAACTGATATAGCCTATTTTTCATAGATTTTTCTATTATTTTGCTAGTGTAGCTAAGAATACTTATTGGTCTATAATTTTTGCATAGAGTTTTGTCATCATTTTTGAACAGTGGATTTACTCTTAGACTAGCAATCTTAAAGTTGTTTGGAAAAACACCTTTTGAAAATGACAAGTTTATAAAATGCATTTAAATATTTTTGTTGGAATATCTAAATCTCCTGCCGCTTTCCTGTTATCTAAACTATCTATAATTTTGTTTATTTCAATTTCATGCACTGGATTTACAAAGAAACAATTTAGTATAGGATTTGGTAAAAACAAATTAAAGTCTTTAGATGCAGGAGGCAATTTGCTTGAAAGTTTTTCACCAATGGTACAGAAAAATTCATTACAATTGTTTGCAATTTTGTTGCTGTCAGTGGAATATTACCATCAATATTGATTTTGTCAATTAATTTCAGTTTTTTTAACTTTGTGTGGGTTTATAATTGGTCCAAATACTTTCCAAAGTTTTGTAAGATTCTTTTGCTACAAAGTTTTTTTAATAGGTTACTATAATTAGATAGATTGGTTTTATTTATTTGAGATTGATGTTTTAAACATTTCTTGTACAGCTTACATTTGAAAGCACAGCTTTTTTTAGCTCAGGTGTGATCCATTTCTTTTCTTAAGATCTCTTCCTTGATATTTTTTTGTAGAGGGAAATACTTTTCATAACCAGATTTTAATATGCTAGTGAACAAATCCATAAACCTATTACAATCTGTTCTTGACTGTAATTCATATAATTTATTATTACTACTCCGAAAATCCTTAAATTTTTAATTATTTTCATCACTATGGAGCCTGGTATATGATATTTTAATTTTTTAGATGAAATATGTTGTTTTTGACTATACAGCAAAAAGTTTGGTAAGTATTTGAAAGCAAATTACCAGAGTTAATTTGTTCATCTATGGTTTTGTGAGAATGTTAAAAAAATATTTGATCTATTTAAGTAGCACTGTGATCAGTAATTCTAGTAGGTAAAGTTATTTGAGGTATAATATTTTCAGCGATAAATGTATTATAGAATTCTAGTGATGGTTGATGATAGATAGAAAAGGGTATCAATTTTAAAATCACCACAAATAAAGCATAATTTGTCTAGGGTTTTGAAAAAAAGATTGTTAAAGTTATTAATATTGCCCCGCAGGTGGCATTAGACTGTACCTATAATAACAGGTTTATTTATATTTTTGATATTACATTCAACCCATAGGTTTTCCACAAGATAGCTTTTAACATTTGGTTTAGTGGATGGCAATTTGAAATCATCCCTTTGGCTGGAAATATCAACATCTTTTTTAATTAAACATGCTACACCCCCATTTCTAGTTTTGGTAGGATCGTGTAGACATTCATAATCTTCAGAGAGATTTGCACAATTATCTATATTTAAGGAACTGAGTTCGGTGAGACTCAAAAATTCAAATTCAAAGTCTAGGCATTTAAGATCCTTTAAAAATTCAAGACAGTGTTTGTTTAAAAATCTAATATTTTAATGACAAAGAGCAAATTTAGGATTTTGTGTTTTAGGAAGATTATTGATACCTTCAAAGTTGTAATAATTACATTTTAGAAATCTATTTTCTTCGAGGAAGGTTTTAATTCTGTCTGTGATGTTCGAATTTGTGTCTAGAAAGTCAATGTTGGTTATCTTGTAGAAGGGTGGGTATATTAATAATTTTTTACCTGGGAAAGTTAGGTAGGTAACATGAGAAGATATCAATACATAGCTGTTTTAAATCAAATATTTGAAAAGTTGAAATGGATGAACAAAGTAATATAGTCTAAAAAAATGGTTGATGTTGTGCAGTCAACAGCAGATTTGGAAATATGTTTCTGGGTTATTTAAAAAAAAAATTTCAGCCTCAAATAAGTCTTTTTGACCGCTTCTTGTTCCTCAGGAGCAAAGCTGAGAAATTCACTGCTACTGTCAGGAAGAAGTGTGATTTTGCTTTTGAGATTTGATTCATATTTTTCAAACTGATCCATATTTCTCATTTGTAACTGTTCATCATTTAGTTTTCTGATAAAGATTTTGTTTTCAAAAGTCCAGGTTGTTTTGATTTTACCGTCTCTTTTTAGCATGCTGCATTTGTAGAACAGAGCATTCTGCTCTTTTGTCAGGTCTTCTGCAATAAAAATTCCAGATCCTACTTTGAATCTTTGCAAATAGATGCTATGTTTTGTCCAAGTATTGGAAAGTTTGATCAGCTTGTTGTTTTGGTGCTGGCAACTGCTTCCTGTTTCGTCTGAGCATGCTCAGTACTGACCATGTTTACTTGACCTCTTGGCGGCTTCAAACAGTCACGTCTATAATTTACAGCAACTTCAAAATGGTGAGAAAATATAAATACCATTTTCAAAAGGTAAACTGTATACAAATTCTTTTTTAAAAAAAAGACTTTCTTGTTATATGTTGGAGGAGTCAGAAGTTCAATAAAGTTTTGAACTACAAAAAATAATTAACAAACCCCATATTCAAGCCATGACGATTCGAAGGAATATCTAGATTATTTCTGAAGAACTTTCATTGAAATTCGTATTTTTTTCATGACATAACACTTGGTGGACATGAAGATAAATTGTAGGATCTGAAAATAATCTTCCGTAAAATGTTTTCATGAAATCACAGAGGTTACAGCTAATTTTACAGATATGCGGATATGCGGTTATGAAACTGTGATACAAACAAGCTATCCCCGGGAAGCTATCCGCCTGAAATCAACCAATATATACCTGCCCGGATTGTTGTTTTATTGAAATTGCCACGTACAATGCTGAACTCATCATGCTCATGAGACCACTGTTGTGGTCCGTTAGGGTGTTAAGCTTATATTAATAGACAAAGAGCAATTGACAAAAGGACCTCTGTAAGCCAAATCACAGTCTACACAGACTACACCGTCCCAATCTGAAGGTGCCCTAGTCACTGAGGCTAGTGTTAGCAAAAATTATGTGGGCTGGTTTTTGCAATAGGGCACTTGTCATTTGAGCAAAATGTTATTAGGATGATTAAGCTATTCAATATAATAAGAACTTTGGCTTGTAAAATTAACAGAATGGAATATATGACTATTCTATTTCTCAGTGGAACATTGGCATTGATCATATCTCCGCAAGCCCTAAATTTCGCCTGTAAAGGATTATTACTGGAGCTAATTTATGAAAGTGTTGGTGATAGATTCAGTTCTCGATAGGCAAAACAGTAATTAAACAATGCTATTAACGTTTTATAGAGTTGTTTGCTTTACAATAGCAAATTAATTTGAGCAGTTTTTGTTCTACGCACCAAGATGTTGTTCCGTACATATTGATACGATCAACTGCTTGACCTACTTCCATAGTATCGTCCTTTATGTGATGCGTGACCGCCACTTCAAATTTTCCATCGCCAGGTGTCACTGTCATGACCACTTGTAGTATCTCTTTATCGGCTGATTTCGTTTTCAAATACACATTTTTACTTTCTATTTCTAAGAAAACACACACATCCTGAACAGGCTTGACAATGCTATTGATATGACTGAGTGCGGCGTTAGCAGCGGAGTGCGCCAGGGCGTTATTAACAAGCACAGGACGTAGTGGGTTGTAATGGCACATACAGTACTGCGGGGTGACGCCAGCATCGTCACATGTTCTCGTGCCAGGGATGCGCTGGAACAGACTGATTCCCCTCTTCCCCGCTGAACCATGTCCGCTCTCACCCATCTTCATCAAATCCTTCAAAGTTTCATGAATGTCAAAAAAAGTAACCAACTGTTTCTGATTGTGGCGCAGATTTGCATAATGTCTGGGATATTTCTCCTGGAATCCTCTAGGTAAGATGACATAGTGAAATGGGAGCATCCCTTCATACCTGCCCACGTGACTATCTCGGTCCGCACCGTTCCTCCGCCCATGATCCCCGAAGAAAAAAATAACCGCTTCCTCCGCGAGCCGAGAGTCATGAATATTCTTGAAAAACTCATAATAGTCATCGACGACAAGGCTCATTCCATTAAAATCATCATGCGTGGGATTTGTCATAAAAGTAAATCCAAAGAACCTGTTCTGTTGATATGACAGAAAAAAATCGGTGGCCCAATTCAAAATAGTCTTGGTTGAAGTTTTTTCTCCAATACAACTGGTGCTTATATTATCTGTTGCAATAGAAAACGGTCTGAGATAGTGATCAGTTGGAGGAGAAATAAAACCACCTGCAGCATAGTGGAAAATTTGGCCTTCCGTGAAATCCTCACCGTACAACGTGGCATACCCGTTAGCAGAGAAGTTCTGCCATATGAAATTGTATTCATCAAATGGAGTGGTCGGCTTGGACCAAGGTAATTCTGCTGGAAATTTCCCCGTCAACAAAGGTACCATATTATATATGGTTCCATCTCCCACTTTGTTTACGCCTAGAAGCTCCACACCTCCCATAGTTGTTCTTATAAACTCGTGTAATTTTGGGCTTTGTCTGAGGAAATTCAATCTTGACATTGAATCTACCCCCAGCAAAATCACGCTAAGTTTCCCATCATCGCCTTTCTTCACTTTCTCCTTTTTGATAATCTGAGCGTGAAAATTTTTATATATTTCTTTATCAGCGTCATCAAAGCACACCACTTCAATGAATTCCTTATCAACATCTATTGTTGAGTTAAATGATATTTTATCTGCGTACATTACTTTCCAGTCATCTTTATAAGGTCTGTGAATGGTCCTGTACTCACAATTCTTGACGGCCTTTCTCTGCGGCGCATTTATGTCGAGAATAAGTTTGCCTCCAGTAAGCGTAGTCAACGGCAACCTCTCCGAATTAGGACACAAAAACCTTGATCTCTTTTTGTAAAACTGGCTTATTGTTGTATCTAGTGGATTTATATCCCAAATCTGACAACCGCAGGTGTTGACAAGCATTCCCGATCTATTGCCTTTTTGACAATGACTGCCGGAGCGTTCAGTATAAATCGCGCGATTCCTTTTCACTGAATTGTTAAATATTACAATTATTAATGAACATGAAATAACCAAGAGTACCTTGTGTTTTGCCCAATCGCCGTCACGTCCGAAAGGCGTCATGGCAAATATCCAATTAGGTCAAGAAATATCCAGGTTCAAAGTTCAAAATGACGGACATGATATTTGTTGGTACCCCATCCAGATATTTAACCGGAAATACTATTAGACTGTTCTCCTATCCCACGACTTTTACCTTAGCCATTCTGTTTTTTTTTGGATATTTTCATGACGGCCCCGGGACTGTCAATAGTCGCCCCAAAGCTGTCACGTGCCCAATCTCCGTCAAAAGTTGTGGATATTGACAGCTTTGGGACCATGACGGCGATTGGGCGCAGCAATGCCTTCCTGTCCCCAGCCCACCAGCATATATATGCCTGCCGAGGGGTCACAAGACAGCCAAAGCCGACCTGATTCTTCCTGGATCAAAGATTGGCTCAAACACCCAATTTGACCCCACAAATTGGGTTAGTCCAAAGGGGAGATATATTCTTAGGAAACAGCTCTGGACCCATGCACTGTCAAGGACAGGGCCTACACAGCTAGATGGCATCATAATCACCTTGGGCAAACCACATTCCATGCATTCAATCTGTCATAAGCTTTGGCAAACAAGTTGACTAATTGTTCTTCATTAAACTACTGATATATTAATGCACTTTTGGCAATGACTGCTCATAGTTGTTATATAACTAGTTGTGAAGGACCTAATTGAATAAAAGTAAAATCTTAGGAGTATTCAGTACTAATTGGTATCTTGGTTATTATAAAAAGTACCTTTATTTTTAATGATAGTGATAATTAATAAAGTGAATTGCAGGTTACCTATTAATACCCATAAATCAAGTTGATAAATTGGTAATTAAAGGTCAATAACAATTCGTATTGGATATTGGTTAAATGAATAATTAAAGGATGACAAGGATGAGATAATAATAATAATAATAAAATTTGTATAGCGCTGATACCAGACAAAGTCTGTTCATAGCGCTGTGTTCAGGACGTGTGCCCTGAAGAGGTGAGTCTTCAGTCTATTCTTGAAGGAGGAGACTGAAGTGCTTGTCCTAATTTCAGTAGGCAAGGAGTTCCAGAGTCTGGGGCCCACAGATGAAAAGGCCCTGTCACCTACTGTCCTTAGCCTAGTTTTAGGTACTTGTAGATGGGTGCCGTCGTTGGATCTTAGGCAGCGTTCCCCATCCTTGATTTGGAGTAGATCCCGTAAGTAAGGCGGAGCCTTACCATTCAGGGCCTTCCAGGTTAGGAGAAGGATTTTAAATTCTATTCTCGCATGTACAGGGAGCCAGTGCAATTCCTGTAGTTTTCCTGAGATGTGGTCGAACTTCCTAATTTTTCCTACAACGCGTGCTGCAGAGTTTTGGAGGTATTGCAGCTTCCTAATATCAGTTTTAGGAAGACCAGCCAGTAGGCCATTGCCATAGTCCAGAGTAGATGTAACAAAAGCATGGGTTAGTGTTACAGCAGTCTTCTCGTCTAGACAATGTCTGATGGCTGCCAGATTCCTGATATGATAATAACCCTTCTGACACATTTTTCTGATCTGAGCCTTCATGTCCATGTTTGAGTCAAATGTGATACCAAGATCCACCACAGACTCACTAGGAGAAATATCCGAGTCACCGACCCTGATAGTGTCAGGAATGCTACTGCTGGTAGCAGTATTGTACTTGTCAGTACATATGAGCATCTCTGTCTTTCCATCATTTATCTTCATCTTATTAGATATGAGGAAATTTCTGACTTCACAGACACATTCTTCTAGTTTGTGTCTGCTGATGTCCCCCTGGTGTGGGGAAGTGTGGTCAACAGGGATGTAGATCTGAGTGTCATCAGCATAGATATGATAGCTCAGACCATACTTGGCCAGAATGTCTGAGAGGGGTGTCATGTAGATGGTGAACAGTATGGGTCCCAGAACTGAGCCCTGTGGGACTCCATATCTTATGGACTTCAGGCATGACCTATGGGTTCCAACCTTCACACATTGTTTCCTGTTACTAAGATAAGACCTAATCCAGGAGAGGGCATGACCTTTGACATTACATCTGGTCTCCAGCCTATCAAATAGGATTTGATGGTCAATGGTGTCAAAGGCAGCAGAGAGGTCTAGTAACAATAAGATGACTGCCTTTTTATTGTCTAGAGCATACAAGATATCATTTTGAACCTTTAACAAAGCAGTTTCAGTGCTGTGATGTTCCTTATAGGCAGACTGGAACTTGTCAGTAAGGCCATTCCTTACAAGATGAGGGACTAATTGGTTGGCTACTGCCCTTTCAGTTAACTTTGAGATGAAAGTCAGGTTTGAAACAGGCCTGTAGTTCTTCTCAATTAGTTCAAGACCCAGTTTCTTCAGCAGAGGTGTTATAATGGCAATCTTCATATTTTCTGATACTTCCGATTCCATCAGTGATTTATTTATAATGGAAGTAATTAATGGAAGAAGATCATCTAGGAGGTCAAGCAGGAGCCAAGTTGGGATAGGATCCAACTCACATGATTTCTTTGCAGACATCTTGATTAATTTACGCACGTCGTCTATGGTCAAAGGTATGAACCTATTCAGACATGCTGTACTATTGTTCGTAGTGTCACCTGGTGGCAGATTCTGGCTAACTGGCGCCATATCTATTTCCCGGCGTATCCTTTCAATTTTCTCTAGAAAGAATGTGTTAAACTTCTCAGCTTGAGAGACGTCACAGTCAGTTTGGGGCATTGGTGTGTCCTTTTTCTTGTGCATGACTGTGTCTATGACTCTAAAAAGTTTTTTTGGGTCATGTTTATTTTCCTCAACCAGGTTGGAAAAGTATGTAGATTGGGCCGATTTCAGCAAGGAATTATACTTATTTCTCTGAGACTTGTATAATTCATTATCAATCTGAGAATCAGTCTTGTTCATTTTCCTCTCAAGTTTCCTCTTGAGAGACTTTTCCTGCTTTAATTGATCACTCATCCAAGGGACAGGCTTACGCTGAGTGACTTTGGCATGTTTGGTGGGAGCATGTTTATCCATGAGTGATGTGAGTTTCTGGTCATAGTAATCCACCATGTCACTCAGTGATAGGTGTTCCCATCTACCAGTTGTACTAGTTAGGGATTTGATGTCATCTCTTAGGGATTGGAGGTCCAGTCCCTTAAAGTTCCTGTACTTGATCCATTTTTTGGGTGGTTTGGGGGGTGAGATACCCAGGTATAGCTTAATCATTTTATGATCAGATATGTACTCATCCACCAGGTGGCTCTTGAGAAACTTGTTCCCCTTGAAAGTGATGATGAGATCAAGAGTGTTCCCTAACCTATGGGTTGGTTCATGCACCCATTGGTTCATGTCAAAGGTGGAGAGAATGTCATTGAACTTTATGACGTCAGGTTTATTAGGTTTGTTGACGTGGAAATTGTAGTCACCTAAAAAGATGACTTCATGACTAAAAGAACCATAATGTGCCACCAGCTGAGTAAACTCATCATAAAACTCAGAATAGGTGTACCTATTCCCATCTGATGGTTCAGGTCTGTAAATCATTACAAAGGTGAATTTCTTCCCTTTGATTAGCAGGGATGCTTCCAGAAGCTCCATGGTCCTAACATTGGGTTGGGTCAACCTATTGGTTTTGAAGGGGAGTTCCGCACGATGCAACACACCCAGTCCTCCTCCCAGGCGTCCAATTCGTGGGAATGACTGAAACTTGAGAGCTCCCTCCTCAAGTTCATTCCTCACCCTCTCTTCATTGATATCATGTAACCATGTTTCTGTCACAAAGAGGGCATCCAGGTTATGCTCAGAGAAGTAGTCTTTCACTAGAAGAACTTTCCCTTGGATGCTTTGGACATTACAGGATCCAATTATGAGTTTATTAGCAGAGGTAAGCGAAATTGATTTGGCCCCTATACCATTAGCTCGTGCGCCCTTCCGGCGAGTTGTGTCAGACGCGCAAGTTGGAGGCAGACTTTCAATGGACGTGCGTGACCTGGAACGCGTATTACGACGTCTATCAAGACTAGAGCCAGAATTTTCACAGGTAATCCTTGGAAGAACAACTTTATTCTTACGAGAATGCAGTGGCAGTTTAATTGGGTGAATATTGGCAGAGAGGGGTTTTTTACTTGTGGTCGGTGCTCCAGTTAAGCACGTTGTGTGAGAACAGCAAGATTGAGATTGACCCACAATACACATCCGTGCCTGAGAATGCATATTGCACATTTTTGTACCACCAGAACACGTGTTTGCACAGTTGGGCATTAGATTTTTACGGTAATACAATGGTAGTTTACTTGTGTGTATAGTAGGAGAAGCTAGGCTACGAAGTGAAGGAGGTAGGTTGTAATGTAGGTCAAAACGGGGGAATTTCTCGCCATCGGAAACTCGGGTCAAAAAGTTGGCCGAATTTTCCACCCTACGAGTACTGCGGGACACGTGCCGATTTACAGGCACCACTTTAATATTGGACATAGTTGTTAAAGTAAAGAATTGGTCATTTATGCTTTTCAAGGTATTTAGAGGAAAAGTGCAGCAATTGAAAGGGAGGAAATTGATGTTTTCAAGGGAATTTGACATGTGAAAGGAAAAGGTATGTATTTTACATAGAATAAAAGTATTTGAGAGGAGGGATTCATTTGCAGGGATAACATTGTATTTATTAACTCCACAAGATACATCATCATCTAGACAAAAATCGAAAATAGACATATTAGACAATTTGTGCTTACTGCACATACACGAACATATACAGATAATATCAGAGTCTATGAATTGTGTATTGCAGGAACGAAACAGCTGATCAGGATGCACGAGATTGTCCATATGCCGGGATTGTCTATTTGATATAGAAGCACACGGGCTGAGGCAGCCCGAGATGTCCGATGGCCAGGAACATCATTCCTTCGAAATGTTGGCCCTGAGCTTCTCGATCTCCGCTTTGACCTTGAAGACGGCCTCCTTGCGCCCTCCTAAAGTGAGAAGGTGTACGTCTTCACTGCCGTCTTTCAAGGTCTTCACTTTCACCCGAGCTCCAAGATCATTTCTAAAGCGGTTAATGGTGGCTCCCCGTTTGCCGATGATCCGAGCAGCCAGGGATGAAGTGATGACGGTGGTCTCATCCGGGAGAGTTTTTTTCTTCCTGTCTGGAGAAGAAGAAGAAGATGATGCCCGTGAAGGTTTCGTGGAAACCTTACCTCCATTAGAAGAGGAGGATTTACGAGAAGACGGGACGGAGATCTCTTCGTCAGAGAGGAGGACCTTCTCCTCGGGCGCCGTCACCGGCTCAACTCGAGCAGGAATCGGGAAAGAGTTGAGAGCCGTCTGGAGGTCAGCAATCGAAATGGCCTTTAACAGGCCGTCCTCATGGAGAGACGAAGTAGTTGGCTCATAGAATCGAGGGATTTTGTGGATGGTGAAACCCGGCAACTTGAAAGAGTCCATCAGTCCTGTTACGGAGATGCATTTAATCCTGGTAAGAGGATTCTTACTAGGAATTGGCGTAAGAAGGGTGACAGTTGGCCCCTTCGAACGGATGAAGCGAATGGATTTCTTCAGAGAGCGAATGCAATCTCCACCGTCAAAATGCGCCGGGAACCTGTCCAGGTCCGGGACAAGGAAGACATGACAGGCCGTACGAATCCGCTCAGAGCGTCGGGCCAAGAACTCAATGGACTCAGTGGTTGAGTTGATGACACAGTCCTCGCGGATAAGGCCAGAAGAGATAGCGTCCTGTTGCCCGTTTTTGGGGATGGCTACCAGGACAGTCCGTCCAATGTTTTGAATCTCCTCGTCCGAAGAGGCGTCATCGGCCGGGAGGTCTCCCGCATTGGGTACAAACGTAGAAATCATCTCATCCCGCTCCAAAACAGCTTGCTGGGATTTTTGAAGTTCAGAAGAGATTGCTTCCTTCTCAGCTTCAAGAACGGCTTTATCCCTGGCAAGAGACTGAACCTGTTCTGTCAAAATGGTGTTGGAAGCGTTTGTGGCGTTGTTCAAGACGACCAGTCTATCATAGGAGTCTTGGAGAACAGAATAATTATCGGCCCCTTGCTGAGGGGTTGGCGCGACAGGTACCGAGCCGGCTGCCGAGGTGGCCGCCTGCTTGGCATCGTCCTTCCCGTCCGCCTTGTTACGAAGTGAGTGCTTAGAGATAGAAGCTTCCTTGGACGCCATTATTGCACAATATACGGAATATAACTCAAGATAATATGGATATGTAGCTGAAGAGGTATATCGAGTAACGTACTGTAGATAGGCAAGTGTAGAACTGAACGAGTGGCCAGCACACCGCGGCTATTTATCTACAGTGGCGGAGAAGATATACGGGTGAGTTGAGATTTTGTTTCTATTTGTGGTCAGGAGAGGTTATATATCGTACAATGTTGTCAACAATGTAAAATTAAGGTGAGAACGCTTCAGGAAAGTTGTATGAATAACAAAAGGCTTAGCGTGCGTGAGCACTGGTAGATTCGATTTTGTGGATTGGACAGGCGTGCACGACTTGTCGGGAAAATGTGCACTCGTGATATGATGAAGCCTTTATTGAGTCTTTGGGTCTGTGTAATAGTTTCAATTTCAAGGAATTGGTAGGATTTGGTGATTTGTCTCGTGAGAGACCAGGTATTTTGTTGTTTTTGAGGGTTGTCCAGTAAATGGATAGGTATAGCCTATTTAATAGACCGAGAGTTTGTCTAACTGAATAGACCAAGAGGTTTGTCTAACTGAATAGACCAGGAGGTTGTCTAACTGAATAGACCAGGAGGTTGTCTAACTGAATAGACCGGAGGTATTTCCTACAGAGTAGGAGCCGGAGATTAGTCCGGTGCAGGTTTTTAGAAGACCGTTGACACAAGCAGAGAGCGATCCTGGTCGCGGTCGCCGTGTCTCGATAAGACAAATAACGAATGAAGCCAGCTATCGCGAGCAAGAATGTTCGAAATCTGCGGTGAGCGGTCTTTTGGAAAAGTCAGAAAATGGTGAAATTCCAACTAGAAGGGTGTGCACAAGTCGTAGTAGAAATATAGGTAGTGTAGAACTTTTAATAGCGATCGTAATCTGTCAAAAAGCGATCAATTTTCGGAGCTCAATGAAAACACCACCATTCCCATGAACCACGCATGCGCACCCCCTCTTGAAGGGTTGTAAATAAAGGATAAGTTTTTGTTGTTGAGAATATAGACTATTATGTTGTTGAGAATATAGACTATTATGTTGTTGAGAATATAGACCATGACACCATAACTATTCGTAAAAATCTGGCTGAGTAAATAATGAGTGTGAAGTTCTTTTGATATTTGATATTTAATATTTGTTATTGGACTTTTTTTTTCAAAAAGGGGCCTACAGGTATATACCAGTATAACCTTTTCGGGTATGGTAGTGTAGCAATGTTATTGTATGCCTTCCTTACTATGCTGCAAAGCCCCCTAAATACACCCCCAGTATATAATGCACATACTAATCAGTGCACATGCGCGGGAGGAATGGACGCCTTTCCCTGAAGCTCTGAACAAAGAGAAATAAATCATTCTGGTACATATTTTTCTGCTAGATATTAAAGGATAACATTGCAATAGATGATATTTGGCGATTTCAGTCATTCTTGGAGAAGATCAGTGAGGAATAAAGGAGAATCAGACTTGGAAAGACAAAGGCGGATCTGTATATATAAACGTATATATACCCTGTACGTATTGGAGGCGATTGTAAAAGTTGATGTGAAAGTGAAACTACAAGGTACAGCGTATATAGCGGGCAAAGTATATATTATGAATGTTATATAAAAGCGCTATATAATTTCAACTCTACAAATATATGAAATTAATCATTTTGTTCCTCCCGTAAAATAGTGCCATATTGAAAACAGCAAACAAACCCACTTTGGGTTGAACTGCGTACATTGAGTTCAACTGTGTATATTGAAAAAATAACTCTGGGCTACTATTTTCTATTTCTCTGGTGAGAAATGTCTGACTAGTTAAAATAGTCATGATAACAATTTTTATTTTTTCTGGTGAGAAATTTCTGACTGATCTATTTTCTGTAGTTAAACTGTATACAAAATTACTATTTCTCTGGTGAGAAATTTCAGTCAAATAAACTTATTGGTCATTGTAACACATACTCTCAAAAAATAAACATTTCTGCCAATTAAAAAAATGTCACATCTATAGAAATAACTAAAAAAGATAATTTCTCTGGTGAAAAATCTATCTGTAAAACAAAGTTTAAGTGGACCCCCTGTATCAATGTCAAATGCTTTATGTGGTCTAGAGGTGGTCATGCAGGGACTAGACAAGTCTGATAATTCTGGCTGCAGGCCTAAAATCAGTAAACTATCACAATAAAAAATTTCAACACAAAATACATTCTTTTTCAAGTGGAAATATGGCTTACAAGTCTTGAAGCGATCGGAGGTTAGCCATGCCCATCTTTCCTCTGATCTATTTTTGTATGAGGGAACCCCTTCTCAAGGTCAACCTGCTCAAGGATTAACGGAAATCCCTCTGCCTTTCAACTTAATGTCTCAAAAGATATATTTAATAAAAATAAAGCTAAAGAATTGAATACTGAAATGACTATTACAAAACAAAAGAATGAAAATTATTATTGGTTATTGCGGTTGCGGTTATTACGCTCAAAGTATTGGTAATAAGACAGAATATGTAAATCTTTACATAAATGAGAACAAAATTGATATTTTCTTCATAGCCGAAACTTGGATAAATGAAATGAATGAGAAAATAATTCTATCAAAATTAAAAGAAAACAATTTTATGACATTAAACATGTTCCCTGAGCTCTGAGATCTGGTGGCGGTTTGGCTGCTATACATAAGGCTGAATGGATATCATGAAAATTGATCATTATCATTGATTAACTACAATGGAATTGATGGAAATTACAATTGTTAAAACTAACACTAGCACCTGCACTATTATTATGATATACAGGCCTGAGCCTTCTGATAAGAATGAATATACTCAATTTTTTTCCATCTCAATAATTTCCATCTGAATAAACCGGATAGACCTAATGTTGTCAAAATTAATGAGGTTTCGGATCTATAGATATATACAATTTACATAATCATATAAAGGAGCAAACACACATTATGGGCAATACGCTAGATTTATCAATATCAAACATACACAGCTATAAAGAACATTTGGTTGATGATATAAAAGAACATTTGGATGATGAAAAATCTCAGATCACAATATAGTACAAATTAAATTAAATATGCACACTAAAAGGAAAAACTTGCACATTATTATTATTATTATTATTATTATTATTATTATTATTATTATTATTATTATTATTATTATCATTATTATTATTATTATTGTTATTATTATTATTATTATAATTATTATTATTATTATTATTATTATTATTAATATTATTATTATAATTATTATTATTATTATTATTATTATTATTATTATTATTATTATTATTATTATTATTATTATTATTATTATTATTATTATTATTATTATTATTATTATTATTATTACTAGTGAACCAACAATAATTTGAAAAAAAGGGCACTGTTATTTACAAAGTGACACATGCACTCGTAAATTGGAAAAGAAAGATAATTCAAATTGCGCTGGAGACCTTCCTGACATTGTGAGCAAATTAAACATAGTTGCGTGAGGCTGGGAGATTCATATTTCTTTCACATCGTTGTTAACAATGTATGGAATATTGAAGAAAATTAATATTATTTATAAAAAAGACAGTCTCATTAAAATTTGGAGTAGAAAGATAATTCAAATTGCACTGGAGATCTCTTGATATTGCAACAAGGTAAACACAGTTGCGTGAGGCTGCGAGATGCACATTTCTTTCAACGCTGAATATCAAATATACAAATGAGCACAGTTTAGTCAATAATTAGAATAGAAAGATAATTTAACCTGCTCTGAAACCGTAATGACGTAATGACAGTTGCGTGAGGCTACGAGATGCACATTTCTTTCAACTGAATATTTTCTATAGAAAAGAGCACAGTTTCGTCAATAATTGGATTAGAAATGTGATTTAACTCCCAATGAAATCGCATTGATGTTGCGAGCAAGGTAAACACAGTTGCGTGAAGCTCTGAGACTGAGGTGCACATTCCTTTCAAAAGAGCACAGTTTCGTCAATAATTGGAGTAGAAAGGGTGGTCTTTCTTGCTCTAAAACTGTGCTGACATTGCAAGCAAGATAAACATAGTGACGTCATACAGGAAAGTGTCATAATGACGTCAGACAGGAAAGTGTTGTCATAGTGACGTCAGACAGAATAGAGTCATCATAGTGTGGTCATGGTAACATCATAAATTATGTTAATATGACCATGTTAAATACTGCTGTTACCTTTTTGTAAGCTCCTCCCTCTGTACTGCTTGAAATACCAGTTTTTGGCTATCTTGACTAATAATAAAAGGAATTTATGCTGTGTCCCTTTCACCTTTCTTAATATTTCACCTTTTTCTTTCCAATGAGCCCAAGATCAAGCCAATCAGTGCAGCGGATGCCACGTATGAATAAATTAATGACTTTATCATTTCTATTCATATTATTGATAATTATTATTTATTACAAGTGAACCGAAAATAATATGAAACACAGGGCACTTTTATTTTCATATTTAACCTGGAGCGAAGTCCTTTTGGTGTTGCGAGCAAGGTAAACACAGTTGCGTGAGGCTACGAGATGCACATTTCTATGCACTGAATATCGTATATACAAATGACCAGAGTTTTGTCAATAATTAGATGATTTAACCTGGATTGAAGTCCTCTTGACATTGCAAGTAAAATAAACATGATGACGTCATACAGGAAAGTGTCATCATAGTGACGTCAGACGGGAAAGTGTTGTCATACCGACATCAGACATGGAAGTGTCAACATATTGACGTCATGGTAGCATAAATTATGCTATTATGATCATGTAGAATACTGGTGTTACCTCTATGTAAGCTCCTCCCTCTGTACTGCTTGAAATGCCAGTTTTTGGCTGTTTTAATAAAAGGAATTTATGCTATGTCCCTTCCACCTTTCTTAATATTTCACCTTTTTCTTTCAAATAAGGCCAAGATCAAGCCGATTGGTACAGTGGATGCCCTGTTTGAATTAAATAATGACTTTATCATTCTTCTTCATATTATTGATAATAATTACCATTATTATTAATAATAAATATTATTATTGATAATAAATATTATTATTGATAATAAATATTATTATTAATTTATTATTATTATTAATATCAAACAGCTATGGAAATGTTTACTGCTAGCTATTGACGACCTGGCATGACCTCTGGCTGACAATTTGACCATCTTTGACATTTCGAGACCTCTTCGTGCTTTTGAACTTTTTGGCCTTTGGAATTTGACTCTTTACGTCAGTGAGGATGGAGTTAATAACAATATTTTGTTTTTCATCAAGAATTATGCCATTCACTAGGAACATGAAAAAGGACAGGATATATTAAGATAAAGACTCAGGCAAGCACCGCAGTTCAGCAAACTTCTGGTTCTACTGATTTTCCCTATACAGTTTGCATTAATATGTTTTTAAAATACAGTAATATCAAGTATTATGTGTATGCAACAAAAGTATGTTATAAATAAGGTTATATGAGTGTAGTATTAAGAAGTTTGATGCAGTTGTGTAAGTGACAAGTTGCAAGGTTTACAAGATTTATTGGTAGATGTACTACAGAGTATTTGTGGTTCTAGGTGATACACTACTACTGTGTAGATTATTATTATATGGGTAATTTCAGTCAGGTAGTCAAGGTAAAACTGCTAACAAGTATTTTGAGGTGTACATTATATAACATACAGATATATTTTGTGCATTTTGAGTTGATATTTGTCGTTTACTGTGATGGGTTATGCAGGTTTTGGCAGTGTTATATGACATAACGCAGGTATGTGTAGTATGTGGGGAATAGCTTTATAAACAAAGCAGGAATACACTGATACCACACTTAACGAAGCACACATTAAACTACAAAACACACATATAACCTATACAAGTTCACACCAATAATACAATCGGAAAAATTGAAATCTAATTACGGTGCATTTGCGGGCCGTAGCCAATTGGCATTTTTATACGCTGAGGCAATTGGCCCCAGCCGATTGAGATTACATATGCGAACCTTGCGGGGCAATTGCCTCAGGCAATTGAAACATTCAATAAACAAACTTATACAAACTAAATATGATAACATGATATGATAATTAGATATTAAATAATGATGTGCATAATAGAATATGAATCCCAGCAAACCTGAAAGATGTGATATAGCAGTTATTACTTTGTGAGACGTGAAGCATAGTGCAGGTTGTAGGTGGTAAACATATATATTGATAGCAGGCATTTGAGCGCCAACTTCCTGCATTACTAATTTCTTCTGATGTCAAGCTATGCTTAGCTGATTGTGTGGCATTCACTGCACGGAGGGAATGAGGAGAATAATGGGAAGGGTCTAGACCCAGGTCTGAGATGGAGGGATTGCTAATTGGCGTCCCTCCTACTAGAGACAGCAGGGGGGCAGATGGCGAAAGAACCCCCTGAGATGCCCTGAAATTCGGAAATGACATCAGAGAGCAGTAGGCATGAACGGTAGTGAAAGAACACCCCACATATTTTGTAAACCCATAGCAAGATATTTTGGATTTGTGAACTTAAACTGAAGATGAAATATGTTATTTTCAATCCAATGTGGCAGCCAGTACTCGTTAGGACTTGTATTTGATGTTCTCGGTACTTGTATTTGATGTTCTCGGTACTTGTATTTGATGTTCTCGGTACTTGTATTTGATGTTCTCGGTACTTGTATTTGATGTTCTCGGTACTTGTATTTGATGTTCTCGGTACTTGTATTTGATGTTCTCGGTACTTGTATTTGATGTTCTCGGTACTTGTATCTGGCTAATACTATTATATGAGAACAAGTAGAAGCTCATAAACATCTGGCAATAATACAAACTTATAGATTAACGTGGTTTGAAGACATAAAGAATATAACTTATAAATGTAAGAGGAAATTAGGAATATGATTAAAAAGATGAAATGGTCTTGAATGACTTTAGGTATTTGTTACAAATGTTTTATACAGACCATACTCGAGAATGGTCACATTTTACATGATAATTGTACTCTCGAGGACAGTACAAAGTTGGCAAATGTAAAACTTGATACTGCTGGGAGGCATGCTAAAAGCCATATTGGTCATAATTCAGTAAAAAAGAACTTGGACGGTTATGTCATCAACAGGATTGTCAAAATTATTGTATTCATTCTAAATATACAACTACATATATAAATGAAATGATAAAACCTTAAATAATATCACAGACATTCAATGAGATCACATGCAACCCATGAATACAGCACACCAAATTGTCACCGGGTCATATATAAATATATCTAATGCTTCTCAAAAGTCTTGACAGCTTTGTAAGGTATACAGTTTTAGAATGCATTATGCATCACATTGATAAAGATCAGTTGGGCAACAAAAAGGAAGTATCATTTTCATAAATTTGAATTTGACCCTGTGTATTGCCCCATTTGAATACATCAAGTAAATTAATCGGTCTAAATATTCTAAAATATATATAATGTACAAATGAAATATTAATCTTTGTGGGAAAATTTCCAAATGTTTATTCCTTATTTGTAGTGCAGTGCCTGTCTGTTATTCGATCTATCCTAAATTCACTAAAAATGGCGATTGAAAAGTCACTGAAGATTACTAGAGCTTTAATTGAAAAGCCTGGACTAAAGCTTTTAAAAATAATTACAGGCCTGTATCAAATTTCAAACATATAACCACACTAATGGAGAGAGCTGTTGTAAATCAACTAATTCCTCACTAAGTTATCAATGAATGGAATGATATGTTTCAATTGGCGCATAAAATGTTTCATAGTACTGAAACAGCCTTATTAAGGGTCCAGAATGATATCCGTGTAGATCTTAATGATGGTAAAATAGTAATGTCAGTATTGCATGATCCCTCTGCTACTTCTGATACTATTGATCACTGTATTATATTGGATAGATTAAAAACTAGGTGTGGGATTGATGGTAACATTCTTCGATGGTTTGGATCATAACTGGGTAATAAGAAGCAGTGTGTAGCTATTAATAATGATTTGTCCAAAACTCTGGAATTAAAATGTAGAGTTCCCCAGGGCTCTGTTTTGGGTCCACTACTATTTGTCATCTGTAACAAGTGAGAAATCCTCAATCCCTCAATGTTATACCTCACCTCTAGCTGCTAAATTGAGTATAAATAGTATCATATATATATATATATATATATATATATATATATATATATATATATATATATATATATATATATATATATATATATATATATATATATATATACCCTCAATAAAGACTACACGAAACTTCCAGTGTAGTGTCTGAGCCAATGTAGAAGTGTTTGTTGTCTGTCCAGCCCAGCTGGTTGGTATGGTCAGGTGGTCAACGTGAAGATATCAGAACTTCACATGACATCAGGTATATCTGATCATTACATGGCATCAGGTATATCTCTATCATCACATGGCATCAGGTATATCTCTATCATCACATGGCATCAGGTATATCTCTATCATCACATGGCATCAGGTATATCTCTATCATCACATGGCATCAGGTATATCTCTATCATCACATGGCATCAGGTATATCTCTATCATCACATGGCATCAGGTATATCTCTATCATTACGCTGGTGGCCATAAGTTCATATCATTACACATCTACATGTCTCCTTTATCAGATATAAAGAAAAGGTATGGTTTGAGATATCATGCATATGCTGATGACACCCAATTATATATCTCTTTCAATCCTAGGGATAGGAATGCATTGATTTTGAATATAATAAATGAATGAATCTTATATGAAAATGAAATGTAATTAAGTGATGGTAAATCTGAATTACTGACTGCGACTGCATTCTAAACTAGATTACCCTAAATTCATCAAGATTGGTAATACTGAAAGTGTATGTTCAGACAGGATCTAGGAGTTCTTTTTGATGAAAATATGACTATAAAAAACAAATTAGACATATTTGTAAAAAAAGGGTTTTTCATCTAAAATGTGGCCATTATACAAGGTTGTGTTGATGAAGAATCTGCCAATATGTTGATGTATCATCACTTCTAATTTGGACTGTTATAATTCTCTCCTTATGGGATTACCTCAGCAGGAGATTAGTAGAATGCTTAGAGTGCAAAATGCTGACAAAATGTGATCATATTACACTGGTTCTTAAAAGGCTACATTGGGTACCTATGAAAGCCAGTATTGAATTCAAAATTCTATCATTGACCTGGAAGATTGAGCATAAGCCAGCTGCACTATAGTTGACTGAGCTGAACGTAAAGCTATCTGTAAGAGCATAAGGCCTAGTGATCAATTAGAATTAGTAGTTCCTGTTAGTGATCAATTAGAATTAGTAGTTCCTGTTTGTCTAATGAAGGGCAATAGTAAGAACTTTCCAGTATATTGCTCCTAGATTATGCAACAGTCTACCACTAGATCTTAAACATTGGAAAACATTGACACTTTGAACAAGAATCCTCAAACCTTTATATTTCATAAATATTACATTAACTAACGCTGCATACAATTAGCGACTGGTGTATGCGCTTTATATATAGTGTATTATTATCATTATTATTATTATTATTAAAATATGTATAATATATCAAATGAAATATTAATCTTTGTAGGAATATTGCCACATGTTTGTTCCTTATTTGTATTGCAGTTCATAGTACCGGCTATTGCCGATAACTACAAGGCAAATAAATATAAGATGTATTCATTACACTTGATATTCATGAAGAAATCAATTCTATTGATTATGACAATTGTTGCTATAAACAGAAGACTTTGACATGTGTATAAAATTCCACATTTCTCAAAATTCACTCTGCCATTCTGTGTTCTAACTTTCGCAAAGAAACAGAAATCCAGAGATTCAGACACAACCTGACCACCTAATAAGTAATGAATGTATCTTGGTTGTTAGTGACTTCCAGCCTTCTAGGTTTTGGGCTTTCAGGTTGTATGCATAGAATCTACATCTCTAACACACACAGAATATATTAATCTATGATCAAAAATATGGTTTTTTTTAAAATCAAGTAAAATTCAAATTTTCCTGTACCTGATAATGTCTTTATTATTGTATTCGGATGTAATTGGTTTGATGTGAATTGTATTTTTAGTCAATGTACGCCTTAATGCATTTGGAAAAGGTGATCCATCAGACAGATATCAAGAGATCCAGTGGGATGGAACAGTGATGTATCACGGCTCAGGACGTGGGGTCTCTATTCTGGCTCTACAAATCCACCAAAACGACCAGGTTCTAAACAGTGAATTAACACACTACGATACTTATATGTCAGATATCGAAGGGCAGAATCTATCGGTCTGTATATTATATTGTATATTATATTGTATATTATATTGTATATTATATTGTATATTATATTGTATATTGTATTGTGTATTATATTGTATATTACATTGAATATTGTATTATATTGTATATTGTATATTATAGGTTTTTAGAATGTAATACAATGTAAGGCAACACACATTTGAAACTAAATAACCAGTCAATTCTTAATACAATTATAGAAACTAATGTCCTTATTACCATCAAGGATAAGTGAGTGCCGTAATTCAGATGTAGGGCTGGATGTCTCATCTAATTCTTGTAATATAAAAATGACAGCATATTGTATTGAAAAATGAAATTATATGTCATGATTTACCTGATTATATTCCAGAATTATTTGTTATCACTTGGAACGGACACCATCGTACTGGGAGTGACGGGAGACGCGTACCACTCGCATGTGTACGAGGCAAGAGCGGGATTTCTCAGGGTGGGCATCGACCTTGACACAATCACCATCGAATTGCGCTCCTCTCTCGCCTTCATCTCACAGGTCGGCAATAAGGAGAGCGTCAAGCTGACATACGCTGCTAACGCTGAAGGACCTTCAGTGCTAGACGTAGACATCGAGATCTGTGCAGGTAAACAGTGATTAATTCTGCAGGAATAATGATTCCCTTGAGAGAAAACACCTTGACAGCCCGGGCTTGACAGTTACCATTTCCTGTGAACCTTTTTTGTAAACAGCTCTTAGAGCAGTAATATATATTGACGAGGGCTAATATTGACGAGGGCTAATATTGACGAGGGCTAATATTGACGAGGGCTAATATTGACGAGGGCTAATATTGACGAGGGCTAATATTGACGAGGGCTAATATTGACCAGGGCTAATATTGACGAGGGCTAATATTGACGAGGGCTAATATTGACCAGGGCTAATATTGACCAGGGCTAATATTGACCAGGGCTAATATAGAGGAGGGCTAATATTGACCAGGGCTAATATTGACCAGGGCTAATATTGACCAGGGCTAATATTGACCAGGGCCAATATTGACCAGGGCTAATATTGACCAGGGCTAATATTGACCGGGGCTAATGTGTATACGTCACTTATTTGTGTAGATGCATTCGATTCGGATATGTTTTCTTGTTGCTCACAGCACGTGCTAATCAATGACATCTATGATTTATAGCAAGTTCAAAATGATGAGAAAATATAAATATCATTTTCAAAAAGGAAACTGTATACAAATCCTTTAAAAAAAACCTTTCTTGTTATGCTGTGAGGGTCCAGGGAGGGGGCTGTGCGGCTCCAGTCAAGAAAATACCAAACCGTTTGACGGAAAGTTTTAAGAATTGCACCATATACTATAGTGTATACATTAGCACAAAACGTTCATTTGATAATTATAATACAATAATTAGGGGAGAGAATGTTTATCTCTGGATATCTGAATATAAATATATTTGATGTTCTCATCAGGTATGATAATGACGACGGAGATGATTGAATGGGTTAGGGTGCAGACAACTAACGCCACCTTACGGGACAATCTGGAATCAGTTATGACTACACCAAACTCCAGTTCATGTGTGGACACCAGCAATACTGTTGACCAAGATCACAGTATATACCCTCTCCTCATGATAGCACATATCAATAGGATGTTCGCCTCTTGTGACGTCATTTTGTATGGACATGACCTTGGTGAGGCTCGATGTCCTGGATCCGGAGTGATGCTATATGCAATGGCAGGTCCACCAACATTCACCTCCAGAACCAACACAGCCTTAAACAGCATAGCACACAGATGTCATCACACAAGCATTGACAATCAGTCTTTTGCTTACAACTGTGTTTGTGGAAACGATGTTTGCCAATACATTCTTATCGTGGTGGGGAGAGATCTTATGGAGCAAAACTTGTCATGGTGTGGAATGAATATCACAAATGTACAGAATGAGCAATATGCCTTTGGTCCCTGAAGCTAGAATAGAAAAGCAACAAAGATATTTACTACAGAGACAGACATAAAGTTATACACTTTTTGAGCACTATGTCAAATGGATTCTATTTCAGTTACAATACAATCCAGCACATTTCTAATTCTGCTGTTGTATGTTACGCCTTAATGCCACTGCTGTTCTGCATTATCACAATAATGTCATGTAAATAAGTCAAAATAAAGTTTTATTTGAAAGACACAAAATATAAACTTTGTTTTATTTTAGAAAATGAGGTTCTCTATCCCAGAAAATTCCAATACCTGAAAATCAACTTCAGTCTACGAATCTTCATATTTTTAACTTTCAAATGACATTTTGACTTGAATTTGACTTGCAGTACCGTTAAGGGCTTTCCAGGTAGCCCAGGAGGATTTTATAATTAATTCTGGCATTCACAGAGAGCCAGTGAAGTTTCATTAGGTTATCAGTGATATGATTATATTTCTTGATCTTCCTTACGACACGTACAAAATACTGCCGATATTGTAGTATATTCTATACGTCCCACAAGAAGGCCGTTTGTATCATCTGGGGTGGACGTGACCAAGGCATGGATCAACATTTCAGCTGATTTGTCATCTAGATACTGTCTAATACCTGAGATATTTCTCATATGGTAATGTCCACTCAATTTTAAAATCTGAGGGAACTTTGTTGACATCCAAACTTGGCTTACAGAAATAAAAGTATACTCGTTAACCAATCATATTATTACAATCAGTGTATTACACCAATAAATCTCTCTACTCTGTTCAAGATTCCCAAGCTGATTGCGTTTTTGTCTGAACGAACATAAAGCAGGTCATGATACTGCTAAACAGGGAGATCCTGCATTGCTCAGCAGATCACAGCATCGGCCTATCGCTCTTCAGAAATCTGTATTACTGCAGTAGCAGGTGGGTTGATCACCTGATACTGTGTACTCGTTTTTCCTACTCTTCCTGATCCTATGGACCGGGTGTCTGCCCTGAGGCTAGGACCGGGTGTCTGCCCTGAGGCTAGGACCGGGTGTCAACATCATTACTGCAGGTAAAATGTTTGTAAAGTTTGATATTGATTTATAACATGACACATCTGATATATGACAGGATTTTGACTGTATTGATAACATTGATAACAATTATTGATACTTTATCAACATTTTAAACAATGTAACAAGGAAGATATAATTAGTTACGTGAATAAATTATTGGTGATTTATTTAATATTTTTCCAAGTGTATTTAACATATGTGCACATTTGGATTTGATATTCAATTCAATTCAATTCTTTATTTCAGACTCAACATTATACATGTAACTGTACAGTGGTCCATATTTAAATGAAAAAATAATGAAAACAAAAGAATAACTAAGTAATATATAGAACTAACACTAAGATACAGGTTGACTATTGTCCACATATTGACTAGTGTCTTAACAAGGCACTATTTCGTATAGAAACTATATACAAATACATATAATCATCTATCCAGCATCAAAATGCACATACAGTAGTTTATGCCAGTGTATCCACAATTTGGATTCATACCTGACATTAGCACCTTTTAACATTGCATAAATTGTGCTGTTTTCTGACATATCAAGTCTCACCATGAACCTGAACACTAAGTTGCGTATCAACGCATGTGAGTTTGGGACCTGATTTTCAGCAAACATCATGCTCGCACTACAGTGACGAGGCTGACGTAACATCATTCTCATAATATTGTTATATGAGACATGTAACTTAGCAATACTGGCCTTCTTGTAGTTTAACCACAATTGACATGTATACAATGACGAACAATAAGTTCTAAATAACAACATTTTCACATTATTAGAACACATGTGGAACTTTCGCACAAGAGCATTACCTTGTGCATATAGCATACGGCACTGCCTCATAATATCCATATCATCAGTAAAATCATTACACATTACATGACCAAGATACTTTGTGTTCTCCACAATTTTCAGGACTTCACCATTCAATTTAAAGTCTTGGAATACTACATTTTTATAATCCTTGTTACATATTATCATCACTACACTCTTCTTTGAGTTGTACTTAATGTCATTATCTCTTCCATACATGCTACATATATCTAACAATCGATTTAGACCTTTAACAGAAGGAGATAGAACAATTAAATCATCAGCATACATTAAGTGGTTTACATAAATACTCCCGAGAGGAAATCCAACATTACATTCATCTAGCCTGTTTGACAGGCCATCCATATAAACATTGAACAGGTATGGAGAGAGAATACCACCCTGTCGTACACCATTACACACTGTGAATGGTGCAGACGTGGCACTGCTCCAACGTACACACATAGTTTGATTATCGTACCAGTACATGAGTATTCTAACTATATATCCAGGGACACCTCGATCTACAAGGGTTTGAAACAGTTTATCGTGATTCACACGATCAAAAGCTTTTGATGCATCAAGGAAGTACAAGAACATATTTGACTTTCCTCTTCTATACTTACTAATTATTTCTTTCAGTACATATATACACATATCAGTTCCATGTTTTCTCTTAAAACCAAACTGATTGGCATTTGTAAACAAGTATTCCTCCATTCTAGTCATAATTACATATTCAAGCACCTTTGAAATAACACTTGCCAATGCTATTGGCCGATAGTTATCCTTGCTGGTTATTTTACCAGTTTTGTCCTTTATGATAGGAACCAATATTACACTCATCATGGAGTCTGGAAGGATTCCATGTACCAGCAATGCAGTAATACACATGGCTAACATTGGTAACATGCGTTCGCTGCAGAATTTAAGATGCTCAGCTGTGACTTTGTCCTTACCACATGATTTGTTCAGATCTAGGTCTTTAATGGCCTGGCAAATCTCATCTGCATGAACCGTAATATCATCATCATAAAATACATCATAAACAACATTATTTTTCTTAGCAATACAATTGAAGAGGTCCCTATAGTGCTTTCGCCAGAGGTTCACAATATTCTCAACCCCTGTCACACCATCAATATTTGTTGGCAATGACATGTTCATATTGTTCATTCGTTTCATTTCCTTCCAGAAATTATCATGTTTGTTTTGGCACAGTTTATTTGCAAGAGACTCCTTGCGCATGGCATCTTGATTTTGAGTAATAAAGCGCATAGCATATTTAAATCGAGCATTGCTTCTCTGTTTCATATCAAATATGGGACCTTGTTTGGGTTTTCCCATGTCCCGCCATAGTACAAAAGCTTCTCTAGCAACATCATGAAAGTCAGAGATATAATTGTAATTATGATTTACCTGTTTTAAACAGATGTAGATGGCGCTGGTTCTTGAACAACATTTATCAAAATGAACCTTAGCATTTAGACCAACATGAAATGGCACTGAAGCAATCACATTCAGGCCAAAATTCCTTATCGTCACATATGTTTGTACAAAAACCGATTTGGCATCTGTGACTAAAATACAAACCAGTACAATGTGTTTATGATCCATATATTGAAGAAATTTCCCACATGACCACAGTTGCCTGGTTTGTTGATTTGGTCTGCTTTCTTCTATTGTATTTCAATTGTCTTGTACCCTTTTGCCCTGATGTCTTCCTGTTCTGCTCTGTCTTTGTCTTTGAGCTGCTTGTAAATTGACTCGCGGGCCAGTATATAACCACCCAGTACCGTCTTGAGTTTTTTGTTGCTGACACCAGAGCCATTGTCATGGAATCTTCGTAATTAATACAAGAACAATATCAATATTGACCCAAGATTGAAAAGATTGGACACAAGTCATAACTATTCATAACAAATCAGGCTGGGCACTGATTGGTGAAAGAATAATTAAATATTCATACAGATTCAGATTTGTACTGATTGATAAGAGCCAGTCAAGGTCAGCCACGTGATCAAAGGTCGTGACCTGAGGCTGGTCAGTTCAGATTGGATATTCTGGTGAGAGCGCTCATGGCTCAGGGAACTCCAAATGTCGAATGATATTAAATGAGTTGATATAACTGCTGGTCCTGGGTTGGGTTGATATTACTGCAGATTTGTGAAATTTCTAAATGCACATTGCATTGAACTGCACCTTTAAAAGTAATAGTCAAATGGTCTGACAACTAGCCTGAGAGACTGATACTGATATATTTTGTTGATCACTATAATAAGTAATCAGGTATCAAATAAGGAATTCTCTCACAGGATAGCTTTAATGCAGACAATTACGATATTTGATATACATATACCATTCATACTGATGTTAGCATCTATTGTAATGACTGCTGTGATTGCTGTGATATACATATACCATTCATACTGATGTTAGCATCTATTGTAATGACTGCTGTGATTGCTGTGATATACATATACCATTCATACTGATGTTAGCATCTATTGTTATGACTGTTGTGATTGCTGTGTTGTACATATACCATTCATACTGATGTTAGCATCTATTGTTATGACTGTTGTGATTGCTGTGATATATCATACATATACCATTCATACTGATGTTATCATCTATTGTTATGACTGTTGTGATTGCTGTGATATATCATACATATACCATTCATACTGATGTTATCATCTATTGTTATGACTGTTGTGATTGCTGTGATGTACATATACCATTCATACTGATGTTAGCATCTATTGTTATGACTGTTGTGATTGCTGTGATATATCATACATATACCATTCATACTGATGTTAGCATCTATTGTTATGACTGTTGTGATTGCTGTGATGTACATCTACCATTCATACTGATGTTAGCATCTATTGTTATGACTGTTGTGATTGCTGTGATGTACATATACCATTCATACTGATGTTAACATCTATTGTTATGACTGTTGTGATTGCTGTGATGTACATATACCATTCATACTGATGTTAGCATCTATTGTTATGACTGTTGTGATTGCTGTGATGTACATCTACCATTCATACTGATGTTAGCATCTATTGTTATGACTGTTGTGATTGCTGTGATGTACATATACCATTCATACTGATGTTAACATCTATTGTTATGACTGTTGTGATTGCTGTGATGTACATATACCATTCATACTGATGTTAGCATCTATTGTTATGACTGTTGTGATTGCTGTGATGTACATATACCATTCATACTGATGTTAACATCTATTGTTATGACTGTTGTGATTGCTGTGATGTACATATACCATTCATACTGATGTTAGCATCTATTGTAATGACTGTTGTGATTGCTGTGATATACATATACCATTCATACTGATGTTAACATCTATTGTTATGACTGTTGTGATTGCTGTGATGTACATATACCATTCATACTGATGTTAGCATCTATTGTTATGACTGTTGTGATTGCTGTGATGTACATATACCATTCATACTGATGTTAGCATCTATTGTTATGACTGTTGTGATTGCTGTGATATATCATACATATACCATTCATACTGATGTTAGCATCTATTGTTATGACTGTTGTGATTGCTGTGATATATCATACATATACCATTCATACTGATGTTAGCATCTATTGTTATGACTGTTGTGATTGCTGTGATATACATATACCATTCATACTGATGTTAACATCTATTGTTATGACTGTTGTGATTGCTGTGATGCCGGTACATATTCATACTGATGTTGGCATCTATTGTTATGACTGTTGTGATTGATGTGATGTACCATAATTATAGATATACTTTGCGGGAGTGTCTTCCTGATCACTGTTGACGTTGCGCATAAGACAATGCTTAATTGTTGCTTTTTCAGAGCTCCCTCAATAATTACACTGGAATGAATGAATGGTTGCTACCTAAAAACATCCGTACAATTAGGTCTTTCTGAACACATGGTTTTAGCAATGCGTAGCACAGTTTCTGCAGTGATGAAGGGAAATTTTCTGTTATTATGTGCGTCAACTTTGAACTTTAATGAAACCACTGGTCGCTGTACTTAGCAAGTAGTAGGAAAGATGTATCTTCGGGGGACCAATTCTATCGATTTTAGACTAAGAATTTTTTTCAATATAAGCATGATTGTTTCAAAAATCTCTGAGTTGTCAAGAAGGTGCATGATGATGACAATAACAATAACAACAACAACAACAACAACAACAATAATAATGATAATAATAATAATGATAATAATTATCAATGATATGAATAGGAATGAGAAAGTCATTAATTAATTCAAACAGAACATCCGCTGTACTAATCGGCTTGATCTTGGGCTCATTTTAAAGAAAAAGGTGAAATATTAGGAAAGGTGGAAGGGACATAGCATACATCCCTTTAATATTAGTCAAAATAGCCAAAAACAGGTGTTTCAAGAAGAACAGAGGGAGGAGTTTTATCGAAGGTAATAGCATAGTTTCCAAATGATCATATTAACATAATTTATGATGTTACCATGATGCCACTATAATGAAACTTTCCTGTCTGATGTCACGTGCACTATGACAACACATTCTTGTCTGACGTCACTATGATGACACTTTCCTGTATGACGTCACCATGTTTATCTTGCTCGCAATGTCAATACAGTTTTAGAGCATGGAAAATCATCTGTCTACTCCGATTATTGATGAAACTGTGGTCATTTGTATATGTGATATTCACTGGAAAGAAATGTGCATCTCGGAGCCTCACGCAACATCTTTCTACTCCAATTATTGGCGAAACTATGGTCTTTTGTACAGTGACCGGCAACTGTCAGAAACCGGCAGATTAAACTCGGACATTTTTAACACACTCAAACATCAAACAAACCTTGCTGTACTAATTGCAATTGAGCTGAATGTCAGGTCTCACACGTCACCTTGCAATTCCTATACCTTTCAAAACGTTAAAAGTGTTTATTTGTTTTCACGGCACGACTGATTGAGTCTTTGTCAAATGACGTCAGAAGTGGTGACGTAACCAACATCACCATATAACTCAATGGAAACTCGGACAGTTTGCCGGTTTGCATAATGCATGAAAATCACGCTATTTCTGTTAATATTGAACGGGTATCATTAAAACTCCACAGACCGTTAAAGTCGAAGATCTTCTTTCGATGTGAGCAGTTTTTACACAGTTTTTAAAGGTTTTGTGAAAATCAGGAGTGAAAAACATGAAAGTGTCCGGATTTGGCTGCCGGTCACTGTATATAAAATATTCAGTGGAAAGAAATGTGCATCTCGTAGCCTAACACAACTGGGATTACCTGGCTCGCAACGTCAAGAGGACCTCACTCCAGGTTATATAGTCTAGGACTACGGGCTAGTGCTAAATAAAAGACAGTGTACACATTGTCATGATTTCTCCAGGAATAAAATAATATTTCCCTGGGACACCAAAAAGGCAATACAACCACTATACATGTATTATCTTATAAAACATGAAGAGTCGATCATATTTGGGCGACAGTACTTAATATACACAACACCCTTCAGTCTCCAGGAAATATATAAGCACTACTTTCAGTTGGTGCGTGGTTTCTCTGTGAGAGGGTTGATAACATAAAGTATCCATCCGCCAAGGAGGCCGCCATTTTGAATAAAATTGGCACGTGTTTTCACGTTAGGTATTCAACAGAGATATATTATGAGCTATAAGTGGTTAGTTTAATTGACAACAAACCAGGTTCATGCCCGGTGCTTTCCAATGAACAATTATCTCAATTATAGGTAAACGATGTATAAATAATAGATAGCAAGACGTGTGAACTATTTCTATGACAAAAAGTACTTATCCATATACATTAGTTACAGTAGTCATACGAATGATGTTAATGTTCAAAAGACCTTTTATGAGGTAAGACTCTTTATGTTTTTAATCTAAAATGGATGGTATGAAATAAGAAATGATACAAACATCTTTTGCTGAATTATTTTCTGCTGTGATTGACTATTTTTCCATGGTTAATCATTAAAACAAAAACTCAGAAGTAATTAATTCATTTGCCTATATGATTATTTTTATTGCATTTGGTGTAAAACTAAAACAAAAGGAATTATTGTTTAAAGAAATGTGTTTGCAATATATCAGAAGTTGTTTGGGTTATAATATTGCCCAAGAAATCCTCGAAAGTACTTGATAATGCCGCCTCTTTATTCTGCCAAAAAACAATAACTGAAAATCATGACAAAGATTTATCACATTTCAATATCCTAATGTTGAAAATAAGTCAAAACCTAATAAAATGCCAATTTTCGGTTGTTTCATTACGCCTTTAAAATCACTGAAACAGTTCCACTGAGCAGAGCTGAGGGCCACCTTAGGGTGTTCCATAATAACACTTTATTGGAGTACAAACTATCAAAGTGAACCATAGTTGATCCTTGGCCCAAATAACTCACAGAAATTTTTTTGGATTTTTTTTTACCTTGGGATCCTTGCACCACCCCTCGGAGTACAGACTTGATCTTAGGCTCATATTAAAGATCACATCAAGCAGAGGAAACCTAAAAGAGACATTATGGTGCTAAATGTTATAGTTACTGAGATATTGACATACATCTACAAATCATGATAAACTGTGCTTTTAACTGCAAAGTGTGTGAGACATGAAAGTTACAGGTTGTCTTCACAAAAGTTGTTAATTCTTAATGCTTTCTGATTTCTTCTGTATCTTGTGGTTAAGTCTTAATTATTCTCCAGGTAGTCCATAAGTTGGACATTGCTAGTTATGCCCTCCATCTTGGCAACCTTTCCTACAAGAAGAATACAATGCTGTTTGAACTGAGGCTGTTTGATTATTATTTCATTGAATATGAATAAAGAGCAAAGTAAGAATAGAAAATTCATGCGAGAGAAAAGAGTCCCACTTTGAGAATAAGTTCTATGGCTCCAATGATAGCAAAAGAAATTATAATAATGTATAAAACCACATCTACTGAACAACTGATCCAGAAATAGTATAAATCTGGAATTCTGGAAATGGAGACGATTATGACTATATGCTTTGTGATAGAAAGGTCTAGAATCATTCAATATTTCTTTTCGAATGCCCTTAAAGCTTATCAATTTTCTAATATTATGGCAATGGAGATGTGGCTTTATACGTTGTTATTAGTAACTAGTTTTATTATGATTCAGTGAGTTACAGACTTATAATAAGATGAGACAATAACCTGTAATTGGCCATTGAAGAATTTCAAATCTTCCTGCCAGTCGTTGTTTTTCAATTTGCTAAGATGTTTCTCCATAGCCTCCAATGTCTGCAGCAACTTAGGCCTGATGTCAAGTAGGAAATCAAGAGAAGTCTGAAACTACTCTGACACTACTCTGTTGATCTGATAAGTTGTGGGGCCCATTGAATTTTCTTTTCTTACCTTGCTCTTTATCCATACTCAGTTAGGATCGAGCTCCCACTTTTCCCGCCAGATGGAGCGTTTACTTTTAAATGAGATTATCATGCCATCTGGAGTATAACAGATCAGCGTCAGTACAAGCCTTTTCTTTTCAGTCAGTTTATGTCAAAAAGGCAAAAGGATTGTAAAATCTGTTCACCCCAACTGATTTATTAAGTAATCATTTCCCCCTGTTTGACTTTTCACAATTAAAAAGTCATTTGGGGTCAAACAGGAGAACTTGACATATCCAGCAAAACAAGGTCTGATGTTTTTGTCCATTGGTTTCAATGGTACAGACGAGTTAAAAGCTATTTTCTGAAGCATCTGCATGTATTTACAAGCACCTAGCAAACAAATTTATGAATGGTATTTGTGTTATTCAAAACGAGGCCAAAGGCCATCAGCCATTGATGGGCGGCTCGATCCTGACTGTATTCACTGAAAAAACACTGAATAATAATCAGTCTCAGTTCAAACGCAGCATTTTATCCTTCTTGTAGGAAAGGTTGGAGGACATAATTAGCAATGTCCTACGTATGCACTACCTGGCGAATGAATAAGACTTCATCACTAGGTGAAAACACAAGATACAGAAGACCTCAGAAAGCCTTAAAAATTAACAACCTTTGTGAAGACAACCTGTAACTTTCATGTCTCACACACTTTGCAGTTAAAAGCAAAGTTTATCATGATTTGTAGATGTATGTCAATATCTCAGGAACTATAATATTTAGCACCATAATGTCTGCTTTAAGTTTTCTCTGCTTGATGTGATCTTTGATATGAGCCTAGGATCAAGTCTGTACTCTGAAAATATTTTTTTCATATAAGGATGACATTGAAGGTCGTGGGGGGGCAAGGATCCCAAGGTCAAAAAAATCCAAAAGAATTCTGTGAGCTATTTTGGCCAAGGATCAACTATGGTCCACTTTGATAGTTTGTACTCCAATAAAGTGTTATTATGGAACACCCTAGGCCACTTGATAGGACAAAGTGCCTTGTAGGTGCTAATCCTGACAGGACAGAGCGCCTTGTAGGTGCTAATCCTGATAGGACAAAGCGCCTTGTAGGTCCTAATAGTTTGTACTAATAGTTTGTACTCCAATAAAGTGTTATTATGGAACACCCTAGGCCACCTGATAGGACAAAGTGCCTTGTAGGTGCTAATCCTGATAGGACAAAGTGCCTTGTAGGTGCTAATCCTGATTGGACAAAGCGCCTTGAAGTTGCTAATCCTGACAGGACACAGCGCCTTGTAGGTGCTAATCCTGACAGGACAAAGTGCCTTGTAGGTGCTAATCCTGATAGGACAAAGCGCCTTGTAGGTGCTAAACCTGATAGGGCAAAGTGCCTTGTAGGTGCTAATCCTGATTGGACAAAGCGCTTTGTAGGTGCTAATCCTGATTGGACAAAGTGCCTAGTAGGTGCTAATCCTGATTGGACAAAGCGCCTTGTAGGTGCTAATCCTGATAGGACAAAGCGCCTTGTAGGTGCTAATCCTGATAGGACAAAGTGCCTTGTAGGTGCTAATCCTGATAGGACAAAGTGCCTTGTAGGTGCTAATCCTGACAGGACAAAGCGCCTTGTAGGTGCTAAACCTGATAGGACAAAGCGCCTTGTAGGTGCTAATCCTGATAGGACAAAGTGCCTTGTAGGTGCTAATCCTGATAGGACAAAGTGCCTTGTAGGTGCTAATCCTGACAGGACAAAGCGCCTTGTAGGTGCTAAACCTGACAGGACAAAGCGCCTTGTAGGTGCTAAACCTGATAGGACAAAGTGCCTTGTAGGTGCTAATCCTGATAGGACAAAGTGCCTTGTAGGTGCTAATCCTGACAGGACAAAGCGCCTTGTAGGTGCTAAACCTGATAGGACAAAGCGCCTTGTAGGTGCTAATTCTGATAGGACAAAGCACCTTGTAGGTGCTAATCCTGATGGGACAAAGCGCCTTGAAGTTGCTAATCCTGATAGGACAAAGCGCCTTGTAGGTGCTAATCCTGATTGGACAAAGTGCCTAGTAGGTGCTAATCCTGATAGGACAAAGTGCCTTGTAGGTGCTAATCCTGATAGGACAAAGCGCCTTGTAGGTGCTAATCCTGATAGGACAAAGTGCCTTGTAGGTGCTAATCCTGACAGGACAAAGCGCCTTGTAGGTGCTAATCCTGATAGGACAAAGCGCCTTGTAGGTGCTAATCCTGATAGGACAAAGTGCCTTGTAGGTGCTAATCCTGATAGGACAAAGTGCCTTGTAGGTGCTAATCCTGACAGGACAAAGCGCCTTGTAGGTGCTAAACCTGATAGGACAAAGCGCCTTGTAGGTGCTAATCCTGATAGGACAAAGTGCCTTGTAGGTGCTAATCCTGATAGGACAAAGCGCCTTGTAGGTGCTAATCCTGATTGGACAAAGTGCCTAGTAGGTGCTAATCCTGATTGGACAAAGTGCCTTGTAGGTGCTAATCCTGATAGGACAAAGTGCCTTGTAGGTGCTAATCCTGATAGGACAAAGTGCCTTGTAGGTGCTAATCCTGATAGGACAAAGCGCTAATCCTGATAGGACAAAGTTCTAATCCTGATAGGACAAAGCGCCTTGTAGGTGCTAATCCTGACAGAACAAAGTGCCTTGTAGGTGCTAATCCTGATAGGACAAAGTGCCTTGTAGGTGCTAATCCTGATTGGACAAAGCGCTTTGTAGGTGCTAATCCTGATTGGACAAAGTGCCTTGTAGGTGCTAATCCTGATTGGACAAAGTGCCTTGTAGGTGCTAATCCTGATAGGACAAAGTGCCTTGTAGGTGCTAATCCTGATTTGACAAAGCACCTTGTAGGTGCTAATCCTGATAGGACAAAGTGCCTTGTAGGTGCTAATCCTGATAGGACAAAGTGCCTTGTAGGTGCTAATCCTGATAGGACAAAGTGCCTTGTAGGTGCCAATCCTGATAGGACAAAGCGCTAATCCTGATTGGACAAAGTGCTAATCCTGATAGGACAAAGTTCTAAACCTGATAGGACAAAGTGCCTTGTAGGTGCTAATCCTGATAGGACAAAGCGCTAATCCTGATAGGACAAAGTTCTAATCCTGATAGGACAAAGCGCCTTGTAGGTGCTAATCCTGACAGGACAAAGCGCCTTGTAGGTGCTAATCCTGATAGGACAAAGTGCCTTGTAGGTGCTAATCCTGATTGGACAAAGCGCCTTGAAGTTGCTAATCCTGATAGGACAAAGTGCCTTGTAGGTGCTAATAGTTTGTACTAATAGTTTGTACTCCAATAAAGTGATATTATGGAACACCCTAGGCCACCTGATAGGACAAAGCGCCTTGTAGGTGCTAATCCTGATAGGACAAAGCGCCTTGTAGGTGCTAATCCTGATTGGACAAAGCGCCTTGAAGTTGCTAATCCTGACAGGACACAGCGCCTTGTAGGTGCTAATCCTGACAGGACAAAGTGCCTTGTAGGTGCTAATCCTGATAGGAAAAAGCGCTAATCCTGATAGGACAAAGTTCTAATCCTGATAGGACAAAGCGCCTTGTAGGTGCTAATCCTGACAGGACAAAGCGCCTTGTAGGTGCTAATCCTGATAGGACAAAGTGCCTTGTAGGTGCTAATCCTTATAGGACAAAGTGCCTTGTAGGTGCTAATCCTGATTGGACAAAGTGCCTTGTAGGTGCTAATCCTGATAGGACAAAGTGCCTTGTAGGTGCTAATCCTGATTTGACAAAGCACCTTGTAGGTGCTAATCCTGATAGGACAAAGTGCCTTGTAGGTGCTAATCCTGATAGGACAAAGCGCCTTGTAGGTGCTAATCCTGATTGGACAAAGTGCCTTGTAGGTGCTAATCCTGATAGGACAAAGTGCCTTGTAGGTGCTAATCCTGATAGGACAAAGTGCCTTGTAGGTGCTAATCCTGATAGGACAAAGTGCCTTGTAGGTGCTAATCCTGATAGGACAAAGCGCTAATCCTGATAGGACAAAGTTCTAATCCTGATAGGACAAAGCGCCTTGTAGGTGCTAATCCTGACAGGACAAAGCGCCTTGTAGGTGCTAATCCTGATTGGACAAAGCGCCTTGAAGTTGCTAATCCTGATAGGACAAAGTGCCTTGTAGGTGCTAATCCTGATAGGACAAAGTGCCTTGTAGGTGCTAATCCTGATAGGACAAAGTTCTAATCCTGATAGGACAAAGCGCCTTGTAGGTGCTAATCCTGACAGGACAAAGTGCCTTGTAGGTGCTAATCCTGATAGGACAAAGTGCCTTGTAGGTGCTAATCCTGATTGGACAAAGCGCTTTGTAGGTGCTAATCCTGATTGGACAAAGTGCCTTGTAGGTGCTAATCCTGATTGGACAAAGTGCCTTGTAGGTGCTAATCCTGATAGGACAAAGTGCCTTGTAGGTGCTAATCCTGATTTGACAAAACACCTTGTAGGTGCTAATCCTGATAGGACAAAGTGCCTTGTAGGTGCTAATCCTGATAGGACAAAGTGCCTTGTAGGTGCTAATCCTGATAGGACAAAGTGCCTTGTAGGTGCTAATCCTGATTTGACAAAGCACCTTGTAGGTGCTAATCCTGATAGGACAAAGTGCCTTGTAGGTGCTAATCCTGATAGGACAAAGTGCCTTGTAGGTGCTAATCCTGATAGGACAAAGTGCCTTGTAGGTGCTAATCCTGATTTGACAAAGCACCTTGTAGGTGCTAATCCTGATAGGACAAAGTGCCTTGTAGGTGCTAATCCTGATAGGACAAAGTGCCTTGTAGGTGCTAATCCTGATAGGACAAAGTGCCTTGTAGGTGCTAATCCTGATAGGACAAAGTGCCTTGTAGGTGCTAATCCTGATTTGACAAAGCACCTTGTAGGTGCTAATCCTGATAGGACAAAGTGCCTTGTAGGTGCTTATCCTGATAGGACAAAGTGCCTTGTAGGTGCTAATCCTGATAGGACAAAGTGCCTTGTAGGTGCTAATCCTGATTGGACAAAGTGCCTAGTAGGTGCTAATCCTGATAGGACAAAGTGCCTTGTAGGTGCTAATCCTGATAGGACAAAGTGCCTTGTAGGTGCTAATCCTGATAGGACAAAGTGCCTTGTAGGTGCTAATCCTGATAGGACAAAGTGCCTTGTAGGTGCTAATCCTGATTGGACAAAGTGCCTAGTAGGTGCTAATCCTGATAGGACAAAGTGCCTTGTAGGTGCTAATCCTGATAGGACAAAGTGCCTTGTAGGTGCTAATCCTGATAGGACAAAGCGCCTTGTAGGTGCGAATCCTGATAGGACAAAGCGCCTTGTAGGTGCTTATCCTAATAGGACAAAGCACCTTGTAGGTGCTAATCCTAATAGGACAAAGCACCTTGTCGGTGCTAATCCTGATAGGACAAAGCGCCTTGTAGGTGCTAATCCTGATAGGACAAAGTGCCTTGTAGGTGCTAATCCTGATTGGACAAAGTGCCTAGTAGGTGCTAATCCTGATAGGACAAAGTGCCTTGTAGGTGCTAATCCTGATAGGACAAAGTGCCTTGTAGGTGCTAATCCTGATAGGACAAAGCGCCTTGTAGGTGCTAATCCTGATAGGACAAAGCGCCTTGTAGGTGCTGATCCTGATTGGACAAAGCGCCTTGAAGTTGCTAATCCTGACAGGACACAGCGCCTTGTAGGTGCTAATCCTGACAGGACAAAGTGCCTTGTAGGTGCTAATCCTGATAGGAAAAAGCGCTAATCCTGATAGGACAAAGTTCTAATCCTGATAGGACAAAGCGCCTTGTAGGTGCTAATCCTGACAGGACAAAGCGCCTTGTAGGTGCTAATCCTGATAGGACAAAGTGCCTTGTAGGTGCTAATCCTTATAGGACAAAGTGCCTTGTAGGTGCTAATCCTGATTGGACAAAGTGCCTTGTAGGTGCTAATCCTGATAGGACAAAGTGCCTTGTAGGTGCTAATCCTGATTTGACAAAGCACCTTGTAGGTGCTAATCCTGATAGGACAAAGTGCCTTGTAGGTGCTAATCCTGATAGGACAAAGCGCCTTGTAGGTGCTAATCCTGATTGGACAAAGTGCCTTGTAGGTGCTAATCCTGATAGGACAAAGTGCCTTGTAGGTGCTAATCCTGATAGGACAAAGTGCCTTGTAGGTGCTAATCCTGATAGGACAAAGTGCCTTGTAGGTGCTAATCCTGATAGGACAAAGCGCTAATCCTGATAGGACAAAGTTCTAATCCTGATAGGACAAAGCGCCTTGTAGGTGCTAATCCTGACAGGACAAAGCGCCTTGTAGGTGCTAATCCTGATTGGACAAAGCGCCTTGAAGTTGCTAATCCTGATAGGACAAAGTGCCTTGTAGGTGCTAATCCTGATAGGACAAAGTGCCTTGTAGGTGCTAATCCTGATAGGACAAAGTTCTAATCCTGATAGGACAAAGCGCCTTGTAGGTGCTAATCCTGACAGGACAAAGTGCCTTGTAGGTGCTAATCCTGATAGGACAAAGTGCCTTGTAGGTGCTAATCCTGATTGGACAAAGCGCTTTGTAGGTGCTAATCCTGATTGGACAAAGTGCCTTGTAGGTGCTAATCCTGATTGGACAAAGTGCCTTGTAGGTGCTAATCCTGATAGGACAAAGTGCCTTGTAGGTGCTAATCCTGATTGGACAAAGTGCCTAGTAGGTGCTAATCCTGATAGGACAAAGTGCCTTGTAGGTGCTAATCCTGATAGGACAAAGTGCCTTGTAGGTGCTAATCCTGATAGGACAAAGTGCCTTGTAGGTGCTAATCCTGATAGGACAAAGTGCCTTGTAGGTGCTAATCCTGATTGGACAAAGTGCCTAGTAGGTGCTAATCCTGATAGGACAAAGTGCCTTGTAGGTGCTAATCCTGATAGGACAAAGTGCCTTGTAGGTGCTAATCCTGATAGGACAAAGCGCCTTGTAGGTGCGAATCCTGATAGGACAAAGCGCCTTGTAGGTGCTTATCCTAATAGGACAAAGCACCTTGTAGGTGCTAATCCTAATAGGACAAAGCACCTTGTCGGTGCTAATCCTGATAGGACAAAGCGCCTTGTAGGTGCTAATCCTGATAGGACAAAGTGCCTTGTAGGTGCTAATCCTGATTGGACAAAGTGCCTAGTAGGTGCTAATCCTGATAGGACAAAGTGCCTTGTAGGTGCTAATCCTGATAGGACAAAGTGCCTTGTAGGTGCTAATCCTGATAGGACAAAGCGCCTTGTAGGTGCGAATCCTGATAGGACAAAGCGCCTTGTAGGTGCTTATCCTAATAGGACAAAGCACGTTGTAGGTGCTAATCCTGATAGGACAAAGCACCTTGTCGGTGCTAATCCTGATAGGACAAAGTGCCTTGTAGGTGCTTGTCCTACGCCTTGTAGGTGCTAATCCTACACATCTTCACCATCAGCCAGAGAAGTATAAAGGTCTCAAATAGATTGAAATTGTTTGTGCGAATAGCAGTGATATAAGAAGAGAGGTTTAATGTGCTGTATATCACCCCCAAGAGAGTGATATCTACTTTTTGGGAGTTACAGGGTATGATCTTATGAGGTATTGATGATATATAAATAGTATGTTCTCGTGATGATACACTGACACCTCCTGACGAATGACAACCAATCAGAGTGCAGCTAACAAATGGTTACAGGACGTGTCTGCAGTAACAATGGCCGGAAGTGGCGGTCACCACCTTCCTGTATTTAAACATCGCAAATGACTATCTCAGACTATGTAATAGATGTAAATTATTACACAGATGAGGAAAATAATAGTAATTATCTAATGATAATGGTAATGGGAATTTCAAATTAACTGACAACAGGTCATTTGGTGCAGTTAAGGATGGTCTTGTATTGAATGACTGGGAGCTCTATATCACCATACACTCATCTACGTCTGGTGATATCAATTTATAATTTTAAAATGTTAGAGCAGCTGATTCAGATACCTGTATTCAGTGATACCATTGATATTAGCTTTGATGAAAGCTACAGAGGTGATCCCTGATAAAGCTACAGAGGGGATCCCTGATAGCGCTACAGAAGGGATCCCTGATAAAGCTACAGAGGGGATCCCTGATAAAGCATGGGGGGGATCCCTGTAAAAGCTTGGGAAGGGATACCTGATAAAGCTTCAGAGGGGATCCTTGATAAAGCTACAGAGGTGATCCCTGATAAAGCTTGGGAGGGGATCCCTGATAAAGCTACAGAGGGAATCCCTGACAAAGCTACAGAGGTGATCCCTGATAAAGCTACAGAGGGGATCCTTGATAAAGCTACAGAGGGGATCCTGACAAAGCTACAGAGGGGATCCTTGTTGATAAAGCTTGGGAGGGGATCCCTGATAAAGCTACAGAGGGGATCCCTGCTAATGCTTGGGAGGTTATCCCTGATAAAGCTTGGGAGGGGATCCCTGATAAAGCTTGGGAGGGGATCCCTGATAAAGCTTGGGAGGGATCCCTGATAAAGCTTGGGAGGTGATCCATGATAAAGCTACAGAGGGGATCCCTGATAAAGCTACAGAGGGGATCCCTGATAAAGCTACAGAGTGGACCCCTGATAAAGCTACAGAGGTGATCCCTGATAAGGCTACAGAGGTGATCCCTGATAAGGCTACAGAGGGGATCCTTGATAAAGCTACAGAGGGGATCCCTGATAAAGCTACAGAGGGGATCCCTGATAAAGCTACAGAGGGGATCCTTGATAAAGCTTGGGAGGGGATCCCTGATAAAGCTTGGGAGGTTATCCCTGATAAAGCTTGGGAGGGGATCCCTGATAAAGCTACAGATGGGATCCTTGATAAAGCTTGGGAGGGGATCCCTGATAAAGCTTGGGAGGGGATCCCTGATAAAGCTACAGAGGTGATCCCTGATAAAGCTACAGAGGGGATCCCTGATAAAGCTTGGGAGGGGATCCTTGATAAAGCTTGGGAGGGGATCCCTGATAAAGCTTGGGAGGGGATCCCTGATAAAGCTTGGGAGGGTATGCCTGATAAAGCTTGGGAGGGTATCCCTGATAAAGCTACAGAGGGAATCCCTGATAAAGCTACAGAGGGGATCCCTGATAAAGCTACAGACGGGATTTTTGATAAAGCTTGGCAGGGGATCCCTGATAAAGCTTGGGAGGGGATCCCTGATAAAGCTACAGAGGGGATCCCTGCTAATGTTTGGGAGGTTATCCCTAATAAAGCTTAGGAGGAGGTCCCTGATAAAGCTACAGAGGGGATCCCTGATAAAGCTACAGAGGGGATCCTTGATAAAGCTACAGAGGGGATCCTTGATAAAGCTTGGGAGGGGATCCCTGATAAAGCTACAGAGGGGATCCTTGATAAAGCTACAGAGGGGATCCCTGATAAAGCTTGGGAGGGATATGCCTGATAAAGCTTGGGAGGTGATCCATGATAAAGCTACAGAGGGGATCCCTGATAAAGCTACAGAGGGGATCCCTGATAAAGCTACAGAGGGGATCCCTGATAAAGCTACAGAGGGGATCCTTGATAAAGCTACAGAGGGGATCCCTGATAAAGCTACAGAGGGGATCCCTGATAAAGCTACAGAGGGGATCCTTGATAAAGCTACAGAGGAGATCCCTGATAAAGCTACAGAGGGTATCCCTGATAAAGCTACAGAGGGAATCCCTGATAAAGCTACAGAGGGGATCCCTGATAAAGCTACAGAGGGGATCCTGACAAAGCTACAGACGGGATCCTGACAAAGCTACAGAGGGGATCCTGACAAAGCTACAGACGGGATCCTGACAAAGCTACAGAGGGGATCCCTGATAAAGCTACAGAGGGGATCCTGACAAAGCTACAGACGGGATTCTTGATAAAGCTTGGGAGGGGATCCCTGATAAAGCTTGGGAGGGGATCCCTGATAAAGCTACAGAGGGGATCCCTGATAATGCTTGGGAGGTTATCCCTAATAAAGCTTGGGAGGAGGTCCCTGATAAAGCTACAGAGGGGATCCCTGATAAAGCTACAGAGGTGATCCCTGATAAAGCTACAGAGGGGATCCCTGATAAAGCTACAGAGGGGATCCCTGATAAAGCTTTGGAGGGGATCCCTGATAAAGCTTGGGAGGGATCCCTGATAAAGCTTGGGAGGTGATCCATGATAAAGCTACAGAGGGGATCCCTGATAAAGCTACAGAGGGGATCCTTGATGAAGCTTGGGAGGGGATCCCTGATAAGGCTACAGAGGGGATCCCTGATAAGGCTACAGAGGGGATCCTTGATAAAGCTACAGAGGGGATCCCTGATAAAGCTACAGAGGGGATCCTTGATAAAGCTACAGAGGTGATCCCTGATAAAGCTACAGAGGGAATCCTTGATAAAGCTACAGAGGGGATCCCTGATAAAGCTACAGAGGGGATCCTTGATAAAGCTACAGAGGTGATCCCTGATAAAGCTACAGAGGGGATCCTTGATAAAGCTACAGAGGGGATCCCTGATAAAGCTACAGAGGGGATCCCTGATAAAGCTACAGAGGGGATCCTTGATAAAGCTACAGAGGGGATCCTGACAAAGCTACAGAGGGGATCCTTGTTGATAAAGCTTGGGAGGGGATCCCTGATAAAGCTTTGGAGGGGATCCCTGATAAAGCTTGGGAGGGGATCCCTGATAAAGCTACAGAGGGGATCCTTGATGAAGCTTGGGAGGGGGTCCCTGATAAGGCTACAGAGGGGATCCTTGATAAAGCTACAGAGGGGATCCCTGATAAAGCTACAGAGGGGATCCCTGATAAAGCTACAGAGGTGATCCCTGATAAAGCTACAGAGGGGATCCTTGATGAAGCTTGGGAGGGGATCCCTGATAAGGCTACAGAGGGGATCCTTGATAAAGCTACAGAGGGGATCCCTGATAAAGCTACAGAGGGGATCCTTGATAAAGCTATAGAGGGGATCCTTGATAAAGCTACAGAGGGGATCCTTGATAGAGCTACAGAGGGGATCCCTGATAAAGCTTGGGAAGGGATCCCTGATAAAGCTATAGAGGGGATCCTTGATAAAGCTTGGGAGGGGATCCCTGATAAAGCTACAGATGGGATCCTTGATAAAGCTTGGGAGGGGATCCCTGATAAAGCTACATAGGGGATCCCTGATAAAGCTACAGAGGTGATCCCTGGTAAAGCTACATAGGGGATCCCTGATAAAGCTACAGAGGTGATCCCTGATAAAGCTACATAGGGGATCCCTGATAAAGCTACAGAGGTGATCCCTGATAAAGCTACAGAGGGGATCCCTGATAAAGCTACAGAGGGGATCCCTGATAAAGCTACAGAGGGTATCCCTGATAAAGCTACAGAGGGTATCCCTGATAAAGCTACAGAGGGGATCCCTGATAAAGCTACAGAGGGATCTTAAAGAGGATCCACGGTATGTTAATTTTGAACAAGAGGAAAAACATTGGTTATGGCTTTCATGGAATGTTTTGGTGATTGGTATATTGACATAGGAAATGAGATCAATTTTAGGACAGCTATGTCGAGAGATGCAGATGGTCAATCATTACCTTAACTGTGTTCTGTAACAACAAAATTGGAGTTATTGCTAATGATAGGTTATAATGTACATAAACGGTTTCTACAACTGCTCACAATTGAATAAGAATAGTACAATTTTGAATGATTCAAATACATCATATGCTGAACTTCACAGGCAGGTGACACATGACCTGCCAATGTTGACCTCTATTTCAAGCCAATGCATCATAACTAAAATAATTTGGTAGACATGGTTTTAGTTTTAGCACAGGAAACAAAGAAGTGTTTGAATCTTTAGCATTGGACATATGCAGGTAGAAACAACGTTGTGAGAACATTGAAGTTGTCTTTCTATATTTTTCGTGTTGAGCATGTAAAGGATAATGTTGTAGTTCAACTTGACAACAACATTATCCTTCTATGTACTCACAACGTTGTCAGCACAATGTCATCACATGGTGAGAGAAGGAAAACGTTATGGTTAAATTAGCCACAAGGTGGCAGCATTTGTGTCTCTCATATCATAGTCATTTTGTGCCTCCACAGTACCTCAGGAAATGGCAACCTACATGCTTCATATTAACAGCAACTTCATATTGACAACAAACCGCATATTTCTCTATTTCTCAGTAATATATCATTATTTCAACTGCTATCAAAAAACAACAATAACTGTAAATTGTTAGGAGTGTTTACTTTGAAGAAATGAAATATCTCCTTGGTAATTTGGATTATTACAGTTTTGTATTTATAGATTTGTTTTATTCTATTGTGACAGAATGGGGACAACCAGTTTGTGTTAAATTATGGGATGTTTGGCTCACTGTACATAAACTGAAAGATTTGTATTTACAGACGTCAGCAACAGGAACAAAACTGATGCACGCTATGTTTGTTTAGTGTTGAGAAAGCTTTTTCAGTAATGTTCGGATAGGTTTGACAATAATGTATGTGGAAAAGAGATCATTGGACTGACAAGTGTTTCACAATATTACCCCCTGGCCTCATGGAGCGTTATCAAGGTGCTCAGGGGAATTTAAATGATGTTAACAGACCAGGTGTGACATATCAATATAAAACAATGCCATTGACATTGAGGATTAATTCAAAGCCTAGTTAAAATTACTTGAAGTGTTAGTATAAAATCATTTTAATTAAATCTGTATAAAGTGAGGTGTGCTTGCAGGAATTAGGCTAATGAGATGGCATATGTGACATTTAACATATGATGTTTATATCAGCTAGACTCTAACGAGAATGCAACATGGCGGTAAGAGGGAGGAAGTTGATTTGGTTGCGTCTTGCTCTCCTGCTACTGAATCTCATTATCTTCTTTCTGCACCCAGGTATTTATTACTTCTTTGATACATTACGGATAAGTTGGTGTCAGATCACTCTTACAATAGCAATTATTTGAACCAATATCTATTTAAAAGAAGGGTTAAAAAAGCTTATGTTCATTTTGAAGTTCTTGTATTGCATCACCGATTTAACGTTAGGGGGAACAGTGTCTTCCAAAGTTCTTTTTTCTCGCCAAAAAAAGTAATTTGAACCCCCAAAAATGACATGATGAAAGATAATTGCTTTATATGAAAATATCTACAAAACGGATTTCAGCCTTTAATGTATCAAATGCTTTGGGATGGATTTTCTTTTGATTTGATTTATAATTTGTTTTTAAACTTTTATCATTTTTAATCATTTTAGATTTAAAGATGAAGTAATAATCAGTAAAAAGATGTTTTTTTGGTAACAATTAAAGAAGGGATAGAGCTTACTTAAAATTTTTTTAGAAATAATTACATTGGCAATCTGAAGAACTATACCCAAAGACATCGGCATAATAGACTTGAAATCCACTGTCTCTTGAAACACCGCGCACTGCCGATCATATTGAAGTTTCCCCGGTAAATAAACTCGACCTCCGGCGATTGACTGTTGCAGTTTTGACCCATGTCACTATCGTTCCCAATCATAATGTCTAAAAATAGAAATCCGTGTGAATTCTGCAGTGTTTTTTATTCAGTTTTACCCAATATCAAACATAACACTGTGAAATGGCATTTGGAAGAGTCCAAGTGATGACGTCATGGAAACACAAAGGGAGATACAACATATGACGTCAGAAGCACCACAACGTTGTTGAGCTTCAGATCATTGCTGTCACTCCCGTGAATAAACTGACCCACTTTCACGTCTTTGCGCAAACTCGTAAACAATGGCGAAACGATGCTGAGATAAAAAAAAAACAAAGAAATATTTTCAAACAGGATTGACATCTTATGTTGATATAAAAAGTACATAATTGTTTGATTGTTAGTCGCCGGATGTCAAGTTCTTCCAAAGTGGCTTAAATATAAAGGCCATTGCAAGATGTTTCTAGAAACAGCGGATTTCAAGTCTATTTTGACAATGTCTTTGGGTATAAGGCATTAATCTTTACCGAGAATGATGTTATTTAGTTTGAATAGACAGAATTGTTAAAGATGTCTTATAACTCAAGTAATTTGTGTTTTTGCAAATAAAATGATTCAAATAAATGTAAATTTTGGACACCATTTGCAATCAAGCAATATCGTCCGTGTCTTCTAAGCGAACTTTACATTTCAGGCAATTCAGAGGTAAATATTGCCCTAGGAAAGCCGGCATACCAAACAAGCTTAGGCCACGGGGGCAATGCCGGTAGGGCTGTGGACGGAAATACAGCGTCGAACTTTGGATCTGGGTCCTGCACACACACACAGACACACACTGACCTCTGGTGGGCAGTGGATCTGCAGGGTCAATACCTCATCCACAAAATCAAAATAACCAATAGATTGGAAGATGGTAACGGCATTTCATTTCAATATGGTTTGATTCGCAACAGTGTATATGATTCGACTTTGCCTGTCACAACTTTAAAAATCGTTTTAATATTAAGTTTATTGGAAATGAGAGAACAGAAGTTGGGTTGTTGATCAAGTGAAAGGCTCTGTTCTTCTTAACCCTGAATGATTAAGAAGAACACTGAAAAGTAAAGAGCTCTGAACCTATCTGTGCAGTAAATCTGAACCAATCTGGTCAAATCGCATCATTCTGGACGCTCACAACTGATCTGGGCGCTAAATGACGTCACTTAATCACAACCAATCTTCTACCCAAAAGCCATCGTCAAAATAGACTTAAAATCCATACCCAAAAGCCATCGTCAAAATAGACTTAAAATCCACTGTTTCTAGAAACACCTTGCACTGGCCTTCATATTTAAGCCACGACTCTGTAAGAACTCGACTTCCGGCAACTTACAATCAAACAATCATGATCCTTTTACATTAACATAAGATGTCAGTCCTGTTTGAAAAAAATTTCTTTGTTATTTCTTCATCTCAGCATCGTTTCGCCATTGTTTACGGGTTTGCGCAATCAGGTGAAAGTGGGTCAGTCTAATTATAGGAGTGACAACAACGATCTGAAGCTCCACAACGCATTGATGGTTCTGATGTCATATGAAGATTCTCCCTTGGTGTTTCCATGACGTCATCACTTGGACTCTTCCAAATGCCATTTCATGTTGTCATGTTTGATATCGGGTAAAAAACTGAAGAAAAAAGACTACAGATTTCACACGGATTTGTATTTTTAGACATTATAACTGAGAAAGACGATGACATTGGTCATAACTGCAACAGTCAATCGCCGGAAGTCGAGTTTAATTAGTGGGAAAACTTCAATATGATGGATAGTGCGTGGTGATCATCTGAAATTGAGTTTTAACGAGATTATTGACAAATATTAACACAGGAATGTGCCCCCAGTTTAAGATTGCATAACGAGGGGTAATTCCTGACTTGGGGGCACAAATATTTCTGTAAAAACGTTATAAATTTATAATAAAATTTACACTATTATTAATAAGACACTGTTATACGCTCAACTGTAATGGAATTTGTTAAATTTTGTGATTATTATTATGTGACTTTAATGCTTTGTATGAGATATAAAAAACTCTTCAATACAGGCCTAGCGATAACGCAACCAAATGTCGTGCTATTTGGGTGCTCATGAATATTAATTAGCTAGAGATTAGAGTTACGTCATCATATCGTGCACTTGCCGTCAGACTCAGAGGCTGTAATTACGTCATCGCATCGTGTTACAACTTTTTGTGACCTTAGATGACCAGTAACGAATCAAGCAGATATAGTTTAGTAAGTTTAATAAGTCTTTAATACATGTGTATGCTGGGGAGGTTGGAGACCTAAAGGTAGGTAGTCACCTGAGCACCTAGCAGTGGTCACGTGACATCCTATATTTACAGGGACACTATAATTACATAAGCCTAAGGTAAACCAGGGATGGCTAAGCATCAAAATACTTTGTATTTGTGCCTGGTTACATTCAGGGGGCGGGGCTTATGGAACGAGCCTGCTTGAACATATCTGATTGCATAATCGGAGAGGGTGTTATACTGAGCCCGATGCAAAGGAGAGTAAGAACAGCCCAGATTGGTTCAGAATTAGTTCAGAACAATGGTATGACGTCATACCGCCCAGATATGTTTCAATTACCGACCAGATTGATTCAGAGCTCTCCCACCCCTAATATCATTACAGTCATTTCCAAGTACGAAAAAAAATGTACAGAGACCGGCAACCAAATACGGACATTTTCATGTTTTTCACTCCAGATTTTCACAAAACCTTTCAAAACTGAGTAAAAACTGCTCACATCGATAGTAGATTGTTAACTTTATATGCAGGTAGAATAAAATTGATATATGTTCAACTTGTACAGAAATTTCGGGAAATTCACGCATTCGGCAAACCTGCAGTTTGTAGGTGCTAAACCTGATAGGACAAAGCGCCTTGTAGGTGCTAATCCTGATAGGACAAAGTGCCTTGTAGGTGCTAATCCTGATAGGACAAAGTGCCTTGTAGGTGCTAATCCTGACAGGACAAAGCGCCTTGTAGGTGCTAAACCTGACAGGACAAAGCGCCTTGTAGGTGCTAAACCTGATAGGACAAAGTGCCTTGTAGGTGCTAATCCTGATAGGACAAAGTGCCTTGTAGGTGCTAATCCTGACAGGACAAAGCGCCTTGTAGGTGCTAAACCTGATAGGACAAAGCGCCTTGTAGGTGCTAATTCTGATAGGACAAAGCACCTTGTAGGTGCTAATCCTGATGGGACAAAGCGCCTTGAAGTTGCTAATCCTGATAGGACAAAGCGCCTTGTAGGTGCTAATCCTGATTGGACAAAGTGCCTAGTAGGTGCTAATCCTGATAGGACAAAGTGCCTTGTAGGTGCTAATCCTGATAGGACAAAGCGCCTTGTAGGTGCTAATCCTGATAGGACAAAGTGCCTTGTAGGTGCTAATCCTGACAGGACAAAGCGCCTTGTAGGTGCTAATCCTGATAGGACAAAGCGCCTTGTAGGTGCTAATCCTGATAGGACAAAGTGCCTTGTAGGTGCTAATCCTGATAGGACAAAGTGCCTTGTAGGTGCTAATCCTGACAGGACAAAGCGCCTTGTAGGTGCTAAACCTGATAGGACAAAGCGCCTTGTAGGTGCTAATCCTGATAGGACAAAGTGCCTTGAAGTTGCTAATCCTGATAGGACAAAGTGCCTTGTAGGTGCTAATCCTGATAGGACAAAGTGCCTTGTAGGTGCTAATCCTGATAGGACAAAGTTCTAATCCTGATAGGACAAAGCGCCTTGTAGGTGCTAATCCTGACAGGACAAAGTGCCTTGTAGGTGCTAATCCTGATAGGACAAAGTGCCTTGTAGGTGCTAATCCTGATAGGACAAAGCGCTAATCCTGATAGGACAAAGTTCTAATCCTGATAGGACAAAGCGCCTTGTAGGTGCTAATCCTGACAGAACAAAGTGCCTTGTAGGTGCTAATCCTGATAGGACAAAGTGCCTTGTAGGTGCTAATCCTGATTGGACAAAGCGCTTTGTAGGTGCTAATCCTGATTGGACAAAGTGCCTTGTAGGTGCTAATCCTGATTGGACAAAGTGCCTTGTAGGTGCTAATCCTGATAGGACAAAGTGCCTTGTAGGTGCTAATCCTGATTTGACAAAGCACCTTGTAGGTGCTAATCCTGATAGGACAAAGTGCCTTGTAGGTGCTAATCCTGATAGGACAAAGTGCCTTGTAGGTGCTAATCCTGATAGGACAAAGTGCCTTGTAGGTGCCAATCCTGATAGGACAAAGCGCTAATCCTGATTGGACAAAGTGCTAATCCTGATAGGACAAAGTTCTAAACCTGATAGGACAAAGTGCCTTGTAGGTGCTAATCCTGATAGGACAAAGCGCTAATCCTGATAGGACAAAGTTCTAATCCTGATAGGACAAAGCGCCTTGTAGGTGCTAATCCTGACAGGACAAAGCGCCTTGTAGGTGCTAATCCTGATAGGACAAAGTGCCTTGTAGGTGCTAATCCTGATTGGACAAAGCGCCTTGAAGTTGCTAATCCTGATAGGACAAAGTGCCTTGTAGGTGCTAATAGTTTGTACTAATAGTTTGTACTCCAATAAAGTGATATTATGGAACACCCTAGGCCACCTGATAGGACAAAGCGCCTTGTAGGTGCTAATCCTGATAGGACAAAGCGCCTTGTAGGTGCTAATCCTGATTGGACAAAGCGCCTTGAAGTTGCTAATCCTGACAGGACACAGCGCCTTGTAGGTGCTAATCCTGACAGGACAAAGTGCCTTGTAGGTGCTAATCCTGATAGGAAAAAGCGCTAATCCTGATAGGACAAAGTTCTAATCCTGATAGGACAAAGCGCCTTGTAGGTGCTAATCCTGACAGGACAAAGCGCCTTGTAGGTGCTAATCCTGATAGGACAAAGTGCCTTGTAGGTGCTAATCCTTATAGGACAAAGTGCCTTGTAGGTGCTAATCCTGATTGGACAAAGTGCCTTGTAGGTGCTAATCCTGATAGGACAAAGTGCCTTGTAGGTGCTAATCCTGATTTGACAAAGCACCTTGTAGGTGCTAATCCTGATAGGACAAAGTGCCTTGTAGGTGCTAATCCTGATAGGACAAAGCGCCTTGTAGGTGCTAATCCTGATTGGACAAAGTGCCTTGTAGGTGCTAATCCTGATAGGACAAAGTGCCTTGTAGGTGCTAATCCTGATAGGACAAAGTGCCTTGTAGGTGCTAATCCTGATAGGACAAAGTGCCTTGTAGGTGCTAATCCTGATAGGACAAAGCGCTAATCCTGATAGGACAAAGTTCTAATCCTGATAGGACAAAGCGCCTTGTAGGTGCTAATCCTGACAGGACAAAGCGCCTTGTAGGTGCTAATCCTGATTGGACAAAGCGCCTTGAAGTTGCTAATCCTGATAGGACAAAGTGCCTTGTAGGTGCTAATCCTGATAGGACAAAGTGCCTTGTAGGTGCTAATCCTGATAGGACAAAGTTCTAATCCTGATAGGACAAAGCGCCTTGTAGGTGCTAATCCTGACAGGACAAAGTGCCTTGTAGGTGCTAATCCTGATAGGACAAAGTGCCTTGTAGGTGCTAATCCTGATTGGACAAAGCGCTTTGTAGGTGCTAATCCTGATTGGACAAAGTGCCTTGTAGGTGCTAATCCTGATTGGACAAAGTGCCTTGTAGGTGCTAATCCTGATAGGACAAAGTGCCTTGTAGGTGCTAATCCTGATTTGACAAAACACCTTGTAGGTGCTAATCCTGATAGGACAAAGTGCCTTGTAGGTGCTAATCCTGATAGGACAAAGTGCCTTGTAGGTGCTAATCCTGATAGGACAAAGTGCCTTGTAGGTGCTAATCCTGATTTGACAAAGCACCTTGTAGGTGCTAATCCTGATAGGACAAAGTGCCTTGTAGGTGCTAATCCTGATAGGACAAAGTGCCTTGTAGGTGCTAATCCTGATAGGACAAAGTGCCTTGTAGGTGCTAATCCTGATTTGACAAAGCACCTTGTAGGTGCTAATCCTGATAGGACAAAGTGCCTTGTAGGTGCTAATCCTGATAGGACAAAGTGCCTTGTAGGTGCTAATCCTGATAGGACAAAGTGCCTTGTAGGTGCTAATCCTGATAGGACAAAGTGCCTTGTAGGTGCTAATCCTGATTTGACAAAGCACCTTGTAGGTGCTAATCCTGATAGGACAAAGTGCCTTGTAGGTGCTTATCCTGATAGGACAAAGTGCCTTGTAGGTGCTAATCCTGATAGGACAAAGTGCCTTGTAGGTGCTAATCCTGATTGGACAAAGTGCCTAGTAGGTGCTAATCCTGATAGGACAAAGTGCCTTGTAGGTGCTAATCCTGATAGGACAAAGTGCCTTGTAGGTGCTAATCCTGATAGGACAAAGTGCCTTGTAGGTGCTAATCCTGATAGGACAAAGTGCCTTGTAGGTGCTAATCCTGATTGGACAAAGTGCCTAGTAGGTGCTAATCCTGATAGGACAAAGTGCCTTGTAGGTGCTAATCCTGATAGGACAAAGTGCCTTGTAGGTGCTAATCCTGATAGGACAAAGCGCCTTGTAGGTGCGAATCCTGATAGGACAAAGCGCCTTGTAGGTGCTTATCCTAATAGGACAAAGCACCTTGTAGGTGCTAATCCTAATAGGACAAAGCACCTTGTCGGTGCTAATCCTGATAGGACAAAGCGCCTTGTAGGTGCTAATCCTGATAGGACAAAGTGCCTTGTAGGTGCTAATCCTGATTGGACAAAGTGCCTAGTAGGTGCTAATCCTGATAGGACAAAGTGCCTTGTAGGTGCTAATCCTGATAGGACAAAGTGCCTTGTAGGTGCTAATCCTGACAGGACAAAGCGCCTTGTAGGTGCTAATCCTGATAGGACAAAGTGCCTTGTAGGTGCTAATCCTTATAGGACAAAGTGCCTTGTAGGTGCTAATCCTGATTGGACAAAGTGCCTTGTAGGTGCTAATCCTGATAGGACAAAGTGCCTTGTAGGTGCTAATCCTGATTTGACAAAGCACCTTGTAGGTGCTAATCCTGATAGGACAAAGTGCCTTGTAGGTGCTAATCCTGATAGGACAAAGCGCCTTGTAGGTGCTAATCCTGATTGGACAAAGTGCCTTGTAGGTGCTAATCCTGATAGGACAAAGTGCCTTGTAGGTGCTAATCCTGATAGGACAAAGTGCCTTGTAGGTGCTAATCCTGATAGGACAAAGTGCCTTGTAGGTGCTAATCCTGATAGGACAAAGCGCTAATCCTGATAGGACAAAGTTCTAATCCTGATAGGACAAAGCGCCTTGTAGGTGCTAATCCTGACAGGACAAAGCGCCTTGTAGGTGCTAATCCTGATTGGACAAAGCGCCTTGAAGTTGCTAATCCTGATAGGACAAAGTGCCTTGTAGGTGCTAATCCTGATAGGACAAAGTGCCTTGTAGGTGCTAATCCTGATAGGACAAAGTTCTAATCCTGATAGGACAAAGCGCCTTGTAGGTGCTAATCCTGACAGGACAAAGTGCCTTGTAGGTGCTAATCCTGATAGGACAAAGTGCCTTGTAGGTGCTAATCCTGATTGGACAAAGCGCTTTGTAGGTGCTAATCCTGATTGGACAAAGTGCCTTGTAGGTGCTAATCCTGATTGGACAAAGTGCCTTGTAGGTGCTAATCCTGATAGGACAAAGTGCCTTGTAGGTGCTAATCCTGATTTGACAAAACACCTTGTAGGTGCTAATCCTGATAGGACAAAGTGCCTTGTAGGTGCTAATCCTGATAGGACAAAGTGCCTTGTAGGTGCTAATCCTGATAGGACAAAGTGCCTTGTAGGTGCTAATCCTGATTTGACAAAGCACCTTGTAGGTGCTAATCCTGATAGGACAAAGTGCCTTGTAGGTGCTAATCCTGATAGGACAAAGTGCCTTGTAGGTGCTAATCCTGATAGGACAAAGTGCCTTGTAGGTGCTAATCCTGATTTGACAAAGCACCTTGTAGGTGCTAATCCTGATAGGACAAAGTGCCTTGTAGGTGCTAATCCTGATAGGACAAAGTGCCTTGTAGGTGCTAATCCTGATAGGACAAAGTGCCTTGTAGGTGCTAATCCTGATAGGACAAAGTGCCTTGTAGGTGCTAATCCTGATTTGACAAAGCACCTTGTAGGTGCTAATCCTGATAGGACAAAGTGCCTTGTAGGTGCTTATCCTGATAGGACAAAGTGCCTTGTAGGTGCTAATCCTGATAGGACAAAGTGCCTTGTAGGTGCTAATCCTGATTGGACAAAGTGCCTAGTAGGTGCTAATCCTGATAGGACAAAGTGCCTTGTAGGTGCTAATCCTGATAGGACAAAGTGCCTTGTAGGTGCTAATCCTGATAGGACAAAGTGCCTTGTAGGTGCTAATCCTGATAGGACAAAGTGCCTTGTAGGTGCTAATCCTGATTGGACAAAGTGCCTAGTAGGTGCTAATCCTGATAGGACAAAGTGCCTTGTAGGTGCTAATCCTGATAGGACAAAGTGCCTTGTAGGTGCTAATCCTGATAGGACAAAGCGCCTTGTAGGTGCGAATCCTGATAGGACAAAGCGCCTTGTAGGTGCTTATCCTAATAGGACAAAGCACCTTGTAGGTGCTAATCCTAATAGGACAAAGCACCTTGTCGGTGCTAATCCTGATAGGACAAAGCGCCTTGTAGGTGCTAATCCTGATAGGACAAAGTGCCTTGTAGGTGCTAATCCTGATTGGACAAAGTGCCTAGTAGGTGCTAATCCTGATAGGACAAAGTGCCTTGTAGGTGCTAATCCTGATAGGACAAAGTGCCTTGTAGGTGCTAATCCTGATAGGACAAAGCGCCTTGTAGGTGCGAATCCTGATAGGACAAAGCGCCTTGTAGGTGCTTATCCTAATAGGACAAAGCACGTTGTAGGTGCTAATCCTGATAGGACAAAGCACCTTGTCGGTGCTAATCCTGATAGGACAAAGTGCCTTGTAGGTGCTTGTCCTACGCCTTGTAGGTGCTAATCCTACACATCTTCACCATCAGCCAGAGAAGTATAAAGGTCTCAAATAGATTGAAATTGTTTGTGCGAATAGCAGTGATATAAGAAGAGAGGTTTAATGTGCTGTATATCACCCCCAAGAGAGTGATATCTACTTTTTGGGAGTTACAGGGTATGATCTTATGAGGTATTGATGATATATAAATAGTATGTTCTCGTGATGATACACTGACACCTCCTGACGAATGACAACCAATCAGAGTGCAGCTAACAAATGGTTACAGGACGTGTCTGCAGTAACAATGGCCGGAAGTGGCGGTCACCACCTTCCTGTATTTAAACATCGCAAATGACTATCTCAGACTATGTAATAGATGTAAATTATTACACAGATGAGGAAAATAATAGTAATTATCTAATGATAATGGTAATGGGAATTTCAAATTAACTGACAACAGGTCATTTGGTGCAGTTAAGGATGGTCTTGTATTGAATGACTGGGAGCTCTATATCACCATACACTCATCTACGTCTGGTGATATCAATTTATAATTTTAAAATGTTAGAGCAGCTGATTCAGATACCTGTATTCAGTGATACCATTGATATTAGCTTTGATGAAAGCTACAGAGGTGATCCCTGATAAAGCTACAGAGGGGATCCCTGATAGCGCTACAGAAGGGATCCCTGATAAAGCTACAGAGGGGATCCCTGATAAAGCATGGGGGGGATCCCTGTAAAAGCTTGGGAAGGGATACCTGATAAAGCTTCAGAGGGGATCCTTGATAAAGCTACAGAGGTGATCCCTGATAAAGCTTGGGAGGGGATCCCTGATAAAGCTACAGAGGGAATCCCTGACAAAGCTACAGAGGTGATCCCTGATAAAGCTACAGAGGGGATCCTTGATAAAGCTACAGAGGGGATCCTGACAAAGCTACAGAGGGGATCCTTGTTGATAAAGCTTGGGAGGGGATCCCTGATAAAGCTACAGAGGGGATCCCTGCTAATGCTTGGGAGGTTATCCCTGATAAAGCTTGGGAGGGGATCCCTGATAAAGCTTGGGAGGGGATCCCTGATAAAGCTTGGGAGGGATCCCTGATAAAGCTTGGGAGGTGATCCATGATAAAGCTACAGAGGGGATCCCTGATAAAGCTACAGAGGGGATCCCTGATAAAGCTACAGAGTGGACCCCTGATAAAGCTACAGAGGTGATCCCTGATAAGGCTACAGAGGTGATCCCTGATAAGGCTACAGAGGGGATCCTTGATAAAGCTACAGAGGGGATCCCTGATAAAGCTACAGAGGGGATCCCTGATAAAGCTACAGAGGGGATCCTTGATAAAGCTTGGGAGGGGATCCCTGATAAAGCTTGGGAGGTTATCCCTGATAAAGCTTGGGAGGGGATCCCTGATAAAGCTACAGATGGGATCCTTGATAAAGCTTGGGAGGGGATCCCTGATAAAGCTTGGGAGGGGATCCCTGATAAAGCTACAGAGGTGATCCCTGATAAAGCTACAGAGGGGATCCCTGATAAAGCTTGGGAGGGGATCCTTGATAAAGCTTGGGAGGGGATCCCTGATAAAGCTTGGGAGGGGATCCCTGATAAAGCTTGGGAGGGTATGCCTGATAAAGCTTGGGAGGGTATCCCTGATAAAGCTACAGAGGGAATCCCTGATAAAGCTACAGAGGGGATCCCTGATAAAGCTACAGACGGGATTTTTGATAAAGCTTGGCAGGGGATCCCTGATAAAGCTTGGGAGGGGATCCCTGATAAAGCTACAGAGGGGATCCCTGCTAATGTTTGGGAGGTTATCCCTAATAAAGCTTAGGAGGAGGTCCCTGATAAAGCTACAGAGGGGATCCCTGATAAAGCTACAGAGGGGATCCTTGATAAAGCTACAGAGGGGATCCTTGATAAAGCTTGGGAGGGGATCCCTGATAAAGCTACAGAGGGGATCCTTGATAAAGCTACAGAGGGGATCCCTGATAAAGCTTGGGAGGGATATGCCTGATAAAGCTTGGGAGGTGATCCATGATAAAGCTACAGAGGGGATCCCTGATAAAGCTACAGAGGGGATCCCTGATAAAGCTACAGAGGGGATCCCTGATAAAGCTACAGAGGGGATCCTTGATAAAGCTACAGAGGGGATCCCTGATAAAGCTACAGAGGGGATCCCTGATAAAGCTACAGAGGGGATCCTTGATAAAGCTACAGAGGAGATCCCTGATAAAGCTACAGAGGGTATCCCTGATAAAGCTACAGAGGGAATCCCTGATAAAGCTACAGAGGGGATCCCTGATAAAGCTACAGAGGGGATCCTGACAAAGCTACAGACGGGATCCTGACAAAGCTACAGAGGGGATCCTGACAAAGCTACAGACGGGATCCTGACAAAGCTACAGAGGGGATCCCTGATAAAGCTACAGAGGGGATCCTGACAAAGCTACAGACGGGATTCTTGATAAAGCTTGGGAGGGGATCCCTGATAAAGCTTGGGAGGGGATCCCTGATAAAGCTACAGAGGGGATCCCTGATAATGCTTGGGAGGTTATCCCTAATAAAGCTTGGGAGGAGGTCCCTGATAAAGCTACAGAGGGGATCCCTGATAAAGCTACAGAGGTGATCCCTGATAAAGCTACAGAGGGGATCCCTGATAAAGCTACAGAGGGGATCCCTGATAAAGCTTTGGAGGGGATCCCTGATAAAGCTTGGGAGGGATCCCTGATAAAGCTTGGGAGGTGATCCATGATAAAGCTACAGAGGGGATCCCTGATAAAGCTACAGAGGGGATCCTTGATGAAGCTTGGGAGGGGATCCCTGATAAGGCTACAGAGGGGATCCCTGATAAGGCTACAGAGGGGATCCTTGATAAAGCTACAGAGGGGATCCCTGATAAAGCTACAGAGGGGATCCTTGATAAAGCTACAGAGGTGATCCCTGATAAAGCTACAGAGGGAATCCTTGATAAAGCTACAGAGGGGATCCCTGATAAAGCTACAGAGGGGATCCTTGATAAAGCTACAGAGGTGATCCCTGATAAAGCTACAGAGGGGATCCTTGATAAAGCTACAGAGGGGATCCCTGATAAAGCTACAGAGGGGATCCCTGATAAAGCTACAGAGGGGATCCTTGATAAAGCTACAGAGGGGATCCTGACAAAGCTACAGAGGGGATCCTTGTTGATAAAGCTTGGGAGGGGATCCCTGATAAAGCTTTGGAGGGGATCCCTGATAAAGCTTGGGAGGGGATCCCTGATAAAGCTACAGAGGGGATCCTTGATGAAGCTTGGGAGGGGGTCCCTGATAAGGCTACAGAGGGGATCCTTGATAAAGCTACAGAGGGGATCCCTGATAAAGCTACAGAGGGGATCCCTGATAAAGCTACAGAGGTGATCCCTGATAAAGCTACAGAGGGGATCCTTGATGAAGCTTGGGAGGGGATCCCTGATAAGGCTACAGAGGGGATCCTTGATAAAGCTACAGAGGGGATCCCTGATAAAGCTACAGAGGGGATCCTTGATAAAGCTATAGAGGGGATCCTTGATAAAGCTACAGAGGGGATCCTTGATAGAGCTACAGAGGGGATCCCTGATAAAGCTTGGGAAGGGATCCCTGATAAAGCTATAGAGGGGATCCTTGATAAAGCTTGGGAGGGGATCCCTGATAAAGCTACAGATGGGATCCTTGATAAAGCTTGGGAGGGGATCCCTGATAAAGCTACATAGGGGATCCCTGATAAAGCTACAGAGGTGATCCCTGGTAAAGCTACATAGGGGATCCCTGATAAAGCTACAGAGGTGATCCCTGATAAAGCTACATAGGGGATCCCTGATAAAGCTACAGAGGTGATCCCTGATAAAGCTACAGAGGGGATCCCTGATAAAGCTACAGAGGGGATCCCTGATAAAGCTACAGAGGGTATCCCTGATAAAGCTACAGAGGGTATCCCTGATAAAGCTACAGAGGGGATCCCTGATAAAGCTACAGAGGGATCTTAAAGAGGATCCACGGTATGTTAATTTTGAACAAGAGGAAAAACATTGGTTATGGCTTTCATGGAATGTTTTGGTGATTGGTATATTGACATAGGAAATGAGATCAATTTTAGGACAGCTATGTCGAGAGATGCAGATGGTCAATCATTACCTTAACTGTGTTCTGTAACAACAAAATTGGAGTTATTGCTAATGATAGGTTATAATGTACATAAACGGTTTCTACAACTGCTCACAATTGAATAAGAATAGTACAATTTTGAATGATTCAAATACATCATATGCTGAACTTCACAGGCAGGTGACACATGACCTGCCAATGTTGACCTCTATTTCAAGCCAATGCATCATAACTAAAATAATTTGGTAGACATGGTTTTAGTTTTAGCACAGGAAACAAAGAAGTGTTTGAATCTTTAGCATTGGACATATGCAGGTAGAAACAACGTTGTGAGAACATTGAAGTTGTCTTTCTATATTTTTCGTGTTGAGCATGTAAAGGATAATGTTGTAGTTCAACTTGACAACAACATTATCCTTCTATGTACTCACAACGTTGTCAGCACAATGTCATCACATGGTGAGAGAAGGAAAACGTTATGGTTAAATTAGCCACAAGGTGGCAGCATTTGTGTCTCTCATATCATAGTCATTTTGTGCCTCCACAGTACCTCAGGAAATGGCAACCTACATGCTTCATATTAACAGCAACTTCATATTGACAACAAACCGCATATTTCTCTATTTCTCAGTAATATATCATTATTTCAACTGCTATCAAAAAACAACAATAACTGTAAATTGTTAGGAGTGTTTACTTTGAAGAAATGAAATATCTCCTTGGTAATTTGGATTATTACAGTTTTGTATTTATAGATTTGTTTTATTCTATTGTGACAGAATGGGGACAACCAGTTTGTGTTAAATTATGGGATGTTTGGCTCACTGTACATAAACTGAAAGATTTGTATTTACAGACGTCAGCAACAGGAACAAAACTGATGCACGCTATGTTTGTTTAGTGTTGAGAAAGCTTTTTCAGTAATGTTCGGATAGGTTTGACAATAATGTATGTGGAAAAGAGATCATTGGACTGACAAGTGTTTCACAATATTACCCCCTGGCCTCATGGAGCGTTATCAAGGTGCTCAGGGGAATTTAAATGATGTTAACAGACCAGGTGTGACATATCAATATAAAACAATGCCATTGACATTGAGGATTAATTCAAAGCCTAGTTAAAATTACTTGAAGTGTTAGTATAAAATCATTTTAATTAAATCTGTATAAAGTGAGGTGTGCTTGCAGGAATTAGGCTAATGAGATGGCATATGTGACATTTAACATATGATGTTTATATCAGCTAGACTCTAACGAGAATGCAACATGGCGGTAAGAGGGAGGAAGTTGATTTGGTTGCGTCTTGCTCTCCTGCTACTGAATCTCATTATCTTCTTTCTGCACCCAGGTATTTATTACTTCTTTGATACATTACGGATAAGTTGGTGTCAGATCACTCTTACAATAGCAATTATTTGAACCAATATCTATTTAAAAGAAGGGTTAAAAAAGCTTATGTTCATTTTGAAGTTCTTGTATTGCATCACCGATTTAACGTTAGGGGGAACAGTGTCTTCCAAAGTTCTTTTTTCTCGCCAAAAAAAGTAATTTGAACCCCCAAAAATGACATGATGAAAGATAATTGCTTTATATGAAAATATCTACAAAACGGATTTCAGCCTTTAATGTATCAAATGCTTTGGGATGGATTTTCTTTTGATTTGATTTATAATTTGTTTTTAAACTTTTATCATTTTTAATCATTTTAGATTTAAAGATGAAGTAATAATCAGTAAAAAGATGTTTTTTTGGTAACAATTAAAGAAGGGATAGAGCTTACTTAAAATTTTTTTAGAAATAATTACATTGGCAATCTGAAGAACTATACCCAAAGACATCGGCATAATAGACTTGAAATCCACTGTCTCTTGAAACACCGCGCACTGCCGATCATATTGAAGTTTCCCCGGTAAATAAACTCGACCTCCGGCGATTGACTGTTGCAGTTTTGACCCATGTCACTATCGTTCCCAATCATAATGTCTAAAAATAGAAATCCGTGTGAATTCTGCAGTGTTTTTTATTCAGTTTTACCCAATATCAAACATAACACTGTGAAATGGCATTTGGAAGAGTCCAAGTGATGACGTCATGGAAACACAAAGGGAGATACAACATATGACGTCAGAAGCACCACAACGTTGTTGAGCTTCAGATCATTGCTGTCACTCCCGTGAATAAACTGACCCACTTTCACGTCTTTGCGCAAACTCGTAAACAATGGCGAAACGATGCTGAGATAAAAAAAAAACAAAGAAATATTTTCAAACAGGATTGACATCTTATGTTGATATAAAAAGTACATAATTGTTTGATTGTTAGTCGCCGGATGTCAAGTTCTTCCAAAGTGGCTTAAATATAAAGGCCATTGCAAGATGTTTCTAGAAACAGCGGATTTCAAGTCTATTTTGACAATGTCTTTGGGTATAAGGCATTAATCTTTACCGAGAATGATGTTATTTAGTTTGAATAGACAGAATTGTTAAAGATGTCTTATAACTCAAGTAATTTGTGTTTTTGCAAATAAAATGATTCAAATAAATGTAAATTTTGGACACCATTTGCAATCAAGCAATATCGTCCGTGTCTTCTAAGCGAACTTTACATTTCAGGCAATTCAGAGGTAAATATTGCCCTAGGAAAGCCGGCATACCAAACAAGCTTAGGCCACGGGGGCAATGCCGGTAGGGCTGTGGACGGAAATACAGCGTCGAACTTTGGATCTGGGTCCTGCACACACACACAGACACACACTGACCTCTGGTGGGCAGTGGATCTGCAGGGTCAATACCTCATCCACAAAATCAAAATAACCAATAGATTGGAAGATGGTAACGGCATTTCATTTCAATATGGTTTGATTCGCAACAGTGTATATGATTCGACTTTGCCTGTCACAACTTTAAAAATCGTTTTAATATTAAGTTTATTGGAAATGAGAGAACAGAAGTTGGGTTGTTGATCAAGTGAAAGGCTCTGTTCTTCTTAACCCTGAATGATTAAGAAGAACACTGAAAAGTAAAGAGCTCTGAACCTATCTGTGCAGTAAATCTGAACCAATCTGGTCAAATCGCATCATTCTGGACGCTCACAACTGATCTGGGCGCTAAATGACGTCACTTAATCACAACCAATCTTCTACCCAAAAGCCATCGTCAAAATAGACTTAAAATCCATACCCAAAAGCCATCGTCAAAATAGACTTAAAATCCACTGTTTCTAGAAACACCTTGCACTGGCCTTCATATTTAAGCCACGACTCTGTAAGAACTCGACTTCCGGCAACTTACAATCAAACAATCATGATCCTTTTACATTAACATAAGATGTCAGTCCTGTTTGAAAAAAATTTCTTTGTTATTTCTTCATCTCAGCATCGTTTCGCCATTGTTTACGGGTTTGCGCAATCAGGTGAAAGTGGGTCAGTCTAATTATAGGAGTGACAACAACGATCTGAAGCTCCACAACGCATTGATGGTTCTGATGTCATATGAAGATTCTCCCTTGGTGTTTCCATGACGTCATCACTTGGACTCTTCCAAATGCCATTTCATGTTGTCATGTTTGATATCGGGTAAAAAACTGAAGAAAAAAGACTACAGATTTCACACGGATTTGTATTTTTAGACATTATAACTGAGAAAGACGATGACATTGGTCATAACTGCAACAGTCAATCGCCGGAAGTCGAGTTTAATTAGTGGGAAAACTTCAATATGATGGATAGTGCGTGGTGATCATCTGAAATTGAGTTTTAACGAGATTATTGACAAATATTAACACAGGAATGTGCCCCCAGTTTAAGATTGCATAACGAGGGGTAATTCCTGACTTGGGGGCACAAATATTTCTGTAAAAACGTTATAAATTTATAATAAAATTTACACTATTATTAATAAGACACTGTTATACGCTCAACTGTAATGGAATTTGTTAAATTTTGTGATTATTATTATGTGACTTTAATGCTTTGTATGAGATATAAAAAACTCTTCAATACAGGCCTAGCGATAACGCAACCAAATGTCGTGCTATTTGGGTGCTCATGAATATTAATTAGCTAGAGATTAGAGTTACGTCATCATATCGTGCACTTGCCGTCAGACTCAGAGGCTGTAATTACGTCATCGCATCGTGTTACAACTTTTTGTGACCTTAGATGACCAGTAACGAATCAAGCAGATATAGTTTAGTAAGTTTAATAAGTCTTTAATACATGTGTATGCTGGGGAGGTTGGAGACCTAAAGGTAGGTAGTCACCTGAGCACCTAGCAGTGGTCACGTGACATCCTATATTTACAGGGACACTATAATTACATAAGCCTAAGGTAAACCAGGGATGGCTAAGCATCAAAATACTTTGTATTTGTGCCTGGTTACATTCAGGGGGCGGGGCTTATGGAACGAGCCTGCTTGAACATATCTGATTGCATAATCGGAGAGGGTGTTATACTGAGCCCGATGCAAAGGAGAGTAAGAACAGCCCAGATTGGTTCAGAATTAGTTCAGAACAATGGTATGACGTCATACCGCCCAGATATGTTTCAATTACCGACCAGATTGATTCAGAGCTCTCCCACCCCTAATATCATTACAGTCATTTCCAAGTACGAAAAAAAATGTACAGAGACCGGCAACCAAATACGGACATTTTCATGTTTTTCACTCCAGATTTTCACAAAACCTTTCAAAACTGAGTAAAAACTGCTCACATCGATAGTAGATTGTTAACTTTATATGCAGGTAGAATAAAATTGATATATGTTCAACTTGTACAGAAATTTCGGGAAATTCACGCATTCGGCAAACCTGCAGTTTGTCCAAGTTTTATATTGAGTTAAGGGCTTGTTGCATTTGGCGCGTAGTGCGCGTTTATGCGCGTTGTGTCAGTTATGCGCGTTGTGTCAGTTCTGGTATTTTTGGGGGCTTTTGGGATCAAAATGTTTGAATAGAAATATTTGTATGTGTTACCCACTAATGGATGAGTACATAATAGATAACATCAAACTTGGATTTAAACCATAAAACCCAACCATTTGCAAGTTTTAAAAATGACACTTCACTGAATTTGGCGGGAATCTGCTTTTGTATATTGGCGTGTCCAGAAATGGATATTGAAGGGGGTGTTCAATTTAACAAATTTCACTATTTATATCATTTGGCATTTTTTCTTCTTATAGGACTTTGTATGATATTTGTGAACACGAATATGCCAAAAAAATAATAAATACTTGTACAGAAAAGATACTGTAGTGTACCCCATTTTAACAAATGTAAAACCCTGGACATGCCACTGATGCCTTCCACACACTGTCCTTCTGTGACGTCACACTGATACAAGTCACTCTGTGTTGAACGCGCCATTTATCAAACTCGCAACATGCCGAATGCAATAAGCCTGAGTTATGCGATGATGTTTGCTACGTCACCACTTCTGACGTCATTTGACAGTGACAACATCACTTGTGCCATGAAAACAAATAAACACTTTCAACGTTTTGACAAGCAGTGGGAATACTCAGCTCAATTGCAATCAGTACAGAAAGGTATGCTGAGATGTTTTACTGTACTAAAATGCCCGGTTTCGGACAGTTGCCGGTCACTGTATATTCCCTCAAAAACAACTACTCATTTGATAATTTCAGCTTACAGGCTCCATGACGTCACAGTAGGTGTGAGTGACATCCCTCCTGTTGTGGGCAGCATTGTGACGTCAGATGATTATGTCACATGCGCACAACATCCGGGACCTGTGGAAGCAGGGGTAACTATTGAACTGTTGTGTTCAGCAGTTCCTATTATTGGGAGATACGTCTATATCCACAAGCCTGTGACCACCTCACCGCTTTCTTTATGTGAAGTACAGGTGTTTTCCTTCCCAAAGCCCGGTATGGTCAAAACATATATTGTCAAATATATATTTCTAGATTATGTAATCCATAAAGAACTGCATTAGCTTTGAGCATGCCCTGCCTCTGCCTTCTGATTGGTCAGCTCATTTCCCAACCCATGACTTAGGGTGTGTTAGTTTGGACAGCTGCAAGAAATTGTGACTGTTCCAGACTTTGGATTCCCCCCTGATGACGTCAATCAAATGCCAATCTTTACATCACAAATGAAGGCAAACCTCCATGATCACAACCAACTGAAACATTTAAAAATGGATAAAAACACAATATTGAGGCACTTTTAATTGAACAAGCCATTTTTTTAGACAAGCATCACCTCACCTCATCTTTATCTTATGTATATATATATACATGAGATATGATTGAATAACAATATTAAAAAATATATTATTATTGATAGTGCACATCAGAAATACCATGTATGTCCAAGAGCTGATGTTATATTTTCAGATATTTCAATAAATGCACGGCATACAGTGAAGGAGGTGAACACATCAAGTATGGTTGACAGGGAGGTGAATACCTGTACCAGATTCAGCAAAAATGATTTCTATGGAAAATGGATTGCTGTATCATTATTGATAGATATAGTCAGCGAGGGAGACATTGTTAGGATTATGTTGTTTGGTAACAATATCACGACATTGGATACCTGCTGTCCGCTATGTCCAGGCATTCCCACTGCAGTAGTAATCTCTAATTCACAATATGGCGCCCTAAATACAGGAACATTTACCAGCTGTTCACTGTTTGATAGGGAAATAAATGTCACATTTGATGTCTTATCATTCATATGTTCCAGTGCTTGGCTTCATTCCGATCATATTTTAATCCTGATTGGTCATCCAAATACTTCTTTGTCTATTTGTGAAGTTCTAGTTGACAATAATGAATAAAAATGACACACAGGTGAATATGGTTTTGTATTGAATATCCGTCTTTGTTACTTGTTAGTACAAAGAAGTGATAAAAACCAGAAATAAGGGATAATTAATTGGCAATTGTAAAGGTCTGAATGAGGAATATATATATATCTATTCACACAAAGAATTAGTACTAAGTACAAAGAATTTCAGGCTTAACTAACAAACCACTGAAAGTGTTCTTGGTAAACAAGCTAGGACAAGGTAATAAACAAGCAGATTAACAAGCAGATTAACAAGCAGATTAACAAGCAGATTAACAAGCAGATTAACAAGCAGATTAACAAGCAGATAAACAAGCAGATAAACAAGCTGATAAACAAGCTGAGACACAAAGTTAATTGCACTTGTCTGCTTGCTGTGTGGGGGTGTCAAAGAGTTGTTGACAACTCTGGTACATGGGGCATTGTAATAATCATATATTAGCTATACATACATTAAAGAGATATATACTAGACAATGCTTAATTAAGTTGAGTGAAAAATATAAAATGTAAATCCTTTAAATATATCATGAAATAAAGTTAAAAAAAAGATAATAAAAAATAATAATGAGAAGAGGACAATGTACAGGTATAGGAAAAATTGACAGAATTAACATATGGGTAATCCCATTCCCATAATCCCATTAAGTTTGAAGTACTGTTCATAACTGGTTTATAATTGTCATTTAAAGAATGTTCTATTCTGAGGAGTACATGGGGATCCCCTGTTCATTTGAGTTTATATTCTGATCCCTCTAATATAACTCTACATGTGCCACACCTTTTTTCTCCACACTTTGAGATGTTTCCAGCTGTATTGTAAGTTTCATTGAATGTGGCTCTGCTCAGTAGTTTGCCTACACTTGGAGTTTGTCTTTTGCTGTTGATAAATTTTAATTCAGGAAGTAATGATTTGAATGTACTATCCATTTCCAGCGGTCCTATTGTGTGGGAGACAATGTTGAAGAGGTTAGTGGTATGATGATTGTGTGTGGTGATTGTTGGCAGTGTATTCTTTTTATTTTTGGTATTTGTTTTCATGTTGTAATGCTTTGTTAAAACCATTTTTAATTATGCCATCCAGATAACCTCTTTAAGTGTCCCCAAATTTAAAGGTATTATTTTCTAAAATAAGTTTATCCCTATAGTAATCCCTATAGAATGAAGTCTGCAGAGAATCTAGTGGATATTTAAGTAGGATATTTTGAGATCCAAAACTGTCGTGCTTGTAATCCTAAGGTATGGGGAATGCTTCCATATAGGTTTTTGACATCATAGGTCACTAGGATACTGTCCTTTGGTATTTCCTAAGGTAGCTGTTTCAAAAGGTCTTTAGTGTCTTTTATGTAACTGTAAATTTAGTTGTTCAGGGGTTTAAGAATAACGTCCAGGAGATTGCTTAGTCTGTGTGTAGAACAAACAGGTCCAGCTACTATAGGTCTCAGATTAAGGACCAGACTCTCTCACCTTTCTATGTTGGGCATGGTAATAGTCCAAGTTAAGTGGAGGTTAGAGCTGTTTAGCCAGGAGGCCGGCTTACCATTGTCTAGCCAGGTACCTGCACTATCACCTGCATGCCTCCCTGCACCTCCAACCATACAAGAGGTTCAAGCAGCTACAATAGCCGCCATGAGGGACCAGATGGCCATCATGCAGGTCCAACTCCAAACCCAGGGCGTGCAGACCCCCCAGGGCTTCCCCAGGGTGCAACTACAGACCAACCCAGGCAGCTCAGGGAGCAACCAGCAAGGGACAAGCCATCCGTCCACATCAGGTAATAATAGCCAATTATTTAACAACATGTTAGTTATGGACGAGGACCAACATCATCACCCCTCCAGGCGAGGCTGACCCTCCAGGGGTACTGAATGACTCTAACTTTGCCCCAGCAGGGGATTATGTGGAAGTCAGGGGCACCATGCCTGACCTAGGATGGAAGATTCCAGGCCTACGTAATACAGAGGGCCTTAAGAAACTATGCCCTGTAGTCAACATTTCAGAAGACCCTCAGGTTCGCCCTAAGGGGCGATTACGTACAGCTAGATGAATTCCTATCCAACCTTAACATACACTCAGACGAACAGGGGGCCATGCACACCTACCTTGACAGCGAGGGCACCCTTCGGTACAGGTCTACGAATGACTCATGATCAAGGTCCATGGCAGCCAGCTCTATGAGCATATGAGTGAATACAGCCTGCGTGTTTCAGACTTTAGCAAATGTTTCACCTGGACGGCTCTCACTGCCCTGTACGTGAAGCATAGAGTGGGCATGTCGAGCAGGCATGTCCGATTTGCGGACATCCACCTTGACAACCTTACCTCCACCTTGGATGCGACTGCTATAAGGTTTGGGGTTCCCAGGTGCCCACGTTGCAGGTCATACGACCACGACTCACCCTCTTAGTGCCCATTTCTATACACCGTGCCGATCCAGGGCCCAGAAGAAGACGTACACAACAACACCTAGCGGAGAAGTCTGCAACAACTGAACTTCACCAGTGTAAATCCCGCAGGGGTGTTAAGTGTGCTTGAGTGTGTTTTTTTAGTGTGCTTTGTACTCGCTTTATTTGAATAAAGCTCTACCTCCACTTAAGGCGAGCGTTTGGTCTTCCTCTAAGTGGAGGTTAGAGCTGTTTATCTGGGGTTAGAGGAGACCTGGAGCTGCCACCTCTGACCGCACCTAGCAATGAAGGCATACGGGTATGAGCGAGTTCTCAAGGTGTCATCTTCAGGTTCCCGCCTTTCTACCCAGAGGGTCTGGTCAGTCTGGTTCTGTTCCTCATGCCCCCTTCCCGCCCATCTGCTCGGTCACTAATATTAGGGGCTTGCCATGATGATAACAATATTAGTATGCTTAGTTCATTGAAAATGTAGTAATTATTATTAGTGTTAAGTGTGTTTGAGTGTGTTTTTCAAGTCTGCTTTGTACTCGCTTTATTTGAATAAAGCTGTACCTCCACTTAAGGCAAGTGTTGGAGGTGTTGTCTTTTTGTTTTAGGACCTTAGACAAATTTATGCTCATTATCCTTAAGCCAGACACTCTTCCTCTGCATCCAGATTTTCATTGAACATCGAACATGTTGTTACAGAGCATACAATTCTTACCATAACTATCAAAGTCAAAAGATAGATTTGCAACTCACAGACAAGTTCATTTGTTATTCACATGAGCTGTCTGCAAACCAAATGATAAAGGGCATGAAAGCTCTTGCATCACATTTCTGTCAACCAGATGTTTCAAAAGAGATTAAAAATACTTATGTACATCCTAAAATGTAGAGAATATTATCCATTCAATGCTAAGATAGCAAAGCATTTTTTAAAATTGGAAACCTTACCTTAAGACCTTTAAAAATATTTCTTTGATGGAGTTGAAAATTGTGTTCCGAGAGAAATAAGAAAAAACCGGTGATTGGGTGGTGGAACACCTCAAATAATATTATTCTCCAGGAAATTGAGAAATTTTGCGCCCCCTGTTGTTAAATTGCTAATAATATTTACAAAGAACTACAAGGCATTGTCACGCCCCATTGAGCACATGAGTGAAGTATTCTATGGAACACTATTGATTTCCATCATTCCCTCCATTGGGTCACAGGCTTTTCTGATTTTTGTACAAGTGATCTCAGATTTGGGCAAAAATATTAATTAAGGTAAGGCTAGGTTACGTTTTGAAACACTGAGTTTAAGGATTGGATGAAATAGATCAGAAATATCCACACCTCAAGGTCCTAAAAGTAAAATTGATAACCATATACATGGACTAAAAATGATCACATCCAAAGTTGTGATTTAAGCTTTCATCCCTTTAGTTGTATATGAGTGAAGCGAGAATTGACATTGCATTGCTCACACAATTTCGATATTATCTTAGCTTTTCAGATTCCCTATGGTTATTCATCCGCTTGAGAAATATTTCAGCTTCAATATTGATAACAGGTTGTAATATAGTTGCAGATATTTTTCTATTTGTATCTCGGGTAGCCTGGTTACATTGAAATGTAATTGATCCGATACGATATCTCGCTTCAAAAGATTCTGAGGGTACATTATTCTGCTCACACCCTGCGCTACATTGATACTTTGGATATGCCTGTAGATATAATTAGAAAATGGCAGTTCAAAGTTATCTCAATATATAGCATTCAGCGCAGAACAAGACATATTTGCCCTTCACAGCACCTGTAGAGGCATGGCCAATGCCCCCCTCTAATTTCCAACAACCCCATCAATTCCAACAACACATATATCAATCCCAACAAGTGATTGAAGTGTACTGAAGATATTTGATAAATCAGATCTATCTTATATGTTATATTTATCTAGAAATATGGTTGTATTCTATAAAGGAGAAGATTTGAACAAATCTATTTGTGTGTGTCCATCAATTCCAACAATTCCATCTATCCCATGAACCAATATAATTCAATATTGATCATACCTTCAGTAAGTATTCTATGTACAGACCTGCACAGTCCATAAGCTCTGTACATTTTCCTACACATATCTGGTAAACCCCATATTTCTAGAAATGAGAAGAATCGGATGAATCTGAACAATTCCATCTTTGGCTACTTCCTATAAATTCCAACAATTCTATCAATCCCATCTATAGCATGTCCTGTCCTTCTGTCTTGATAAACTGTGAAGAAACCAATTTATCTGAACTTTCTTCAAATATATCAAACCACCCTGCTAATCTATTGATGGTGTTAATGAGGCCCACCTATGGTGAGGTGTGGAATTAATGACTTTATTGTTTCTATCAACCATTTCAATCAGCCCCCTTGTAATCAGAATCAGATGAATCAGAACTAATGCATGTCTATTTGTAATCTACCCCTTGACTGTTACCATCCTTTGTGAACCTTTTTATGCTGTGGGGGTCTATCAGGAAGGGGGATGAAGCTCAGTCAAATCTACTTCATACACTTATCAGAAAAGCATGAACGACTTAGTGGATTCCTTCATGTCTGCATGTCCCCCTACAAAAAATGGGATGTGTCTGGACAATACACTATAAGCATGTTTTCTATAAATTTATTTTCATAAATGGTTGGAAATGATGTTAAGAGGAATCATATTTTATCCAATATCTAAATCGACCAACTCATATTGCTCAAAAGATCAAGAATTCATTTGTGGAATGATAGTCCTGTCTTCTGTATGTGTTAATTGGTATTATGTCACGCCACCTGGGGTACCCACATCTACCCTCTGACCTTCCCTCTGCTCTTACATACATCACCCAACTTGTGGTCAATGGTCTGTCAGAGCAAGATACATTCCTGCACTTTGAGGACATGGTCTCACATCAAAGCATAACAGTGTAAACATTATGTAATAGTAAACAAAGGACAGGGTGTTCCTCTGACTAAGATGGCACAGATACAATGTTAGCTAGAAATCTGCACATCCCTACAGCACACAAATTGATGTCTGCAGAGTTGTACTTCTTTAGTTTTTATTCAAATTGATCATGATTGATTGATAAAGTTGACTATCTTTACTTTATGTTGTCAAGACATAAACTAATGATCCTGGTAATATATCAGACGTGTTGAGCAGATGAAGAGTCTGTCACCAGCAGGTCAATTGTGGGATGCATGATTATCTTGCATGGGAAATTTAGACAAAAGATTGAAGGTGGTGTTATTAAAAGTTAGATGTGTTTTGAATGCCTTCACAGCAAGGTGGTTTCATGCCCCTGTGCAAGAGATGACAATCAGCCCCTTGTCTGATATTATCAACACCTCATGAGGTTTTGATATCGTGTTTACCCACTTCCAGAATTTGCCACCTCCCGATATATATTACTCTCAACCCTGACCATCTTTTCTACCAACATCTCAGTATGATTTTGTGACAATTAGAATTTTGATGAAAGCATGAAATATCTCTATCACTATCATTATTCAACTTTTTTTCATGGATTTACCATTTTCAAAAGAAAGAAACTTAAAATGTATTAATAGATATGCTAATAATTATGTGATTTCTAGAGATAGTTTTCCAACAAAGATTTGTATATTGCAAAATATTGTGTCAAAGAAATAAAAGTAAAAATCATCTTGATGAGATGATGTATAACAGTAACATTCTAAGATCAAAATGTGTACAAAATATCACCAAGTGACAAAGCAATCTGATATCATTCGGCATCATTGTAGTGTCCATGGTGGTGGAGCATCTGTCACACCTCACAAATTGCAAAGAGCCTATATCAATTTTATAGGGTCTTTTCTGAATGTGTAATCACAACATTTGACAAGGTGGTGTGGGTCACAGAAGGTTTGGATATGGCATGGTCTTATCAGTCTAAATAATTACATGCATCACATAACTTGAAAGACCTTAAATGCAGTGCTTGATTCTATGTGATGAACTGATGACTTTATTGCCCCATTTAGCCACATGTGTTCTGCAGAATGTAAGTCAATCCACATTCAATTGATGGGATAGATATACATATTGTTGGAAAGATGGGATTGATGGTGAATTGCTTGGGCCTTTGGCCATGGATGCACCTGTAGGAACCATTTCACTGAAATATCCCTTAAGGTATAAACACACATAGCAAGTGAAAAAAAGATTCATTTTTTTCATGATGATTTATGTAAAAGGATGAAGTCTTTCTTTGATTCTGACATGGATATTAAGGCAAGAACATGTGAGTGCAGTGTTGTTAAGGCTGGCAGATCTCTCAAGTTGGTTCTGGTGGAACCAAGTCCGAAGGACGAGTGAGATCCTTCCACCAGAACCAACGAGAGAGATCTGTCAGCCTGAACACTGCACGAACCTATGTTCTTGACTTTATCTCAAACTTAACTCCTACAGATAGGTATGAGATAAAGGTTTTGGTTTGATGTCCAATCTATTTAAAGCAAAACAGAAAGGAAAACATTGCAGCATGTGCAGACCTATGTTGTGTGTGTCAAACAACATAAACAATGCCACGGCCCTTTTTAATGACGTCACACTCACTGACGTCATTACAACATATATTTTATTATGTTATGACGCCATTGAGTGGTGGGCATAGTGCTACTCTATATTGTGTGATCCTTCCACCAGAACCAACGTGAGAGATCTGTCAGCCTGAACACTGCACAAACCTATGTTCTTGACTTTATCTCATACTTAACTCCTGCAGATAGGTATGAGATAAAGTTTTGGTTTGATGTCCAATCTATTTAAAGCAAAACAATGTGGAAAACATTGCATCATGTGCAGATCTATGTTGTGTATATCAAACAAAATAAACAATGCCACGCCCCTTTTTAATGACGTTGTGACTTCATAATTTCGAACTCTTTAGATCCTTCCACCAGAACCAACTTGAGAGTTCTCTCAGCCTGAACACTGCACTCACATGTACTTGTCTTTAGATCTGTACTTCTTACAATGTTAACACTGGTTTGGTATATAACCCATCTGCGGAAGATAAATATGAGATAAAGTCAAGAGCATGGGTTCATGCAGTGTTCAGCCTGACAGATCTCTTTTGTTGGTTCTGGTGGAAGGATCTCACTCGTCCTTTGGACCAAAGAAGATTTGCAAAAGTAGTTCGGCACATGGGAGATCTGCGAAAGTAGTTCGGCAGAGGGGTGATCTGCGAAAGTAGTTCGGCAGAGGGGTGATCTGCAAAAGAATATCTCATAGGTGCAGAACACCCTCTTGAAGCACCAAGTATGAGATAAATGTTGAGATCTAAAGGTGAATAGCAGTGTTTTATATTGATTATATTTTCTATTTAATTGAGATTAATTGGGTGCACAGTGCGATTGCGGGTTTCCATCTTGTTTTTTTAATGATTAGATTTTAGAGAGTTTTTGTGCACTTCCGATTTGAATTGTGCAGTTCCGGTGTGTTCTTTTCAATGGGGCAGTATGGCGACCCGCAATCAGCCTATAGATTCCTTTAAATTGATTTAAAAGGTTGCTATGGCATGTGGTATATTCGTAAATGGGGTCATCCATAGAATTAGCTGGATTAGCAACGTCTTAAAACCTGATTTTGGAATCTTTATTCCATAAAAACTAAGAATACGATTATGAGTTGAAACTTTTGGGGGAATGGTTTTCATCTATTGCATTGGCCACATTAGTTTCGTCTGTCAATGATTGACAGGTCTTTTTGAAGTGTTTCATTCTTCTCAGTGTAATCGTAGTTTCTGTATCCAAACATTTACTAAATTGGTGATTGTGTATTATGTTTAAAAATGATCTTGCATGCACACACCATTGGAACACTATATTTCTTTTTATTTAAATTGACTATGAACACCATCAGCAATATCATACAACATATCTGTCTAATGTCTGAAAGTATCTGGATTTATTGTGACTCAAGTAGTTTAAAATCCTGTCAAATTGGCTTTATGGAATTTCTACATGTCAATTTGGTCTTGTAGTAGAGAAACCTGTTTAAAATTATAGGATGATTATATATCAAACCGGTCTTCGTTTACTTCCCAAATAAATTCAGTGTTGTACACATTGATGTTAATGATTCTGCAGGGAGACCTAACGTTTTAGAGAATAAAGCAGCTATTGTTATTTTAAAGAAATAATTCTTTTTGGCATTAGTATTGTTTCTGCCACCCTAAAAGCAAGTCATTTCATAATCTTCAAAATGCAAATTGGATAGAGATTTTTTTCTCTACACACTACTTGCTTGTTCTACAATGTATAGATAAAAAGGCAGTTGATGATTTCGGTTTTATAACTTTTTTTCAGCCCTTTTTTTGTTTGTATTTCTCATGTACACATGTAGTATGGTGCCTGAATCCCACTGCCCGGCAGGTGGCGTACACTTGTCCATCCTCACACCTTGATTGTGATCATGGTGGGAAGTAGTCGGTCTTTTCAGGGCCAATTTCTTGATCTGTTTGACCATTGACCACCGACTCATGACCTGTGCTGATGATGCCAAGGTCATTGTGTCTGACCCTTTGTGACTGCTCCATCTCTCTGTCTTGGTTCTCATCGCTCTGGTTCGTCCTCGTGCTTGTGGCCGTATCGCTATTATTCTCAGAGCTACACTTGTTGCATCGGAGCTGTCTTCTTGCAGTCTTATTCAAAAAGAAATAAGCGATGGGGTTGGCGATAATGTTCAGGGAGAAGAAGAGCATGACAGCGCCGCGCATGTGCAGAGAGAGGCTGTGTTCAGTGCCCTCTACCGCGTACCAGAATACTACCATAGAGGGCGTGTAACACACATTAAAGATGAAAAACAGGATGATGAACTGAACTGCTAACTGCACATCAACTCTCCTGAAAATATAAAAAAGGAGTTACGTTAACACCCTCGGTTATGTTATTTGCACATCGATGGGTCCAGCAAACTTCAGTTCTGCATCTATTCTATATGTTCAATTTTATGTAGCAGTTCTATGAGTTCAGGTTTGTCAGAGACGTGTTTAAATATCTTTGTGTATCAGCTCTATAACTTCAGTCGTACATTCTGCTTCATACATTCAGATCAGACACTTTGAGCTTGGTAGCTATTTCACCTCGCTACAATGACATTTTATGTGACCCCTTTACAAAAAAAAACAAACAAAATACACATTCCCACACATTTGAAGTGCATATTTTGTTCTTAAAGCCACTGACCGGGGAGAGGTCCTGTTTGTGAGTTTTCCATCAGCAGTTTGTCCATGTTGGTGCACCCTCCTGTGACTCGCCCGCACGTGAACATATATCCTCACATAGTAATAGGCAATCAGCATATTGGGCAGTACATAGATGAGCAGAGACACCACCAAGCCATAGGTCTGGTTGTGTGAGAAGTATATACAACAGGCACAGAATATACCTGATATCGAGGAGATCCTACCTACGAGGATAGGTAGCGCCACCAGCGCCGAGACCAGCCACACCCCCACCGAGAACATGGCAGCCCGGCCCCTGCAAAACATACACCCGTTAATTCTTCCAGAAATCATACATCCACAAGACGTATATGATCATCTTACTTACAAAATAATAGATGTATGTAAATGTATGTGATCTCGATACATCGATATAGCATTTACCATAGTTTACAAGAAGCCTGAGAGCAATGTTATTGTTCTCAGAAACATGGGGGTCAGATTTGTGGTTTGCCACTAAAATACTCACTATCTACTAAGTTAACCATGCAATATTTGTACTTGCATGCACTCCTCTCGTGGTCCACATTCAAGGACCAGCTAAATATCCCAGAGAGCAGAGTCAACATGCATTACCTTATAGTTTACATAATCTAGCCCCCTTTATTGGAAAAGAATGGTGAAAGTTTTGAATGTCAGGTTTCACACGTTTTCAAGAGGGGATTTAGCAAATATAGATTTTGTTACTTAATATCTGACCTTGATACAACCATAATGATATCGGTCACATAAATAAGGGGATATTAAGATTTCTATCCCAGGTTATAGGAAAGAAAAACTGACTATATGACAATTTGTTAATATCGCCATAAGATCAACTCGCACAGCACTACCTTTTGTTTCTGTTTTGAACTGGATCATTTTTCACGACAACATCAAAACTTATTATATTACTCATTAACACACATGATTACTCCGAACAGATAATTATGCTATTGATACATAACTGCATATATACCACTCCAAATCTGGAATCAATGATTTCCTTCTGCTAAAACAGGAAACTTTTATAAAAATTATTACAGCATTCTAAATTTTAGCAACCTTACCCAGGGTGGCCCTCACCTAAGCGACACTGTGATGTCTTTGTGAGGGTCTCCCTGGACACATACAATAATGATCCAAGCTCTCTATCTTGAATGAAAAAAAAACATTTTGACATTGTAAAATGAATGTATGTGTCTGAATAAATGATTTCCTAGTTCCTAGATCCTAGTTCCTAGTTCCTAGTTCCTAATTCCTGTATCATTGATTCAATTATGTATCATATCTTAGAATTTTAGAATTTCAAGTGAATTTAGCAGTAGATACAATAGTTAAATATCAATCAGTTTGCCTGGTCTCGGTCTTCTAAGAATTATTGAAGGGTTATATTTGCAATGTGTGAATATGAACAATTCGGATATTATAAGTGTTTTCTCTCACAGACGTCCTCATTTGCTTGTTAACCTGATGTGAAACCTGAGTTCATTTTACAACGTTCACCATGGTCCAATGACACATTTTTTATAACCTTTAATCACAAATAATGTTTTTTTTTACTTTATTGTGATACTGCAAAAACTAATCTTTGTTTTTCCAAGTAAGCTGGATTATGCGGTAGCTACCTTGTATAGTGGACCTTGGTTGACCCAATTCGAGTTATGGCCGCGTGCCTGGTTTTTGCTATGACCACCATGTTGAGGGAGAGTGCATACGGAGGTATAAAGGTGATGAAACTGAACACTTTGCACAGTTCTAATTTGCTATTCAGCAGCCAATCAGAACACACAGCGTCTACGAAAACCATGACAGCATTGCTGCCTAGCAACAGGTTCGCTATGCACATGTTGATGACAAAGACATTATGAGAGGTGCGCAGGCGCGGGATACACACAATGGCCAGGAGAACAAAGATATTTCCTAGAATTCCCACTAAGGCTATTGTGACGTATGCAATGAGATATGGCCACTCTTCTTCGTCCAACATGTGCTCCACGTATGCTATCTTCTCCATAATGGCCTCACATGTGGTAGAATTGTGAATATCCAATGTCGTCAATAGATCCATGGTCTGCACAATACTTGCTACATCTGTGTGAGCGCCAGGGTGAAATAACCCCTCCATGTCTAATGGTTCCTCAGTTTCCACTTATGTCTTCAGACAAGTTGTCCCTTTTATTATCAATGAGTATCTTGCAACCTTCATTTCGCATTCCTATTTCAGAAGGTGTATGCACTGTATCCTGAAAACTAAATGGTTTAGAATTCTTCAAAGAAACCAAAATAATTTTCAAATGCTGAAACAGCAGTCACCCTTTTATCTGTGTGCAATAATCGTATAGAACAGAGTATGACTGCACAAATAGTGGGTTCTCTATTTCCAATTGATACTGTCCCACTAGTGAGAATTATAAAACAAACATTTATTCTAAGCACTTATTTTGAAGTACTTATCCTTTAGTACTTATTTTGAAGTACTTAACCTTAAGTACTTATTCTGAAGTCCCTTTGATGATTTGTTTCATTCATGAAATGTTTTACCAAATAATGAAAATATAAGGAAGGATCCTCCAACGATGGTCAATGATCTGCATACTTTCCATTACTTTTATCTATGTGTAATAATCCTATAAATCATAGAATGACTCCATAGATAGTGGAATCTCTAGGGCCAATCAATACTTTCTTCATTGAGGATAGACCAAGTAAACAAAATATATACATAGATATGATTTGTAATTGCTAACAAATGAAGATTCTGCCTCTTGTAGCAGGTTTGTCAGGTGTATCATGGATATAAAACACAGTTATATTAACAATCTGAAATCGTATCATATCAGATTTCTTTTTCCTCAGAATTACTTTTCCTGTCTTTGCCATGATTACTAATTAACTTATTTTTAGCAATTGACGTAAATACTGTTGCCATTATGAGATTCCAAAAGGAGGTATTGGGACCCATCACGTCCCGATTTACCCGTTACAACGCAATCCTTGCCGATCTCATCACAAACTTTCATTAAACATTATCTTTCAGTCATATTTTTCAATGATAAAATATGTTTCCGAATATAAAAATGGTGGCTGACAAGTTTGCATTCGAAGGTAATATCTCTAGCCAGCGTTGTCAATTATGATGTGGAGTATTGTGCACGTATCCTGTGAAATAGTTATAAACACAACATCACCATCATGAAGTTAACTTGGCAAAAACCAAATGGCATCCCACCGACAGACTCCAACATCCACGCGCTGCTCTCCAGTATAATAAAAGTGTGGCACGTATTGAAGGATGGTGATGGTCCATATATAAGTCAGGTTATATTCTAATACTGATATATCCCACCTTCATGACTCAAGGTCAGGCAATATAGAAAACGCACCAAGCCCCGCTGGCCTATTAGCATGCTTAGAGGTATTTACCATGGTGCAGTTAATGGCTGATATAATGGGTTTCTCTTATCTGTGATAAGAACACCCGATACAGGCTGTCATAATGTCAATATGTCAAGCCTTACTTCTCTGATTCATGAGTATCATCAAACATTAAACACCATCATATTGAGACACGGTTCAAAACATACTTACGTATGACCTCCTTATGATATGTATCAATTAGCCATTGAGTTAGATTTGGAAGCATTTGAGATTTTGTATGGATTATACTTCATCTTCAGTCGGATCAACATGCTTTGAGACCTTAGCCTGATTGCTGTTGTTGTGTGTCCTGTACACGCTGTCCTGTTCAAAGCATGTTGAGAATAACATCACCACAGCAGACATAACATAGCATGTTGAGAATAACATCACCACAGCAGACATAACATAGCATGCTGAGAATAACATCACCACAGCAGACATAACATAGCATGCTGAGAATAACATCACCACAGCAGACATAACATAGCATGCTGAGAATAACATCACCACAGCAGACATAACATAGCATGCTGAGAATAACATCACCACAGCAGACATAACATAGCATGTTGAGAATAACATCACCACAGCAGACATAACATAGCATGCTGAGAATAACATCACCACAGCAGACATAACATAGCATGTTGGGAATAACATCACCACAGCAGACATAACATAGCATGCTGAGAATAACATCACCACAGCAGACATAACATAGCATGCTGAGAATAACATCACCACAGCAGACATAACATAGCATGTTGAGAATAACATCACCACAGCAGACATAACATAGCATGCTGAGAATAACATCACCACAGCAGACATAACATAGCATGTTGCGAATAACATCACCACAGCAGACATAACATAGCATGCTGAGAATAACATCACCACAGCAGACATAACATAGCATGTTGAGAATAACATCACCACAGCAGACGTAACACAGCATGTTGAGAATAACATCACCACAGCAGACGTAACACGCAATCATAGCATGTTGAGAATAACATCACCACAGCAGACGTAACACGCAATCATAGCATGCTGAGAATAACATCACCACAGCAGACATAACATAGCATGTTGAGAATAACATCACCACAGCAGACATAACATAGCATGTTGAGAATAACATCACCACAGCAGACATAACATAGCATGCTGAGAATAACATCACCACAGCAGACATAACATAGCATGTTGAGAATAACATCACCACAGCAGACATAACATAGCATGTTGAGAATAACATCACCACAGCAGACATAACATAGCATGTTGAGAATAACATCACCACAGCAGACATAACATAGCATGTTGAGAATAACATCACCACAGCAGACATAACATAGCATGTTGAGAATAACATCACCACAGCAGACATAACATAGTAAGCTGAGAATAACATCACCACAGCAGACATAACATAGCATGCTGAGAATAACATCACCACAGCATACATAACATAGCATGTTGAGAATAACATCACCACAGCAGACGTAACACAGCATGTTGAGAATAACATCACCACAGCAGACGTAACACGCAATCATAGCATGTTGAGAATAACATCACCACAGCAGACATAACATAGCATGTTGAGAATAACATCACCACAGCAGACGTAACACGCAATCATAGCATGTTGAGAATAACATCGCCACAGCAGACATAACACAGCATGTTGAGAATAACATCACCACAGCAGACATAACATAGCATGTTGAGAATAACATCACCACAGCAGACATAACATAGCATGTTGAGAATAACATCACCACAGCAGACGTAACACGCAATCATAGCATGCTGAGAATAACATCACCACAGCAGACATAACATAGCATGTTGAGAATAACATCACCACAGCAGACATAACATAGCATGTTGAGAATAACATCACCACAGCAGACATAACATAGCATGCTGAGAATAACATCACCACAGCAGACATAACATAGCATGCTGAGAATAACATCACCACAGCAGACATAACATAGCATGTTGAGAATAACATCACCACAGCAGACATAACATAGCATGTTGAGAATAACATCACCACAGCAGACATAACACGCAATCATAGCATGTTGAGAATAACATCACCACAGCAGACGTAACATAGCATGTTGAGAATATCATCGCCACAGCAGACATAACATAGCATGTTGAAAAATAACATCGCCACAGCAGACATAACATAGCATGTTGCGAATAACATCACCACAACAGACATAACATAGCATGTTGAGAATAACATCACCACAGCAGACATAACATAGCGTGTTGAGAATAACATCATCACAGCAGACATAGCATAGCATGTTGAGAATAACATCACCACAGCAGACATAACATAGCATGCTGAGAATAACATCACCACAGCAGACATAACATAGCATGTTGAGAATAACATCACCACAGCAGACATAACATAGCATGTTGAGAATAACATCACCACAGCAGACATAACATAGCATGTTGCGAATAACATCACCACAACAGACATAACATAGCATGTTGAGAATAACATCACCACAGCAGACATAACATAGCGTGTTGAGAATAACATCATCACAGCAGACATAGCATAGCATGTTGAGAATAACATCACCACAGCAGACATAACATAGCATGCTGAGAATAACATCACCACAGCAGACATAACATAGCATGCTGAGAATAACATCACCACAGCAGACATAACATAGCATGCTGAGAATAACATCACCACAGCAGACATAACATAGCATGCTGAGAATAACATCACCACAGCAGACATAACATAGCATGCTGAGAATAACATCACCACAGCAGACATAACATAGCATGTTGAGAATAACATCACCACAGCAGACATAACATAGCATGTTGAGAATAACATCACCACAGCAGACATAACATAGCATGTTGAGAATAACATCACCACAGCAGACATAACATAGCATGTTGAGAATAACATCACCACAGCAGACATAACATAGCATGTTGAGAATAACATCACCACAGCAGACATAACATAGCATGCTGAGAATAACATCACCACAGCAGACATAACATAGCATGTTGCGAATAACATCGCCACAACAGACATAACATAGCATGTTGAGAATAACATCACCACAGCAGACATAACATAGCATGTTGGGAATAACATCGCCACAGCAGACATAACATAGCATGTTGAGAATAACATCGCCACAGCAGACATAACATAGCATGTTGAGAATAACATCACCACAGCAGACATAACATAGCATGTTGAGAATAACATCACCACAGCAGACATAACATAGCATGCTGAGAATAACATCACCACAGCAGACATAACATAGCATGTTGCGAATAACATCGCCACAACAGACATAACATAGCATGTTGAGAATAACATCACCACAGCAGACATAACATAGCATGTTGGGAATAACATCGCCACAGCAGACATAACATAGCATGTTGAGAATAACATCGCCACAGCAGACATAACATAGCATGTTGAGAATAACATCACCACAGCAGACATAACATAGCATGTTGGGAATAACATCGCCACAGCAGACATAACATAGCATGTTGAGAATAACATCGCCACAGCAGACATAACATAGCATGTTGAGAATAACATCACCACAGCAGACATAACATAGCATGTTGAGAATAACATCACCACAGCAGACATAACATAGCATGTTGAGAATAACATCACCACAGCAGACATAACATAGCATGCTGAGAATAACATCACCACAGCAGACATAACATAGCATGTTGCGAATAACATCACCACAGCAGACATAACATAGCATGTTGGGAATAACATCACCACAGCAGACATAACATAGCATGCTGAGAATAACATCACCACAGCAGAAATAACACAGCATGCTGAGAATAACATCACCACAGCAGAAATAACACAGCATGCTGAGAATAACATCACCACAGCAGACATAACATAGCATGTTGAGAATAACATCACCACAGCAGACATAACATAGCATGCTGAGAATAACATCACCACAGCAGACGTAACATAGCATGTTGAGAATAACATCACCACAGCAGACATAACACAGCATGTTGAGAATAACATGACCACAGCAGACATAACATAGCATGCTGAGAATAACATGACCACAGCAGACATAACATAGCATGCTGAGAATAACATGACCACAGCAGACATAACACAGCATGTTGAGAATAACATCACCACAGCAGACGTAACACGCAATCATAGCATGTTGAGAATAACATCACCACAGCAGACATAACACGTAATCAACGACTCTGGTAAGGACCGACATGCCATTCTCCTGACATGTAGAAATAATAATAAATAAATTATGAAAATAAATGTCAGTGCAAAATATATCTTGACACATACTATACTTGCTAGCTAACCTTTACCAAGACAGAAACGTCTCTTTCATCTTTTTTGATTGGTAATTTAACCTGAAGTAATATATCTATTGAAGAATATCTACACATTTAGGTATTCAGAGGAGGGGAACATGAATAGGAACTGTGGAGACCATTTGTGCCACCCGTTAGTGAGGTATGAGGACGGGATTCTAGGCGTTATCACTGGTGACGTGAGGGATCTGCTCAGTCCTCCTCATACCTGTGTTTGTTTTGTTATTCACACCTGAGTGTCCATCTGGCTTGGCTTAATGGGGGTAAACAATGCTGCATGATCTCAGTGACCTTTCATCCAAGGTTGAAGGTCATGACCTTATTTTATTGTCAACTTCTCTATTGAGATGCTTATTTGAATAATGTATGCCCCCCCAAAAAAAAAAATACTGATTAACAGACAAATCTCGTTTTTTCAGCGGTGTTCAGACAATATTTGTATTCAGTAGAATAGTTTGACGTCAGAGAAACGTTGCCAAGGTGTTGATGCTTAGTTGACCTCATGTCAATACGATGATACTCACCCCAAGAAGCCCTGAAGTGATACTCATTTTCAATAAAAGAATAATTCTCATCTTGAAATAATGTATATATAATGAATATATATTATTTCTGGGAAATATCAGTGCGTTTTAATGCGCAAAAGTGAAGTAATTAGTTAAGATTCAAATTTGAATGGAGGAGTGGTATATGACATGATTGCAAAACAGAAATGCTGATCTGTGCTGACAAGAAGCATAAGGTTGCCATGACACCAGCACTATTTTAACATTGGCGATGCTGACATTTGCATAAATGTACAAAAAGGAACATATTTGGAATATTGCTTTTATAAGACTAAATCTAGACGACAAAACATCAGAATCCCTGGTTAATGCCTTTGTCACGTGAACACTAGAATATGGTAATGGCATTCTTGCTGGCCTTCTTGCTGGCCTTCTTGCTGGACTTCTTGCTGGACTTCTTGCTGGCCTTCTTGCTGGCCTTCTTGCTGGACTTCTTGCTGGCCTTCTTGCTGGACTTCTTGCTGGCCTTCTTGCTGGACTTCTTGCTGGACTTCTTGCTGGACTTCTTGCTGGACCTCTTGCTGGCCTTCTTGCTGGTCTTCTTGCTGGACTTCTTGCTGGCCTTCTTGCTGGCCTTCTTGCTGGCCTTCTTGCTGGACTTATTGCTGGACTTCTTGTTGGCCTTCTTGCTGGACTTCTTGCTGGACTTCTTGCTGGCCTTCTTGTTGGACTTCTTGCTGGCCTTCTTGCTGGCCTTCTTGCTGGCCTTCTTGCTGGCCTTCTTGCTGGCCTTCTTGCTGGCATAACCCTGTAGGTGGTGGAGACCAGGAAGACCAGAGAGTAAGGTCATATAACTGAGGAATTGATACAACTGCACTGGCTTCCAACTGCACTGGCTTCCAGTATGTGCCAGAAAACCTTTTGAGCAAGGATCAAGTTCAACTTCATTTTTATTATTCATATGCATAAATGATTTTAAAAAATATGGGCTTAAAAAGATATAAACATATTTTTACACTGAAATACGTACAATGGTTTAAAGCAAGACTAATCAAAATTAAATCAACCAATTGGAGCACTCCATTTGAAACAGTGCGCATTTGAATTGACCTATACACAAAAGACTACAGTTTTTTGCTCTTCAGTTTATACTAAGCTATATTTGTTTGTTTGTTTGGGGTTTTACATCACTTTCAACATTATTTCAGTCATTTCGTGATGAGACCTACTTGTAGCAGATATAGTGCTGCCTCACTGAATTGTCATGTCGCACCCAGTCACAGTTTTACAAGGACAATGGGTTAACCTTTTAGGCACGGGCCTCAGCTCATATGGGAAATTGTATCATGAGTTCAATCTCGACAAGAGAGCTGCGGATGACAACAGAGCTGTAGACAACAACAGAGCTGTGGACAACAACAGAGCTGCGGACGACAACAGAGCTGCGGACGACGACAGAGCTTTAGACGACAACAGCGCTGCAAACGACAACAGAGCTGCGGAAGACAACAGAGCTGCGGACAACAACAGAGCTGCCAACGACAACAGAGCTGCCAACGACAACAGCGCTGCAAACGACAACAGAGCTGTAGACGACAATAGTGGGGCAGATGACAACAGAGCTGTGGACAACAACAGAGCTGTGGACGACAACGGTGGGGCAGACGACAACAGAGCTGCGGACGACAACAGAGCTGTGGACAACAACAGAGATGTGGACGACAACAGAGCTGCAGACGACAACAGAGCTGTGGATGACAACAGAGTTGTGGATGACAACAGAGTTGTGGACGACAACAGAACTGCAGACGACAAAAGAGCTATGGACGACACCAGAGCTGTGGATGACAACAGAGCCGTGGACGACAACAGAACTGCAGACGACAACAGAGCTGTGGACAATAACAGAGCTGTGGACGACAACAGAGCTGCGGACGACAACAGACCTGTGGAACAGAGCTGTGGACGACAACAGAGCTGTGGACGACAACAGAGCTGCGGACGACAACAGGACTGCTTCCATTTTCAAAGTCATTAAAGTGCATCTGTACTCTTGCCACACCAGGTCGTCTGACACTAGCATGCCCAAACAAGGTCAAATGGTGTGATCAATGTCGGAGATCAATTGAGAAACTGAAACACAGCTGTTGTCGTACACAGCTCTGTTGTCATTGGTTGCACCACAAAACAAAATAGACACATATGTACTGTACAGTGATAGTTTGTTCTCCATTACATTATAATCCCCCAGACCACGCAACAATCATATAGTTATCTTGCACGCGATTACCATGCTATCGACTCAAACGTCAGGCATACTTAACGTCATTAGTTTAATTTGTAGTTTGTGTTTTTATGCAATACTGGTCCAAAGCTTGCATTTATATTTGACCCTCATGACCATATTAATGCAATAATCTGTCAAGATTGATCCATTGAGATTGTCTGACAAAGATATATTGCTGACATATACAAATCAAGGCGCCGGGCAATCGCCCAGGACATTATGTTGGCAGAAGAATATTTCTATCAATTTGCTTCGACAATTTGCTATTAAAATTGAATTATTCCAATACACTTGGGCCATGGGCCGTGGCGCAGTTAATAGCGCACGCTTTTTAGCAAGTTCTTCTGTGATGTTTTTGTTTGACTGTTTGTTTGGGGTTTTACATCACTTTCAACATTATTTCAGTAATTTCGTGATGAAACCTACGTGCAGCATACATAGTGACAACCCACTCGGTCACAGATTTACAAGGACAACGGGTTATTCCTTTAGGCACGGGCCTTAGCTCATTTGTAAAATTGTTTCATGATTTCAATCTCGGCACGGCCGGGGATCAAATCCACAACCTTTGGATCACCACAGAGGAACTTGTGCTGATAAACTGGCACTCTAACCAACAGCACCACGGCCAGGGGCCTTTCCTCTGTGATGATACAAAGGGTTTGGGTTCGATTCCCGACCGTGCTGTCAATGAATTATTGTTACAATTAGTACTAATGCAAATCTGAGAGTGGGTGGGTTGTCATGTCAAGGAGCTGCGACAAGACAAGTCAGTGAGTCAGCACTATATCTGCTATAGGTAGGCCTCGTCATGAAATGACTAAACTAATATTATAATTATAAAACTCACCACCAAACATAATTATAAAACTCACCACCAAACAAATACCTATCCACATACATTAAAGTTCCCAGCCTGTACAAACACTGAATTCAATCTGACATGATGTGCCAAACCATTAATTGAAAGGTCAACGATAAATACGCATGTCTGGCCCATACGTTCCACAAATGGGAAAAACAGACGGTAGTTAATCGTTACAAATATCAGGGCCCGTCTCAGCACATCAAACATAAAAGTAAAGGTATCAGCTGAAACGTGGATGGGACCAATGAAACATTGCTATTTATCATTAGTGAAGAGAATGGCAGTCTAGAGAACTTGCTGCCCTCCATAGCCAACACTCTATTCTATAGTCAATGAAGACATCTGTACAGTCATTGAAACATTGCAAACATTGAACCCTTCCCTGTGTTGCTGGATTTTGGTATCTATCGTGAATACATTACGCTGCCATTACATTTACTGAACAGTGTGTGAAAAGCTGAACTCACGGAACTATCCTGCTTCCTGGTGAAAACATAATATTTCAGAAAATTACTGCTTGATTTGTTGCTGGGATCATTAAGATAGCCTTATAAGGATGGAGAAGCTGCTGACCTTGTCTGACCTCTACAGGGAGGATGTACAAGGGAATGCTAATATCATACTGGTCTACCCAACGAGCGCCTCCTGGAACCAAGGCGATGACAGGTGCCGACCACTTCTACTCCAGTAATAAGGTCTATTATCAGAGAAACAACTGGCACATCAATGATAAAGTGGATGTAGTTGAGGTATTATGTAGATGAGATCAGATGGGGGACAAATGATGGGGGACAAATGATGGGGGACAAAAGATGGGGGACAGATGATGGGGGACAGAAGATGGGGACCGAAGATGGGGACAGAAGATGGGGGACAGAAGATGGGGGACAGAAGATAGGGACAGAAGATGGGGGACAGAAGATGGGGGACAGAAGATTAGGGATAGAAGATGGGGGACAGAAGATGGGGGACAGAAGATGGGGACAGAAGATGGGGACAGAAGATGGGGACAGATGATAGGGACAGATGATAGGGACAGAAGATGGGGGACAGAAGATGGGGACAGAAGATGAGGGACAGAAGATTAGGGATAGAAGATGGGGACAGAATATGGGGGACAGAAGATGGGGGACAGAAGATAGGGACAGATGATGGGGGACAAAAGATGGGGGACAGATGATGGGGGACAGAAGATGGGGACAGAAGATGGGGGACAGAAGATGGGGGACAGAAGATGGGGGACAGAAGATGGGGGACAGAAGATAGGGACAGAAGATGGGGGACAGAAGATTAGGGATAGAAGATTAGGGATAGAAGATAGGGGACAGAAGATGGGGACAGAAGATGGGGGACCTTAAGAAGGGGGGACAGAAGATTAGGGGGGACAGAAGATTAGGGACAGAAGAAGGGGGACTGGATAACAACTTTCCCATGACAATATTTTGCAAAAGTCGACATTGATATGATGCGATATGATATCTATGTATGGACAGTGTCAGGCAGTATTTCTCAGCGGTGTATCAGAATGTTTGTGTCCCAGAGGTCTTATTGTATCTATTTAACTTCACTCATGGCAAGATATTCTGCATAGGGAGGTAGAGTTACATATGCATACTCTCCCTGCATATATACATAATGGCCACACATTCAATTTGCAAATAGCTTGCAATTGGTTGGCTCTTGTACATACTCATACGCTATGCCACAGTCGAAAACACAGCCAATTTTATATATCGATAAGTAATTTAGAACGAATCATTAATAATTTTATTTAAAAAAATATCAGGAACTTTTGTTTATCACGAACATCTTTATGCATTTGTTGTTGTGTTGCTTTCTAATCACAATAACGCTATTACATATAACCTTGGAGTAATTACTCCAAGATATAACAAATATTTGCATCAGTGCATATTGGCTGTTAAAAAAAGGTTTGTATTGGGCGTGGTCTCCTGGACCTCACTCTCACAGTCAGGTCTGACCGATACTTGCACGGCCTGGCATCTGCTCAGGAGAGTAATGGCAGGAATTGCTCATTCATTATATATGTGAAGCTCACACACAGACTGCACTGATACTACATGCTATGTCAGGTCATTGGTGAGTCATTCAGTTCAATAGTTCAAATGTTATAAATAGTTCAAAACAATATTATTCAACATATTTAATGTGCGCTCACTCGGATGTATTCCATTGGCTGCCATCTGGAATGTGAGGTCAACCTCAGTGAGTCATGTGTTCAAAATCTGTGTATGATTATGTCATACAAACTTATGTCATATCTATGAATGGAATATACACTCCCACGCAGTGTCGCCACCGTCTCGACCACCCACCCTCTCCACCATCAACAGTACCACCAGTGATGGGTCTTTGACCCATGGCTGTGTGGAGTGTGAATGGAATATACACCATGAGAATGTATTATTTGGCACTTTGCGACATCTGCCTTTTGCAAAGTATGTCCTGTTTGGATCATGTTAGGTTCAAATCACTCTTGTTCTCATTTTATGTTAATAACCTACCAAACCATGTGAAACACTGATGACACCTGCTTGTACTATTCATCTCCAGATGTCAGGGAAATACAAAACATGTTACAAAACGAAATGGACAATATCAATGTATGGCTAAAAGAAAATAGTTTAGTTTTTGTTTTGTTTGTTTGTTTGGGGTTTTACATCACTTTCAACAGTATTTCAGTCATTTCGTGATGAGACCTACTTGTAGCAGATATAGTGCTGCCTCACTGAATTGTCATGTCGCAGGTCCTTGACATGACAACCCACCCGGTCACAGATTTACAAGGACAACGGGTTAACCCTTTAGGCACGGGCCTCAGCTCATGTGGGAAATTGTATCATGAGTTCAATCCCGGCACGGCCGGGGTTCGAACCCACGACCTTTGGATCACCACAGATGAACTGGTGCTAATAAGCTGGCGCTCTAACCAACTGCGCCACGGCCCCATGGCCCAATATAGTTTAGTACTCAATGTAAAGAAAACAAAGGTCATGTAAATTTGAACATCTGCAAGACTGAAGAAGCAATGTATAGAGGTATTTGTTGATGGTGAGATGATACAACAGGTGGATTACTTCAAGTACCTAGGGGTAACATTAGACAGTCATTTGCAGTGGGATAAACATCTAGACGCAATAGCTGCAAAAGCAAAGTACAAGATTATGTTAATGAGAAAAAACAAAGCATATGTAAACATGTCACATGGGGATTGTACAGAGTTGAGCTCTGGGTGCATGGATGGGGATTAGGAACTATAGATTTGTTGAAACACATGTATATAGGACTAATCAGACCATGCATAGAATACTATGACTCCTTATTTACAGATCTAAACATAGACCAATGTAGATTTGTTTGTTTGTTTGGGGTTTTACATCAATTTCATCATTATTTCAGTCATTTCGTGATGAGACCTACTTGTAGCAGATATAGTGCTGCCTCACTGAATTGTCATGTCGCAGGTCCTTGACATGACAACTCATCTGGTCACAGATTTACAAGCACAATGGGTTATCCCTTTAGGCACGGGCCTCAGCTCATATGGGAGATTGTATTATGAGTTTGATCCCGGCATGGCCGGGGTTCGAACCCACGACCTTTGGATCACCACAGAGGAACTGGTGCTAATTAGCTGGCGCTCTAACCAACTGCACCACAGCCCATGGCACCAACGTAGAAGATTAGAAGGCCCTCAAAATGAAGCCATGAGGGTTATTCCTCGCAGAAGCAGAAGGGAATATGGCACCACAAAGAGAACTCAGTTACAGATTCCAACTATTGAATTAAGATGAAAAGTTAAACTTGTCACAGTTGTATATAAGGCAATAAATGATAACAGCACACAATATCTCCATGACACTCTACTGAATGTGTATGATAATAAAACAAGAAGCAAAGGCCTGATAGTTCCAAAGTGTAAGATCGAAACATACAAGAGATCATATGATTATCAGTCAGTATCAGTATGGAACACGTTAACTGAAAAAACAAAGGCAGCAAACAGTGTTGAATGTTCCAAGACAAATGCTAAGAAAGAGATACTGACTATCACAGAGTAAACAAGTCACATAACCTGGGTTTAATCTAATGCATGTGTATTATATGTGACATGATGGTATTTTAATATATTTTATGTTCTTATGTTTTATGTTTTTACTAGCCATTTTAAAGGGTTTTAACTATGTATCTCTAGTCATAAGTGTGAATGTATGTATGAGTGTGGGAGTGCTAGACGTATATGAAAACCAGTGTAAACTGATATGCTTTCCAGAATAAAGATGTTATATAATAATGATATCTGTTGATATTTAGACTGGAGCTTTATTGTTAAATCTAATGTGATTTATCTGATATACCTTCAGTTTCTTCTTCAACAAGAAGTGGGTTATAGACGATGAATTGGCCCCAGAAGAGCGATGCAACAACTTCAATATCTCTTCCATTCACAACTACATCATCACCGGGGATTGTCTGCGGAATGTAGGGAGGCAGGCCCCTGAGTTCCTGCTGAAGCACTGGGAGAGGTCCCTCAAGCAGGAGATATGTGTCCGCTACGGCAGGCTCAACGAGGACGTCCCCCACGTGGAGATATTCCCCATAGAAGCGGTTACCCCCCATCTGCACGCTGTCGACCCAGAGGTCCAGTATAAGCTTATATCTAAGAGGTTCATCACGGAGATACCGTGCTCCCAGGCCGCCGTGCTGACCGAGGACAACATGGAGTACCCGTGTGTGCTTAAGATCTGCATGCTGATGTGTGGCTCCGGGGTGTGGGTCGTACACAACCAGCAGCAGTACCACTCCCTTAAGGAGCATATCATGGAGAGCATGCCCTCTGCTGATATCATCACCACTCAGTTCATCCACAACGTCCAGAAAACCGTCTGCGGCAACTTCTACTTGTCCAAAAAGGGAAAGGTAACATGGCTAGGGGTGACTGAGAGTTTGTTTGATCATGAAGGCTTATATCTGGGAGGAAAGATTGACGGGACCAAACAGGATGAGCTGAAGGATCTTATACACCCTGTTATCAAACCTGTGGTGGCTTCCCTTCATAAGGAGGGATACTTCGGGGTGGCCAATGTAGATGTTGTCATAGACGATAAAGGAGGTTGCTATGTGGTTGACCTGAACCCAAGGGTTGGAGCACCAACTAAACTTGTTCTTATTCTTCTGTATCTCCGACCCCAGGGTTATAACCTGGGCATGTTGTTCCACAGTTTCAAGTTTAAGATGAGTGCATCCGAGGTTATATCGCTGGCTGAGGAGACTACTGAGGGTAAGGTGCTGATCCTGAATGTCACTGAGAGCAGAGAGGAGGGTGTCACCACAGCAGACTGTTATATGGTGCTCTATGCCACAGACCACGCCGCCTGTGACCAGGTCATCAGGGTCCTCTGCCGTGCTGCTGGCATGACAGAGGCCGAAACCGAGGCTCATCTTATGCAGAACATCCGGTCACGTGGCTGCCAGCCTCACGTATAGATATACACACAAAACTTCCGGCTCTGAGTCAAGAAAGTTGTATTTAGGGCTCAATACAGTAAATAAATAGTTATAACATATCAAAATACTGAGTATTAATTGTTCAGGGGGAGTGCTTGAGGAAATCTGTGAAAATGTTGCTAAAAAAATATTGAAAACAGAATTACATCACATTAAGCTCTGATTTTGATGAGAGAATACATTTATTTTAATCTAGTCAAAACGCTAAATATATTTTCAAAATGAGAGAATTCTCCAGTCTTGTCGACCACAAGTTGAGGCATGCAAACAAAAGCTTTTACTTTGCCAAATGCCTTAGAGAAAGTCAGAAAGCACAAACCAGCATAACCCAAGAATAAGAAAAAAGAATGAGTTATAACAAGGCAAAAAAATGTCTCAGTTTATTAGTTTCTACTCAAACCATGTTATACTAACTCCAGGACATTATTGCGAAGAGTAGTGATTCCTTTGTTCCAAACTGCTTTTATTGTTCGAAAGTATTTATATTTACTGTAAAATATACAAAGCAATATACTCCAGGTGGCACCACATGTCACCTCAGATTTGAATCTATCATAACCTCTCCTTGTTTTGTGTGTAAAACTTTTTCACGTGACTACTTGATTCATGTGACTTGTTGATTTTAAATCATCGTTGACATGAGCAAATTTGGAGAACTTAACATTTTAAAGATCTTGAATATTATTGCTTTAGAATAAAAACATACCAATCTTATGGAATCTATACTGAAATAAGTGATATTTTCAGGTATGTGTTCAGTATTGATGAATTTCATCAGTGGAAATGACAGACATAGGCATATAACGTTTTTACAGTGTAAGACACATCCACAAATGATACGTGATTGAATGTGGACCTTAGTAGGTTATTTTTATAGTGACCTTTGAATAACTTTGAAAATGAAATTCTACTTCCGTGGATTTTACTATAAATTTCCATATTCAACCATCTGCATCTTTCAAACATGAGCTCATAGAGTCTTTATTCAACAAAATCCGTTCAGAATTAACAATATTGGAGCTTTGTTAATTTGGACTAATCTGCAAAGAAAATTAGAGTAAATTTTGATCTGCTGAGCTATTTTGAAATCTATATCTATAATAACAACTTATTGTTGGTTAAATTATAAGTACATATTATACCGCAGGGTAAAAAACTTTAATGCTGAAAATAAAATGAGAATAAAGTCCGTCAATACAGGATTTATTAACAAGCTACTTGGTTAGGAATAGCTTGAATGTGGTAAGTATACGAAAGATGAAAATTAAGGGACTTTAAATTGATCAAATACAATCTTTTAAAGTTTCATACATATAAGATAAATGTGTTTTTTTTTGGAAAATAACCCCCAATAAGCTACTCTAATCATAATGGTACATAACAAAATGATATTAAACTATCAAAGTATGTGAAAATGTGCTACATTTGTAATAGAAAAAACATCAGATTGTAAGAAATGTATTAAATGTATAGAGAAAGATTACCTCATTGAAAAGCTGATGTCTTTCTGCAAATTTTCATATATTTTATTCTTTTCTTCAATAACAGGAAGGTGCTAAAATTAGTTCTTGAATATGTATATAAATTGGAGGATGTGTTCTATTTTTGGCACCATTTATACTGGGTGAAAGTGACACCATGTACCCACCACAATAGGAAGTTTGTACTACCCATTTCATGTTCAAAGTCTCCCATTTCTAGCGATGTTTATTGCCTTTCAGATGAGTATAATCCATGAATTATTGAAATAAGTATCCAAGCAAGATGAGGCTTGAACAATGCATGAAGTTAGATGCATATAATCAGAACTGAGAGACACCAGCCTTATGATACTCTACTTAGCAGATCCTGGGTTTATAGTCAGATAAAAATAATTAGGAGATGGACTATTATGGACTATCTTCAAGATGGACTGATTTCGTTTCTTCTTGACAAGGCCGATATATCAGGTCTCATCATGAAATAACTGAAATAATTTTGAAAATGATATCAATTATATACTTTCTCCACCAAGATATTACCAGTACCTCCCCCCATTATAAATCTGCCTCCCTGAATTAAATTTGAACAAATGAAAAGTGTATTCTTACCAAGAAAAATGACAGATACTAAGAACTGAAATCACTCCTCATCAGTGATCAGGTAATGGCTCATACACTTTGCAAACTCTATACAAATGCTTGTAACTATGCAGTAGGCGCCACCTTGTGCTAGATGCAAACTATCTGCAACCCACCAGAAGTGGGAAACAATTGAGAAGGAAAGCTTGGGGTGTGGTACATGCTTTAAGATCCATCCGACCATATATTTTGCTCATATATACTTATCCCAAACCCCTACCTCATTGTTCACCAAAGAAATGAATACCACCAAGATTCAAAGGTGGCAAATACTGTTTGCTGAATATGGTGTGAAAATCTCCTACCTGGAAGGCAAGAAAACATCAGTGCGTATATGCTCACCAGAATTCCGGTCAAGGAAGAGGTAGCCATATTTGACAACTTAGACTGATGATATGTAGACGATATGTCCTCTACAATGATCTTGATCCTAAAAGCATTGGAGGAGAGAGGACAGAGGACCATGCCTGAATAGATGAAAGCAGCAGACCCTGACAGCCATTGTGACGTCATCAGGACTGGACTAGAAAGCCAATGATAGTGATCTAAAAAACCCTGGTCACAATCAGCAAGTTGGACCCACACTGGAGAGTGACTCAAATTAGTGGAAAAGTGATAAGTGTGAGACCCCAACAATCTGGTTTAACCAAGGGTCTTAACTGCAACAGGTCCGGACGTGAACTTGGATGACATTAATCCAAGTCTGCAAATCAAATACAAGTTCACCGGTGTCATTCACGAGCCACTAAAACGAGAGCCAGCACTCATCATTATATATCACCACCTTGAACATAACCAACCTCACAACCATAGGGAATCTAGAAAGCTAAGATAGTGTCGAAATTGTGTGATCAATGCAATGCAATTCTCCCTTTACTCATATACAACTAAAGGGATAAACGCTTAAATCACAACCTTGGGCAAGATCATTTTTATTCCATGTATAATTTTACTTTAATGAACTTGAGGTGTGGATATTTCTGATTTGTGCCATCCAATCCTTAAATTCAATGTTTCAAAACTTAACCTAGCCTTACCTTACCTTTCTGCCCAAATCTGAAAACACTTGTAAAAAAATCCAAAAAGCCTGTGATCCAATAGAGGGAATGGTCGAAATCAATAGTGTCCCATACAATGCCTTGTAGTTTTTTGCAAAATATTATGAACAATTAAACACCAGGGGGTGCAAAATCTTTCCTAGGGAATGATATTATTTACACGGTTTTTTTCCCTATTTCTCTTGCAACACAATTTTCAACTCCATCAAAGAAATATTTCAAAAAGGCATAAGGTAAAGTTTTAAATTTTTAAAAATGCTTTGCTATCTTATCATTGAATGAATCATATCCTTTAAATATTAGGATGTACAAAATATTTTTTATCTAATCTTAAACATCAGATTGACATAAATGTGGTGCAAGAGCTTTCATGCCCTTAGTATATATATATATATATATATTATATATATATATATATATATATATATATATATATATATATATATATATATATATATATATATATATATATATATATATATATATATATATATATATATATATATTTTAAAAAGGCATAAGGCAAAGTTTTGCTATACATGGCTGAGATCAAACCTATTTTTATCATTTGGTTTGGAGACGGCTCATGCTCACAACCTACAAAGTGCAGAGCATTGGACAACATTCAAAATAGTGAAGTAGACAATAGACCTAAGAGACAAAGAATTTATCTACCACAGGCTACTAAGAGACCTGCCCCACTCATACCATCTCCAGACAAACAGAAAAAGGCAAGGCTGGAAGCCATTGTGCATGTTCATGATATGCTATAAACTCTATTCATGAAAGGCTATAAACTTTGAATCATGTGGAACTTTAGGCGTGGATGCTACCAATAATCTTAGGCGTGGGATGCTATCGATAAGGCTTCTAGCCCTATCTCACCCATAGTTGACAGGCTATTAGTGACCGGTGGGACTGGTCTACAGACCTTGACAGCAAACTGGATATTGCTGGTAGTGTTGGATGCACCGTTACCATCACCTGGATTTGTGGAGAAGATTGAAATCCATCAAGTCATGTCAGATTATCCAGGAATAACAGAGAATACTAACAATCCCCGGGTGGACAATTTTGACAGATTTGCATCAGGCATTGTGCCAAGTCACAAGTGATATTTGTTTGATCTGGGTGGCATGGGTTTACATGGATTATTCGGAGTCATCAGCGAGAATGAGTGACATAGCGCATGTAACGGGTTGGAGCGGACGTCCAGAAAGCCAGGAGCGGACGTCCAGAAAGCACCCTGCAGAGCACTTTCAGTGACATTTAATATTGGCCATGTTCAACTTCACTAACTTCCTTATATTGTTGAGAAAAATTAAATACATGATTTTTTTTAGAAATACATCAGCTACTAAATGTTATAACCCATTTGACTCTACATTCAATATATTTTTTATTATATCTTTTTTTAATAATTTCTATTCATGACTAATTTTCTCATATTTTTTCAGGGAATATTTCTTCTTTTTTATGTATTATTATAAGAGCAACTTATTGCTGATTATTTTCTGAAATTAGATTAATATTCAATTTATCTAATACCTCAAAAAAAAATGTGAGGTCAAATTAAAGTCCGTCAATTTGTCACTTTTGTAACCCTACCGATTTTAGCTATTTTTAATCATTTTAGCTTCATAATAAATCTTGAAATTGACGGACTTTTTTCAATTTCTTTTTTGTATTAATGTGTTATTCTGTGCATTATTCTATATGTTTTCATAAACTAACCCCCAATAAGCTGGCATTTTTATATTATTTCAAAAAAACTTAGTATTATAGTATTTTCCTCTGTTTTCCCTTATAGATTGACCACAAAACTATAAATTGCTCTCAAATTGTTAATTATGAACAGATTTTGATGAATAAGGACTCTACGAGCTTGTATTTGAATGATGTAGATGATAGGATAATAAAACATATATTAGATAATTTTGTGGAAGTAGGTTTTTTATTCTCAAGGTCATTGAAAGGTCACTTCAAGGTCACTGGCAATATTTGATCAAAATAGCCTAAGAAGGTTGACATTCGATCACATATCATTTGTAGATGTATTCTGAGTAGTAAAAAAGTTATATCCCTATGTCTGCCATTTCCAGACAAGGATTCCTTGGAGATACAGCAAGAGATTGACTGGGTAATGCAGGCCCTGGAATTTGTAAATGAACTTCATAAGCAAGACAAGGCTGCATATCATGACCAGCTCTGGGCAGCTCTGGAAGTTGGCCACTTTACAGAGGATTTGTTACTGATAATTATGTTGAACATTTTATATGTATTATTTTATATTGATTCAACATGATTCACTTATTCCGGCATTCTATTCACATAGCAATAACTGTACTGATAAGTTTGAGGTCAGGAGGACATCCTGTTCTACTTTAAATTGCTGGAGTTATGTTAAATTTTCCTTTGGTGATAAAACCTGGGAAGTTTTATGTTTTGTAAAGCAGGTAACTCTCCGTGGGACTGATAGTAGCCACAGAATAGAGGTATCTATGTTATTCATAGCTAAGCATTTTTATTTTTACCTGGAGTCTTGCTATTGGATGTAATTAGGAGATGGACTATTATGGACTATCCTCAAGATGGACTGATTTCTTTTTCTTCTTGACAAGGCCGATATATCAGGTCTCATCATGAAATAACTGAAATAATCTTGAAAGTGATATCAATTATATACTTTCTCCACCAAGATATTACCAATACCTCCCCCATTATAAATCTGCCTCCCTGAATTAAATTTGAACAAATGAAAAGTGTATTCTTACCAAGAAAAATGACAGATACTAAGAACTGAAATCACTCCTCATCAGTGATCAGGTAATGGCTCATACACTTTGCAAACTCTATACAAATGCTTGTAACTATGCAGTAGGCGCCACCTTGTGCTAGATGCAAACTATCTGCAACCCAATAGAAGTGGGAAACAATTGAGAAGGAAAGCTTGGGGTGTGATACATGCTTTAAGATCCATCCGACCATATATTTGGGGTGCCACCTCATATATACTTATCCCAAACCCCTACCTCATTGTTCACCAAAGAAATGAATACCACCAAGATTCAAAGGTGGCAAATACTGTTTGCTGAATATGGTGTGAAAATCTCCTACCTGGAAGGCAAGAAAACATCAGGGCGTATATGCTCACCAGAATTCCGGTCAAGGAAGAGGTAGCCAAATTTGACAACTTAGACTGATGATATGTAGACGATATGTCCTCTACAATGATCTTGATCCGAAAAGCATTGGTGGAGAACAGAGGGCTGCCATTTCCAGACAAGGATTCCTTGGAGATACAGAGGGCTGCCATTTCCAGACAAGGATTCCTTGGAGATACAGCAAGAGATTGACTGGGTAATGCAGGCCCTGGAATTTGTAAATGAACTTCATAAGCAAGACAAGGCTGCATATCATGACCAGCTCTGGGCAGCTCTGGAAGTTGGCCACTTTACAGAGGATTTGTTACTGATAATTATGTTGAACATTTTATATGTATTATTTTATATTGATTCAACATGATTCACTTATTCCGGCACTCTATTCACATAGCAATAACTGTACTGATAAGTTTGAGGTCAGGAGGACATCCTGTTCTACTTTAAATTGCTGGAGTTATGTTAAATTTTCCTTTGGTGATAAAACCTGGGAAGTTTTATGTTTTGTAAAGCAGGTAACTCTCCGTGGGACTGATAGTAGCCACAGAATAGAGGTATCTATGTTATTCATAGCTAAGCATTTTTATTTTTACCTGGAGTCTTGCTATTGGATGTAATATTGATCTCCTGTTTACTTTTAATTAATTCATCTGCCTAGCTTCCCAGACTGGAATTTGGGTCTACATGCAGACTCTTGTGTATTATTCATCAAAAATATGCATGTGTATAAATATACAGGAGCCAACCAATTACAGAGCTGTGTGGGTAACTGCATGCTGCTAAAATGCCAAAAACGTTGTTTGCAAATGCGACTCTCCCTTGCTATGCACTATAATCATTAATTACCTTAGCTGGGAAAGTCTATCAGTGACATATCAGTTTATTTGGGATATTTAATTCTCTTTCAAAATTATTTCAGTCATTTCATGATGAAACCTGATTTATCAACTATCACCATAAGAAATTGGCTACTAAAATGAAACTTAGGAATTTGGAATTAGGAATTGAGAATTTTCTTTTTGACCCCTACCAAATGTCATTACCAGATTTACTAAATTGTTGTTATACTCAAAACAATGACTTATTAGAAAGTGATTAGAAATTGAGTTCTAATCAGAAAATAAGTGACCAGGTCTTTAAAACATTTGATTTCTTTTACAGACATTGATATGTATCACTTATCTCTATTTTCCATCAGAGATAGTTTGATGATATCATAGAACTCTATTATCCATCAGAGATAGTTTGGTGATATCTCAGGCTCTCGTTCATCAGAGATAGTTTGATGATATCATAGGCCTCTATTTTCCATCAGAGATAGTTTGGTGATATCACAGACCTCTATTATTCATTAGAAATAGCTTAGTGATGTCAGAGGCCTCTATTGTTCATCAGAGATAGTTTGGTGATATCACAGGCCTCTATTGTTAATCAGAGATAGTTTGGTGATATCACAGGCCTTGATCGTTCATCAGGGATAGTTTGGTGATATCACAGGCCTCTATTATCCATCAGAGATAGTTTGGTGATATCACAGGCCTCTATTATTCATCAGAGATAGTTTGGTGATATCACAGGCCTCTATTGTTCATCAGAGATAGTTTGGTGATATCACAGGCCTTGATCGTTCATCAGAGATAGTTTGGTGATATCACAGGCCTCTATCATCCATCAGAGATAGATTGGTGATATCACAGACCTCTATTGTTCATCAGAGATAGTTTGGTGATATCACAGGCCTCTATTGTTCATCAGAGATAGTTTGGTTATATCTCAGGCTCTCGTGTTCATCAGAGATAGTTTGATGATATCATAGGCCTCTATTGTCCATCAGAGATAGTTTGGTGATATCACAGACCTCTATTATTCATTAAAAATAGCTTAGTGATATCAGAGGCCTCTATTGTTCATCAGAGATAGTTTGGTGATATCACAGTCCTATATTGTTCATCAGAGATAGTTTGGTGATATCACAGGCCTTGATCGTTCATCAGAGATAGTTTGGTGATATCACAGGCCTCTATTATCCATCAGAGATAGTTTGGTGATATCACAGGCCTCTTTTATTCATCAGAGATAGTTTGGTGATATCACAGGCCTCTTTTATTCATCAGAGATAGTTTGGTGATATCACAGGCCTTGATCGTTCATCAGAGATAGTTTGGTGATATCAAAGGCCTCTATTATCCATCAGAGATAGTTTGGTGATATCACAGGCCTCTATTTTTTATCAGAGATAGCTTGGTGATATCCCAGGCCTCTATTTTTTATCAGAGATAGCTTGGTGATTTCACAGGCCTCTATTGTTCATCAGAGATAGTTTGGTGACATCTCAGGCCTCTATTAGTCATCAGAGATAGTTTGGTGATATCACAGACCTCTAATGTTCATCAGAGATAGTTTGGTGATATCACAGGCCTCTATTGTTCATCAGAGATAGTTTGGTGACATCACAGGTCTTTATTATTCATCAGAGATAGTTTGGTGATATCAGAAGCCTCTGTCGTTCATCAGAGATAGTTTGGCGATATCACAGGCCTCTATTATCCATCAGAGATAGATTGGTGATATCACAGACCTCTGTTATTTATCAGAGATAGTTTGGTGATATCACAGACCTCTATTATTTATCAGAGATAGCTTGGTGATATCACAGACCTCTGTTATTCATCAGAGATAGTTTGGTGATTTCACAGGCCTCTATTGTTCATCAGAGATAGTTTGGTGACATCACAGGCCTCTATTGTTCACCAGAGATAGTTTGGTGACATCACAGGCCTCTATTATTCATCAGAGATAGTTTGGTGATATCACAGGCCTCTATTGTTCATCAGAGATAGTTTGGTGACATCACAGGCCTCTATTGTTCATCAGAGATAGTTTGGTGACATCACAGGCCTCTATTATTCATCAGAGATAGTTTGGTGATATCACAGGCCTCTATTGTTCATCAGAGATAGTTTGGTGACATCACAGGCCTCTATTGTCCATCAGAGATAGTTTGGTGATATCACAGACCTCTATTATTCATTAGAAATAGCTTAGTGATATCAGAGGCCTCTATTGTTCATCAGAGATAGTTTGGTGATATCACAGTCCTATATTGTTCATCAGAGATAGTTTGGTGATATCACAGGCCTTGATCGTTCATCAGAGATAGTTTGGTGATATCACAGGCCTCTATTATCCATCAGAGATAGTTTGGTGATATCACAGGCCTCTATTATTCATCAGAGATAGTTTGGTGATATCACAGGCCTCTATTGTTCATCAGAGATAGTTTGGTGATATCACAGGCCTCTATTATCCATCAGAGATAGATTGGTGATATCACAGGCCTCTATTTTTTATCAGAGATAGCTTGGTGATATCCCAGCCCTCTATTATCCATCAGAGATAGATTGGTGATATCACAGGCCTCTATTTTTTATCAGAGATAGCTTGGTGATATCCCAGGCCTCTATTATCCATCAGAGATAGTTTGGTGATATCACAGGCCTCTATTATCCATCAGAGATAGATTGGTGATATCACAGGCCTCTATTATCCATCAGAGATAGTTTGGTGATATCACAGGCCTCTATTTTTTATCAGAGATAGCTTGGTGATATCCCAGGCCTCTATTTTTTATCAGAGATAGCTGGGTGATTTCACAGGCCTCTATTGTTCATCAGAGATAGTTTGGTGACATCACAGGCCTCTATTATTCATCAGAGATAGTTTGGTGATATCACAGACCTCTATTGTTCATCAGAGATAGTTTGGTGATATCACAGGCCTCTATTGTTCATCAGAGATAGTTTGATGACATCACAGGCCTCTATTATTCATCAGAGATAGTTTGGTGATATCAGAAGCCTCTGTCGTTCATCAGAGATAGTTTGGCGATATCACAGGCCTCTATTATCCATCAGAGATAGATTGGTGATATCACAGACCTCTGTTATTTATCAGAGATAGTTTGGTGATATCACAGACCTCTATAATTTATCAGAGATAGCTTGGTGATATCACAGACCTCTGTTATTCATCAGAGATAGTTTGGTGATTTCACAGGCCTCTATTGTTCATCAGAGATAGTTTGGTGACATAACAGGCCTCTATTGTTCACCAGAGATAGTTTGGTGATATCATAGACCTCTTTTGTTCATCAGAGATAGTTTGGTGATATCACAGGCCTCTATTGTTCATCAGAGATAGTTTGGTGACATCACAGGCCTCTATTATTCATCAGAGATAGTTTGGTGATATCAGAGGCCTCTGTCGTTCATCAGAGATAGTTTGGTGATATCACAGGCCTCTATTATCCATCAGATTTGATTTGTGATATCACAGACCTCTGTTGTTCATCAGAGATAGTTTGGTGACATCACAGGCCTCTATTATTCATCAGAGATAGTTTGGTGATATCAGAGGCCTCTGTCGTTCATCAGAGATAGTTTGGTTATATCGCAGGCCTCTATTATCCATCAGAGATAGATTGGAGATATCACAGACCTCTGTTATTTATCAGAGATAGTTTGGTGATATCACAGGCCTCTATTATCCATCAGAGATAGTTTGGTGATATCACAGACCTCTATTATCCATCAGAGATAGTTTGGTGATATCACAGGCCTCTATTATCCATCAGAGATAGTTTGGTGATATCACAGGCTACAGACAAACTGTGCATCTTTGATTCATTGGGATATGATTGTAATCTGTGGTACAGTGAACCAAGACGTGTGTCTACGTGCAGTGGCAGGCAGTGCCTGGTACTGGTGTCTACCAAACTGTTAAAAACTATCAAATAAGGCTGACCTGTTAGCACTGACTGGGAAAACGTAGCAGATGCTTTGGTTTTTATTGGCGTCTATGTTGTTTACCCTTTTGAAGACTACACCTTTGTCCTTTACTATGGCATACATATGCATTCAGCTCCAATTTATTTATGGTTCTCTGTACAAGTTCACAAAATCAACTTTATTTTGCAAATTAAGGATTCCAGGGAGTTGAATCTTCGAAGTTAAGGATTTCTGTGGAGGAATAACATTCCATGAAATCAGACAAGTAATGTTACAAACAACTTAGCCATGTTAATTTCCCCACGCGAGAACCTCTTTGAGCTCATCACATCAGAGAATCAAGTGAAATAAATAACAATTATCCACCAGCGCATGTTCTCCATACAATCAATATCCGGGAGCCAGACGTCATGGTTGACTTCCGTTATCCAGAAAGCAGGTCAGATTGTATGTGGCGTAATAGGTGTCTGGTACCTGTGTGTGCCTTGCTCTGTTAGGTTAGAAGGTAGCATAACATAAACACAGAAAACAATAATATACAGCCCATTTCTGGCTTGTGAGAGGACGAAGGTGCATCTTGACAATTGAGTAGTTCACCTACTGGTGAGTTGAGTATTTCACCATCTGGTAAGTAGAGTATTTCACCATCTGGTGAGTTGAGTCTGTCACCATCTGGTGAGTTGAGTCTGTCACCATCTGGTGAGTTGAGTATTTCACCATCTGGTAAGTTGAGTCTGTCACCATCTGGTGAGTTGAGTCTGTCACCATCTGGTGAGTTGAGTCTCTCACCATCTGGTAAGTTGAGTATTTCACCATCTGGTAAGTTGAGTATTCCACCATGTGCTTCACCATCTCTTGACTGTTGGGTTGGATGTTTCAATATTTGTTAAGAGGAGTGTTTCACCATTTATTTGAGTTGTGTATTTCACCATTCGTTGAGTTTAGTGCTTCTCTATCTGTTGATTTGCGTATTTCTGAATCTGTTGATTTGCGTATTTCTGAATCTGTTGATTTGCGTATTTCTGTATCTGTTGATTTGCGTATTTCTCTAACTGTTGATCAATTTCCCATATGAGCTGAGGCCCGTGCCAAAAGGGTTAACCCATTGTCCTTGTAAATCTGTGACCGGGTGGGTTGTCATGTCAAAGACCTGCGACATGACAATTCAGTGAGGCAGCACTATATCTGCCTCAAGTAGGTCTCATCACGAAATGACTGAAATAATGTTGAAAGTGATGTAAAATCCCAAACAAAGAAACAAAGTATTTAGGTAATATTTGTGTGAGTAGTTAATCACGCATTGTGTGAATCCGCTCAATATATAGAGAGACTTCTATAAACTAGTCAATACTAGGTATCTAAAAATAAATGGTCTCCTCTATGTTTTTCTTGCAGATAAGATTTCAACACACACAGAGATATAATCATATATGGAATGACAATCATGAAGCCATTGTTTTTGGTTGGCAGTCTCCTCTGTATCCACATGTCAGCATGCTATGCATCAGGCGAGTTAAACACTTACATTTCATACCAAGTTGCAGCCATAAAACCCCGGAACGGGGGGGGGGGGGGTACTCTCATGATTTTAACCCGCAGAGGCTGGGATGGAACTGAAAACCCCAGACCCTGATTTAGGGAAATATTCTATCATTATTGGTACCCTGATTTAGGACTAGCTGAAATTTGGTACCCTGATTTAGGACTAGCTGAAATTTGGATACCCTCATTTAGGGATGATGCAGAAGGAGGAGATTTGGAAAAGGGGATTGTGATCCCTGTTTTAGGGAGAAATTTGAAAAACAGGAGGGAAAATGATAAAATATCAGTGAAAAGGACCCTATTTAGCCCAGCTTCCCCGGTAACGCTGACTATGAGAGTACCCCCCCCCCCCCCCGGGGATACAGATGTGAAATAAATGTAAGGATGCGCAACACTGCTATGCGGTATAACTTCATAATTTGAACGATAAGTGGAAGTTAAAATATTGCCCTGATTGATCGATCGGCGACATTGTGGCGTTATTTCTTCCATACAATCTAAGTGAATATAATGCTTTATCCCCCGTGTCATTGTCTGTATGTGTATATTGCTGTTGACAGAGCTGATGTGTCCGTCCGTTGACCCTGATGTGGTGGGTTCGTGTGTTGAGAGTTGCAGTTCTCACCAGGATTGCTCCAATGGGACGCTATGCTGCTCAAACGGCTGCGGTCATACGTGCCAGACTGGCGTGCCCAACCCCTGTCACGTGAGCATGCCCACTTCCTCCCAACTTCAGCCAATAGAATTCCAATACATACATGTCGTCTATTTATATACCGAATTCTAAATAATTGTGTTTGGGCATTGCATGAATTTTAATATTTACACAAAATTATTGAAATAACACATCATATTGCATGAATTTTAATATTTACACAAAATTATTGAAATAACACATCATATTACTTGTATTCTTTAAAAAAGGTTTATTGTAAACACTTTAGCACAATCATTACGATTATAACAAGCCACTGATCTCTTGTTTTATGTTCTCGTCCTGTAGAGCCACGTGTGCGGAGCGGGGACGACCTGCTTGCTGAGGTCGGTGCACTGTATCTCGGCACCCTGCAATCCCGTCCCTGCCTGCATCGATCAAGGTCATATCAAGGTCATCTCCATCATGTCACACACAATGCCCGCCGCCATGATTTAACTTATTGTCTGAATAATGCTTAAACCAAAGAGCTGCATTTAGTAAGCAAGCCCAAAATGGCTGCTAAAACACAGTAGAGTTTGTATTTGCAGCAATTTTTCTTGTTATAATCTGAAATAAAAATAAATCATTTTTATGAATATGTACCTTCCAACCAATACAAGCGAGTTTACTAAAAATCATGTTGGTATACAATTCAACAACATACTTTAAAACTTCTCCATCTGCACCTAGATGGAGCTGTGCAATAAGCATGATGTCCAGACAACCATATAAATTTACTGGACAAAAAGTGTTTCATATTTTCCAGAACGTGTTTGTCCCGATGACGTTATAAGCACGTGCACTAATAACACGTCCACCTGCGCGTCCCACACCGACTGCCTTGAGCGTGAACTCTGCTGCCAAGATGGCTGCAAAAAGTCATGTCTGCTCAGCGTCAGTACGTAGATATTACTTGATTTTAAAATGTAATTTACATGTTTACCGCAAGTAATAAGACAAGTGATTCAAGGTGTGTTGATTGAGTGTGTTTTGCAGAGTTTTCAGAGTCAGGGTGCCCCGTTCCGTTCCCGGACCAGGCTGGGACGTGCGCGACTGAGTGCGAGCATCACACCGACTGTCCTTCCTCTAAGTTATGCTGTACAAACGGGTGCGCGCACACGTGCCAGCAAGGTACCTACGCTCACTAGCCTCAGCGCCAAATCTTTTATTTAAAAAAAAAAATTTTGATAGCTTAACTTTTTATTAAATAGGATGTTTTATTGGCCATCTTTTTTCTTCTCAAATAAACTATTGATCGTTTTTACAGTTATCATAACATTGTGATTTTGTGAAAACAAGCGGACTAATTTGATTTTGATGTTACAGGGAAGAATACTAACAAGGGGAGTAAACTGGCCGGGATGTCCCCATTCGCCATTCTCACATTGGTTGCGTTCTGCATCATTCAGATGTAACAAACAAAGAAATACTTGCAGCTTATTTCCTCCGCAGCAGATGATATTATTATCTTGTTTACGTACTCAAGTTGCACATATAAATATAATTATAATGATAAAACAATACACACCATTAAAATAATTAAATTCATACAGTACAAAGATATTCATTTTGTGATATATATTATGTCCCAGAGAGACAAGAATGATGAACTTTATTTATGGTTGGAAGTTGGAGGTCTCAACTGTTTGTCTATCGAGTGACACTAATCCCTCAAACTACTTCTGTGACTGTAATTCGAGAGTGTGTAACTGTAACTGATAAATTGAATATTTGAAGTGAAATGGAAATAAAAATCTTATCTACTATGTGAGTGTGTAAATAGCATTGTTTTAACAGCATGGTGAACCTTCCTTTTTAAGGCCATTTATGAGTCTATTTATTGAACGCCCCCAGTGGCAGAGAAGTAAATAACCAAAATATATACTTTATGGGACGTCGTACATTTACAGTGTTAAATACATTCCCTGTTGTAAATCAAAACAATAATGACTTTAATCAATATAAGGACCATTATATTTGAAGTATACGAGAAGATCAGGAAGTTTGACCTGAAGTTGAAGGAATTACACTGTCTCCCTGTCAGAGCTGGGACTGATTATAAAATCCTTCTTATGACCTGGAAAGCCTTTAATGGAAAGCACCTCCTTACTTGCGTGACCTACTCCTTATTAGACAGTTACCTATCTGTTCCTCAGACTCAGCTTTAAATCATAGGGATAGGGCTTACTCAGCTATTGCCACACAATATTAGAATTCAATACCTACAGAAATCAGAACTAGTTTTGGATAAACGAATAAGACAGGCAAATAAGTTCTCCATTTTACACAACAGGGAAAGACTTGCTAGCTGTGCTGATGTATTCTTTGTGCAAATAAAATTAATTGTGAAACAGATTTTCCCATATGTATAATATGGAAATAAAAGGTGTGTTTGACAGATATGTGAAGAGAGGTGAAAAATTCATATTTTCTATATGTTCAAGTATGTAGCATTACATGTTTTTCCCTTAAGCCAACATACCTGACAAAAAGATGAAAGTCTCAGGTAAGGGTAACGTAGGTAGAGATTAAAAATATGAGCTGGCATCCTGCTGGGAACACTTGCTTACTGAGATTAGTACTCAGATTAGTGGGGTGTGTAGTCACTTTCAAATTTGTTCACTATATAAAGTCAGTATTATTCATATTGTCTATGTTTGCAAAATAAAATAATAACAATTATATTCTTCTGATATGCAAATTGCTCAATAAGAGCTCCAATATAAAGATTTCATTTTTGGGGGGTATCAAATCATTTATATTATTTTATATTCTTCTGCATTTGCAATAGACAAATCAATTTATGTTTCCTGAAGTACATATCACTCAAACAGGACCCCAATATTAAGATTACACCTTCAGCATGAAAATAGTACTTTTCCCAACCAGGATTCGAACCCTGGACCTTTAGCATAGAAGACAGACATCTTAACCACTGAGCCATGTATCACCCTGTGTCAGTACTGTAGAAAACTTGGAGTCACAGCATTGTATGAAAATTGAAATTGTTCCATTTCTTTGCTAATAAAGACATTTTATTTTATTTTTTTGTATTTTCTCCATTTGCCAAAAAATAAAAAAAAATAAAAAACAAAAGAAAAAACAAAAGAAAAAACACATTTTATGTGTTCTGACTTTCATTCTGCTCTAAAGAGACCCCAACATGAAGATTTCACCTTTGAAGATTTCACCTTTGAAGATTTCACCTTTGTTTATTGTATCGTCATTATATTTTATAATTTCTATCAAAATAAAAATGTTTCAATTCTACATGTTCTGATGTGCATGTTGCGAAAATAAAATTTCAAAATGAAGATTTCAGTTTCAGCATGAATAAAAAAAAATATATTGTTCCCGGTGGGAATCAAACCCCAGACCTTTAGCATGGGAGACAGATGTCTTACCCACTGAGCCATGTTGATTAGTATGATTTGACCTTCTCACTGGTAAATCACACAGTCAACATCTTTATCACTTGATCAAATTATTTTTATAAAGGGATATTCTGTTATTTCACACAACAGCCTAAATTAAATTTATAGAGTAAAATTTTCCAAAAATATGTTTGTCTAAGATGATATCAATAGTAATGCAAATCGATAAAAAGAAACAGATATCTATAACTCGTCTCTCATTTAAATCTAACCATTTTCTAGTTGATTCTCTGTAGGTAGGTATATAAGGTTAGCATGTAATAATTTATATTGAATATGAGGTGTGTCATATAATGTCCATACACATTTTATATATTTAACTCGAACACATAAAACAAAGAATTGAAATAAGCCAAAGAAAATCAGTTACTGGAGTGGTGCACATTTTTCTGGAGACGTCATATGGAAAGTAGTCCGGTAGGATGTTAATTTCATAGGGAGTTAATGTGTTAATATGTACTCAATGAGTTTACTCATAACAGAAATCAAGATGGCCGAATGTTGGTTGAGAAAGTGCTTGATTTCTCTTAAGGGGAGTACACGTCATGGTTTACCTCTTTTTCTCTCAATTGTTTTGGCTATTGTTACTGGAAGGGTAGTAAAAACACCATTTTACTTATTTTAGAATAGTAATCATAAATCAAATATTTTTTTAAAGATTGAGATACGAACTTTATGATTGGGAAGTAGAATGTGTCTTAACTATGGCCTCATTCCAGGCATCTATATAGATAAATATATCCACTCTATCCAAATATATCTAGATTTTGCTTTCCACAGTGTACTGCAAACTATTTATTACAGGTTTAATGGCACTGTAAAAAATTTCTTAAAATTGTTAAACCTAGATTTACCAAGTCACCCATCCTAGGCCTAAAAGGCTACTTGGGTCATAAACTATGAGAATAAACCAGATTCACGCCAGAAAGTGCAGATGGCGATGGCTTTTTGAAAACTTACAAATGGCCAATATTTATCCCTCGAACTATGCTCTTTGCAACATTTCATTGAAATTGTTTTAAATTCACATTTTACTTGCATTGCATTTAGCAGGTTGTGGTGCCATCTGTTGATACATTCACTTTCACCTGAGATAGGTAATAACTTTTCAACCCATTTTCCTGTGCCATGAAATATTCCATATAATTACATTGAAAACCTTTTTGAATGAGATTTTCTAGCTTTGACAAAATTCTATTGTAATAACAATTCAAACTCTAATAATTCAAACTCAAATAATTGTCAAGTTACAATTGACAAGTTAATCAAAGGTTAATTGCAAAGTGTCAAAATCGTTCGAATAATCAATAGATCTATTATGTGGACCATACCCTTGAGAATATTTCATTTCACTTGTTATAAGATTATTGTGTTATATGGACCATACTCTTGAGAATATTTCATTTCACTTGTTATAAGATTATTGTGTTCTATGGACCATACTCTTGAGAATATTTCATTTCACTTGTTATAAGACTATTGTGTTCTATGGACCATACTCTTCAGAATATTTCATTTCACTTGTTATAAGATTATTGTGTTATATGGACCATACTCTTGAGAATATTTCATTTCACTTGTTATAAGATTATTGTGTTCTATGGACCATACTCTTGAGAATATTTCATTTCACTTGTTATAAGATTATTGTGTTCTATGGACCATACTCTTCAGAATATTTCATTTCACTTGTTATAAGATTATTGTGTTATATGGACCATACTCTTCAGAATATTTCATTTCACTTGTTATAAGATTATTGTGTTATATGGATCATACTCTTCAGAATATTTCATTTCACTTGTTATAAGATTATTGTGTTCTATGGACCATACTCTTCAGAATATTTCATTTCACTTGTTATAAGATTATTGTGTTATATGGACCATACTCTTGAGAATATTTCATTTCACTTGTTATAAGATTATTGTGTTCTATGGACCATACTCTTCAGAATATTTCATTTCACTTGTTATAAGATTATTGTGTTATATGGACCATACTCTTCAGAATATTTCATTTCACTTGTTATACGATTATTGTGTTATATGGATCATACTCTTGAGAATATTTCATTTCACTTGTTATAAGATTATTGTGTTCTATGGACCATACTCTTGAGAATATTTCATTTCACTTGTTATAAGATTATTGTGTTATATGGACCATACTCTTGAGAATATTTCATTTCACTTGTTATAAGATTATTGTGTTCTATGGACCATACTCTTGAGAATATTTCATTTCACTTGTTATAAGATTATTGTGTTATATGGACCATACTCTTGAGAATATTTCATTTCACTTGTTATAAGATTATTGTGTTATATGGATCATACTCTTGAGAATATTTCATTTCACTTGTTATAAGATTATTGTGTTCTATGGACCATACTCTTCAGAATATTTCATTTAACTTGTTATAAGATTATTGTGTTATATGGACCATACTCTTGAGAATATTTCATTTCACTTGTTATAAGATTATTGTGTTATATGGACCATACTCTTCAGAATATTTCATTTCACTTGTTATAAGATTATTGTGTTCTATGGACCATACTCTTCAGAATATTTCATTTCACTTGTTATAAGATTATTGTGTTATATGGACCATACTCTTGAGAATATTTCATTTCACTTGTTATAAGATTATTGTGTTATATGGACCATACTCTTGAGAATATTTCATTTCACTTGTTATAAGATTATTGTGTTATATGGACCATACTCTTGAGAATATTTCATTTCACTTGTTATAAGATTATTGTGTTATATGGACCATACTCTTGAGAATATTTCATTTACCTTGTTATAGGATTATTGTGTTCTCCTTTATGCATGTTTGATATTAATTTCAATTTCAAATTCGGAAAATAAAAAAGCTTTAGATAGATTTAGAGGTACCATGTGTAGGCTAGCTACTCATGAGGGAAAACAAACACTTGATTTGGGGTAATGGTCCATGTTGCTACCAGCTTACAAAAACTGATGTTTATACCATATTCCACATTACACTTGATATAACATACCATACTGAAAAGTATTTTACTGTATAGATTATGGAATATATTATAATTTATAACTGATTACAATCACTGACCAAACACCCCAGTTATTAATTATATCTCACAATTTCAAGTCTGGAAGCATAACAGCTCATAATATAGTGCTTGCCCCAACTAAGGGCTTCACTCACCCACTGCATAATGAAGAATTACAACAATGAGGCTGTGAAAAGAAAGGTGTTATCCCATTACTAGATATTATGACATTATATATATGCCTTATTATGACAGTATGTCTAACCTTCCCATTTACTTCCCCACTTGTGCATGATAGTTACTCTTCACTAGATATATTATGTTTCAGATTCATGCTATCATCATTCACTCCAGGACAACATGAGCTAAATGACTAATTATTCCAATGTGGAGGCCATGGGCCATGGCGTAGTTGGTTAGAGCGCCAGCTTATTAGCACCAGTTCCTCTGTGGTGATCCAAAGGTTGTGGGTTCGATCCCTTTGCCATGACGAGATTGAACTCATGATACAATTTCCCATATGAGCTGGGGCCCATGCCTAAAGGGTTAACCCGTTGTCCTTGTAAATCTGTGACCGGGTGGGTTGTCATGTCAAGGACCTGCGACATGACAATTCAGTGAGGCAGCACTATATCTGCTACAAGTAGGTTTCATCACGAAATGACTGAAATAATGTTGAAAGTGATGTAAAATACCAAACAAACCAAACCAATGTGGATCCCACAGGCCATACATTCAGTTTACCTTGGTTATGGTATGGACTCTCTGCCTACCACATGTTGAACCTAAATACAAGCTGTAAAATAATATTCTTATCTACCTAGCTCTAATGAAATGGACTATTTTGCCATTTATGTATAAAGGGGCTGTAGTCAGGTCATGTAAGTCACATGTCGACCCAAATGCAACTTATTTACTGATTTTGCTGATTATGTCTCATGTCCAGTTAAAGAAAAAAAAACAAATGTCAATACCAACATATTAGAATCAACTAACATTTGGTATTTTGTAATATACAAAGTCAATTCTCAGCAGGGACTTTGACAGAAGAACTTAGGAACTGATAGGGAATTATGTGAATAAATGTTTACAATAGCAGGAATCCAGAGGATTAAGATTGAATTTAACCAATGAACTCACCATGAGCCTCTCAATTCCTACAAGTATCAATATGTAAATGGGTAATGCATTTTAATCACAAACTAAGTTGATAACTTCACTCATAATGTAGTTTGTCATGGTCACTCTGCTGGAACTATGGACTGCTCCCTGTCATTTTTCTCTTTTCAGAGGTCTCCACTGCATATTTATGGATTGGTTGTGACAGGAACCATTTGGGATATCAGAGCAGAAGACACTAGTTTTACCAGAAAGATTACATCTTCCAGGTTTAGCATCACTTTAGGTTAATTTATTCTTTGAGATAATATCAAGATTTCCCCTGAAATATATTATGTTTAATGGAAAACTTGACTGACTAATAAAATGGTAAAGAGTATCCATGACCCCAATCAGTCCAGCTGCTGTAGCTGATGTGGTCATCCAGGGCTAGGAGTATCCATGACAACAATCAGTCCAGCTGCTGTAGCTGATGTGGTCATCCAGGGCTATGACATACTGTGCCACTGCACACCATACTACACATAGTTACCTTCAGATAACTGCAGTAATATTGCAATGCAGATAACTGCAGTAATACATTGCAATGCAGATAACTACAGTAATATATTGCAATGCAGATAACTGCAGTAATATATTGCAATTCAGATAACTGCAGTAATATATTGCAATTCAGATAACTGCAGTAGGATTTTGCAATGCAGATAACTGCAGTAATATATTGCAATGCAGATAACTGCAGTAGTATATTGCAATGCAGATAACTACAGTAATATATTGCAATGCAGATAACTGCAGTAGGATATTGCAATGCAGATAACTGCTGTAATATATTGCAATGCAGATAACTGCAGTAGGATATTGCAATGCAGATAACTGCAGTAGGATATTGCAATGCAGATAACTGCAGTAGGATATTGCAATGCAGATAACTGCAGTAGGATATTGCAATGCAGATAACTACAGTAAGATATTGCAATGCAGATAACTGCAGTAGTATATTGCAATGCAGATAACTGCTGTAATATATTACAATGCAGATAACTGCAGTAGGATATTGCAATGCAGATAACTGCAGTAGGATATTGCAATGCAGATAACTGCAGTAGGATATTGCAATGCAGATAACTGCAGTAATATATTGCAATGCAGATAACTGCAGTAATATATTGCAATTCAGATAACTGCAGTAGGATTTTGCAATGCAGATAACTGCAGTAATATATTGCAATGCAGATAACTGCAGTAGTATATTGCAATGCAGATAACTGCTGTAATATATTGCAATGCAGATAACTGCAGTAGGATATTGCAATGCAGATAACTGCTGTAATATATTACAATGCAGATAACTGCAGTAGGATATTGCAATGCAGATAACTGCAGTAATATATTGCAATTCAGATAACTGCAGTAGGATTTTGCAATGCAGATAACTGCAGTAATATATTGCAATGCAGATAACTGCAGTAGTATATTGCAATGCAGATAACTACAGTAATATATTGCAATGCAGATAACTGCAGTAGGATATTGCAATGCAGATAACTGCTGTAATATATTACAATGCAGATAACTGCTGTAATATATTACAATGCAGATAACTGCAGTAGGATATTGCAATGCAGATAACTGCAGTAGGATATTGCAATGCGGATAACTGCAGTAGGATATTGCAATGCAGATAACTGCAGTAATATATTGCAATGCAGATAACTGCAGTAGTATATTGCAATGTAGATAAATACAGTAGTATATTGGAATGTAGATAACTGCAGTAATATATTGCAATGCAGATACCTGCAGTAATATATTGCAATGCAGATACCTGAAGTAATATATTGCAATGCAGATAACTGCAGTAGTATATTGCAATGCAGATAACTGCAGTAGTATATTGCAATGTAGATAACTGCAGCAATATATTGCAATGCAGATAACTGCAGTAATATATTGCAATGCAGATAACTGCAGTAATATATTGCAATGCAGATAACTGCAGTAGTATATTGCAATGCAGATAACTGCAGTAGTATATTGCAATGCAGATAACTGCAATAGTATATTGCAATGCAGATAACTGCAGTAGTATATTGCAATGTAGATAACTGCAGTAATATATTGCAATGCAGATAACTGCAGTAATATATTGCAAAGCAGATAACTGTAGTAGTATATTGCAATGCAGATAACTGCAGTAGTATATTGCAATGCAGATAACTGCAATAGTATATTGCAATGCAGATAACTGCAGTAGTATATTGCAATGCAGGTAACTGCAGTAGTATATTGCAATGCAGGTAACTGCAATAGTATATTGCAATGCAGATAACTGCATTACTATGTCACAAGGCCCTGAGGATAGTTATAATAAGAACTCAGTGATTTTCATCATATTATTAGGTTCATTCATCGGTTCTTACAACCTTTCATGGTGCACATTACCTCACACTGTATCAACTTTTACATGCCTTTATAGATAATAATAATTAATAATAACATTTTTATAGCACTGATATGTGTCTACCTTGCTATCCAAGAGTAATGGTTAGTCTGTGACACATATACATCATATCTATCTATCTGTGATTGACCAGGAAGATATCTACTAGGTGGGTGATTCAGAATCTAACATTATCATTGTTTCGCACTTTGGTTTATTACACAATCTCTTAGGATGGAAAATCCTATATAACCCACATATGATCTTATCACCATAAGTAAATATGTGTCATGCTGTAAACTGGTTGTAAATACTGTCATCTTATCATTGTCTCAACCACGTTAATAATAGCACTGTCTGAATGGCACAAGTGGATAAATCACAAACTTTATCATCAACTCTGTTCTAAAGTTGTCAATTCTACAAAACAATTAATCATTTTTTTATTAAAAAATACAATTATTGCGCATGTACTTTTCACAACAATTGTATTCACTTACATGTATGTGTTAGCAGTGTCAGTGCTAACGTATATATATATATATATATATATATATATATATATATATATATATATATATATATATATATATATATATATATATATATATATATATAATGTGTATAAATACATGACCTAAAGTGCACTCAAGTCTAATTAATGAAGCAATGGAAATAGGCAACATCCTCGTGGAACCTTCCACTGATTGCAATAATATGATGTTCATTCAAAAACACCCACACGCTAATTAGATGTTGTTATCAAATAGGCTACATTCTGTTCTGTGAATGGACAAAATAATAAATTAGAATTTTACAAATCTATATGTTGAAAGCTTAAGGTGGACTGAACTTCAGTCCCCTCCAGCGATGAGTGGACCCTAACAGCATACATTACAGGGTGGTAACAGTTGAAAGTTTTGTTTCAAAAGAAGCAGTAGGCAGTAAAGGCCAACCAGCAGCAAAGAAGCAGCGCCTGCACAGAATGAAGCAATATTCCCAAAGAAGCAGCGCTTGCAAAGAAACTATGCCTGTTACATGTACGGATTGACATGAAAAGATCCCAAATTGCTTTGGAAAGTCCGGCCTGGCGCAGATTTTGAACGGAAAAGACAGAAGGTTGTGAAGGCTTGTATGAGGAGAGAAGGAGTGAGATGTATATTGTGTCGGGGGAGACAGTAGAGACTTGATTGTCACCTGTGTGAGCTGTCTGTCTCCACACCAGAGCTGGGTCCCTGAACCTGACACTGTCACACCCGGATACACATGACAAACAACTCATCGGTTCACTCTATCATAACACTGAGTGCGTGCTGGGGTCAGCCATTACAAACACGAGCCTCCAACAGTCAAACAAAGGCCTTCTCCACCAGGTAAGATGCCTCAACTTATTGACATACACAGCCTGTATTGTACTAGTGTAGTCTCTCTATTATCTGCACATGATATCTCGCCATTACCTTTCCACTCATATATTTCCTGAGAGCTCTCAATCTTTGGATTGCCGTGAATATTACTTTGACATCAACTGCTAATGTATAAGCCGTACATGCTAACTCTATCTATAAATTCCATTCTCTTTGAGTCTTATTACGTGTGTGATAAAGTCATACTGCACTGTTTTATTTAGCCGATATTATTTTGCTGTGTATTATAAATCATAGCTTAAATTCTACATGTTGGATCCCTGTAATTGGGTCAACCACATGTAATCAGATGTTATGTTTGGCAATGGACGATCAAACAGCGCTCCTACTTTAATAGCCCACTGACCAACAGGCAGCACCAAATATAGTGAAAGAATCAAGACGGCCCCAGCTCCACTGTGTGACCAGACAGTTACAGGTGAGCGATATTATCGCAATCACACATTCATGTAGGTAACCGACTCAGGTGAGTTGTCGGACATACTTTTCCTGTTAAAAAGTCATTTTCATCGTTATTATTAAGGTTCAGTGTTCTTATTTGCGTGATTAAGTGATCATGTAAATTGAACAACACAATAAGGATCTAAAACGATGTCGTAGTGGGAGCAAGAATCTCAAGAAGATACCGCAAAAACTGAATTATAACGATATAAGTTGGTAATATTTGCGATGTGACCTACATTTCTGGCTCGCATCCAGCCTATGTAAACTGCATGAATTTCTAATGAAAGTGATCAATAAATCATTCACGCAGAGTAGGGTACCAGTGGAATCGACAACCTACCTTCAAATTTCAAACTAATTGAACCTATTTCCCAGGGCTATTTCAAATGAAACGCTGTCAAAATATTTCACATAAATTTAAGGAATCAGCGGACTAAAAATACGTCAAAATCAGGTAATTATGGATGTAGAAAGGACAAGATGATTACGGAAACATGCAATACGGGCATAAAGCACGTATGTACAAATATAGACACACAGATATATATAAAGCTAAGGGCTCTTATAAGCTGTGGCACAATGCATGTATACCCTGCACTTACTACTAGTCCATTCCTTTCAGGATATAGAGAGATAACATTATAGCAATATATATATCATCTGCACCTGTGTTTGGAGGTCGACTACCTGTTATTTATGGTGGGTAGGTATTCCTTGTTAGACATCAGGATATCACACCTACGCGTGTGTCACACCTACATACACCATTAATATATACACCCACAATCTCAGAGAGTGGATTCTGTTAGCATTGTCCTCGCCATAAGCAGGATATTGATGCTGTGGGCTCAGAAATCAGAACAGTCGCCTCAGATATATACAAGCGCCTATACAAGCGGGCCTCCCACTAATTGGCCATGGTGAACTTTCCCCATATTCACTGTATAGGATCTGATTGACAGCTCACTCCGTGCTGGGATTCACAGAGTCTTTTGATATATATGGCGGGAAATGTGTGATACAAATATTATAAATGATGTTCTATATTGTTGTTCTTGTTTTACACATTGTGGTTTTGAGCACGTGATTCACACATAGAGCATCTGGGAACTATGCCAAACATGAAGCATTATATGTTATGATTTATAGAGCTTACCTCATCCACATCCTCGTGTAACATCTAATCTTTGTGATATGGTTGATTGATTCTCTTTGCAGATTTAGCACGATGAAGCCCCTACTTGGAGCCGTATTTCTCACCCTCTGCTTCATGCTCCACCAGAGTAAGGCAGCGGCATTTCCTAATGCCACACCTCTTACCTTCATTTTGCTCTGTATTTGGACATTTTCAATTTCTCTCATAAAAAAAACTGATCAGAGATGATATTACTTTTTCAAGATTAGATTTGATAGATGAACGGAGATATTTAACATCATTGAAATGATATTTGATAACTAGAAACTAGGAAATTATTTATTCAACCCATTTACAGATATAAACCTCTCTATTAACTAATACCATGCCATTTTATCAACACAGGGTCGGGAGACCCACTAATAACAAAATACTTGATGAACAATTTGATGTTTGGATTGAATATAAATTAATCTGAAATTATTTTTCACAAAATTATCAACATTCCAGAAAAAATTATCCTAGTCTAAATTATAAAAACAAGGCTAAAGAGAAGCAAGAATTAATTGTCTTGCATTTTATGACAAAAGTAACACTATAAATTTGATATCTTGCATATCAGAAGTAGTATGACACATTGTGTTATATTATGCAGGCCAAGCCGAAGCTACCGAGCCGTGTCCAACCGACTTCTCCTGTGACAAGCAGTGTGATCACGGCCTCAAGACCGATGTCAACGGCTGCCCCAAGTGTCAATGTATGCAACTCCTCTGTACGGTAAGATCCTATTCTATGCAAATAGTTTTTTCACGGGGGAAATAAATATACTTGAATCAATTATCCTCAAATTGTTCAGATGACTTGGAAAAAGATAAGGTTTAGAACAGTTCAAGCAGTTATCTTTAAATCATATTTCTTGCATGTCACATAAAAACATTATTATGGTGACTTCCTAACATTCTCAATGCTGACAGAATACAGAGAAGGAAGATATACACTTTAAGTGTAACCCATACACGATACTGCTGATATCCGACCAGTATACTCTATCTGGACGTGTATATACTGCCTACGTGACACTGCTATACTGCTTGTGCCAAACAAAATACAACATACTGCTTGTGCCAAACAAAAACAACATACTGCTTGTGCCAAACAAAATACAACATACTGCTTGTGCCAATCAAAATACAACATACTGCTTGTGCCAAACAAAATACAACATACTGCTTGTGCCAATCAAAATACAACATACTGCTTGTGCCAAACAAAATACAACATACTGCTTGTGCCAAACAAAATACAAAATAATGCTTGTGCCAAACAAAATACAACATACTGCTTGTGCCAAACAAAATACAACATACTGCTTGTGCCAATCAAAATACAACATACTGCTTGTGCCAAACAAAATACAACGTACTGCTTGTGCCAAACAAAATACAACATACTGCTTGTGCCAAACAAAATACAACGTACTGCTTGTGCCAAACAAAATACAAAATAATGCTTGTGCCAAACAAAATACAATATACTGCTTAAAAGGAGAATACACTGTCAACAAACAAGTTAAATGTACTGGTCATATAAAAGGGATATATTTCTTATTAAAAAAACTAATATGCTTCTTACAAGGTCAAATATACTGCTTATAAGGGCAAATATACTGTTTATAAGAGCAAATATACTGCTTATAAGGGCAAATATACTGCTTATAAGGGGAATATACTGCTTATAAGGGCAAATATACTGCTTATAAGGGCAAATATACTGCTTATAAGGGCGAATATACCGCTTATAAGGGCAAATGTACTGCTTATAAGGGCATATATGCTGCTTATAAGGGCAAATATGCTGCTTATAAGGGCAAATATGCTGCTTATAGGGGCAAATATACTGCTTATAAGGGCGAATATACTTCCTTTTTGTATCACACATACTGCTTGTATGTATTTAGCGTTTGTATTATGAGACTGTTGAACAATATAGACTATACAGCTTATATAACACAGATATATTTCTGACATTGACCAATATACTAATTGCATAACATATGTTCAAAGTTGGTCTCTGTTCAGACAACTTACTCGAAGCTTTTTAATCATTCATTTTTTTCCAATATTTCTTTTGAAGGTTTATATCGCATATATATTAATTCATTTAAATATATTTAAATGTCAGTTTGAGGGTATATATTTGTAGATATTGGGATAGGTTTGAAGATTTCCAGTGATATTTTGGTAAAAATAATTCTTGTTTCTCACATCTGCCACACTAAATTATCACATAGCACTATTTTTTTATAAATATGAGCTTCTCAAACCTCAATCTTGTTTATGATATTAGAAATTCCTTGTCAAACTACATCAATCATAACGTTATTTTATCATTTGAACTCTTAATAACAATATGTACACAAATACAGAAAGGTTTTTTAATACTTCTTTTATAAATTTGCTGTTTTTATTCGTACCAACTGGAGTGAGATCACAAAATATTTTTGAAAGTCATTTTTCATGACTCATGCATTTAATGTTAAATTTTAATTTTGACAAAATATGTAGAAATAAGCGAGACAAGAACACAGGTTATTTTCCATAATGCACATATTTGATCTCACAAGTCTTCGAGCAAGTGGAGATGCATTTCCCCTTATTTTAAGTACAACTCTCTCTGATTAATTAAAGCTTGTCTTCAAAATGAAGTAAATGTGAAAGCAATGTCGCAAATAAAATGAACAAGTGAAACAAAGTTGTTTCTCGACAACCAGAAATGGACTCTATGATGTAAATAACTTTGTTTTCTAAAACATTAAGATATGAGAATAACTCTATCGGTTATATAAAAATGACTACAGGTACATATACATAAAAAGTGAAGGTTTTATCTCCCTTTTGATATATTCAATTAAGTTTTTGTACCCATCAAAAATCTGATAAATTAAACATTTCGTAACATGTCAGGGCACTCTTGATGGGAGGACAATTGGTTTTGCTTTGCAAACTTATGTATGTTGTTTCTATGTTGCTGAAACACGTGTATTGAAATTTATAAAACTCAATTTATGGCACCACATTTTCTATTGATAGACATGTTTGACTGAGTGATTGATTTTTTACACTAACTTAAAGATAAACTTCGAGAACATAACACATAACTTACATAACTCAAATATACTGCTGACAAATAACACACATACTGCTTGAAAGTAAAATTACACTGCCTGTATGTAACCCATATCCCGCCTGTATGTAACCCATATCCCGCCTGCATGTAATCCATATCCGGCCTGTATGTAATCCATATCCTGCCTGCATGTAACCCATATCCGGCCTGTATGTAACCCATATCCTGCCTGCATGTAACCCATATCCTGCCTGCATGTAACCCATATCCTGCCTGGATGTAACCCATATCCGGCCTGTATGTAACCCATATCCCGCCTGCATGTAACCCATATCCTGCCTGTATTTAACCTATATCCTGCCTGCATGTAACCCATATCCGGCCTGTATGTAACCCATATCCTGCCTGCATGTAACCCATATCCTGCCTGTATTTAACCTATATCCTGCCTGCATGTAACCCATATCCTGCCTGCATGTAACCCATATCCTGCCTGGATGTAACCCATATCCGGCCTGTATGTAACCCATATCCGGCCTGTATGTAACCCATATTCCGCCTGTATGTAATCCATATCCTGCCTGCATGTAATCCATATCCTGCCTGCATGTAATCCATATCCTGCCTGTATGTAACCCATATCCTGCCTGCATGTAATCCATATCCTGCCTGCATGTAATCCATATCCTGCCTGCATGTAATCCATATCCTGCCTGCATGTAATCCATATCCTGTATCCTTATTGCATGTAACCCATATCCTGCCTGCATGTAACCCATATCCTACCTGCATGTAACCCATATCCTGCCCGTATGTAACATATACTTCTAACAGAGACATGTCCTGCTGACAAGTAAGACATGTCCTGCTGACAAGTTAGACATATCCTGCTGACAAGTAAGACATATCCTGCTGACAAGTAAGACATATGGTGTTTGTTGTGTGTTGGTAGGAGGTGGACTGTGCAGCAGGTCACGTGTGCGAGGTCTTCACTCTGACCTCCAGTAATAGTGACATCGCCAGATGTGTGGGTAAGTACAATATAAGCAATCAACACAGAATCCCTAATTAATCCAACACGGCGATTAATCACTTGCATTTAGTTTTTTCAAATATATAAGCCATTATATAAGTGTACTACAATAAGTAGGTCTTTATGCTGCCTTGTATGGCTCATAGTATTCAACTGATTTAATAGATAATCCATGTAATTCATTGAGATCTAAAATATCAACGATAACAGAGGAACCTCCATGCAGGTTAGTGATGTTTATATTATTGTTCAGACCCGAGGAAGCCCTCGCTTTGCCAGCAGCCTATGGACGCTGGCACCTGTAGGGCCATGAAGGTCAAGTGGTACTACGACTCGGAGACTGACCAATGCCAGGAGTTCCTCTATGGCGGATGTAAGGGCAATGACAACCGCTTTGATACCCATGAGAAGTGTCAAGCCGGATGCGTATCACGTGAGTCACGTCTTTTCTCGTTTGTTCCTTGTATATGAAGTAGAAGTCTAATCTACCAAAGCTCCTCGTACTGATTTTGTGCAGAAACATTCACACATCGATAATCCATTATTTATAGTCCATTTGAAAAGGACACTATTTTGACAAAAACCTTTCCTAATGGAATTCTGATTCCAGTACCATACCCTTATAGACTCATGTGAATAGTTCATAACTTCATATAATAAATGTCTGTAAGTTGTGTCCTGTAAAACACACGGTTAAGGTGTATGAAGAAATGGTATGGTTATATGAGGATATGGTACTCTTATATGAGGATATGGCACAGTTACATGAGGATATGGTACTCTTATATGAGGATATGGTATGGTTATATGAGGATATGGTACTCATATGAGGATATGGCACAGTTACATGAGGATATGGTACAGTTAGATGAGGATATGGCACAGTTAGATGAGGATATGGCACAGTTACATGAGGATATGGTACAGTTAGATGAGGATATGTTATACTTTTACAAGGATATGGTACAGTTAGATGAGGATTTGTTATACTTTTATAAGGATATGGTACAGTTAGATGGGGATTTGTTATACTTTTATAAGGATATGGTACAGTTAGATGAGGATATGTTATACTTTTATAAGGATATGGTACAGTTATATGAGGATGTGTTATACTTTTATAAGGATATGGTACAGTTAGATGAGGATTTGTTATACTTTTATAAGGATATGGTACAGTTAGATGGGGATTTGTTATACTTTTATAAGGATATGGTACAGTTAGATGAGGATATGTTATACTTTTATAAGGATATGGTACAGTTAGATGAGGATATGTTATACCTTTATAAGGATATGGTACAGTTAGATGAGGATATGTTATACTTTTATAAGGATATGGTACAGTTAGATGAGGATATGGTACAGCTAGATGAGGATATGTTATACTTTTATAAGGATATGGTACAGCTAGATGAGGATATGTTATACTTTTATAGGGATATGGTACAGCTAGATGAGGATATGTTATACTTTTATAAGGATATGGTACAGTTAGTTAGATGAGGATATGTTATACTTTTATAAGGATATGGTACAGTTAGTTAGATGAGGATATGTTATACTTTTATAAGGATATGGTACAGTTGGATGAGGATATGTTATACTTTTATAAGGATATGGTACAGCTAGATGAGGATATGTTATACTTTTATAAGGATATGGTACAGCTAGATTAGGATATGTTATACTTTTATAAGGATATGGTACAGTTAGATAAGGATATGTTATACTTTTATAAGGATATGGTACAGTTAGATGAGGATATGTTATACTTTTATAAGGATATGGTACAGTTAGATGAGGATATATTATACTTTTATAAGGATATGGTACAGTTAGATGAGGATATGTTATACTTTTATAAGGATATGGTACAGTTAGATGAGGATATGTTATACTTTTATAAGGATATGGTACAGTTAGATGAGGATATGTTATACTTTTATAAGGATATGGTACAGCTAGATGAGGATATGTTATACTTTTATAAGGATATGGTACAGTTAGATGAGGATATGTTATACTTTTATAAGGATATGGTACAGTTAGATGAGGATATGGTACAGCTAGATGAGGATATGTTATACTTTTATAAGGATATGGTACAGTTAGATAAGGATATGTTATACTTTTTTAAGGATATGGTACTCTTTTATATTGGCAGCCTCTGGATGTCCATTAGTGATGTGTGCTATGTACTGCGAGCACGGCTTTGTCAAAAACGAAGATGGATGTGACATCTGCAAATGCAAACTTGCACCAGATGTTGCCACCGAGAACAAGAAGCTCTACCCAGACTTTGAGGTGGACGCCGGATGTGACGGGGACAACAATATGATGTGTGGCATGCACTGCGAGCACGGCTTCCGGCGGGACCGAGATGGCTGTGAGATCTGTGATTGCAACCCTCCACCAGACTGCCCTCATATCCAGGTACTAAGGTTATAAGCGCCATGAACAGACCTAGTCTGGAATAGCACTAGTCTGGAATAGCACTATACAAATTCTAAATTATTATTATTATTATTATCATTATCATTATCATTATCATTATCATAATCATCATCATTATTATTTATTATCATTATTTATTATTATTATTATTATTATTATTATTATTATTATTATTATTATTATTATTATTATTATTATTATTATTATTATTATTATTATTATTATTATTATTATTATTATTATTATTATTATTATTATCATTATTATTACAAGTGAACCAACAATAATATGAAATGAAACGTCATAGTGAAATAGTGACCATATATTGACAAAGTGAAATAGTGACCATATATTGCAATTGACAAAGTGAAATAGTGACCATATATTGACAAAGTGAAATAGTGACCATATTTTGACAAAGTGAAATAGTGACTATATATTGACAAAGAAGCATATGTGAAAGTTTTCAGGGTAAAAGGAATACATCCATTTTAATTAGGGTACAGCCGACTACAACAGAGCTGTGGTTCAGTTTATCAATTGATTATCGATGTTTATCACACCATTTGGGTTTGTTTGCACATGCACATTTCTTTCACTGAATATCGTGTATCCAAATGAGAACAGTTTCGCCAATAATTGGAATAGAAAGATAATTTAACCTGGAGTGAGGTCGTCTTGACGTTGCAAGCAAGGTAAACACAGTTGCGCGAGGGTACGAGATGCACATTTCTTTCCACTGAATATCGTATATACAAATGACCACAGTTTCATAAATAATTGGAGTAGAAATACTAACCTGCTCTAGAACCGTAATGACGTTGTGAGGAAGGTAAACGTGGTTGCGTGGGGCTATGATATGCACATTCCTTCAACTTATATTATATATACCATACCTTTATCAATAATTGGAGTAGAAAGGTTGTTTTTCATGCCCTAAAACTGTGTTGACGTTGCGAGCAAGATAAGCACAGTGACGTCGTTCAGGAATTTGTCATAATGACTTGGAAGTATCAACATAGTAACGTCTTGGAGTAATTATGAATGGAGTACATTATTACTCCAAGGTAACATCATGGTAACATCATAAATTATGTTAATATGATCATGCAGAATACTGCTGTTACATTTTTGTAAGCAACTCCCTCTGTACTGCTTGAAATACCAGTTTTTGGTTATTTTGACTAATAATAAAAGGAATTTATGTTGTGTCCCTTCCACCTTTCTTAATATTTCATCTTTTTCTTTCCAATGAGCCAAAGATCAAGCCGATCGGTGCAGCGAATGCCGAGTATGAATTAATTAATGACTCTATCATTCCTATTCATATTATTGATAATTATATATTACAACTCAGAGTAACCCTACCCCTGATCATGACTGTCCCCAAATCCAGAAGCAGTTGTAACAGTAGCTATAGAGGTATCAATATGTATAAGTACGAGGAGTGGATAAGCACAAGAAGATTGAGGTGATTTTGTCAAAATTTGAGCAAACCGTCTAGAATAAGCACCGTTTAATGCTCTGATTGTGTTTGTTCTCGTTATTAGTGTGACTTGGAGTGTGATCACGGGTTGGTGAGGGACGGGCACGACTGTGAGGAGTGTGCTTGCCGGAAGGAGGGAGAGTGCCGGGACACCCAGTGCCTCATGTTCTGTGAGTACGGTTTTGAGAGGGACAGGTTTGACTGCCAGAGATGCGCCTGCCGGGAAAACCCCTGCGCCGTGAGTACTCTAACATTGACTGAGTTTCGCTCCCCTCTTCATATCGACCCTCACAGCATATAAAAAGTCAATAGGCCAAAAATGAAAAGAAGCTTGTTTCCGATTGCCCTACTCACTCTAGTTCAAACCAGCTACACTAAAGGGATTTTTTTAATAGATTTTCTCGATGAAAATACATAATTTCAGTTACTTTGTCATTTAAATAGATCCATTCTGAATATATGCCATCAATGAAATAAAAACAAAGGTTTATCCCAATCCTATTTTTTCAGGGCACGTTATTGGAAACAATGTAATTTTTTGGACTTAGGAATGTTACCAGTCCTTTTAGATTAAATATTTTTTAACGTGAAGATTGTTTTGAACGCAAAGATTTTCTTAATTAGAAAATTGTTTTTAACTATTTTTAATTTTTATTTTCTCAGAATATGTAATTAAAGCACAGCATTTGAATCCTTTATCTTCATTGTATCTTAATGCTTTAGTTTCAAGTCATTGCAAGAATCACGCCTATAGGTGCTTAGTGACATATTTTAAAAGTGAACCTGAGTGATACTGATTAGATCCGCCAGGGGTCGTAACAGTAAATAACTAACAAACCAACTCAGCTTAATAAATATGTATGAATATTTGTAGCTAACGGACTGCCCAGATAGAACAGTGTGTAAGACGACACACAATAACGTCACCGACAATCACATAGCCAAGTGTGTCAGTAAGTATTTGACCTCACAGCCATTAGAAACACGATAAGATATAATTAAAACAACTCAAATAGAATACATTGTTGGATATTTAGCTATATTTGTGGTATTTATTTCTGGAATCCATAGTAGCAGTTTGCAGAATGTTGAGTATTGCTTTATGATGACCTTGTAGTGGCTGACTCTTGGAATGGGATGTGTCCGGAGGTGATGTGTAACATGATGTGTGAGAACGGCTTCGTGACGGACAAGAAGGGGTGTGACATCTGTAAGTGCCGGACCCAGCCCCCCACCGAGTGCGCCCTCATGAAGTGCGAGCCTTGTAACTATGGATACGCCTATGACGAGATGGGATGCCGCACGTGTGAATGCCTCGACAATCCCTGCCATGTTAGTATGATCTACATCTTCCATTATCTCCAACAATGTATATCTGATCTTAATGTTATCATGAATTAATGGAAAGTTTGAACTTTGTTGATGTTTGTCTACATTTGTTCAGTGATCAGATGTCTATCTGAATATTATTATCATATTGCAAAGTGTCGCTACTTTTCTTCTTTGCCAAGTACCAATTTAACCATGTTAAATATGATTAAGCTCTCATCATCATCATCATCATGATAACAATAGTAATTGAATTCACTAGGAACTTGGCTGTGAGACCGAGGAGAAGGTGTGTGAAGTGATGAAGGAATGCTTTGGAGGAGATTGCCGATTCTCAGCCAGATGTCTGGGTAAATGATCACTAAGGTTTACCACTGATAATAAAACTAGCACTTCCACAATTATCATATCCTTATCATTAACAATAATAAAGTGTTATAATCTTGTAACTAGCATACTCGTTTTACCCTTGGCTAAATCAATCAATAGTATAAGATGTTATTGTCTAAGTTACGATATGGAATCAGTATTGCCTAAGTTGTTGTGTTTAAGCATGCCTGTGGTATACTAATTGTGTCTAAGATTGCATGGTGTCTGTTATTGTGACTGTAGGCAAGTCCAATGTGAGGCGAGTCCATGTGCAGCTGAAATATCTGCACCAGCCTCTGGATGAGATGGACACGGAAGAGTTCATTATGTATGTACCACTGATAATAAACCCATCCTTATATTAACTGACCATACTAACCGTATCACAAGGAAAACACTTGAAATGCACAGCAATCTTCACTCTTAGCTTAGAGTATTATTGAACTAAAAATGACGAAATATATCGATATTTAAGTGAAGAGTTGTGTGACGTTAACAAGATTTAAGAAGTCCAATCTGCGGGTTTCTGTAATGAAGCCAACAGCGGTCACGTGTAACGGTTTAGGATTATCAACCTTTGTGTAAACAAAGAGCAATCTTTTTAGATATTCTGTTATGTTTTATACAAATGTTAAAATAATGTTAAAAATTAACATGATACATCTGCATACATTATAGGGAACTGAAGATTAAAATGGCCGAAATGCTTGGAATTGACGTCGCTGAAATTCATAAGATTATGGTAAGGTTCCCAATATTTTATCCATGTCGCAAAGTAAACATTAATAATGTCTAGTATAATGTTAAAGAATACGATTTATACAACAAAATAAATGTATTATCAAACTTTGCAGGTTGAGAGACCAGACAGCTTAACCGTGAATGTAGACTTTCACATCGTGGCAGAAACAGAACCGGATCTTGTGGGAGTTTTAGATCGCTTCCGGGCCAAGGTCACTTACCATTCTGAAGGCTCCTCATTTCAATATGCGGGAACTGATTTCATACCAGAAAAAGACAGTCTAGTTGCTAGTTATTCGAGCAATCCCATAGTTCCTTACGATTCTGGAGCATCTACTGACGGAAGCGGAAGTGCCACCCTGATCATTGTGATCGCCTGTATAGTCGGCGGCATTCTCGTGGCCGCAATCGTTGCTGGAGTTCTCTTCAATGTAAGTTCTGCGTTATTTCATTTTTGGGATATTCTGTACTCTCCTTTGCATCGGGCTCACTATAACACCTGTATTGAAGAGGCCTAGTATAGCTGGCTAGATATTCTGTAATAGTTTACTGAATGTGACATAGTTAATAAATCTAAAGTAAAGACTTTATTATGTTTGAATCAACGTCACCAATTTCACATAAGTATCTTTAACCATTTAGTTTATATAGACAATTTATCGATGATATTTGACAATTCATTATGTTTTTCATTTATTTCAGATGACCAAAAATAAGCAAAAACCCAAGGAAAGGAAAAACATAATCTACAAGCCAGCAGCCAAAGATGGATCCTATGCATAACGTGGAGGTAGAATAACTCATAGACAGGATGATAAACTCATATCACCCAGATCGGGGTGGTCTACATGTAGTCACAGTATTAATGGAAGCTCTGGACACAGCTTTTATCCTGTTTCCATGACAACCTGGCAGCAGGTGGAGCCAAACTTCTACTTAGTCACGTATTAACATGACACAATAAAGTCACGCATGGCCATTTCAAGGTTCTATTTGGTCACGCACAGCCCTTGCTTTACCTGATAGTCACGTACCATGGCATATATTGCATGTGCCCATTTTTCCACATTTATGCAACACAAAATAGATGTTTGTCTCCAGCCGGTTGTATTCCTGAACCATGAAGGATAACCGAGGGTGTTTAGATAAGGGCAGAGTGATTCACGTTCTCATCTATATGACTCTCTGTTCAGGAGTCTAATCAGACTGTTTGTAATGATATTATCTGATTGCCAAAGCTATAGCGACCGAGGCAGGAATGATTAAAGATAACATTTGTTCCCTGTTATAATTAACACAGTTCGTTTATTGTTGAAGTGACTTATTAATATGTTGCTATACTAATCCAGTATACTGCTGTTATAAATGTTCTCACGTCGTTGATTAACGTCTATTAAGCACAAAGAGACCTCCCCTACATGGGGATCATATGCCATAATGCACACACATCATAGGCCTGCAATCCATGCCAATATGCACACACATTGTACATACCCACATAGGTTTTCTACTTAAATATATCATAATACTCTGCTATATGTACTTGTAAGTCTTCGCAACATTCCATTTAGGTTCTGAAGGTTATGTATATACTGTTATTAAATTGCGAGTGATTGAGAATAACCCTACCGGTAGAGTGAGGTTCTCTTGTATGGTATTCTGGTTGCATTTTTTCTACTTTTTTGCCTTAAATGCTTCAATTTTATTTTTAGAGTATTTTGTTATATTATAATAAAATATGCTTTGCCCACCTAGGCATCAGCATATTAAGTAGAATTGTCGCATTTTGTTCTTAATATAAGGAATGAAGGTATTTGATGCTTAACAACATCGGTACAGATTTAATTTTAAGCAATTATCCTTTTCTTGCACAAAGACTCGCTCAGTCCAGTAATAAATGACAATTCACTTTCGTTTTCGGTGCTTGTGAAAGTAAAACAGTTATTTTGGTTAATTTGAGTAAAAATGCCGACATAAACATGTACTTGATTCTTATCTACGGTACAGCAATAACAGCATGCTCTCAATTACTTTCGCTTAGGATATTTAATTAAAAGAAACCGTTCTCCTGTAAATAATTTCATCTACTACAGAATGATTATTGTCTGTGATTATAGAAGATACCAGTATTGTCATGACTTTTTTAATGCAAAAAACAGTTTTTATTTGGACTATGTATGACCTAGTACGTCTTGGTGCTCATTGGAAAGATCTGAATCTAGGCCATCTTAAGACACTGGGGAATGGCATGTAGAGTCATTGAGTGCTATGTCTAGACTTCAATTTATGTCAGTCATTTTTGTGCTCTGGAAATATATGTAAGGAAATCCTTAATTTGTCCGATTTTGATATTTGATAATAAAAATGAATAAAAAGAAATATACATTATTTAGTTTTCTTTTCATTAAACAATGGAAAACCAAAACCAAGTAATTGTGAGTCGATTACCATGTCAACATTTGTGATCCACCAGGTTTCTCTTGTGTGCAATGACGGCTGAGATGATGATGCCATTCTTTATACTTTGAAGGGAATATATTATTTGACAATAAATGTACATACATAAAAACAATTAATCGGTTTCGGTATTTCTAGAAGTACAGAGAGACGGTCATGGTTTGAATAAACTGATTGTAAAAATACGATACGTCATTCAGCATTTGTTACCACAGTGAGAGGCTTGCAAGTCCACCAACTTCACCCAGACATGATGAATATGAACACACCAGGTGGCAGCAGGGTCCACTTGAGCAATGAGAATTTGGAGTATGTTCTCGACCATATAAAGCTTTATCAAAGATTCGTGGAACATCCATTCTGATTAAGCTTGCAAATGTTCTAGTTTTGCTTACGCTGTAACCCAGACAAACACAAATTGTAAAAATTATTTACATAAGATTGACCACTTTTCATTTGACTAAAAAATTGATTGCTAATTTGAGAAAAATAACTTTGATAAGCAATCTGAAAAAACCAATACACCCATGATTACATTCTTGTTTGTTTAGTTTTTTACATCACTTTCAACATTATTTCAGTCATTTCGTGATGAGACCTACTTGTAGCAGATATAGTGCTGCCTCACTGAATTGTCATGTCGCAGGTCCTTGACATGACGACCCTCCCGGTCACAGATTTACAAGGACAATGGGTTAACCCTTTGGCACAGACCTCAGCTCATGTGTGAAATTATATCATGAATTCAATCTTGGCACGACTGGGGATTAAGCCCACAACCTTTGCATCACCACAGAGGAACTGGTGCTAATAAGCTGGCGCTCTAACCAATGGCGCCACGGCCCGTGACCTAATGCAGGTGAGGGATGCTTCAGGTTGAATGTCCTGAGGACGGTCATGCCCTCTGGTGGAAAGTTAAGATCCATACCAAAACTTTGTAAACTATAATACACTGGTATATAGTGCGTCATGCGTCACCATCTTAGATTTTTCAAAAGTGAATCTCAAAGTTTGCCATTTTAATATCAGATAGGAGTGAGGTGTGGCATTTTACAAAGCTGAATAGTCAAATAATTATCACGGTAACCATGCAGATGTTATAATTATCACGGTAACCATGCAGATGTTATTATTTGTTTTAAATAAGAGATTTGGAGAACCATAAAATATCAAAATATTCAGAATGATATGGATGTCGATGTTCTAAAAAACTGAGAAAAACTTGGAGGTTAATTTCTGGAAAGATTTTGACCCACTTTTTTTCAATATAATTAAAGAACTGTTTAGAAGTTTAGTTAATACCATCTCGGCTTGAACACCATGAAATACGTGGATTGCGTCACATATCTTCCTTAAAATTGACAGTCACGTGACTGTGAAACATAATTAAGTCAGCAGTTTCTTTGAAAACATTTTTGACGAACTAAATTTAAGATCTATTCCAGGACAGATGCTGGTGTGAAAAAGTGAACTCTTTACACACAGAGTTTCATAAATGGCAATCAGAGCAGAGATCATAACATTTACACTGCCACCTAGTGAGTAAAACTATCTCCTTAGTCCTATAGTAAACGTTGGCACCAGATCAGCGACGCCATTACTTCTGACCAACTCAAAGCGAAACAAGAAATACAGTCACAGAGACAAAATGGTTTACAGCTAAAACTGCTATGACCGAAAATAAACTTGTGAGATTTCTTTTTACACAGACTTAATATTCTAATTGCAAATTTTGTAAAATTGGCTTAATGGATGTAATTTTGTTTTCAAATGCACATTGGAAGCCTGGCTTTTTTCACAGATCTGATTTCAATATCCGGTGTTCATATAATATTATAGAGATAATATATAAGATTGCATTATCAGCTCTAATGGATAAGATACAAAACCTGTATCGGCCTGAATATAACAAAAGTGCGAATAATGCTTTTAAAATCTTTTAACATTATCCCAAAATATTAAGATATAATGAATATGGGCAGCTGTTTTCATTTTGAAAAGAACTCCTTTTATGGGAATCATAGTAATGATAAATCTATGAGATTGGATTATGCGAAGACCACGGTCTTTTCTTTGCAAAATACACAAAAATGTCATTTGAACATAACCTTTTTATTTAAGCGGACCATACAAGATTTTTCTAAAGAGAATTATTTTGTTTCAATTCTCTGCATCATGTCCCTTTCTCAGAGGCCGCCGTTTTAGGACGTTGGTTATTTGTGATAGTTTGATATCTGTGTAGAGACAATGGAGTGCGGCGGTATATTAGTGCAGGTTATAGCTGCTACGTGCCGTAATGCTCTGGTTGTCACGATCTGACACGGGAGACATCCCGGCCTGGTACGCTAGCGTTATTCCTGGATAAACTTCTACTTATTCTACTTATTAACCCTTTCATCCTATTAAGGTGAGAGGCAGTACCTGGCACCATCAAACTTACAAGCCTATATGACGTAATCTTCACCTTTTGACATCGTGGAACTTATATGTAGACTGTGTATGTAGAGCACTCCTTGTTTCTTGACATTATAACCCCAATCCGTGGCATTTTGGGAGCCATTTTCCATCAGTGATTTACTATACCTCGATTAGCATTACCGCATATCCTTTATATCTTTAATAATCAAACCATACACCTGACTTTTCTATAATATCCATTGTATAATATCCAATCTTTGGAACAGGAACTGATTATATTGAAATGAGTTATATTTCTCCACTAAACTTGATTTTTTATCATCAAATTGAATATTGTTTTGGGTTGCAAATAGAGCCATATTCCCGTTAATTGCTTAACTTACTGTAACAGTTACACTTGTCACTGTGCCTTCAGTGTGATACTTGGAGTCGCCTTTACCAATAATCCTGTGTACTGACAGAACTATAACACAAAAACTCAAATCAATAAATGATTTAGGATCGAATAAATAACATTAACTTATGCTACACTGTAGAGACCCGCTGTCCAGGAGAGACCTCACACTGTAGAGACCCGCTGTCCAGGAGAGACCTCACATTGTAGAGACCCGCTGTCCAAGAGAGACCTCACATTGTAGAGACCCGCTGTCCAGGAGAGACCTCACACTGTAGAGACCCGCTGTCCAGGAGAGACCTCACATTGTAGAGACCCGCTGTCCAGGAGAGACCTCACATTGTAGAGACCCGCTGTCCAGGAGAGACCTCACACTGTAGAGACCCGCTGTCCAGGAGAGACCTCACATTGTAGAGACCCGCTGTCCAGGAGAGACCTCACATTGTAAATTGTAAAGTGCATTTACTAAATGAAGGTAATTTAAGGCCATTAACATTAAGTAAGTGAGGGTTATAACTCACTGACACGCCACTTTGATGCTATTTAGAAATTCTGATAAATTACTTAAAATACCCACATCACATAAATAAACATGCAGATGTTCTTTGTAAATAAACTAGTCTTCTTTAAAAATACCAGTCAAACAAGAGAATATATATTTCGACGGTTATGGGTTCAAAGCAGTCATCCACTCAGATTTTTACAAAATATAAAGGTTAACACCCTAAATTATGTGATCAAATACTGTTATCCATATTACCATCAACATTCATTTCTACGCCATTTGAAAGTAGATGAGTCGTCTGCTAAAATCCAAATCATCCATTATCAACAAACCTTGCTGTTCTGACCGGTGATTTAGTGAAAAGATCTGCTTAGTAAAACAATGGAACACCTGCAGATTGGGACACTGGAGTGATTTGGCTTACGGAGGCCTGCTTGTCCATTGGTTTTGTCTAATGGTGCAGACCTAATACCCTTACGGACCACAATAGTGATGACATGCCTGTACTCATGTGACCACATGCTACTAGGTGCTTTCAGCAAAACAATAATCATGTTTTTGGTTGATTTCAAGGAAATAGCTTGTTTCTTTCAGAGTTTCAAGACCACCTATTCAAACATACCCGAAATCTCTAAAATTGCACGTGACCTGCGTGATTTCATGAAGGTTTTAAGCTTCATCGGATATTACTTCAATGACATTCTCTCTTCCAGTGTCCATAACAAGCTGAGTGTCTTATTCAATATGGAGTATGACCGATATTATCTGATCACACAGAAGGATTGACAAGCTCTACTTGGCAAAGAGCTTTTTCAAACACCATATTCATTAAGACAATATTTGTCTAGTTTTCCCTGGAGGTCACTCTCCAGATCTTGTTCTCTATAAGGGATGGTTGACTTATCCTTCACGATATATGTACATACCCATCTAATGTGTGCTCCATGTCAGTCACAAATCAGCTCTAGTGCATAGCTGATAGTTCTCAGAATCGGGCATTTCATCTTTTCCTTTGAGGGGAAATTATTTGTTATTTGTATTGTTGATGCTGACTTAGATTTATCCTTGAGAGTTATGAGGATGGACCGGGTTATCAAAGTCAGCAATTGTCGGGAAATTTCAAACTTCTGGTATTGAGTTTCCACACGCTATGTCATAGTCTGGATGAAAGACATGGCGAAATATATATAAAGAAGAGTAAAATCACAGTGAGATGTTCCTCGTTATGACCATTATTTCTTTCCTAAATGGGAAAACCTGACAGACAGGATAATTCCTGCTATGTAACATGATTTATATTTTGTTTGCACCTCCTTTGATACAGATTCTGAACTTGAAACATTTAATAATGACCGAGTTAGTATCATATGATAGCAATAGGCCCTAAGTAAACGCCAATTAAAGTGCACAAACCTTTGACAGATAAAATATTGGCTTAACTCATCAGTAGATACTGAAATATATTTTGGTATTGCTTTGCGAGAGATTATTGCGAGAGATTATGGCGAGAGATTATGGCAAAATATTATGGCGAGAGATTATGGCGAGAGATAATGGCAAAATATTATGGCGAGATATTATGGCGAGAGATTATGGCAAGAGATTATGGCGAGAGATTATGGCGAGAGATAATGGCAAAATATTATGGCGAGATATTATGGCAAGAGATTATGGCGAGAGATTATGGCGAAAGATTATGGCGAGATATTATGGCGAGATATTATGGCGAGATATTATGGCGAGATATTATGGCGAGATATTATGCCACAGATATAGAAATATGTTTATGTGATGTTTTGATAGGTCTAAGTTTACCCTTGCACCCCTCGTGACAAATGATCGGTGTTTGCCGTGGCGGGGAGACCTGGGCAGTCACGGTACATGTATTCACCCTCCGCTGAACGTCATCAGACACAGACAGAAGCCTGGTACAGCCTGTCCCAACACAACCTTTATAAGTAGTCAGATCCTTCTATAGGTGCATTGAAAGCACCACACAACAACATCCTACTCTGATCACAGATATAAGCTGAGACCATTACCCACTACTGCAAGCAAAACGTGAGTATTACCTACATAGAATCTGCTTAAAATGTTCAGCATCAGGAAATACCTGTTTTACTGTTCACTGGTGCGCGGTTAACGCCTTAACGAGAGTTGAAGTCACTATGTTGTGCTGGAGGGACCGGCTTATTAACTTGGTTAACTTGCCAAACAAGGAACTTCCTGACTTCTTATAGGTCCCAATCACAAGTTGACCATTTCATGATCAGTGACTTTATTTACAAGAGAAAATGGTCTATGTATGTGTTTAGTATTTGCATAACTGTATAAATGACTCAATTAATTATTCATATGATAAATCCTTTCTATCTCAGGTATTTTAAGTTTATATTAAGTTATGATTTTTAATGGTTTTGGTTCCGCTGAACGTTAAGTCATTCTGTGCTAGACCGATGGTGTGATACACAGATGTCAGCGCGGTAAAGGCTCAATTCTCATGGAAAGATGATCAAACGAGGATTTCTGCCTTTATGGAACTTAAACCAATTGACAGTTTAGCCAATATGCATTGCTATCGCGTCCATGTGTCTTTCATATACGTTTCTATCTCTAACCCATGTGTCTTTCATATACGTTTCTATCTTAACCCATGTGTCTTTCATATACGTTTCTGTCTTAACCCATGTGTCTTTCATATACGTTTCTGTCTTAACCCATGTGTCTTTCATATACGTTTCTATCTCTAACCCATGTGTCTTTCATAAACGTTTCTATCTTAACCCATGTGTCTTTCATATACGTTTCTATCTCTAACCCATGTGTCTTTCATATACGTTTCTGTCTTAACCCATGTGTCTTTCATAAACGTTTCTATCTTAACCCATGCGTCTTTCTTATACGTTTCTATCTTAACCCATGTGTCTTTCATATACGTTTCTATCTCTAATCCATGTGTCTTTCTTATACGTTTCTATCTCTAACCCATGTGTCTTTCATATACATTTCTATCTAACCCATGTGTCTTTCATATATGTTTCTATCTAACCCATGTGTCTTTCACATACGTTTCTATCTCTAATCCATGTGTCTTTCTTATACGTTTCTATCTCTAACCCATGTGTCTTTCATATACATTTCTATCTAACCCATGTGTCTTTCATATACGTTTCTATCTAAGCCATGTGTCTTTCATATACGTTTCTGTCTTAACCCATGTGTCTTTCATATACGTTTCTATCTAAGCCATGTGTCTTTCATATACGTTTGTATCTATCACCTCTGTGTCTGTTACCATTGTGCCTATCAAGTGCTTAACTATCTTTGTGTCTGTCATTTACCTTCAGGCAATTATGGTTTTTTATATTCTCTATTTGGCTGCTTTGCAATGTCCTTTTTTATATCAATCATTTCATGTATTTCTCTGCCGGAAGCAAGGCTGAAAAACCATCTGCCTCATGTCTGTCCCGCGGTCAATGCTAAAATGTTACACCTTCTCACTCTACACTCCAAGGAATGGCGCTTCGTATGGTCTCCTCCCCATCAGGAACCCCCCATATGGGCCTTATATAGGCTGAATTCAAGAATCTCCCTCCTGGTTAAAACATGCTTGGCCAAATTTGGTTATTTTGGCTTCATTTCCAGTGCCTTTTGGTCTCTATTTCCTCTTTACCTTTGCAAGCAAGCTACTCTTGTCAATCTGGCCTGTGTCAAGGTCAAGGTCGTCTGAAGGTCAAGTTACCTTCGCCTGGGGAATATATATATATATATATATATATATATATATATATATATATATATATATATATATATATATATATATATATTTCCTTTGTGGTGGATTGCTTGGTCATGGTCTGGGAATGTATTTCGGTGGCAGGTCATTAAGCAATCATCAGTCATATACCTGTCACATTAAGGGCATCGTGCGTGGAGAACCTGCCAAACTCACCTCCAAATTAGTGACGTCAATATATATATATTATATATATATATCTCATATATATAATATACATATATAGAGGGCTTTACAAGGAAATAGTTGATAAGTCATTGAAAACTGATAAGATCTATTTTGTATGAATAATTTGAGGAGAGTTGAAAGTTTCTCCGTTCTCATGTTTGGAGGTATTCTGACACGTTTACCTTATGGAGGAGTGCCCTGAGCCTTCAGACTATTGACCAGGAATAATGGAACAATACCTATCTGCGTGAGGCGCATCCCAAGTGAACAACAGCCATGCTCTAGTTGAATCCGGGCATTTTTATAAAGTGAGGACATTCGTACACTACATCTGTTTTCTGATGTGAAACATAACTTAATATTCTACCGGGCTTCTTCCCCTTTGTCTGGATGCGAGGTGAAGACATTCATCTTATCTATTGCCCCCCTGTCAACCCCCTCTTTGCCCCACTGTCAGCCCCCTCCTCTATTACCCCCTGTCAGCCCCCTCATCTATGCCCCCCTGTCAGCCCCCTCATCTTTGCCCCCTGTCAGCCCCCTCCTCTATTGCCCCCTCTGTCAGCCCCCTCCTCTATGCCCCCCGGTCAGCCCCCTCCTCTATGCCCCCTGTCAGCTCCCTCCTCTATGCCCCCCTGTCAGCCCCCTCCTCTATGCCCCCCCCGTCAGCCCCCTCCTCTATGCCCCCCCGTCAGCCCCCTCCTCTATGCCCCCCTGTCAGCCCCCTCCTCTATGCCCCCCTGTCAGCCCCCTCATCTTTGCCCCCCTGTCAGCCCCCTCCTCTATGCCCCCCTGTCAGCCCCCTCCTCTATGCCCCCCTGTCAGCCCCCTCCTTTATGCCCCCTGTCAGCCCCCTCCTCTATGCCCCCTGTCAGCCCCCTCCTCTATGCCCCCCCGTCAGCCCCCTCCTCTATGCCCCCCTGTCAGCCCCCTACTCTATGCCCCCTGTCAGCCCCCTCATCATTTCCCCCACTGTCACCCCTTACATATGGCAATAGTTGACTCATCATTAAAATATTGCGGCGATTCAGAAATCACGTCCTGAAAGCATCACATTCATGTCTTTTTCTTAATTGATAAATACGTTGATGATTACACAGACCAAACTTTTGTAGCTGATAATCTGTGATTAATTGCTCCCATTTTAGGATCATGTAATCAGAGACAATTAGCAGGTTTAAATATCTCTGATGTAATATGGCTCCGTTTGGTTCGGGATTTCATTATGCCTCAATTTACAAAGATATATCAAGAAGATGTTTTTTTATGCATATCTTGTTTCATGGCATCCTCAAACCAGTTCTCGGTCTATTATTGTCAATGTTCACCTCAGGACAGTGCTAAATAATAAGGAGAGGGCCTATAATAGAGTTATATAAGAACTTGAACATTTATGTCATATCCTTACAGCCACATACAATCTATTCAAAAAGCATCAAACTTTATGAAATAAAACAGTGAAAACTGACATCCTGCCAATGTTGTTGAATAGGCGAGAGGGAACTTCCACACATGAGGCTGTATGAGAGATGTCTCCAGATTGTCAATGTTGGAGGTCACGATCCTTTATGATACTGTAGGAAGGTGAAGCATGACTATGGGGTCTTAGTCTCATAGAAATCGCCATGATATGCCGCAGTAACTCGGCCGAGTGGTCGCATGGCGTGGTACAAAGTGCTCAAAGGTCAGCTGGGTACCGCGCAATAACAGCAAATACGCTTTAAAAAAAATCTTACTTCTTATAAATGGAAGCAAATAAATATGTCATAGTACAAAGAGCGATGTTCCTTTGTATTTTCTGCCTACCAGATCTCGATGACGATAACCAGGCAGGTTTATGAATACATATCTCATGGTGTCTTCCTTTAACAAATACAGTCATTATCACAGCGAATATACTTCACGAGAGCTCATATCTAACTCTCAGGTATAGCCGTGTATTACGTCTCTTTCACTTGGTTTGAGAACTATTTAATTTGTTTTCGATGGTGATACTAAGATTGTTGACCCGTGAGTAGAGTGTCATCAAAGCTGTTTACTGGCATAATTATTTTATATTCCTGCTCTTTGTTCATCAATGTAGGTATATCATAAAAGGACAAAATTAGCCTTTACGACTATTGGCTTGCATGGGTTTAGGCATAAACATGCAGGTATGCGCGATCACGATACCCAAATTGACAGGAACATAAACTCAGCACTGTTTATATGCATATTCTCTACATGATTCATTTTGGTATAAAGGTGCACATTTTTTCTAACACAGATAAACATTACATGATATGGTAAATATTACAACTGTACTTTTGTCATGTGCCTTATAACAGTGCAGACTCATCGCCTATGCAGACCCCGCCGCTTTGTAGACCGTTATGCGTTTGATGATGTGCAATACACACTTCAGAACGTGACATGCAAAATGGATTGGTGATGAAAACGGACCTATAGGGCATATGGGATTACTATCTACCCACCCACACACACACACACTCCCACACATACACTCACACACATACATTTATCTACTGCGCAGGCATCATCACTACATATATGCCCGTACCACGTTATATATATGTTTACTATTCTGTCTATCGCTATTGCTGGAGAGCGGACAAGTTACAATGTGTGATAGACTTCTCTGGACTTATTAACTCTTTGATGGATATAATTATTTAAACCAAAGAAATGTCTTTTCAACCTCCTAGTTTCACTCAGACAACGTGCTTCAGATATATATATTTATAGACCCAATGCAGACGCTATCCTGAACCTGGACAATGGACGCGCTGCAAAAAATCACTCCAGAGGTCGCTGTTTCTTTTTAGGCGGCATTCACATGTGAGGTTCCAAATCCGGATGTGTGTATTGTATGAATCCTTCCCGGTGGAGTTTAACGTCAATTATCAAATATCAATTTTATAAGCGATTAAGGATGGGCGTATAAGGTTTTCCTACCTGATCACTAGGAACTCTCTACCTGATTTGACTTTGGAGGTGGGTACATTTGAAGATTTTGTTTGACTTCTGACTTTGGGTTTCATTACAACATGCAAAATGGGATGTCTATTTTGCCTATTGAGTTTATGCTGTTTCATTTATGGTTAAAATCCCTTGGATAAAAAAGGTGATTTGAATACATAATCCTTTGGTATGTTAGCTGTAGGAATGAAGACTCAATTCTGAATTATTTGAGATCAATTAAAGCATATGAAATTATTCTTAACAATCTGTTTCCAGGTAAATCAAATTTAAGTCACTTCGGGATATTCATCTGAAAATATTGACTTTGAGAGTAAGGGTACATGTGGCATAAAGCTTAAACACGTTTAGAAAAGGTTTAAGAAGGTGTTGTTGTATGATGGGGAACCGGTCCAACCTGACATGGCCCATCGGGTCACCTATCTTTGTTAGCACATCGTAACCTTACAGACCCAGTTGTCTTATATGTCCCCAGCGTGACATTCGCTGAAAACATGCACCTATTTTAGTGACCTCGTTGTCTTTTCAATGGTCCTGGAAGTTACAGGTTTCTAAAGTGAAGGACAAGGCTTTTGTCTCTTGTGACGTCAGGCTGATTTCTGGGTTTAAAATTAACTGCGTATTTATTGGAGCATGGCTCCACCTTTGTGCTGCTCCTTCCAAACCTGTTATCAACAGCTCCAACTTCATATCGCATTCTAGGCAATCAACAACACATGACATGTTAAGATTATTCAGATGAGTATTTCAGAAAAAAAAGTTCATACATTTCAAATGCTTATTTAGAACCGATAACAGTAGCGGGTCCAGGATTTATTTGGGAGACCTCGTTCTTTGTTTCGCCATCCGTTACTAAGTATTTTCAATGTAAAAATAAACAAAGATCTGTTCATTACGGGGATTCCGTACCCCCTGGACCCGCCCTTTAATGTATCTAGATGTCTCCCTCTATTACTATGCAGGTCTGCTGCCGTGTGGCACTTCCAGGGATGTCTCCTGGATACGCCTGTCTTATAATGACGCAACTGTCTTGGCTGATTATCAAACAACCATTAATTATAATGGACCAGCCGAGCTGCAGACGGCCACCGCTGGTTATGTGAATGTCATGATGAAAACAACAATGCCATATGAATATATAATCTGTATAATAATCTGGCCACAACATATATGCATATATCCTGACCTGGACTCATCGCATATTGCTTGATATTGTCTTGGGGTATATGAATACCATACAAAACCATACATTAAACACATAATAATGTACTATCATAAAATATCCACGCAATATTAGAAAAAATAAAATAATAACCACATAACCCCCACAATATTTTACAATAATATAACCATGTAACAGTTCCAATGACATACAATAACAGTAATCATGCAATATTACACCGTGATAACATACAACAAGCACACAGGTCATAACGGCACACTTGAATACACGTCGTGTAGTTTGAATGATACCTTGTATTTAGATTTCATGAAAGATCTCACGTCAAAGATTATATATCACGTGACAAAATATGGGACAGACAATGGTTATACATGTGTTAAACTCATCACTGTGACACTGTTTGTCATCATTCTGACAAATTTATTATTACAAAAAGACATAAAGTGTATCGTTAATGGAGGCAATACTGTACTGATGGCAATACTGTACTGATATACCTAAGTATTTCCGGTGTTTTACATTACCTGCTTCTATTTGGGTAAAAAGGTCCAGTGTGGTTTGCTAAGCCACGGAGATATGAGGTGGCGGGGCGCTGATGTCAATATTTAACAATATTCTAGGGGATATTATTACTCATCGGGCCATATCCCTGGCATTTCACAATACCATTATTTGATGGAAAGTCCTTCCTGGAACAAGACTCATGACATATGGATTGCCATCTTGATGGATATATATATATCTGCCATACTATGTTAGATTACAGAATATACTTATGATATCTAGTGGCAGGCCCACAGGTACTCACCAACCCCTGTCACATTATATTTAATTTTATTCTGTTAGATAACAAAACGCGCAACTAGCTCAAACTTTATTTCCATGTTTTGCATTAAATGACTTTCACATAATTCATTATTTTCAAAAGTTCTGTTGCCCCCGGTGACAAAAACATCTGTCAGTCCCCCCAAGGGTATACCAATAATATTTTGGAGGAATCATTTTAGTCAGTGTAATATATAATAATACTACCTAGAATAGGGTCAATTATGACAGAAAATATAATATTCTGCAAATCTAAGAACCATATTATTTCAACCCACCTTTACATGATTGCTCTTATTTCCCCAGCGTCAACAAGTCATGAACTGACCTACACAATACGTCAGAGTGTGAGCGAAGAGTGCTTTGCACTATTTTATGTTTAATGCACACTTAACCTCTTTATGTAGTTAGTGGGGTTTACAAACATGTTTTCTATTTGCCATGAAAAGTTTGATTGACAATGGCATGAACATCAATACCGGTGCGCTTGGTATAGAGTAGTTTCAGAAATTAATATTCTGCAATATATTTTTGAGCGGTATGGCAATTGTTTGACAAGAGTCATGCATAGTGTCCCAGTTACAGGCTTCGCTCTCATCTGTAAAGTGCAAATTAGATATTTCATACATTCAAACAAACACCGTTATTTTGAGAATAGCAACCAAGATATAGTCTATAGAAAGCTTATGTTAAGTTGTTAGGGAAGGAATTACGAGCAAACAAACAAAGCTGAAGTTGTGATGTGCTATAGACCGGGAATGTCACTGATTGTTATTTGCTTACTTCCCTGTTCACATAAACCAGACTTAGTTCCCTGTCAATAGTGTCTAGTCTTATAACCAAGAAAAACGTGGTCGTGAATGCCCTGCCCTGAAAAAAGAAAAAAATGAAAAAGAATTGAAAAAATACGTTGAATACTTCACTTCAGGACCGAACAAATAAACCTAAAAAGAAAATTCGTCATTTGTATATTAGCATCGAGGTTATGTCACGAAGCGTGGGATCGTGGCTACAAATATATCTGCTTTTTATTGCTTTTTATATATAGAATTTATTTTCTTTTTCTTTATTCTACTGGTCGATGTTCTTAGAACGTATATCGCAAATAAAGGATGCATACAATTAAAGTGTTTCTGACAAGCCTCTGTCATGCTTCTCCTCCTCCTCGCTCTCTCTCTCTCTGTCTCTTTATCTTTCTCTATCTATCTCTCCGCATCTCTCTGTCTCTCTCTGTCTCTTTATCTTTCTCTATCTATCTCTCCTCATCTCTCTGTCTCTCTGTCTCTTTATCTTTCTCTATCTATCTCTCCGCATCTCTCTGTCTCTTTATCTTTCTCTATCTATTTCTCCTCATCTCTCTGTCTCTCTCTGTCTCTTTATCTTTCTCTATCTATTTCTCCTCATCTCTCTGTCTCTCTCTGTCTCTTTATCTTTCTTTATCTATTTCTCCTCATCTCTCTGTCTCTCTCTGTCTCTTTATCTTTCTCTATCCTTTTCTCCTCATCTCTCTGTCTCTCTCTGTCTCTATATCTTTCTCTATCTATTTCTCCTCATCTATCTGTCTCTCTCTGTCTCTTTATCTTTCTCTATCTATTTCTCCTCATCCCTCTGTCTCTCTCTGTCTCTTTATCTTTCTCTATCTATTTCTCCTCATCTCTCTGCCTCTCTCTGTCTCTTTATCTTTCTCTATCTATTTCTCCTCATCTCTCTGTCTCTCTCTGTCTCTTTATCTTTCTCTATCTATTTCTCCTCATCTCTCTGTCTCTCTCTGTCTCTTTATCTTTCTCTATCCTTTTCTCTATCTCTACCTCTCTCTCTGGAGAGTATATATGGCCTGTCTATGAGACTGATGCATGCTGGGTACCTCGCCTGGAGAGTATGGCCTCTCTATGAGACTGATGCATGCTGGGTACCTCGCCAAGAGAGTATGGCCTCTCTATGAGACTGATGTATGCTGGGTACCTCGCCTAGAGAGTATGGACTCTCTATGAGACTGATGCATGCTGGGTACCTCGCCGGGAGATTATGGCCTCTGTATGAGACTGATGCATGCTGGGTACCTCGCCGGGAGAGTATGGCCTCTGTATGAGACTGATGCATGCTGGGTACCTCGCCTAGAGAGTATGGCCTCTCTATGAGACTGATGCATGCTGGGTACCTCGCCTGGAGAGTATGACCTCTCTATGAGACTGATGCAGGATGGGTACCTCGCCGGGAGAGTATGGCCTCTCTATGAGACTGATGCATGCTGGGTACCTCGCCTGGAGAGTATGGCCTCTCTATGAGACTGATGCATGCTGGGTACCTCGCCTGGAGAGTATGGCCTCTCTATGAGACTGATGCATGCTGGGTACCTCGCCTGGAGAGTATGACCTCTCTTTGAGACTGATGCATGCTGGGTACCTCGCCTGGAGAGTATGGCCTCTCTATGAGACTGATGCATGCTTGGTACCTCGCCTAGAGAGTATGGCCTCTCTATGAGACTGATGCATGCTTGGTACCTCGCCTGCAGAGTATGACCTCTGTATGAGACTGATGCATGCTGGGTACCTCGCCGGGAGAGTATGGCCTCTCTATGAGACTGATGCATGATGGGTACCTCGCCGGGAGAGTATGACCTCTCTATGAGACTGATGCATGCTTGGTACCTCGCCTAGAGAGTATGGCCTCTGTATGAGACTGATGCATGATGGGTACCTCGACTGGAGAGTATGGCCTCTCAATGAGACTGATGCAGGATGGGTACCTCGCCGGGAGAGTATGACCTCTGTATGAGACTGATGCATGCTGGGTACCTCGCCGGGAGAGTATGGCCTCTCTATGAGACTGATGCATGCTGGATACCTCGCCTGGAGAGTATGGCCTCTGTATGGTGATGGGTTTGTGTACCGTTATGGCCCTCGGCAAGATATGGGACATGCGTCTGTCATGTATGACATCGCCACAGATAGATGTGAACGCATAATTAATGTGAGAAAGTGTGTGAACAAAATATCCTATTTTTGATCTCCAAAAATATATGTCTCATTCAAATATTCGGAGATTATTTGCAGTTAAAATAACCAGAATATCAAGAATATTAATATTATTATTGATAAGGTTAGAATTAAGAACTGATATGCTTTAGAGATACTGAGACAAAATATATGTCTTCATCTAACTTGAAATGTGTTTATCTAAAGTTGTCTTTTTACACTTAGTTTTGACACTATCATATTGGACGTATTTCTTTGCTGTTAATCAGAGTTATCTGGACCAATTATAGATAAAACTATCACTGCCATCTTAGACTTATACTATCACACAACATCAGCCATTTAGAGACCTGCTACCGAAGTAGGTCTATATACTAGCATCATACAGCCCCCCACATTATGCCAGACCAAGCATGACAGTGGATGTGTGTTAAAGCAAACAGCATTGCAGTCCAACGTTCAAATATATAATTGGTGGAAAATGAATTTGCTTATTATGCTGGATGCCATTCTCAATTATATCTCCGAACCAAAATATTTATTTTCAAGTTTTTTTCTCAGTCGGTTGGGCCATCATTTCCCCCCTGGTGCACACATTCGATCTTTTATATTCGTGTGGTGTTAATGGATGTATGATTTATGAGAAAATGAGATATGCTTTATTTACACATTCATCCATGATCAAATTTTTAAATTGGCTCCACGCTATAGTTTCTTTGCAAACGTGTCTGAGCTCAAATAAAATCAGAATATGAAGATTTCATATTTGGCTTCTGCATAAAGTTACCATTTTTTATATTTTTTATGTTTGCCCAAAATTTTTTTATCATATTCTTGTGATATGCTAATTGCTCAATAAGAACTCCAATATAATGATTTCATCTTTTCTTTTGTGTCAAGTCATTTCTATTATTTTACATTCTTCTTCATTTGCAATAGACCTTAAGTCACCTTAAGCATGAAAATAATACTTTTCCCAACCAGGATTCACACCCTGGATCTTAGGCATTGAAGACAGAAATCTTAACCACTGAGCCACGTATCACCCTGAGGTAGCATTGTAGAAAACTTGGAGTCACAGCATTGTGTGAAAATTGAAATTGACACTATGTTCCATCATGAAGATTTCACCTAACAAAATTGTTTCAATTCTGTATGTTCCAATGTGCATATTGCTAAATAAATCTTTAAATGAAGATTTCAGTTTCAGCATAAAAAAGATAAAAAAAAAAAAAAAAACATTTGTTCCATCCGGGAATTGAACCCCAGACCTTTAGCTTGGGAAACATGTTGAACATGTTGAACTGAGCCATGTTGAAAAGTATTATTTGACTGACCTTCTCACTGGTAAATCACACAAAAAGTTAACATCTTTCTCACTTAATCAAGTTATTATATAAAGAGATATTCAGTAATTTCACACAGCAGCCTAGGTTAAATTTACAAACTAAAATTTTCCAAAAATATGTTTGTCTTAGATGATATCAATACTAATGCGTATAGATAAAAAGAAACAGATATCTATAACTCATCTCTCATTTAAATCTAACAATTTTCTAGTTGATTCTCTGTAGGTGGGTATATAAGGTTAGCATGTAATTATTTATATTGAATATAAGGTGTTTTATATAATGTCCACACACATTTTATATATATTATTTAACTCGAACTCATAAAACAGAAAATTGTTGTAAGGCAAATAATGTCAGTTATTGGAGTGGTGCATATTTTTCTGGAGAAGTCATATGGAAAGTAGTACGTTGGGATGTTAGTTTCATAGGGAGTTAATGTGCTGATATGTTCTCAATGAGTTAACTCATAACAGAAATCAAGATGGCCAAACGCTGGTTGAGAATGTGCTTGATTTCTCTTAAGGGTAGTACATGTCATGTCTGTGCCTTTTCGAAGTGGATGAGTCTTCTGCTAAAATCCAAATGATCCATTGGACACTTTGCCAACAAACTTTGCTTAGCTGACAAGTGTTATGCAAACACCTGCTAAGTAAAGTCTTGCTAATAGTGGGGTGCCTTTAGATTGGGACAATGGAGTGATTTGGCTTACAGAGCCCTGTTTGTCCATTAATGTTTGTCCATTGGTACAGGCCTAACATCCTGACAAAGCACAATAGAGGGCACGTGATTGTATACATGTGGCCACCTGGTGGTCAAGAGAGTAGAGTCAGTACTTGGCACTTTCAGCAAAATACAATAACCATGGTCAGTGTATTTTGGTTGACTTTAGTGAAATAGCTTGCTTGTGTCACAGTTTCTTGGCCACATATCATTTAAGCATAGCCCAAACCTCTGTAAAATTGCCTGTGACCTCTGTGGTTTCATGAATGCTTTAATGCTTATATTTTATCTAAACTAAAATCATTTCATTAATATTTTTCAGGTGATTCGTTTGAAGATGCTTGGCCAGAGGGCGCTTTTCGGCGCCAGTTTCATCTTTATATGGCTTGCAGTGATGTCAGACGCGCAGGCACAGTCAGAACGTGAGTTAGAATTTGTGATTTATTCACGTATATAACATAATCTTGATAAGGAATAAACATGTATTAACAACTCCTTATTAAATGAATAATTTATTATGTAATTGTCACCATATTGTAAATCATGAATATTACATCTGCAAAAAATCAAGAAACAATTGGACAGTAACATCAATACTATGGTGGGTTAGGAAGAGATCTTATCAAAGTTCTTTGCCAGATGTCATGAACAGTCCCATTTTTATATACTATCTTTATATATAAGATTTGTAACAAAGGTATTAACATTTATTTTAATGATCATTTACAGCGTGTCCTGTGGTTGACTGCGTGAAGCAATGTCCGGCCGGCTATAAGTTGGATGCAAACAACTGCACCACATGTGATTGTGTCTGTGCTGAGGTGATGTGTGAAAAAGCCTGCCCGCTTGGTTCGGTCCCAGATAAGAACGGATGTGAGACATGTGACTGTGTCATCCCTCTGCCTGTAAAGAACTGCTCAAAGATAGCATGTGCAATGGAGTGTGCTAATGGGTTCAAGAAGGGATCTGATGGGTGTGATATTTGCGAATGTGCTCCATGCCCTGCTGTGGAGTGTGCCTTGAAATGTGAATATGGCTTAAAAAGAGACAAAAATAGATGTGAAACATGTGAATGCAATGAATGCCCACAGGTAATGTGCATGATGTTTTGTTCCGAAGGATTTGAAAAAGATGAAAAGGGATGTAACATGTGTAAGTGCAAAACACCCGAGCCTACAGTTAAACCGAAGCCAACATGTCCCGAAACAAACTGCAACTCCAGCTGTGAACATGGAAGAAAAAGAGATGAAAACGACTGTGCTACATGTGACTGCAATGAATGCCCACAGGTAATGTGCATGATGTTTTGTCCCGAAGGATTTGAAAAAGATGAAAAGGGATGTAACATGTGTAAGTGCAAAACACCCGAGCCTACAGTTAAACCGAAGCCAACATGTCCCGAAACAAACTGCAACTCCAGCTGTGAACATGGAAGAAAAAGAGATGAAAACGGCTGTGCTACATGTGACTGCAATGAATGCCCACAGGTTATGTGCTTGATGCACTGTGAAAATGGATATAAAAGAGATAAGAATGGATGTCAGACATGTGAATGCAATCAATGTCCACTGGCCATGTGCTTAATGTTTTGTGAATTTGGTTTCAAGAAAGATGAGAATGGATGTGATAAATGTGAATGCAATCAATGTCCACTGGCAACATGCTTGATGTTTTGTGAACATGGATTTGAACAGGATGAGAGAGGGTGTGATATATGTACATGCAAGCCTCCCCCAACCCCAGTATGTGCAAACATATCCTGCAGCATATACTGTGAGTATGGTTTTCAGAAAGACAAGTTGGGATGTGACATGTGTTCATGTAACCCCACACCAGTTTGCCCCAAATTGACATGTGATTTGGAATGCAACAATGGTCTAATGAAGGCTAAAAATGGCTGTGAAATATGTTATTGTCATATATGTCCTGCTATTCAGTGTCCAAAGACATGTGAGAATGGATACATGGCTGATACAAATGGCTGCACAACATGTGAGTGTAAGCCACCTGCCCCTGTGTGTCAACAAGTCAGATGCCGAATGTTTTGTCAATTTGGTTGGCAAAAGGATGAAAATGGTTGTGACATATGCCGGTGTAATCCTCGGCCATTGCCAACGGAAGCTGTAATACTAACAACAGCAGGCCCTGTTTGTGAACAAGTGAAATGTAGGATGTATTGTGAATTTGGTTGGCAACAAGATGAAAATGGCTGTGACATATGTAAATGTAAACTGCCACTGACACCAACAGTGCCTGCGATAGCCGAAACAACAGCTGTAGCCTGTCAACCAGTAAGATGTAGGATGCATTGTGAATTTGGCTGGGAACAAAATGAAGATGGCTGTGACATATGTAAATGTAAACTGCCAATGACACCAATAGTGCCTGCGATAGCAGAAACAACAGCTGTAGTCTGTCGACCAGTAAGATGTAGGATGCATTGTGAATTTGGCTGGGAACAAAATGAAGATGGCTGTGACATATGTAAATGTAAACTGCCAATGACACCAATAGTGCCTGCGATAGCAGAAACAACAGCTGTAGTCTGTCGACCAGTAAGATGTAGGATGCATTGTGAATTTGGTTGGCAACAAAATGAAGATGGCTGTGACATATGTAAATGTAAACTGCCAATGACACCAATAGTGCCTGCGATAGCCGAAACAACAGCTGTAGCCTGTCAACCAGTAAGATGTAGGATGTATTGTGAATTTGGCTGGGAGCAAAATGAAGATGGCTGTGACATTTGTAAATGTAAATCCCAGCCAGCTGGAACAACAGCACCCCCTGTTTGTGAACAAGTGAAATGTAGGATGCATTGTGAATTTGGTTGGCAACAAAATGAAAATGGTTGTGATATATGTAAATGTAAACTTCCGCCAACACCAACAGTGTCTGCGATAGCCGAAACAACAGCTGTAGCCTGTCAACCAGTAAGATGTAGGATGTATTGTGAATTTGGCTGGGAACAAAATGAAGATGGCTGTGACATTTGTAAATGTAAACTCAAACCAATATCAGCAGTGCCTGCGATAGCAGAAACAACAGCTGTAGCCTGTCAACCAGTAAGATGTAGGATGTATTGTGAATTTGGCTGGGAACAAAATGAAGATGGCTGTGACATTTGTAAATGTAAACTGAAACCAACACCAACAGTGCCTGCGATAGCCGAAACAACAGCTGTAGCCTGTCAACCAGTAAGATGTAGGATGTATTGTGAATTTGGCTGGGAACAAAATGAAGATGGCTGTGACATTTGTAAATGTAAACTGAAACCAACACCAACAGTGCCTGCGATAGCCGAAACAACAGCTGTAGCCTGTCAACCAGTAAGATGTAGGATGTATTGTGAATTTGGCTGGGAACAGAATGAAGATGGCTGTGACATTTGTAAATGTAAGTTCCCTAATACAACACCGAAATTGCCAACAACACCACCCTGGTGTCAGCCAGTAAGGTGCAGGATGTATTGTGAATTTGGCTTTCAGACAAATGAACAAGGATGTGAGATTTGTAGATGTAAACCACGTCCCACTCCAACAACCCAACCATGCCAGCCTGTCATGTGCAGAATGGCCTGCCCCAATGGGTGGGAGGTTAATGAACAAGGCTGTGAAATCTGCAAATGCAAGTTTACAACTCAAACTACAAGACCAACCCCTCCTGTCACCACAAAATGTCCTGGGTTTCAATGCTTTATGTACTGTGAGCATGGCTTCAAGAGGAATGCTGAGGGATGTCAGTTATGTGAATGCTTGCCTGCTCCAACCACTCCCAAACCTACATGCAGACCTGTCATGTGTAAAATGAATTGTGAATTTGGATGGGATCAGGATGAGAATGGATGTGATGTATGCAGGTGTAAATCAACACCCACTCCCCCAGCACCAACATGTTCACCAGTTATGTGTATGATGTTCTGTGAACATGGATTTGAAAAGGATGAAAATGGATGTGACATTTGCAGATGTAAACCAGCACCAACATGTTCACCAGTCATGTGTGCAATGTTCTGTGAACATGGATTTGAAAAGGATGAAAATGGATGTGACATTTGCAGATGTAAACTAGCACCAACATGTTCACCAGTCATGTGTGCAATGTTCTGTGAACATGGATTTGAAAAGGATGAAAATGGATGTGACATTTGCAGATGTAAACCAGCACCAACATGTTCACCAGTCATGTGTGCAATGTTCTGTGAACATGGATTTGAAAAGGATGAAAATGGATGTGACATTTGCAGATGCAAGCCAGCACCAACATGTTCACCAATTATGTGTATGATGTTCTGTGAACATGGATTTGAGAAGGATGAAAATGGATGTGACATTTGCAGATGTAAGCTAGCACCAACATGTCCACCGGCTATGTGTGCAATGTTTTGTGAAAATGGATTTGAAAAGGATGAAAATGGATGTGACATTTGTACATGCAAGCCAGCACCAACATGTTCACCAATTATGTGTATGATGTTCTGTGAACATGGGTTTGAAAAGGATGAAAATGGATGTGACATTTGCAGATGCAAGCCAGCACCAACATGTTCACCAATTATGTGTATGATGTTCTGTGAACATGGGTTTGAAAAGGATGAAAATGGATGTGACATTTGTACATGCAAGCCAGCACCAACATGTTCACCAATTATGTGTATGATGTTCTGTGAACATGGGTTTGAAAAGGATGAAAATGGATGTGACATTTGCAGATGCAAGCCAGCACCAACATGTTCACCAATTATGTGTATGATGTTCTGTGAACATGGGTTTGAAAAGGATGAAAATGGATGTGACATTTGCAGATGCAAGCCAGCACCAACATGTTCACCAATTATGTGTATGATGTTCTGTGAACATGGGTTTGAAAAGGATGAAAATGGATGTGACATTTGCAGATGCAAGCCAGCACCAACATGTTCACCAATTATGTGTGCAATGTTCTGTGAACATGGGTTTGAAAAGGATGAAAATGGATGTGACATTTGTAGATGCAAGCCAGCACCAACATGTTCACCGGTTATGTGTATGATGTTCTGTGAGCATGGATTTGAAAAGGATGAAAACGGATGTGACATTTGCAGATGCAAGCCAGCACCAACATGTTCACCCGTGATGTGTGAAATGTATTGTAAACATGGGTTTGAAAAGGATGAAAATGGATGTGACATTTGTGAGTGTCGTGAATGCCCAGCTGTTACATGTAGAGACAAATGTGAATATGGATACAAGAAGGATGAGTATAAGTGTAGCACATGCGACTGTGCAGACCCTCCTGTGTGTCCGGAAATCATGTGCATGATGGAGTGTTCACACGGATTTGTCAAAGATGACTATGGTTGTGATACTTGCCTGTGCAACACCCCACCAGTATGCCCAGAACTCACCTGTGATGAGCAATGTGAGTATGGTTACCAAAAGACTGATGATGGTTGTGACAGCTGTGAGTGCCGAACATGTTCACCGATGATGTGTGACATGCATTGTAAGCACGGCTTCGAACAAGATGACAATGGGTGTGACATTTGTACCTGTAGAGAGTGTTCAGCCATGATGTGCAGGATGGCATGTGAGTTTGGATTCAAGACGGATGAGCATGGCTGTGAGATATGCCAGTGTGCTGATGGTCCGGAGTGCCCAGAGGTGCTCTGTGATGTGATGTGTGAGAACGGTCACAAGAGGGATGATAATGGTTGTGACCTGTGTGAATGCAATGCATGCCCACCTTTCATGTGCCTGATGCAGTGTGAATACGGCATGAAGAAAAACAAAGATGGATGTGAAATATGTGAGTGCCAAGAACCACCATGTCCTGCTGTGGACTGTGTGATGAACTGTGTGAATGGCTTCATAAGAGACAGCCAAGGTTGTAATACATGTGATTGTAAAGAGGAGCCATCGCTGTGCCAGGCTGTGGTGTGCCCCTCAGACTGTGAACACGTCCTCAAGCTGGACGGGACAGGCTGCGCCACCTGTGAATGCATTAGGAAGTGCCCAGCAGTGATGTGTGCTAGATTTTGTGAGAATGGCTTCAGGAAGGACCTCAATGGTTGTGATACATGTGATTGCAAGGAGGAAGAAGCTGTTTGCCCTGAGAGTATGTGCCTCATGTTCTGTGAGCATGGCTTCAAGAAGGACAAGGATGGCTGTGACACCTGTCAGTGTGTCGAGGTCACTCCCACATGTTCTCCTCTTATGTGCATGATGCACTGTGAGTTTGGATTTCAAACAGATGAAGCCGGATGTCCTGTTTGCGCATGTCAGGAACCTCCAAATGTGTGCCCGGAAGTAGATTGCCTCATATCCTGTCCATTTGGACGACGTGTGGACAATAACGGCTGTAACCTCTGTGATTGCAAGGAGAGTGTCTGTGAGGTAAGCATCTTTCCCTCTCAATTTTCACAAACATCTAACAGATAATATTACATCACCTGCATCAGAATTTCTTAGATTAACATTTTAGAACCTACCTCAGAACTTACATAAAACATTACAAAGATGGCCTAATATTTATCCATTCTTAATAACCTCTTTCAATTCACCAAAAGTGCACACCTGTGGCATGATTAGGGCATATGTTATGGTCAGCATGTGTATGTTGTTTGCAGGGAGTCGTGTGTGGCGTAGGAGAAGTGTGCACCACAGAGCAGATTCAGTGCTTGGTCCCTCCTTGCCAGTCTCAGCCTGCCTGTGTTGCAATGCCGGGTAGGTCATCAAATATTATTGCATATATCATTACTTTGTTTAACCAAGGAAAATATAAACTTTTAAGGCTTGGACTCACTGTAGTGAACAGGCTTAGCGGATGAGTTGCGGAGAATTTCAGAGTGGAAAACTTTATGTTCGCTTTTGTGCGCTTTGAATGAACAAATGAGATACGCACAAGTCGAAATAAAGACCAAAGCGAACAGTGCGGATGTACACTGATACAGAACGAAAGTATTCAGGAGAAAACATGCACAGAAAGCGTAGATGAGACGAGACGGATGTATTGCAGACAGAACATGAATGAGAAGCTGACCAATACGGATGTTCATTTTCTGTTCGCATCTTATTCTGACTAACTCTGTTCCTTGTGAATGTATTCTCCATAACTGTTAGTGTTTTCTCTGTACTTTGTTCGCATAAATGCAGGATTTAGTGAATATCAGCAGACACAGTCAGGACACATTCAGGATGAGTCAGGACACATTCGGGATGAGATACAAAGAAAGCATTTGCATTCCAGTTGCAATCAGTATGTGTAACAAAGCCAGTGTGAACTGGCCATCAGAATCTCTTCCGCACAAAATTTTCAACATGTTGAAAAAGTTTTGCAGACCAAAGCGTACATACGCGTACTGTTCCAAACTCTAAATGCATGATTTTGGAATGAGATATGGAGAAAGTGTTTGAATTACGTAGATGTCCAAACTCATTCCGAGGAGCAACATTTTTCACTCTGCTTTCATCCGCTTTGACTGTCCGCTACAGTGAGGCCATGGCTTTAACTTTGGTTTAGGCCCGGGTTTCACTGTAGTGAACAGGACATGCGGATGAAAGCGAAGGGGAAATTTTGGTGTCCGGAATGAGTTTGGAAGTCTACTCAATTTAAACGCTTTCTCCATATCTCTTTCTAAATTCATGCATTTTAGGGCTAGGAGCAGTATGTGTATGTACGCTTTGGTCCGCAATACTTTTTCAACATGTTGACAAATTTGTGCAAAGGAGATGCGAATGGCCAGTTCACACTCTCTTCGTTACACATGCTGATAAGGCCCCGGGCCGTGGTGCAGTTGGTTAGAGCGCCAGCTTATTAGAACCAGCTCCTCTGTGGTGATCCAAAGGTCGTGGGTTCGATCCCGGGTCATGCCGAGATTGAACTCATAATTCAATTACCGATAGGAGCTGAGGCCCATGCCTAAAGGGTTAACCCTTTGTCCTTGTAAATCTGTGACCAGGTGGGTTGTCATGTCAAGGACCTGCGACATGACAATTCATTGAGGCAGCACTATATCTGCTACAAGTAGGTCTCATCACGAAATGACGTGATGTAAAACCTCAAACAAACAAACACATGCTGATATCTCTGACTGTGCTGAATCCTGCATTTTGCGAACAAGGTATGGAGAAAACATGAACAGGTACGGAGAAGACATGAACAAGGAATGGAGTTGCTCAGAATAAGATGCAAACAGGAAATGGACATCTGTATTGATCAGCTTCCTGTTATGTCTGCAATACATCTGTCTTGTCCGTATATATCCGTATTTGTACGTTTTCTGTGCGTACTTTCTCCTGAATACTTTCGTTCTATATCAGTGTTCATCCGGGTTGTTCGCTTTGGTCATGTCCACATGCTTTTTCAACTCGTGCGTATCTCATTCATTCCGTTAAATACACAAAAATCGAATGTGAAATTTTCCACTCCGAAACTCATCCGCTAAGCCTGTTTGCTGCAGTGAGACCAAGCCTTTAATGAAATCTATTTATATACTTAACAAACTCTCCCATTTCCATATTTAAATGACATATTTTTGATTGATTGGATTGTGGTTTTTTTTTCGAAATAAGCTTATATTACCTTAAAATCTTTAACTTCAGTTTGTATGTAAATGATTTGGCTTAATTGATTTGTGACAAGATATTCCATAATTTTCAATTGTTCATTTTATATCAAACAAGAAAGTCTTTTTTTTAAAATAAAGAATTTGTATAGTTTCCTTCGTGAAAATATTTATATTTTCTCATCATTTTGAAGTTGACATAAAACATAGACGTCCTTGACTAGCACGTGCAGTGAGCTACAAGTAAACAATCCACACACACTGAAAACTGATGCTGTTCTCTATGCCATAAATTTCACATTCCGAAGGATATGTAAACGCTTAAAACATTGACTCTAAATATACCTTGCCACATCATCACTAGAAATGGCAGACATTGGGATATAACTTTTTTACTACTCAGAATACATCTACAAATGATATGTGATCGACCTTCTTAGGCTATTTTGATCAAATATTGCCAGTGTCTTTGAAGTGACCCTTCAATGACCTTGAAAATAGAAAGCCTATTTCCACGAAATTATCTACATGTTTTATTATTCTATCATCTACATCTTTCAAATACAAGCTCGTAGAATCCTTATTCATCAAAATCTGTTCATAATTAACAATTTGAGAGCAATTTATAGTTTTGTGGTCAATCTATAAGGGAAAGCAGAGGAAAATACTATAATGCTAAGTTTTTGTGAAATAATATAAAAATGCCAGCTTATTGGGGTCCGTCAATTTCAAGATTTATTATGAAGCTAAGATGATTAAAAATAGCTTAAATCGGTAGAGTTACAAAAGTGACAAATTGACGGACTTTAATTTGACCTCACATTTATTTTTAAGATATTAGATAAATTAAATATTAATCTAATTTCAGAAAATAATCAGCAATAAGTTGCTCTTATCATAATAATACCTAAAAAGGAAGAAATATTCCCTGAAAAATATGAGAAAATTAGTCATGAATAGAAATGATTAAAAATAAATATAATAAAAAATATATTGAATGTAGAGTCAATTGGGTTATAACATTTTGATAATTTTTGAAAAAATGGCATTCTTTGTGGTTGATTTGGTGAATGGAAGACAAACACGGCCAATATTAGATGTCACTGAAAGTGCTCTGCAGGGTGCTTTCTGGACGTCCGCTCCTCCCACTGTTATAAACCTGTTATATGCGCTATGTCACTCATTCTCGCTGATGATGCTCGGTGCATCTTTATTGAAGCTCATGAGAGTGGAAATCGAATGCATCTACACAAATAGCTGATGTATACACATTTGTTCTCATCGTCTCTGATCAATATAGTATAAAGTATGTTATAATAGAGTCTATATTATCACATATATTTATTACTGCTCTAAGAGCTGTAAAAAAGATATATATTTAAAAATGTTGTTGTTGCAGATTTCGACCGGTGCAAGCTGCCTCAGGACACGGGCATGTGCCGAGCGTCTCACAAGAGGTGGTCCTATGATGGCGCCACCTGTGGACAGTTTATTTACGGTGGATGTGGCGGAAACATCAACAACTTCCTGACGAAGACTGAATGTCAGATGGCATGTGAAGGTAAATGCCATCATAACATCCCAACCTTGGTATCGGTAATGCAAAGAAAAGTATTTTTTGACAATAAGAGAACATTCTCTTCCATAAGCTCTCAAGGGGTACATATTTTATAGCAATCAGATATTTTAAATGTCTCAGTGGGATATCTATATCAAAATATTAGATCAAAAGACATGAATATTGTATCATAATATGGTATATTTCATATGAAATCCATTTAAACATAAGAATGATAATTTAAAGCATTCATGAAACGAGGTTTTCAAGCACTTTTTTCTTGCATAATAAAAATGTTTATACCATAAGCTTTGCGATCAAAAGTCATTACCCACCATATTTCCCCAGCATAACTTTCTGTGCCATTTAAGAGAGAATGGGTCTTCTGCTAAAATTCAAATGATCCATTGAACGCTTTGTCAACACACTTTGTTTAGCTGACCAGTGATCTTTTGCAAACACCTGCTTAGTAAAGTCTTGCTAACAGTGGGGCACCTTTCGATTGGGACAATATAGTGATTTGGCTTACAGAGCCTTGTTTGCCCATTAATGTTTGTCCATTGGTACAGGCCTAACACCCGTACAAAAACACAATAGAGGTGACATGCTTGTATACATGTGGCCACCTGGCGGTCAAAAGGGTACAGACAGTACTTGGCACTTTAAGCAAAACACAATAACCATGATCAGTGTATTTTGGTTGATTTTAGTAAGATAACTTGCAGGTATCACAGTTTTGTGGCCACATATCATTTAGGCATACCTCAACCCTCTGTAAAATTGCCTGTGACCTCTGTGGTTTCATGAATGCTTTAATATTCAACATACCAATACAAAAGACAATCTCAGGGGCAATCACAAACCTTTTCACATAGACTTTAATACACTAATATCAAACCACATGAAAAGCAAGAACATGTAAAAGCCGCTTTTTTGAACAAATAAATTACAATAGGCAGAGAGGCACTTAACACTCCTGATGTGTGATATACCTTTATATTTGCAGATATGGAGTCCCCAGTGAGAGTGGAAGTCAGCTTTGTTATGAGTCACAATTATGATAACATTCAGCTTGTCCTCTCCCCATTAAAGAAGTGAGTGTGTGTCCGACAATCCTTACATATATCAGTGATATATCTCTAGATAACATAACACAAGATGTGCCAGGTATTAGAGCTTAAAAGTAAAACAACTGAGACTGATGGGCGACGCTGCAAAGATGCAAAAAGGTACCCTCTGTATTGAGGGTACCCCATGTATTGAGTGTACTCCATGTATTGAGGGTAGCCCATGTATTGAGGGTACCCCATGAATTGAGGGTACCCTCGGTATTGAGGGTACCCCATGTATTGAGTGTACCCATGTATTGAGGGTACCCCATGTATTGAGTGAACCCCATGAATTGATTGTACCCCATGTATTGAGGGTACCCCATGTATTTAGGGTACCCCATGTATTTAGGGTACCCCATGTATTGAGGGTACCCCATGTTTTGAGGGTACCCCATGTTTTGAGGGTACCCCATAATTGACTTGGCTACCCTCAGACAATGAATACAGTGTTATCTAACTCGGAGCCATCCTCAATAAACATGGCAAGCATTTCCTGGTGTTAACCATATTATTTCGTTCTAGAGAGTTGCTGAATAAATTATCAAAGTTGATGAATATTGAGAAGGAGAACATCGCTGACCTTCAGGTAAGCACTACGCTAGATAGTTTCAGTGAGATCAAAGTTGATGAATATTGAGAAGGATATTGTGATATATAGTGATGATATATAGTGATGATATATAGTGATGATATATAGTGATATAGTGATATATAGTAATGATATAGTGATGGTATATTGTGATATAGTGATGATATATTGTGATATAGTGATATATAGTAATGATATAGTGATGATATATTGTGATATAGTGATGATATAGTAATGATATAGTGATGGTATATTGTGATATAGTGATGATATATTGTGATATAGTGATATATAGTAATGATATAGTGATGATATATTGTGATAAAGTGATGATATAGTAATGATATAGTGATGATATATTGTGATATAGTGATGATAAATTGTGATATAGTGATATATAGTAATGATATAGTGATGCTATATAGTAACACAAACCACATGTGCCAATGAAGTCGTAACACTGATAATATTACCCTGAATGATACACTTAACTGGACTTTTTTATCATCCAATCAGATCGACCCTAAGGTTTCCATCTCGAGGCGGAGAAGACAAGCGGAAGTGAGCAGTCAGGAGGTGGACGTGAGTTTTGCTGTGGTAGAGGGAGGCAAAACAACACCCGATCAAGCTGTCTCATACCTCAGTGAAAAGGTAAGAACCTCGCCTGTTTGACTTATTTGAATCCGATTTCCTGTCGCCAGCTTTTCACCTGGCACACATTTTTGTTTCTATGTAGATGTACTTTTCTGGTTTTGCACTTGTACACGATTGTACACTTTCTGTTATGCGCTTATGGTTTTCGGTTGTACATTTCCTTCACATAGTAATCAGAAATTAAAACAAAAACAAAAACAAAAACAAAAACAACAAAAAATGGCACGATATAATGATCACATTTCCTGTAAGGAGAGCGCCCAGTTGTAGGATTCTAGGATTCGGTCAAACCTTTATTGAATCTTTTACACCTTTCTTGACAAGTCTGTATGGCAACATTTCAGATGCGTAACCGATTGATAAAACTCAACTACAATGGTGGGACGCTGGAGGCTGACCCCACGACCTTGACCTTGACCCGCTACTTTGAGAAGGAGCAGGACCCTGAGGACGATGACAAGAACAATGAGAAGATGGTCATGATAATATGTGTGGCAGTAGCTGTCCTTCTTTCTGTCATCTCCATGTGTGTTATAGCTGTGAGTACATAGATTCACTACAATAGATATAAATGTCCACAAAGCGGTGGTCATGGCGTGGCCAGGTTGATAAGAGACCTCCCGTGCTTAAGTTTTGGGGACCTAGTTGAGTCAAGTGCTAAATCTAGATGCTTAATCGAAAAAGGTGGAAAAATGTATCTGATTTTTGCCACTCCTACCAGAATTCTTTGACTGGTCATTAAAGGCCGTGACATATCATTGTGATAAAGCAACAGTGAGAGAGTAGGGCATTGAGTCCCAGTGACATGCTTCCATCTGATCAGATACAACCTAAATAACAAGGAATAGGTCGTTATTACATTAAAATAATTTATTGCTGGTTTGTTTTTCTGGATGATTTATTATTACATATAGGGATAATTTCTATCCTTTGAAACTGAATTTTGCAAACGTTGTCAGTAATGTAAAATCCTGTGATATCAGTTGTGAAATTATTTCATCAGTATCAGTATGCTAATTTAACTCTTTGGTTTGTACGTATATGTATCAGTACTCTATATTGTTATCAGTTATTTCCATCTATTTTTCTTTTGAAGTATTACATGTGCACTAAAGGAGGTAGAAGCCAAAAATATGAACTGGAACGCACGGCAACATCAAACGTGTACGTGACACCTAGTAGCAAGGTAAACGCATTAAGTTGTAAAAATAAACATAATCAAAACGGATAAAAACCTATTACAACTCACAGAATCATTACAGTCTATGTTGTGCATACAATGATACCACTTCTCCTCTAAATGTTCCTTTCATTTCTGATATTCCTTTTTGTGAATTGTGTAACATTCCCAATTGGGATATTTTATCTAGTTTGAAATTTTGATGCATTGAATAATGTAACTCGATTATGTAATAAATACTGATCAAATTATGTGTAAAATGCCTAACTGAGGTGTAAATGTTTTTCAGGAAAATGGTTTTTTCAACAAAGGCTATGAGCCATCAATAGCAGTAATGGTGAACGAAGACAGTAAAGTTCCACTGGCGTGAGAGAAACACAAGTCAGCCAGATCATCTGCACGCTTTATTATTATGGTGGAATAATGGAATGATACATATCAAGTTATTTAGTCTTCAGGACAAAAAGGTTGTCTTTCATAATAGATGGTGTCACAGTTTCAAAATCTCGCGGGACTGAGATCTGGTTGTGGTTGCCTTGACAACATAATGTGACGCCGAGAACATTTGCAATGATATACAGGCTCAAGTGATCACGGGAAGATACAATAATGAATATTGCATTGATGTATATGAGTCTATTTGACCGCAACAGATTAGAAATAAGGATTTTTTTATGTAAATATGTGTATTGTAAAATAAATTTGTTGAAGATGTCCAGTGGGAAATGACAACGGGTCTGTATACGGTGTTTGCATTTTTGCTCTGCATTAAAGATTGTACGTGAAAATAAAAATAAATACATTCTAAATTGTTAGGGCAATTTCATTACTTTTGAGGGCGGACGCTTGTCAAACAAATGTTGGGCTAAACTTTGTAATGACATATATGATTTTAAAATATTGCATACCCGATGTATTTCCTTTTTCAATGTTTACGGAAGTACTGAGGCATCGATTGAATGTCCTAGCACCAAGGGACATTTACATTGCAGCATGAAATGCATTGGACAGAAAACAGCCAGGGATCCCTCATTTAGGGCAGAACATATCCAGAATTCCCACAACAAGGACAGAAAACAGCCAGGGATCCCTCATTTAGGGCAGAACATATCCAGAATTCCCACAACAAGGACAGAAAACAGCCAGGGATCCCTCATTTAGGGCAGAACATATCCAGAATTCCCACAATAAGGACAGGAAACAGCCAGGGTTCCCTAAATTAGGACAGAAAACAGGCAAGATTTACTCAATTAGGACAGAAAACAGGCAAAGTTCCGTAAATTAGCACATATGCTAGCCAAGGTTCCGTAAATTAGGACATATGCTAGCCATGGTTCCGTAAATTAGGACATATGATAGCCAAGGTTCCATAAATTAGGACATATGATAGCCAAGGTTCTGTAAATTAGGACATACGATAGCCCAGGTTCCCTACATTAGGACGTGCTTGTCTTTGTGTCAGCCAGGTGTGAGACAGATACTTATGATTGTGATCTGTATTTGAAAAAGGTGAAAACATTAATACTGTATATACCTTTGTAATAATTTTTTTATTTCCTTTATTCCTCACACTTATTAAGGTAGAAACTGTGATATGACATACATATATTTTTTGTTGTAAATGAATGTTTAGTTGTAATAAAGTGCTTAATGTCTAATATATAATTGGACTTTTGGTATTACCTATTTTGCGGCTTAAATTATTACATGAAATATTTCATCATAAAATAATGTCACTTCCAAGATGGCGTTCTGGGAGAAAACGAATTCTAATTCAGCGAAAGCAACTTGAATATATAAAAAAATGATTTATAGAATATTATGGAATTCGAATATTTTTTAACTATTCAAACCTTAGCGTTAATATGAAAATTATTGTTGAATACATTTTTAGCGTTTTAGCTTTGAGTGCTGGGTCGTCGAAACCTCAGAGGAGTGAGAAGAGTTATTCCAAAGCAGAAATGTTTCCTTTTCAATCAATAAGCTCCAGCTCAAATGGATATTTCTTCCACATAATAAACACAAATTGGAGGTTCTTTTAGAATCTCCTATTCTAACAAGGTGCTACTATGCTAATTAGGCCATGTGATTGGAATAAAAAGCGACATTTTTACCGCTAAAATCTATCAGACATGTGGATCATATGGATCATGTGGATAAAGTCAAAATCCCACTCTGATTTAAACAGAAATCTCATCAACTGTGTAAAGATTTAGATCAGGATTTTAATGTTTTATGCAGTAGCAGTATAATTCTACTGTTTTGCTTAGTCTGTTTGGCAGAGGCATTCTCACAGACGCGGCAACCATCCTGAACTGACAAGGTCCTGACAAAAATAACAAGTGTTGATTTAAAAAAATCAAGCTCACGTAAGTTTGCAAAATCCCCAAATCCTTGGGCAAATCCAAGGAAATGTTCTTACTCTACTCCGCACTCACAAATCACTTCTGAACAAAAGCGCCATCTGACGGTGACAGCAGATAAAATTTTCCAAAAACATGGCCGCCATGGACCGATAATCGGGGTAGGCTCCATAGACTTACGGCTTAATCATCTTGAAACCTCGAACATCTAGCCCTAAAGGCAAAACAAACGCGAGTGAAAAACAATAGTTCTTTTTACCTCAATTCCAGATATTGCAAGCTGTAACGGGTACTTTTGGCTCCATCCATCCCATTTAGCTAGTGCTTCATGACTGGTTATCAAAGGCCGTACTGTATGCTATTAAATCTATATGATAATGCAAATGAAAACTCCTAAATCACTCTTCGTTAATACAAATTAAATCAAATGAAAAAAAATGTATTGCAAATTACTTATAAAGGGTCCTGCATTGAATCCTGCCAACTCTGCCAGAGGTTGATAGATGATACCTACTGCCCGTGCGTGATGCTGCCACCTGGTGTGATAAAATCAGCCTTTTTAGAGGGCTTCCACCCATATGGAATCTGAAAAGTGAAAATATGGTGTGATCTCCCTTCTATCATATACAACTAAAGGGATGAAAATGATGAGATCATTTTTAATCAGTGGGATATTTCTGTCATGTGTCATCCAAGTTTCAGATCTCGTGTATTAAACAAGCTATTGTATGCTAATATATACTTCCTCTGTACATCCTAAACATTTATATATTTTTTACATTCATCTGTTTTGATTTGCTGAATATCAGCTGCTTCATTTCCTTTAATACCTAAACGACCCAGAAAATTGGGCCCAGATCAATGAATAATATAGTATTATGGGAGCTTGGTAGGTAAAAACAGAAAAAAAATTGTTTAGCAAAGAATGCCGAATCTTTTATTAAATTAATTACACATACTACTAACACATACTGCTAAATAATATCAATTCTTTGCCACATATATAAATCCATGTTTTTCCGGTCGCTTTAATGTTTTTTTAGCATATGTGGAGGATCATATATTACATAGATTTTGTTCCTTTCATGTGTAGCTTTAGTGGAGATATAGTTTCCTTTTTGTCAAAGAAAGATTTGTTATTTGATCATGAGTCACACACAGACGTCTGTCCCAGAGACCTGTCCTCATGATGTGAGTGATGCATTAATATATAAGGATTTTTAATGTCAATACAGGGATTTGACCTGAACTAGGGATATATGTAAGGGGTTTATCATTTAATTAATTTGAAGTCTCAATACATCAAAAGCCTGTATATTTCAGGCGAGATAAATACTGGAGAGTTTTAAAGGTTAAGAGTAACGTGTACGGTTGTGATAGTTATTCGCTCTAGACTTTCAATTGGTAATGTTACAGCCTGTGAGCAAGTTCCGGGTCTATTGAGTAACAGCAATATGTGTAATAGTGGGTGTGGTCTCTACTGTCAGCAAATGAGGTAGTATTTGACTCCCTATTAAGTATACTCCTCTCAAATATTTCAAAATCTCAACTGGGCAATGGAATTGACAGTAATCATTTTCATTCTGTTGCAAATGTATTTTTGATAACTTTAATGTTGTGTTTATACTGGCCATCAAATTCTATCCAGCTTTTCAGCTACCAATTCTATCTATTTTCCATCTGAGATATACAGGCTCTAGTTGTATTGAGACTTTTAATAATTATTATACAAGTGTTTGCTTTAGATTCTTAAAAAGAACTTTAATGCAGATTCTAACTTGTTGCAGTCACTTTAATTTTTGTATCTGGACAAATATTAAAATATTAGTCATTACTTGGATATTATTTCAATTTGTTGAAGGGCAAACACCAATTTTGTTTTAGAGATAGATCTATATAAATATATATATATATTTATACAAAGCGTGCTAGTGAAATTTTAATAGTAAATCTTTTCCCAAGGTCACACTAATATTTCTAACCTGAGATAATGCATGAGTGTTTGCATTAGATTTGCTGCACTTGATTTTTGTTTTTCAGTCACAACAATTCTCGCTATATCAGCAACTGTTATATCTAATATGAATTTATGCAACCACCAAATATTAGGTAGTTGTTCTTCCAACAATGCTTGCGTTAAAAGGGTCTATATACCGATAACGTTATAAAATCATAAAGCATGTGCAGTAGGTACTAGATGGATGGTGATGGCTGTTTGGTAGCATTGGTAGGATATCTGTGAATATTTGATGTTATTCTATGATCACTGTGTATTCTGTGCTGTGATTGGTCAATTCCTGGTCACATGAGCTTCTCTAAATTGTTTTATTGACCAGATGCATTATATTGCACGTCAATATACTTTCCACTGCACTGATGGGGAATTCCATGGCGGGAAATGTTGGGGAAGCCCTATAATGACGTCACCAGCTTGCTCTGAGTGACCTGCAGACTGGGAAGCAGACGACAGCAATCAAGTTGATACAGACAAACTCGTCCCTTTCAGTTCTCACTTTTAGAATTAAACCAACAATGGCAGTAATTAACACAGTGATCATAGAATAAAACAAATATGTACCTGGGTGTCGTGCAATATGACTTTTTATGGACCTTCGGAAAGTTATATTGCACTAGGCTGCGCCTCGTGCAATATAACTTTCCAAAGGTCCATAAAAAGTCATATTGCACTCCACCCAGGTCCATATTCGAGGAGTCAATTTGGACTATATCAGGCCCTAAGGTCTTGTAAAACCCACCCAGTGCTCAATCTGAACATCTCCATATCACCCATTTCATGGTCACACCTCGCTTAGAGTATAAGGGCCATTAGTTCCACTCCCAGCTTTTACCCTGAATATCGATGCTCTGGACCCCCTATTAGAGTCTCATAATTTGCTACTTCACCTCTTGGAAGACCTGACATATTTTATAGCATTCTATGTCAGGGTAAAAGGGATATATCCATTTTAACAAGGTATTTATTCATTTACTTGACGTTATGCTTTCACTATATTCAATGACTAATTACTATAAAAAGGACTTAATACTTGTGTGCCTAGGGCCATCAAGTCAGTGAGGGAGCACTATATCTACTACAAGTAGGTCTCGTCATGAAGTGTATGAAATAATGCTAAAAGTGACGTAAAACACCATATAAAAAGCAAGCTAGAAAAGGCAATTGTGGATTGAATGACATTTTCTCTGGTCTACATCTGAGCAGCTGACCGAGGAATTCATACTCAATCCAGGAGTAAGGAAATAACTGTCATAGCTCAAAACTCACTCCAAGATAGCTGGATAGTTAGACCTATTCATTTAAAGCAGTAACTGCATGTGAGGGCTTCCTAGGGATAGGATAATTGCAAAAGGAATATCAAGAGAAATGTGGAAAATGACACATCCTAAGGGCAGATGGGTACTCTTTAATTCTTCCACTGAATGAGGTACAAAGTAGTAAAGTAGATGGTGCAAGGCAGAAACATTTCATCGAACTTATGAGGAGTACTTCTGAACATAATTTTAATTCTCCTTAACATTATGCAGAACAAGTACAAACTATATTTTGAGATGTTGACTATCTTTTTAACAGCTCAAAGACACAAAAGAGGCGTAAATAGATAAGGTATTTCTGTTTTGAAGGATTAATACATATTATTATAAATGGAAACATTATCTTGTTGTCTTTTCTTTACTAAACCATTAGCCAGTAGTCACTCTATTAGGCCTAATCATCGCCCAATAACAAGATGTCATTCCACTGCTTTTATGACAAAATTGTAAACATCTGTAAGTTTCATCGACAAATCTCAAGCACAGTTCAACTACAGATATTGCCCTATTTAGTTTAAATAGAGGAAATTTTGATTACTGCCCTTTATTTTGAAATACTTAATGTCAACTAATATAATAATGTCAACATTTGTAATGATTTGAATTTTGTGTGTACAAAAAGACATTTTACTAAAGTTATAAGACCTTTTTCAAAGTTCTGTCCATTTAAACTAAAAAGCAGAATTCTAACTGATGTATATACCTATATGATGGAGATAAATAATAATAATAATAACGATTTATATAGCGCTATATCAGACTGGGTCTGCTCTAAGCGCTTCATTAAGATAGTGCTTTTTAAATAAAAATGTCTTGAGTTTTTTCTTGAAGGTTTCTATAGTTTTACAATTTTTCACTTCAAGGGGCAGGGCATTCCAGATCCTAGGCGCATATACCATGAAAGCCCTGTCGCCATAGGATTTCATATTAGTTATAGGTATTATGTATTCATTCTTATCATTAGATCGCAGTCCCATGCCCAACTGTTTATATTCTAATAAATCTGACAGATATTTTGGGGCAAAGCCATTTTGCACCTTCCATGTTAATAGAGCTATTTTGAAATCAATTCTAGCCTTCACAGGCAACCAATGAAGTTCTATTAGTTTCTGTGTGATATGATCTCTCTTTTTGAGTTTCCCCACTACCCTGGCTGCAGCGTTTTGTAATTTTTGTAGTTTAGCTAATTCACATCCTGGTAACCCAGCAAGAAGAGCATTTCCATAGTCAAGGGTAGAGGTAACAAAAGCATGGGCAAGGGTGTTGGCAGTTTTTTCATCTAGACAATTTCTTACCCTAGATAAATTTTTTACATGGAAGAACCCATTCTTACACATTTTTTTGATTTGTGATTTCATTGATAGTTCTTGATCTAGAATAACCCCTAGATCCTTAACAGCCTTTGATCTAGGAATTTTAGTTTCCCCTACTTGAACTTCTTCTGGTACACTTTTCTTTCTGAAATCACAGCTTTTACCACATAAAAGCATTTCTGTCTTTCCATCATTTAACTTCATCTTATTCTCTATTAAAAATTTTTTAACCTCTATAATACACCTTTCCATCTCTATGCAAGACCTATTTCTAGTTTCTTCAGTTTTAGGGTCAATGGTGATGTACAGTTGTGTATCATCAGCATAGATATGATGTTTAAGATCATAATTACCAATGATATCTGACAAAGGCTCCATATAGGCAGTGAAAAGTAAAGGTCCTAGAACCGAGCCTTGCGGGACGCCATATTTAATGTTTAGGTTTTCCGATCTTTTACCATCAATTGTGACACACTGTTTTCTATTAGATAAGTATGATCTGAACCATTTAAGAGCAATTCCTGTGATCCCACATCTTTTTTCCAATCTATTCAATAATAGGTCATGATCGATAGTGTCAAAAGCTGCTGATAAGTCCAGCAGTACCAGCATTACCGTTTTACCATTATCAATATCCATTAATATGTCATTCTGAACTTTAAGCAGTGCAGTTTCAGTACTGTGGAATTCCTTATATGCTGATTGAAATAGCCCTTGAATTTCATTTCTAACCAAATGACCTACAAACTGTGTAGCCACAGCCCTTTCTATTAATTTTGATAGATAGGCCAGGTTAGAGACTGGTCTATAATTTTTCTTTATCAGTTCAAGGCCCAATTTCTTAATTAAAGGTCTAATAATAGCCATCTTTAGGTCATCCGGTACATTTCCTAGTGATATTGACTTATTTATGATAGCCTTAATTAAGGGTAATAGACTTCCCAAACATTCATTGAGTAGCCATGTTGGAATGGGATCTAATTCACATGACTTCTTTGCGGATTCTTTAATTATTTTTCTGACATCAGAGTCACTTAATAATGTAAACTTTTCTAACTGTGTACTGAATTTGACTTCCTCAGTATGTTGTTCTATATTTTTGTCATTTTTGTCCATAGATTCCCTGAGGTTAGTAATTTTATCCAGGAAAAAATTATTAAATTCAGCGGCTAACTCCTTCTTGTCATTGTGTCTGGGGAATGGAGAGTCCTCTTTAGTGTGTAATAATTTATTTAATATTCTAAATAATTTTTTTGGATCAGATTTATTTGAATTTATTATTCCCGAATAATAGTCGTTTTTCGAGTTCTTAATGATATTATTATATTTGTTCCTCTGTATTTTAAATTGTATCTGATCTGAGGAGAGGCCAGTTTTATCATGTTTCCTTTCAAGTCTTCTTTTCTTTCTTTTTTCAGTCCTTACATCCTCAGATAACCATGGTGCCGGTTTCCTAATATTTAAGGTCTTCTCTACATTAGGAGCATGTTTGTCAAGTACCATTGTCAATTTGTTATATTTATCAAGTAATTTATTTAGATCTGCATCTTGATAAGATTGACTATCGTTAAACATTTCCTCAATGTCCCTTTTAAATTCATCTATGTTCATTTTTTTGTAATTTCTATATGATATAGTTTTTTTGTTATTGACTTTAGTCTGCAGGTTTAAGGTAAGTCTTAAGATATTGTGATCTGATATTTTTTCATCAACTATATGTTCCTTAATTACATTACTATGTATGCCTGTTATTAATAAGTCTAGCGTATTTCCCATAATATGAGTTGGTTCTGTCACATGATTATGCAAATTATACAGATCTAGGACTTCATTGAATTTTATTACATTAGGTCTCTCAGGTCTATTCATGTGAAAGTTATAGTCACCTACTAATATAACTTCATGTGTATATGTGCTATAATAAGATAGTAGTTCACTAAATTCTTCAAAAAATTCTGTGTAAGTATATTTGTTTTTATCAGACGGCTCAGGTCTGTATATTGTGATAATAGTGCATATTTTATTTTTAGTTTTAATATTTATTTCCATCATTTCCATTGTCGATAGTTAATGTGTGTGATTAATTTTCTTTATGTCTATTTCAGGTCTATAGATAATCGCCAGACCACCACCAGACCTTAGGACACGCGGCACATGTTCAATATCATAATTGTTACCTTTAATATCACCTCTAATGATTTGTTCATTTATTTCATTAATCCAAGTTTCAGTTATGAAGAAAAGATCAACCTTATTTTCATTTATATATAAATTTATCAGTTCAGTCTTGTTACCCAGACTTTGAACATTGGCTGTTGCAATAATTAGATCTTTGTTCATCTTAATATGTTTATCATATTTAAGTTTACGTTTTGTATGTCTATTCGTTTTGTTATGTATTAAGTTTCTATTAAAGTTAGTTTTATTCATATTCTCCTGAGCATTAAGACAACTTTCAAATACGAATCCAGTCAGTGACCCTGTGACGTCATTATGTAGGGAGTTCCCTTCACCCCCAGCAGATTGCCCCCCACGTCGACCAATCAGATTAAGGGAGGGCGGAGCTAATGTCCGATCGCTTCGCGACTTTGTCAGAGAATTAACAATACAAGGGCTGTATACATTTCGACCAGAGTCATGTGTTACTATTTTGTTGTTGTCGGAAAGATATTCAAATCGATTTGAAATCGCAAGTTCCTTTAACGGCGCTGAAAAACCTGTTCCACACTCACGGACCATCCTGAGGTGGGCGTGTCTATTTCGATCACGTGCCAAGGATGAGGCATATGATTGATTACAGTGTTTCTTTATGTTTAGTATGTTAGAGTTATTACCGAGATACTTTTCATTAAGAGTGTCCGATTGGGGAAGTCCTTTAGCCCTAGCTATGTATTTAATAGGATCATTACTTCTTAATATTTTATTTGAAGATGATGTGCTACCACTGCATACATTGCGATTGGGATTAATCCATTTTTGATTTTTTGAGATATTCAAAACTTCAGCATATGTGGGCTTTGAAAATTCTGATAGTTTATTTACTATTTCATTTGATTGACTGCGGGGGCATGGAGTTAAGGAAGCCTTCGTTTCAGTGTGCTTAAAATAATTGTTTTTTATTAAAAACCTCGTTCTCTTCAAGCAATAAATACATTTGTTACATGGATTACCTTGTTCAATATGAGCATGCAAATCAGTTTTATCATGCAAACCACAATTTGCTAAATCAGTTTTACCATGCAAATGATTCCATCATTTATAAGTTTACAACATTTTTGAGTATTATCACAGCTTGTTGTCTCCGTTATATTGTCATAAATATCACATTTTTTAAAGTCATTTTTTCCACTGTAGATTTCATCATTTATATATTTAAAACATTGTCCAGCATTAAAACCTGTTAGTTTCTTATCATTAATTGCACCTTTTCTCCTAATATTTGTTACATTATCACAGTTTTTTTGAGTTCTGCCACTTAGTTGCACAATACCAATTTTATGGTGTACATGTGCATGATTATGTTTATCAAAATTACTTATATTTTCATTATAATTCCCTGAAAGGCCAGCATTAAGCAAAATACCAATAGGATAATTATTAATACCATAAGGGCCAGCACATTGCAATTCACCCTTAGGATTACTTTTTATCTTATCCAAATGTTTACCAGAAATAACATTCTTTAAATTTTTTCCAAATAGATTTGGTAATGTCGACTTACAGGACTTACATGATATTGAATGATTGTAATACCCATATGAACAATTATTGATATAACTTTTATGCTTACTATCATAGTAATTGCCACTAAGGTCAGCACAATGCAAAACACCTTTGGAATTACTATTAATACCTGTAGGGCCAGCACGTTGCAAAACACCCTCAGGATTACAGTTACTCTTTCCCGAACAATTTTCTAATGTGATACCTGTTAATTTAGTTTTACAGAGGTTTCCAAAATAGTGTGTGATCCTTCATGTGATTTTGAGTTTTTTTTTAAATTACCAAAATTTTTTTCTTTGTTACTTAAGTGGAATGTAGGGCCAGCACAATGCAAATCACCCATACATATGCGGGACTTTGAATGTTTATAAATATTAAAACAAGATTGACTATGAGATCGATTTTTTGACTTAGAGAGATTGTGTAGCTGTAAATTTTTATCTGAAATTTTGTTTGAGTCTTGAAATAGGTTTCCTGAAAAATTACATTTTAATTTGGCTTTAAAAAATTCTCCTAAAACAGGCTTTCCGCCCATGCCCCCCGGAACACATCATCTTTCAGTTTTCCTTTTCTTACCAGAATATGAGTGTATAAACCTGCAATTTGTGCCAAAATGACATTCGCCATACATCGAAAAATTGTGACATAGGTTTTTACTATTTTCCATGGATCTCTCCATGGGTCTCTCAATATCAAAACAATCATAAATATCAAGTCCCTTTAAGGCTGCATCAATACCCGCCATTGCATTAGATTTTGACAAAGTTGAACTGAACTGGTGTGTTTACGACCCTTTCAGCAACTATGGCCATATCAGGTCGACTTTCGAGCCTTTTACCCAGTGTGAAAGTAACACTGCCGACAGTGGGAGTCGAACCCACCACCTCCCGTCCTCCACTTATTTAACCAACAAAGGCACAGATCCTACACTCTACCAACTGTGCTAGTGGGGTCGGTGTTTGACAAAGTTGAGCCACTAATAAGTAAGCCTTGTGACTCAATGGGGGCTGAGGTACCTTCAAATGTATTCCATTTAATTTTACTTATTTTGGCCATACTCATCTGCTTTATTGCCTTTATGGTAACACCTGATTTCCCTATTACAAGCCCCATTTTGTCACTTGGGAGTTCTCTAAGTACATGTGCATATGGATGTCTCAGAGAGCACTCTAGAGCATTTTTTATAACACCTAGTTCACTGTCCGAGTCACTAATCTCAACACTTATAGCAGGTTTGTCAGATATCTCTGAGGTGACCTTGGGAAAGTCCTGAAGGTCAACCATTTTGTCAATGACTATTTTAGTTGCTATTTGCTCAAAAAAGCGATGAGCACCCTGATCGGTCAATGTGAATGAGTCATTTATCATGTAATCAGCTCTGAGACAATTGTCAAATAAATCCATAGTATTTACAAAAGTAGTATTTTTATGTTTTCCTAGATTTCTCAATTTTGCATTTAAAATGGCCTGATCCCCATGGAAGGAATCAAAAGGCAGTAGGGTACAAACCACTAATTTTGCATGTGTTGACTCTTGTAATTTAACAATAATACTTCTAATGCATGTACTAATCTCATCTACTGTGGCGCTCCTACTGGAGCTACACATATCACCCGCTCCTAGCATGCAAATAATTGCATGGAAGTCGCGAAGGCTTTTAAAGCAGTTTTCATCATCCATACCTTTTTTGAATTCAAAAATTGTCCCTGATCTGATAGATGGCACCACTTCAAAATCATTACAATCACTCATTTCAGCAATGCGCCTGCTGTTACATTCGTCAGTTAGAATAAGAACTTTAGGTTTGACATCAATCTTGGGTTGATTCCTGTTTAACTCGGGTGTACCCGGTTTGCCCAATAGAGCCAGGTCGGCATTAGTTTTCCTCTCAAAATTCAGCTTTTCATGAAGTAACAAAATTTCTCTTTCTTTAACAGTAATTAAATCTGTAAGTTCAATATTCTTATCCTTAGCAAAATCTAATTTTGCTACACATTCACGTTCACATTTTTCTTTAATAATAGTCAGTTCATCAATAGTCTCTTTTTGAGCAATAATGTTCACCTTTAGTTCTTCAATTTCATGCTTCAATCTGTCATTAACCCTCGTTGTGTTCTTTCTGGCCGCAGTGCCTTTATGTTTGCCCATAAGAGGTGCGTCATCTTCGTTAAAAGTTGCGTCATCTTCCATCGGCTCAGTGCCGCCAGTAGCCATAACTTGGGTAGATACTTGAAAAACTGTAAAATATATGTGCACAAAATGCGATAGAATTGAAATTTTCCAATATACTTATGAAGTGAGTACACCAGGAGATAATATTCTTTTTATTTTACCAGATAGGAAGAAAATATTTATGTACTCTCAATATATTTCAGTTCAGCAAGATACCATTAATGTTCACCAAGATATAGTTAATAATCTCAAATGTACAGTAAGTTTTTAATAACAAAGTCACCAATGTAACCAGTGTTCACCAGAGCCAAAAAATATAGTCTAACCGATATCACTCACCCGAGATGATATATGGGCTTTGACTATGAGAATATTTTCTAGAAAAAATATTCCAAAAATTTTGCCACAGATAGAGATTCACCAAAACAATATAGTCTCACAGATATCACTCACCCGAGATGATATATTTGCTTTGACTATGAGAATATTTTCTAGAAAAAATATTCCAGTAATTTTTCCACAGAAACCAGTAGATGCGTCAGTAAACGCCCAAAGAATAGCACCAAAGAACAATATACACAGACTTTTGAGCTGCACGTTTGGCAGATATATTATTTCAATATAATAGAAAATTCTTTACCTTAGAGAAAACTGTTGTAGATTTCTAAATCCAGTCGCAAGGATTTCCAGTAATAAAATGCTAATAACTGCTTGCAATAAAATGTTAGTATAATTATGTTAAAAACCGATTAAAACCACGAAGCACGTTGTCTATAGCACGTTGTTTACTGGCGTCGGAGGACTTCTGGGTGCGACTGACTGTACCCAGTTATTCACGTGTATATATACCCTAGCGCTTGACACTAAACCCGAGGTGTTCAGCTCAGATAGCCTGGTCCAGAAAATAACTTTAGCCAATGAGAAATCTTTTTACCTCAGAATAGTATACCTGTGTGTAGGTAATTATTATGTAATCTCTGGATTCGCCCTTTGAGATATCAACTATGTTATCAGCTGACCGCACTGACGCTATTCAAATGCGGGTCCTTTGTTTCCAAAATAGAAAAAGCGGGAAAAATAATATACGCAGTAGTACTGACCCAAAAAATATCAAAATAAATAAAGAAACTTATTTTGTAAACACAAATTATATAATTTGCACGAGTAGAATAATTTCCCGGCAGTATGTTATATAACTCAAAAATAGTCGCCTCATATAAGGTTTATACGCACGTGGTATATATACGCTTATATATACAGATCCAACGATGGCTGTTGAGTCTATTTGTTGTTTCGCTGATGAAATGTTCCTACGTTGGTTGAATTTGTATATTTTCCTTGTACGTGTTAATCCCGAAGAATATTGTTAATATCCGTCAAGATAGGGTAAAGAAAAATATTATTTATGGGTCAGTTATGCGATTTTATATTCCAGGAAACGGAGCTCCTAGAAAACACGTCCACCCGCACCGCCGCCCGCATACATTTATATAGGTATAGGTATAATCCTTATTTTCATTAAAGTGTGATCATATGTTGATCATAAAGCATAGTATTCACTACACAATGATATCATTGCAAGGTTTGGTTTGAGCTATCATATTTATGCAGATGATACCCAAATCTATATCTCCATGGATCATATGAGTAGACACGTTTACACATTGCCTTAAAATGTATTGACGAGCTCATGTCCTTTCTGATAGCTGATACAATGAAGATAAATGATGGCAAAACTGAGATGCTGATCTGTGCTGACAAATACAGATCAGTTGTTTAGAGACATCAGTAACATCAGAATTGGAGACATTTACTGACATTTTACCCAATCAGTCAGTAGTTGATCAAGGTATCACTCTTGACTCAAACGTGGACATGAAGGCCCAAATTGTGAAAAATGTTCAAAAGAACACATCAGGAACATTGATGGCATCAGAATGTCTTGATGACAGAGGACCTTACTCATGCTTTTGTCACCTCTACCTTTTACTATGGCAATGGTCTCCCGGCTGGTCTCCCTGTTTCAAATATTACAAAGCTGCAATACCTGCAGTACGTGCAGTAGGCAGGATCAGGAATTATGATCACATATCTTAGAAGCTGAGAGGACTACCCTAGTTCCCAGTGTGTGCTAGGTTATATTCCTCTTTACCAAGAAGCTCTGAGTGAGAAGGCACCTGTTTTACCTCCACCACATTAGGCCGAATTTAAGGGTCCTTAGGTCAAATGACAGCACTTACATTGTAGTCCCCAAAACTCACCTGAAGACAGAAGGGGATCTGGCATTTTCTGGTATTGCCCCGAGGCTCTGGAATTCCTATTTCTAATGTTATTTGGAGTATTTCCTAATAGTATTTCAGCTGGTCTTCAAGACTTGATTGAAGACAAACCTATTGAGGAAGAACTTCCTAGACAAAGTGCCATGAAGACATTGTCTAGTTTCAGCCATATTTAAATCTTATTATCTTTATTACTAATCAAATTTAATCTTAATGAAAAGAAATTCTCTCCTGTAGTATTAAGGCATTTAAACCACTGAAATTGGTTGTATAGATAACCTTATTTATCTTAATATGCAAAATCTTGACTAGTCATAGTAGACTTTAGAGTGTTTAACAATTTGTTTATAAATATAATGTATCTCATACTCAGATAAGAAGTTCATGAGATCTACTTAATTATGAGGATCAAAGCAAATATTGTCATCTTTATAGTGATTTATGTTTCTTTCGTGCACACACCTCCTGAGGAGTATTGCTTTCCTCGTCTTAGGATATTATGTTTTTAGAGTGTCTGTTATAGTTAGTAATGTCAGCTCAGTAACGTAACTGCTGCAATAATTAGGTTAATATTTTGCGTGTGCGTGTGCCAGCCATTCTTGGTTATTAATTATGAGATTAATGGATGCTTGTCCACAGACTAGGTAGGTATGCATTACCTGTCTGCAGGTGTGCATTACATTGTAAAGTTGTTTCAATAAAACAAATCAAATTTATTTCATTAGATACAACACGAGACCAGGTCAACTAGCACCGTTGATAGAGTAAAGGATTTGTGCCTTGGTTAGAAAAATGGAAGACACAAGGTCGTGGGTTCGACTCTTACTGCTGGAAGTGTCACTTTCACATGGTTAAAATGGGTCAAACGAGATGGCACCCCCGGACGAGTCTTCACAGCAATGCTGGTGGCGCCATAGTGGACATGCCAACTGTAGAGCCTTGTGATGCTCTCACATCACATGCATGTAATCACGCAGGCAGTGTAATCAGGCAGGCAGTGTAATCATGCAGGCAGTGTAATCAGGCAGGCAGTGTAATCAGGCAGGCAGTGTAATCAGGCAGGCAGTGTAATCAGGCAGGCAGTGTAATCAGGCAGGCAGTGTAATCATGCAGGCAGTGTAATCAGGCAGGCAGTGTAATCAGGCAGGCAGTGTAATCAGGCAGGCAGTGTAATCAGGCAGGCAGTGTAATCAGGCAGGCAGTGTAATCAGGCAGGCAGTGTAATCAGGCAGGCAGTGTAATCACGCAGGCAGTGTAATCAGGCAGGCAGTGTAATCATGCAGGCAGTGTAATCAGGCAGGCAGTGTAATCACGCAGGCAGTGTAATCATGCAGGCAGTGTAATCAGGCAGGCAGTGTAATCAGGCAGGCAGTGTAATCACGCAGTCAGTGTAATCAGGCAGGCAGTGTAATCAGGCAGGCAGTGTAATCAGGCAGGCAGTATAATCAGGCAGGCAGTGTAATCACGCAGGCAGTGTAATCACGCAGGCAGTGTAATCAGGCAGGCAGTGTAATCACGCAGGCAGTGTAATCAGGCAGGCAGTGTAATCAGGCAGGCAGTGTAATCAGGCAGGCAGTGTAATCACGCAGGCAGTGTAATCAGGCAGGCAGTGTAATCAGGCAGGCAGTGTAATCAGGCAGGCAGTGTAATCAGGCAGGCAGTGTAATCAGGCAGGCAGTGTAATCACGCAGGCAGTGTAATCACGCAGGCAGTGTAATCAGGCAGGCAGTGTTACTTTGAGCTATTGAACACCATAAGGAGGCTGAACTGGCCTGATGATATGACTCCATACAATAAGTTAGGCCTAATTAACACCATCTAGAGGACAGAATGAACAATCAAGTCTGTCACCTTCCCAGTAACATAACATTCAACTGAAGGCTGTGTAGATTTCCAGATGTTCTACACTATGTGAAAAGTGAGATTTACAAAAGGCCAATATGTGCCTATTGTTGAAGTGAATTTGAAATGACTTTTCAAACATATTTTCAAACTGTAAATTGGCAATTTACAAGATCTTTAATGCATGCATCAAAGATAGTAAAGACCAGAATTTGCAAACCTTTACAAAATCAGAAAAGATGCATAATTTCAAATAAACGATAAAAATACAAGATGTAAAGATGAACAAGATGCATGTGAAAATCTCCCTAAATCTGATCTTTACTTGGACATAAAATATTGCTTTAATGTATTATTTTGACATTTAGAATACTTGACTAAGATGCTTACATAAAAAGAAAAGGCTATATCTTTATTTGAAGGTTATTCCTTAGTGCATTTCGATAATTGATAACAGGAAGCATTTGGATATTTGCACACGGGAAAAATCAATAGTGAAACAAGACCAGGCGCATCATAATATTGACATGTGTGTCATCTTTTCAATCAAAAACCTTTTTCAGTAGTTGGTATCATTGAATTTTATAAGACCTTCATACATTTAAAAACAAATAATTATTGCTTTTTAATACTTTAAAGACAGGTGAAATCCAGGTATCTATTTCATAAGACTACCAGGTTTCAGGTTTCTAGCATTGAAGGAACCCAGTGAAAACTTTGCTGGAAAAAAAATATTTACATTCTGTAAAAACACTTGATGATTGATTGATATTCTTTATTATACTGACAGGATACATGCAATAACAGTTACATAAAGTAATCATTTTACAAAGTTTCCCAGCCACTTTGGACTTATCTGTCAGTTTGAATCTACATGTATTATATTATAATTTTTACCTTGTGATACTCATGTGTGCAATACTCACAACCTTTGAAAACATACATCATTAATTAATAAGAATATGTAAATATAATATTACATTCTTAAAATTTCCAAACTTTGATATGATACCCAATGCTCTTCCTTCAGCACCTGCTGAACAATTTGTGGTTTCTTTAAACTCCATATTTTCATTCACAAATATACATAGATATTTATATTTTTCTGCAATCTCTACATTATTATTACCAAGATTAAATACATGCTTTGTCTTTTTCTTCCTCTTATTCCTAAAATTATAAATTCTTGTCTTATCCATATTAATGTTTAATTTCCTGTTAATACCCCAGTTATTTACAATATCTAACAGGTTCTGTAACTCTGTAACAGGTTCTGTAACTCTGTAACAGGTTCTGTAACTATGTAACAGGTTCTGTAACTCTGTAACAGGTTCTGTAACTCTGTAACAGGTTCTGTAACTATGTAACAGGTTCTGTAACTCTGTAACAGGTTCTGTAACTCTGTAACAGGTTCTGTAACTCTGTACCAGGTTCTGTCACTCTGTAACAGGTTCCGTAACTCTGTAACAGGTTCTGTCACTCTGTAACAGGTTCTGTAACTCTGTAGCAGGTTCCGTAACTCTGTAACAGGTTCTGTCACTCTGTAACAGGTTCTGTCACTCTGTAACAGGTTCTGTCACTCTGTAACAGGTTCTGTAACTCTGTAACAGGTTCTGTAACTCTGTAACAAGTTCTGTAACTCTGATTCACTTTCACCTAGGATTAGAATATCATCTGCAAATAGAAGAATACAAACTTTTTCATCATTAAAACAAACACCAATATTCTGTTGTTTCAATTCTACAGCTAAATCATTAATACATGGTGCAAACAATGTTGGAGATAAACTATCACCGTGTCATACACCACTTTCTCTAGGAACCCAGCCGGTACTGCATCCATTTAACAATACAAACTAGTTGGATGGTTACACATTGCCTTTAAACATTTATATATATTTCCGTCAATGTTTCATGTCAGTAATCTATAAAAGAGAAGGTCTCTGTCAATCCAATCAAATGCTTTCTGCATATTGATAAAACATGAATATAAATGTTTATTTTCAGCTAGCCTATTATTTTTAAGAGATGTTAAAGTAAATATATGGTCGATACATGCTCGACCCTTTCTAAACCCATTTTGTTCATCTACTTTAAGTTTCATCATTTCACAATAATCCATGACTCTACTGTTATTAACCTAATACCTGAGAAAACAAATACAAGCCCATGATAGTTTAACGGTACAGAACTTTGTTCTTAAGCACTTCATTTGGAGTCCAGTCCTGTTGAATAGAAAAAATAGAAAATTTGCTCATATATCAGGGAAACTAAGGGAACTGCATTGGCTACCTGTCCATGCCAGGGTCAATTTCAAAATCCTACTTATAACCTGGAAGGCCTTGTATGGTAAGGCACCTCCTTACGTGGGTGATCTACTATATGTTAAACAAAGTGAAAGGTGTCTCAGGTCAAATGACGGAACCAATCTAGCAGTCCCTAAGACTCAACTAAAAGCAGTAGGAGGCCTTCTCCCCCATCAGTCCTAGACTGTGCAATGCCCTCCCACGGCCATTTTATATCCCTAAAAGAATATTTAGAGCAAAATCTTGAGAAAAAAGTGCACAGCTTATACAGAGGAGCTAAATATCAGACTTGGGACTGGAACTCTTCAGATGGTTCCCATGCATCACTCAACGTCATCAGCTAGTATTCACAGATGGTTCCCATGCATCACTCAACGTCATCAGCTAGTATTCACAGATGGCTCCCATGCATCACTCAACGTCATCAGCTAGTATTCACAGATGGCTCCCATGCATCACTCAACGTCATCAGCTAGTATTCACAGATGGTTCCCATGCATCACTCAACGTCATCAGCTAGTATTCACAGATGGTTCCCATGCATCACTCAACGTCATCAGCTAGAATTCACAGATGGTTCCCATGCATCACTGAACGTCATCAGCTAGAATTCAGATGGTTCCCATGCATCACTCAACGTCATCAGCTAGTATTCACAGATGGTTCCCATGCATCATTCAACGTCATCAGCTAGTATTCACAGATGGTTCCCATGCATCACTCAACGTCATCAGCTAGTATTCACAGATGGTTCCCATGCATCACTCAACGTCATCAGCTAGAATTCACAGATGGCTCCCATGCATCACTCAACGTCATCAGCTAGTATTCACAGATGGTTCCCATGCATCACTCAAAGTCATCAGCTAGTATTCACAGATGGTTCCCATGCATTACTCAACGTCATCAGCTAGTATTCAGATGGTTCCCATGCATCACTCAACGTCATCAGCTAGTATTCACAGATGGTTCCCATGCATCACTCAACGTTCCCATGCATCATTCAACGTCATCAGCTAGTATTCACAGATGGTTCACATGCATCACTCAACGTCATCAGCTAGAATTCAGATGGTTCCCATGCATCACTCAACGTCATCAGCTAGTATTCACAGATGGTTCCCATGCATCACTCAACGTCATCAGCTAGAATTCACAGATGGTTCCCATGCATCATTCAACGTCATCAGCTAGTATTCACAGATGGTTCCCATGCATCACTCAACGTCATCAGCTAGAATTCAGATGGTTCCCATGCATCACTCAACGTCATCAGCTAGTATTCACAGATGGTTCCCATGCATCACTCAACGTCATCAGCTAGTATTCACAGATGGTTCCCATGCATCAATCAACGTCATCAGCTAGAATTCAGATGGTTCCCATGCATCACTCAACGTCATCAGCTAGTATTCACAGATGGTTCCCATGCATCACTCAACGTCATCAGCTAGTATTCACAGATGGTTCCCATGCATCACTCAACGTCATCAGCTAGTATTCACAGATGGTTCCCATGCATCAATCAACGTCATCAGCTAGAATTCAGATGGTTCCCATGCATCACTCAACGTCATCAGCTAGTATTCACAGATGGTTCCCATGCATCACTCAACGTCATCAGCTAGTATTCACAGATGGTTCCCATGCATCACTCAACGTCATCAGCTAGTATTCACAGATGGTTCCCATGCATCAATCAACGTCATCAGCTAGAATTCAGATGGTTCCCATGCATCACTCAACGTCATCAGCTAGTATTCACAGATGGTTCCCATGCATCACTCAACGTCATCAGCTAGTATTCACAGATGGTTCCCATGCATCACTCAACGTCATCAGCTAGTATTCACAGATGGTTCCCATGCATCAATCAACGTCATCAGCTAGAATTCAGATGGTTCCCATGCATCACTCAACGTCATCAGCTAGTATTCACAGATGGTTCCCATGCATCACTCAACGTCATCAGCTAGTATTCAGATGGTTCCCATGCATCACTCAACATCATCAGCTAGAATTCAGATGGTTCCCATGCATCATTCAGCGTCATCAGCTAGAATTCAGATGGTTCTCATGCATTACTCAACGTCATCAGCTAGTATTCACAGATGGTTCCCATGCATCACTCAACGTCATCAGCTAGTATTCAGATGGTTCCCATGCATCACTCAACATCATCAGCTAGAATTCAGATGGTTCCCATGCATCATTCAACGTCATCAGCTAGAATTCAGATGGTTCTCATGCATTACTCAACGTCATCAGCTAGTATTCACAGATGGTTCCCATGCATCACTCAACATCATCAGCTAGAATTCAGATGGTTCCCATGCATCACTCAACGTCACCAGCTAGACTTCACAGATGGTTCCCATGCATCACTCAACTTCATCAGCTAGTATTCACAGATGGTTCCCATGCATCACTCAACATCATCAGCTAGAATTCAGATGGTTCCCATGCATCACTCAACGTCACCAGCTAGAATTCACAGATGGTTCCCATGCATCATTCAATGTCATCAGCTAGTATTCACAGATGGTTCCCATGCATCACTCAACGTCATCAGCTAGAATTCAGATGGTTCCCATGCATCACTCAACGTCATCAGCTAGTATTCACAGGTGGTTCCCATGCATCACTCAACGTCATCAGCTAGTATTCACAGATGGTTCCCATGCATCAATCAACGTCATCAGCTAGAATTCAGATGGTTCCCATGCATCACTCAACGTCATCAGCTAGTATTCACAGATGGTTCCCATGCATCACTCAACGTCATCAGCTAGTATTCACAGATGGTTCCCATGCATCACTCAACGTCATCAGCTAGAATTCACAGATGGTTCCCATGCATCACTCAACGTCATCAGCTAGAATTCAGATGGTTCCCATGCATCACTCAACGTCATCAGCTAGAATTCAGATGGTTCCCATGCATCACTCAACGTCATCAGCTAGTATTCACAGATGGTTCCCATGCATCATTCAACGTCATCAGCTAGTATTCACAGATGGTTCCCATGCATCATTCAACGTCATCAGCTAGTATTCACAGATGGTTCCCATGCATCACTCAACGTCATCAGCTAGTATTCACAGATGGTTCCCATGCATCACTCAACGTCATCAGCTAGAATTCACAGATGGTTCCCATGCATCACTCAACGTCATCAGCTAGAATTCAGATGGTTCCCATGCATCACTCAACTTCATCAGCTAGAATTCAGATGGTTCCCATGCATCACTCAACGTCATCAGCTAGTATTCACAGATGGTTCCCATGCATCATTCAACGTCATCAGCTAGTATTCACAGATGGTTCCCATGCATCACTCAACGTCATCAGCTAGTATTCACAGATGGTTCCCATGCATCACTCAACGTCATCAGCTAGTATTCACAGATGGTTCCCATGCATCACTCAACGTCATCAGCTAGTATTCACAGATGGTTGGAATGCATTACTCAACGTCATCAGCTAGTATTCAGATGGTTCCCATGCATTACTCAACGTCATCAGCTAGTATTCACAGATGGTTCCCATGCATTACTCAACGTCATCAGCTAGTATTCACAGATGGCTCCCATGCATCACTCAACGTCATCAGCTAGCATTCACAGATGGTTCCCATGCATCACTCAACGTCATCAGCTAGTATTTAGATGGTTCCCATGCATCACTCAACATCATCAGCTAGAATTCAGATGGTTCCCATGCATCATTCAACGTCATCAGCTAGAATTCAGATGGTTCCCATGCATTACTCAACGTCATCAGCTAGTATTCACAGATGGTTCCCATGCATCACTCAACATCATCAGCTAGAATTCAGATGGTTCCCATGCATCAATCAACGTCATCAGCTAGTATTCACAGATGGTTCGAATGCATTACTCAACGTCATCAGCTAGTATTCAGATGGTTCCCATGCATCACTCAACATCACCAGATGTATTCACAGATGGTTCCCATGCATCATTCAACGTCATCAGCTAGAATTCACAGATGGTTCCCATGCATCATTCAACGTCACCAGCTAGAATTCAGATGGTTCCCATGCATCATTCAACGTTATCAGCTAGTATGTGAAGGTTGGATCAATTTAAACTAAATTTCAGATGAAAATGATAATTGGTTTTGTATTTTGACCATAACCCATTGACCTTAATATCCCAAAATCCCATATGAATGAATGAATAGGTTTTGTGATATGTAAAATATGTGAACAGAATCATATGTATTGTTCTATAATTATGGTTGTTAACACACATTATTTGACTGGCTCGTAATGACCAATCTCACTTGTATTGATTAAATCACACAACTCATTAAATTGGATGTTTTATGTCATAACATTTGTTCATCATTCACAAAAATCAGGGAAAATGAGAAAAATATTAAACATTTGATGCATGACTTGACCAACATCAACCAGAGCCCCTCAAGTGAGATTGTGTGAGATTTTGTTCATTTCCCATGTGATTTAGGTGTCCTGTGATTCTGTGTTACTTGTATTGTTTATTGAATAACAAAAAGGACAAATTTGATTTTTCATTTTTTCCTCAAGGTTAAAATTTTTTTTTAAAAGTTTTTCGCGAATTTTATCGTTGATGTTGGTAAAAGAGGTGTTGCTGTTTGTTGCCATAATAGTGAGACTTCTGGATCTAAGCCTTGGGAGAAAAATGGCCATATACTTGCCTTGTTTTTCACATTTTGCTCAAGTTCCGAACATGGCCACCAGGGGACACCGCTGTATTGATTTATTGAGGTCAAGGGTCAAGTAAAGGTCAAATATAAAAATCTAAAGAGTGGTTCTATATTCAACATAAAGATTATGAAAAATACATCTTTGAGACATCAATGTAGAAGCCAATTGTTGGTCATGAAAAATTTATAATGCAGTTAAGATGTCATGTTAATTATGTATTTACAAATAACCAATTTGTGGTGAAATCCTGAAATGTATATGTTGATATATACAATACACCGATATATCAAGGTGAAGATGTATTTATATGTATTATATAAATAAGATATTTACATGCCAAGAAAATCAACAATATCTACAATGTTGTTCATGAATTGAAATTTGATATACTAATTGATATACAACATATTTACACATTGTAAATAACTAAATGGTATTTACAAAATTGTTTATCAACTAAGAAATCTGTATTGGTCTTTACATTAGGAAAACATTTAATGTATATCTTTGTAAATGGCACTTTTTGGGCAGTGTTAATACTTGCATGAGAGCATATAAATTGGCAACTGCCATTCCCACCCAAACAATGATTACATAAGATGTATAATGAATAAGCATGGCGCGTCATTCTTGCCGGGGACGGGCGTGGGCAGGCCCCAACCACGCAGGCTAATCAATTTCAGGTGAGCTAACTTTTAAGTGTTTCAATGCCAAATATATGATGTTGCCATGGTTTCTCTTCAAACAAACTCATATAATTATTATTCACATCAAATCTACTTGATGATGGGATGAAGGGATGATTTCTTAAAGTTGAATTCATTGTGTTTACTCTGCAAAGGTTTCCTGAAGCATACAGCACTAAATGTTTATTATGATGCATTGATCCCTCGCTTCCATAGTGTATGGCATAATGGGACAGCAAGAGTCAACATGTAAACTATATCAGACCTTGCAGAGATGAGGATTTTATATTACCTGATATGGGACACGTCTTATATTATATGGCTCCAGCAATCTTCAACATGGTGGATTATTAAAGCTTGCTCAAGGTTAGTTTCTGTTTTGTTGCCAAGCTTCATGTTATTACTCTTAACGACCATAAACTTGGTTCTTGTAGGCCTTCGGGATGGCAAATATTTAATGCCTTACTACGTATCTCGCAATCTATTTTGATGAATAGACAGTGAATAATTGACTTTGAATTTCACTCTATTATATTCTATTCTATCCTGACATATTATAATTGAATCTATTCTATTATATTGTAATTCTTACTAAACTAATCTATTCTATCATCTACATATAGAGTTTACTCGGCAAAACTACTTGGCATCCCGCCGAAAGAATATCTTCCAATTCAATATATTCTGCTCCGAGTCACTCTAAGCTATTCTATTCCACTCTAATCTAATGTATTCTAATCTATTCTGATATATTCTAATCTATCCATATATATTCTAGTCTACTCTAATCTACTCCACTCTAATCTATTCCACTCTAATCTATTCCACTCTTATCTATTCCACTCTAATCTACTCCACTCTAATCTACTCCACTCTAATCTACTCCACTCTAATCTATTCCACTCTAATCTATTCCACTCTAATCTACTCCACTCTAATCTACTCCACTCTAATCTACTCCACTCTAATCTACTCCACTCTAATCTACTCCACTCTAATCTATTCCACTCTAATCTATTCCACTCTAATCTATTCCACTCTAATCTACTCCACTCTAATCTACTCCACTCTAATCTACTCCACTCTAATCTACTCCACTCTAATCTATTACACTCTAATTTATTCCACTCTAATCTATTCCACTCTAATCTATTCCACTCTAATCTATTCCACTCTAATCTACTCCACTCTAATCTACTCCACTCTAATCTATTACACTCTAATCTATTACACTCTAATCTACTCCACTCTAATCTATTCCACTCTAATCTACTCCACTCTAATCTACTCCACCCTAATCTACTCCACTCTAATCTACTCCACTCTAATCTACTCCACTCTAATCTACTCCACTCTAATCTACTCCACTCTAATCTACTCCACTCTAATCTATTCCACTCTAATCTATTCCACTCTAATCTACTCCACTCTAATCTACTCCACTCTAATCTATTCCACTCTAATCTACTCCACTCTAATCTACTCCACTCTAATCTATTCCACTCTAATCTACTCCACTCTAATCTACTCCACTCTAATCTACTCCACTCTAATCTAGTCCACTCTAATCTAGTCCACTCTAATCTACTCCACTCTAATCTACTCCACTCTAATCTACTCCACTCTAATCTACTCCACTCTAATCTACTCCACTCTAATCTACTCCACTCTAATCTACTCCACTCTAATCTACTCCACTCTAATCTACTCCACTCTAATCTACTCCACTCTAATCTCTTCCACAGCTTGTATATAGCACAGAACTTTGCATCTATTCATACAAGGTTCTCCAGAGCGGGAATTGTTTGATCATTGCTATACCACTGTAACCATGATCAAAATGTAAATATAAATAAAGGGTTAAATAAACTGATGAAAAAATATATAACTCGCCAAAAGTTACTCTGCATTACACAGGTAGTTTTATTACTACCTCTGCAGTCATTACACTGTTGTTGATCTCATTCAAAGTTTGGAATTCCCCAAATCATAAATACTTGCCTTACTCACAAAAATATCATCAAATCTGAATTGATCAACATCAGGTCAAAAGCTCGATTCTCTGCACACCTTTCTACGTTTGGTGACAGGGACTGATATGATTTTCACATTAAATTTAAGAGGACGAAAAAACCCTTCAAGCCATCTGAAATCCAAGCCATTTTGAACATTTTGATATTTTACGTTTCCAATCATGTCTATCAATGATAGAACCCACAATAACATGTGTTTAACTTTCCATGGCCGGGTGTGGAATATAACGTTGCCATGGCATTTTACAAAGTTGAATATATAAAACATTATCACGGATATCTATGTGTGCTTTTTTTTGGTCACATTGCCAGAAATGTTGGGAAGTATAAAATATCAAAGGTTCAGAATGGAATGGATTTCTATATTCTTGAGTAATGATCCATTAAAAAACTATAACGTTTACAAATCTAAAAAACCTAAACATTGATTTTCATTTCTGAAAAATCTGAGAGAGTGGCCCATGTTTTGAACAAATATATTGGAAGTTTTAATAGTCTGAGGTTTGCCATTTGACTGGTAGGTCATATATAGTATGTCTGGGGTTTGAGGTGAGACTGGTAGGTCATGTTTAATGTGTCTGGGGTTTGCTAATTTTGCACAAATGTGTAAATCTTATTTATTAATTTACTAAGTGGAATATTCTATAATTCCAGTCTTGTTGCAAATTTACATACTGGTAGTTGATGATGAGCGACGCGTGGGGTTGAATTGTGGCATATCAGTGGCATAGTAAACCCCAGACACAACATGCATGGCCTACCGGTGGCATAGTGAACCCCAGACACAATATGCATGGCCTACCAGTGGCATAGTAAACCCCAGACACAATATGCATGGCCTACCGGTGGCATAGTGAACCCCAGACACAACATGCATGGCCCACCAGTGGCATAGTGAACCCCAGACACAATATGCATGGCCTACCAGTGGCATAGTGAACCCCAGACACAATATGCATGGCCTACCGGTGGCATAGTAAACCCCAGACACAATATGCATGGCCTACCAGTGGCATAGTGAACCCCAGACACAATATGCATGGCGTACCAGTGGCATAGTAAACCCCAGGCACAATAGTTATGGCCTACCAGTGGCATAGTGAACCCCAGACACAATATGCATGGCCTACCAGTGGCATAGTGAACCCCAGACACAACATGCATGGCCTACCAGTGGCATAGTGAACCCCAGACACAACATGCATGGCCTACCAGTGGCATAGTGAACCCCAGACACAACATGCATGGCCCACCAGTGGCATAGTGAACCCCAGACACAATATGCATGGCCCACCAGTGGCATAGTGAACCCCAGACACAATATGCATGGCCTACCGGTGGCATAGTAAACCCCAGACACAATATGCATGGCCTACCAGTGGCATAGTGAACCCCAGACACAACATGCATGGCCTACCAGTGGCATAGTGAACCCCAGACACAACATGCATGGCCCACCAGTGGCATAGTGAACCCCAGACACAATATGCATGGCCTACCAGTGGCATAGTGAACCCCAGACACAATATGCATGGCCTACCGGTGGCATAGTAAACCCCAGACACAATATGCATGGCCTACCAGTGGCATAGTGAACCCCAGACACAATATGCATGGCCTACCGGTGGCATAGTAAACCCCAGACACAATATGCATGGCCTACCAGTGGCATAGTGAACCCCAGACACAATATGCATGGCCTACCAGTGGCATAGTGAACCCCAGACACAACATGCATGGCCTACCGGTGGCATAGTGAACCCCAGACACACTCGTCATGGCCTACCAGTGGCATAGTGAACCCCAGACACAATATGCATGGCCTACCGGTGGCATAGTGAACCCCAGACACACTCGTCATGGCCTACCAGTGGCATAGTGAACCCCAGACACAATATGCATGGCCTACCAGTGGCATAGTAAACCCCAGACACAATATGCATGGCCTACCGGTGGCATAGTGAACCCCAGACACAATATGCATGGCCTACCAGTGGCATAGTGAACCCCAGACACAACATGCATGGCCTACCGGTGGCATAGTGAACCCCAGACACACTCGTCATGGCCTACCAGTGGCATAGTGAACCCCAGACACAATATGCATGGCCTACCAGTGGCATAGTAAACCCCAGACACAATATGCATGGCCTACCGGTGGCATAGTGAACCCCAGACACAATATGCATGGCCTACCAGTGGCATAGTGAACCCCAGACACAACATGCATGGTCTACCAGTGGCATAGTAAACCCCAGACACAATATGCATGGTCTACCAGTGGCATAGTGAACCCCAGACACAACATGCATGGCCTACCGGTGGCATAGTGAACCCCAGACACAATATGCATGGCCTACCAGTGGCATAGTGAACCCCAGACACAACATGCATGGTCTACCAGTGGCATAGTAAACCCCAGACACAATATGCATGGCCTACCGGTGGCATAGTGAACCCCAGACACAATATGCATGGCCTACCAGTGGCATAGTGAACCCCAGACACAACATGCATGGTCTACCAGTGGCATAGTAAACCCCAGACACAATATGCATGGCCTACCAGTGGCATAGTGAACCCCAGACACAACATGCATGGTCTACCAGTGGCATAGTAAACCCCAGACACAATATGCATGGCCTACCGGTGGCATAGTGAACCCCAGACACAACATGCATGGTCTACCAGTGGCATAGTAAACCCCAGACACAATATGCATGGCCTACCGGTGGCATAGTGAACCCCAGACACAACATGCATGGCCTACCAGTGGCATAGTGAACCCCAGACACAACATGCATGGTCTACCAGTGGCATAGTAAACCCCAGACACAATATGCATGGCCTACCAGTGGCATAGTAAACCCCAGACACAATCGTCATGGCCTACCAGTGGCTTAGTGAACCCCAGGCACAATATGCATGGCCTACCAGTGGCATAGTGAACCCCAGACACAATCGTCATGGCCTACCAGTGGCATAGTAAACCCCAGACACAATCATCATGGCCTACCAGTGGCATAGTGAACCCCAGACACAATATGCATGGCCTACCAGTGGCATAGTAAACCCCAGACACAATATGCATGGCCTACCAGTGGCATAGTGAACCCCAGACACAATATGCATGGCCTACCAGTGGCATAGTGAACCCCAGACACAACATGCATGGTCTACCGGTGGCATAGTGAACCCCAGACACAATATGCATGGCCTACCAGTGGCATAGTGAACCCCAGACACAACATGCATGGTCTACCAGTGGCATAGTAAACCCCAGACACAATATGCATGGCCTACCGGTGGCATAGTGAACCCCAGACACAACATGCATGGTCTACCAGTGGCATAGTAAACCCCAGACACAATATGCATGGCCTACCGGTGGCATAGTGAACCCCAGACACAACATGCATGGCCTACCGGTGGCATAGTGAACCCCAGACACAACATGCATGGTCTACCAGTGGCATAGTAAACCCCAGACACAATATGCATGGTCTACCAGTGGCATAGTGAACCCCAGACACAACATGCATGGCCTACCAGTGGCATAGTGAACCCCAGACACAATATGCATGGCCTACCAGTGGCATAGTAAACCCCAGACACAATATGCATGGCCTACCGGTGGCATAGTGAACCCCAGACACAACATGCATGGCCCACCAGTGGCATAGTGAACCCCAGACACAATCGTCATGGCCTACCAGTGGCTTAGTGAACCCCAGGCACAACATGCATGGCGTACCAGTGGCATAGTGAACCCCAGACACAACATGCATGGCCTACCGGTGGCATAGTGAACCCCAGACACAATCGTCATGGCCTACCAGTGGCATAGTAAACCCCAGACACAATCGTCATGGCCTACCAGTGGCTTAGTGAACCCCAGGCACAATATGCATGGCCTACCAGTGGCATAGTGAACCCCAGACACAATCGTCATGGCCTACCAGTGGCATAGTGAACCCCAGACACAATCGTCATGGCCTACCAGTGGCATAGTAAACCCCAGACACAATCATCATGGCCTACCAGTGGCTTAGTGAACCCCAGGCACAACATGCATGGCCTACCGGTGGCATAGTGAACCCCAGACACAACATGCATGGCCTACCAGTGGCATAGTGAACCCCAGACACAACATGCATGGCCTACCAGTGGCATAGTGAACCCCATACACAATATGCATGGCGTACCAGTGGCATAGTGAACCCCAGACACAACATGCATGGCCTACCAGTGGCATAGTGAACCCCAGACACAACATGCATGGCCTACCAGTGGCATAGTGAACCCCAGACACAATATGCATGGCCTAACAGTGGCATAGTGAACCCCAGACACAATATGCATGGCCTACTGGTGGCATAGTAAACCCCATACACAATCATCATGGCCTACCAGTGGCATAGTGAACCCCAGACACAACATGCATGGCCTACCAGTGGCATAGTGAACCCCAGACACAATATGCATGGCCTACCAGTGGCATAGTGAACCCCAGACACAATATGCATGGCCTACCAGTGGCATAGTAAACCCCAGACACAATCGTCATGGCCTAACAGTGGCATAGTAAACCCCAGACACAATCGTCATGGCCTACCAGTGGCTTAGTGAACCCCAGGCACAACATGCATGGCCTACCGGTGGCATAGTGAACCCCAGACACAACATGCATGGCCTACCAGTGGCATAGTGAACCCCAGACACAACATGCATGGCCTACCAGTGGCATAGTGAACCCCATACACAATATGCATGGCGTACCAGTGGCATAGTGAACCCCAGACACAACATGCATGGCCTACCAGTGGCATAGTGAACCCCAGACACAACATGCATGGCCTACCAGTGGCATAGTGAACCCCAGACACAATATGCATGGCCTAACAGTGGCATAGTGAACCCCAGACACAATATGCATGGCCTACTGGTGGCATAGTAAACCCCATACACAATCATCATGGCCTACCAGTGGCATAGTGAACCCCAGACACAACATGCATGGCCTACCAGTGGCATAGTGAACCCCAGACACAATATGCATGGCCTACCAGTGGCATAGTGAACCCCAGACACAATATGCATGGCCTACCAGTGGCATAGTAAACCCCAGACACAATCGTCATGGCCTACCAGTGGCATAGTGAACCCCAGACACAATCGTCATGGCCTACCAGTGGCATAGTGAACCCCAGACACAACATGCATGGCCTACCAGTGGCATAGTGAACCCCAGACACAATATGCATGGCCTACCAGTGGCATAGTGAACCCCAGACACAATATGCATGGCCTAACAGTGGCATAGTGAACCCCAGACACAACATGCATGGCCTACCAGTGGCATAGTGAACCCCAGACACAATCGTCATGGCCTACCAGTGGCATAGTGAACCCCAGACACAATCATCATGGCCTACCAGTGGCATAGTGAACCCCATACACAATATGCATGGCCTACCAGTGGCATAGTGAACCCCAGACACAATATGCATGGCCTAACAGTGGCATAGTGAACCCCAGACACAACATGCATGGCCTACCAGTGGCATAGTGAACCCCAGACACAATATGCATGGCCTACCAGTGGCATAGTAAACCCCAGACACAATCGTCATGGCCTACCAGTGGCATAGTGAACCCCAGACACAATATGCATGGCGTACCAGTGGCATAGTGAACCCCATACACAACATGCATGGCCTAACAGTGGCATAGTGAACCCCAGACACAATATGCATGGCCTAACAGTGGCATAGTGAACCCCAGACACAACATGCATGGCCTACCAGTGGCATAGTAAACCCCAGACACAACATGCATGGCGTACCAGTGGCATAGTGAACCCCATACACAACATGCATGGCCTAACAGTGGCATAGTGAACCCCAGACACAATATGCATGGCCTAACAGTGGCATAGTGAACCCCAGACACAACATGCATGGCCTACCAGTGGCATAGTGAACCCCAGACACAACATGCATGGCCTACCAGTGGCATAGTGAACCCCAGACACAATATGCATGGCCCACCAGTGGCATAGTGAACCCCAGACACAATATGCATGGCCTACCAGTGGCATAGTGAACCCCAGACACACCATGCATGGCCTACCAGTGGCATAGTGAACCCCAGACACAATATGCATGGCCTACCAGTGGCATAGTGAACCCCAGACACAACATGCATGGCCTACCAGTGGCATAGTGAACCCCAGACACAATATGCATGGCCTACCGGTGGCATAGTAAACCCCAGACACAACATGCATGGCCTACCAGTGGCATAGTGAACCCCAGACACAATATGCATGGCCCACCAGTGGCATAGTGAACCCCAGACACAATATGCATGGCCTAACAGTGGCATAGTGAACCCCAGACACAATCGTCATGGCCTACCAGTGGCATAGTAAACCCCAGACACAATCGTCATGGCCTACCAGTGGCATAGTGAACCCCAGACACAATATGCATGGTCTACCAGTGGCATAGTGAACCCCAGACACAATATGCATGGCCTACCAGTGGCATAGTGAACCCCAGACACAATATGCATGGCCTAACAGTGGCATAGTGAACCCCAGACACAATATGCATGGCCTACCGGTGGCATAGTGAACCCCAGACACAATATGCATGGCCTACCAGTGGCATAGTGAACCCCAGACACAATATGCATGGCCTACCGGTGGCATAGTAAACCCCAGACACAACATGCATGGCCTACCAGTGGCATAGTGAACCCCAGACACAATATGCATGGCCCACCAGTGGCATAGTGAACCCCAGACACAATATGCATGGCCTAACAGTGGCATAGTGAACCCCAGACACAATATGCATGGCCCACCAGTGGCATAGTGAACCCCAGACACAATATGCATGGCCTAACAGTGGCATAGTGAACCCCAGACACAATATGCATGGCCCACCAGTGGCATAGTGAACCCCAGACACAATATGCATGGCCCACCAGTGGCATAGTGAACCCCAGACACAATATGCATGGCCCACCAGTGGCATAGTGAACCCCAGACACAATATGCATGGCCTAACAGTGGCATAGTGAACCCCAGACACAATATGCATGGCCTACCAGTGGCATAGTGAACCCCAGACACAATATGCATGGCCTACCGGTGGCATAGTAAACCCCAGACACAACATGCATGGCCTACCAGTGGCATAGTGAACCCCAGACACAATATGCATGGCCCACCAGTGGCATAGTGAACCCCAGACACAATATGCATGGCCTAACAGTGGCATAGTGAACCCCAGACACAATCGTCATGGCCTACCAGTGGCATAGTAAACCCCAGACACAATCGTCATGGCCTACCAGTGGCATAGTGAACCCCAGACACAATATGCATGGTCTACCAGTGGCATAGTGAACCCCAGACACAATATGCATGGCCTACCAGTGGCATAGTAAACCCCAGACACAACATGCATGGCCTACCAGTGGCATAGTGAACCCCAGGCACAACATGCATGGCCTACCAGTGGCATAGTGAACCCCAGACACAATATGCATGGCCTAACAGTGGCATAGTAAACCCCAGACACAACATGCATGGCCTAACAGTGGAGTAGTAAACCCAATAGTCATTGCCTATCAGTCACATGACAAATCCCGCATGCAATATACATGACCTTCAAGTCTCATGTCAAGCCCCAGACTCATTTTACATGGCCTACCAGTCATATGTCAAATCCCAGACATATTTTCCTTATATCCCAATGATCTTAGAGGAAGTTTGCAGTTGTTAAAATAAGTTATTTTAAACCTACAAACATTTACAATATCCTTCCACCCAAAAATACATCCTAACACAGGATGGGAGAGTAAGCTTGTAGAATCAATGGCAGAACAACTTGTGAGTTTCACATATTAGACTGATTTTATTGCAGAATTCATGGGTTTATATAGTCAGGTAATATGAACAGTGGCATGATGTGCGGTGATGACCCTTGAGTTATACGTGGCACAAACATTAGTGTCTTTGACGGGGTTCCATATGATTTGCAAAGTTCATGACTTTTATTATCAGATTTTATATAATGTAAAGAGTATTGTCCTTCAGCGATAGGAATCATCACCACATGATTTGTCACATAAAATGGTAACAAATAGACTGGAGCTCATAACGTTAAAATTTGTTACAGGAGCAAAATATGCACCCCGTCTACCCAAAAACACATTCCATTTCAATATTCTTTGTTAATGACTACATATTTACCACAGAATGCAGATTTGCCAACACAGACTTCTCTTCCAGTTTCAACCTTAAATATCTCAGCTGTCAGGCCCAAAAGTCAGACTTGATAGACACACGCCAAAAACCCCAGACACATTATACATGGCCTGACAGTCACACGTCAAACCCCAGACACATTATACATGGCCTGACAGTCACACGTCAAACCCCAGACACATTATACATGACCCAACAGTCACATGTCAAACCCCAGACACATTATACATGACCCCCAGACACATGCCAAACCCCAGACACATTATACATGACCCCCAGACACATGCCAAACCCCAGACACATTATACATGACGTAACTGTTACATGTCTAACACCAGACACAATATACATGACCTGACAGTCACATATCAAATCCTAGACACATCATGCATAACCCACCTGTCATGCTTGATGGTTCTTGACCCATTATACATGGTCTGCCAGCAAACCTCTGGCCCATTATACATGGCAAACCTCTGGCCCATTATACATGGTAAACCTCTGGCCCATTATACATGGCAAACCTCTGGCCCATTATACATGGTCTGCCAGTCACAGAGCAAACCTCTGGCCCATTATACATGGTCTGCCAGCAAACCTCTGGCCCATTATACATATGGTCTACCAGTCACATGGCAAACCCTTTTTGTTTTATCTACTTTGGTGATATCTTACCTCTTTTGATACAGTGTTCTACCATCTGGATTGACTGAATGTCATCTCTTCATTTCTTGAGAAATCTGAAAATAAAATTAATATCAAAAAAGTTGTGTGCTGTAAAATTTGCAATAATACACATCCCGACCTGTCTTAATACCTATCCCTCTATTACTTTAGCCCTCTGATGGGCTAATTTTGAACTGAAATAAAAAGTTAACTTAATTGGTTTAATGATCAAATACATGTTTTTTAAACCAGATCATATACTTGGCCAACCAGTCACACAACAAATATTAGACTCATTACACATGACCTACCTGTCAGGCTTGATGGTATCAGCTGTCATGCTTGATGGCCTCAGCTGTCATGCGTGATGGTCTCAGCTGTCAGGCTTGATGGCCTCAGCTGTCATGCTTGATGGTCTCAGCTGTCATGCTTGATGGTCTCGGCTGTCATGCTTGATGGTCTCAGCTGTCATGCTTGATGGTCTCAGTTGTCAGGTTTGATGGTATCAGCTGTCAGGCTTGATGGTCTCTGCTGTCAGGTTTGATGGTCTCAGCTGTCATGCTTGATGGTCTCAGCTGTCATGCTTGATGGTCTCAGTTGTCAGGCTTGATGGTCTTAGCTGTCAGGCTTGATGGTCTCAGCTGTCAGGCTTGATTGTATCAGCTGTTAGTCTCAGCTGTAAGCATGGTAAAGCTAGATGAAAAATTGACAACTTCATAATTTTTAAAGATTGTCAGTGTAAATATATGTAATAGATTTATTTCTTTCTCCATGATGTGTATAATGAAACATCTAGTGTAACTTCATTTGAAACAAAGATACAATTATTTAATTAATACATTGAAAAGAGCAGACATGAAGAATTGATTGACAGTTGACATCGAGAGCAACAAGAAACAATTAGTATTACTCAAGCCAAGGAAAGAAGCCTTTTTGAAGGTACTGAATGACAATTATCTAAAAAGATTGAAACAGACATCATGACGTGGAGTGAAACATGTTCATCGCCGACATCGGCAAATATATCAAATGTTGAAACAATGCTTTCAGATAATTTCTGCAATGTTGTCAGAATTTGGAAATCCATATCATTATTACCAACCTCGTAGCAGCCACGTGTTGGTGTTTACTTGCAAAGCTGATGTCATGTTTCACATAGAATTTAGTTTATAAGCTGCAATCTGATTGGCTAATAAAACTTTATAATAACTATAAAAGTTTTATTAGCCAATCAGATTGCAGCTTATAAACTATATTTGTAGCTATTTATAGGAGAAATCCAGGGATGGCCTTTCATACCAGTGACCATTGAGCGCAGGATATTACATAACGCAGTCCAAGTTACCAGACACATTTAAAACATATCAATGAAGTTACGGAGCAAGAAATAGACTACCACAAAAGTAGTAAGTTCACTTGACCGTGACCTTGATGTACTTTTATAGATTATTTGTCTCCTTTCACGAAGAGGCCTATAGAGTATAGTAAAGCTGGGTACACGAGGCTGAGTTTGACCAGTGACAATGTGGGAAGATACTGACCAGTGGCGATACCTGCTACTAACACACGCCACTCCCGGAGACTTCGCTCAGGAATAATATCGCCAGGTTTGGGGAATTCAGATTTTGCATATCATTGTAAATATATATATTTACAAGGCTTGTTGTATTCCGCACGTGACGCGTTTGTGACTTGGCGCGTTCAACGCGTAGTGACTTGTCTAAGTGTGACGTCACACAGGGACATTGCATGAAAGGCATCAGTGGCTGGTCCAGGGTTTTACACTTGTCAAAATGGGGTACATACTTGTCTCTTTTCTATACAAATGTTTATTACTTTTCTTTCATATTCATGTTCATGAATGTTATACAGTCACAGAATATAAGAAGATATAGTGTTAACCACCATCAATTTTGCGCATTTTAGTCTTTGCCAATAAATAAATAATGTGATATAACATGAAAAGTTATCTTTATGTGTGCTATAGTGGGGTATATCCATCAGTAAACAAGTTAAAACTTGACATTACTTTATCCTAAAAAACAATCGTTGTATGTAAGATTTTCAAGTCAGAGTCACGTCTTTGCGCATACGACCATAGCTAGCTTTCATGCACTTTACATTACTTAATCTTATAAAGATTTACAAGTCAAAATCACACCTTTGCACATATGATCATAGCATTCGCATACAGACCTCTCTTCTATGCCTAAAGAAGAAAATAAATATATTGATCATCTGTCTTACATATTTGAAGAGAAGCTTGAGCTCAATAACTCAATTTTAAGTTGTCAGTGATGTAAATCGGCCAAGAACTGACAATGCAGGGCCAAATTGTATATTTTTATAACAAACTTGTACTGCGCATGTGCACATTGTGACCATATTGGGGTCAATGGGTGCAAATTTCATAACAATTTATTCATACCATTCAAATCAACCCATCTACACAATGTTCTAATTGTTTCACACATACAAGACATTTCCCTAATTATCAGCCAATCTTATGGTTGTGCGAATTCTACAGTCATTAGCTCTACCAAACAATAAACTATTTTTGTAAAATTTGTTTAATTAAACACCCCCTTCAACATCCATTTCTAGACCGCTGATATACCAAAACTGATTCCCGCCAACGTCAATGAAGTGTCATTTTCAAAACTTTAAAATAGCAAGGTTTTATGATTTAAATCCAAGTTTGATATTATCTGGTATGTACATGCAAGGATTTCTGTTCAAACGTTATGATCCCAAAAGCCAAAAATACTACAAGGTGTCTGACATTTTTCAGACTGACACAACACGCATCAACGCGCATCACGTGCCGAATGCAACAGGCAGAAATATGTAAGTCAAGTCAACATCTACATCTACAAGTTTACACGGCAAAACCAATTGGCATCCCATCGAGAGTGCAAGATTGCACTAAGCATGCTAAGGGGTGCAGCTGGTACACACCAGCTGCTTGAGTCATTCAACTTCAATCTTCTCACTTTCTCTGCAGTCATTGCCCTGTTTTGACATTGTTCAAAATCTGGACCACTATGTCCAGTTGTGCATGTGAGTCATGCCCACCAAATGTTCTCGAATCAGAATTGACCAGCCTCAGGTCACGGCCTGTGATCAGTTGTCTGACTGAGACGCCAGCCGATGGTCATGACTTGTGGCCGATCCTGTGTGCGCATTTTTATCACTGGTGGCAGGGACTGATATGATGGTGAAATCCTGGATTTTGTTTCGGGGGTCTGTTTTGTAGGCCTACAGCTTTGTTGAACCTGTCTTGTGCACATACACAACCCCCGCCTTCTTTGACATGATGCGGTTCATTATGGATTCTTCACTCAGATATTTGGCATTGCTCCCATATAATGCAATACTCCCATATAGTGCAATACTCCCATATAGTGCAATACTCCCATTTTAATGCATTGTAAAGATTATTAAAACATTTGCAGCTATTTCAATTCTCGATATAAAATGACAGCAAGAAAAACTTCTTCTACGTATTGAGATCTTGGCACAAACTTGTGATTTAAGTTAAATATTTTGCTTCCAAAAGAAGGATTTGGGCACAATATCTAAGCAAAACCTGTTTGCTTTTATTTGTTTTAAAGAATGGGTCCCAGGGATAGATAGGAGCTGATTGCCCTGCCCTGGATCTGCCAATAACCTTCATAAAACCACACATCACACTATTCATAGTGAACAATGAATGATCAAATAGTTATAGCTTGGAGCTTGGAGTATGACGTTGGTTGATATGATATATGAAATCATGGTAATGCATTGTTTTGCACATTGGATTCAAAATCCTTTGATCCTATCATATAGTTGTCAACTTCAAAACTTCAGAATTTGATTTTAAAAAATGAAACTGACCAACATTTTATTAATGTTTGACAATTTACTTTGATCTCAGAACAGTTGCAGCATCTACAAGAAAAGCATCCAGTGAAAATGACTTCAAACAAAATCTGTTAATTTCTGTTATAATTTCTACTCCAAACACACTCTACTCCAAACACACCCTACTCCAAACACTCTACTCCAAACACACCCTACTCCAAACACACTGTCCCAAACACACCCTATCCCAAACACACTCTACTCCAAACCCACACTGCCCCCCACACACACCCTACTTGAAACACACTCTACCCTAAACACACTCTACTCCAAACACACTGTCCCCCCACACACACCCTACTCCAAACACACTCTACCCTAAACACACTCTACTCCAAACACACCCTACTCCAAACACACTGTCCCCCCACACACACCCTACTCCAAACACACTCTACCCTAAACACACCCTACTCCAAACACGCCCTACTCCAAACACACCCTACTCCAAACACGCCCTACTCCAAACACACCCTACTCCAAACACGCCCTACTCCAAAAACACCCTACTCCAAACACGCCCTACTCCAAACACACCCTACTCCAAACACGCCCTACTCCAAACACACTGTGCTCCACACACCCTTTGGACCTAACACCAAAGACCACTCAATATATATATTAATATTTAAAATTTTCTAAAATCTATCTTTCCAGAACCAAAAATGGCATCTAGATATCGGCAAGTATTGAAATGGACGTCTCTTGGGATTTTGTTGCTGTATGGATTGTTATTTGTTGTACATCATGGGAGACATGGACTGACATCCAAGGTACCAACCATCCTACTCATCCCCCAGGATATTGTACCTGTCACTGCTGCAGTTAACAGGACTCCAACCACCAACAACGCCAGCCAATCAATCAAAGGCCGTCCAGAGAACAATTCCATCGCTTACCTCCTGGCTCAGCATAAATCCAATGTCGCATTTGTTATTGATAATGAAAATTCTTTTGCCAAATATGACTTACATAACCCTCCAATATTTCACCTTAAAAATGATACCACAAAATATTTTACTGACATAGGAGAGGTGACTTGTTTAATTATAGGCACAAACCTGGAGGAAACTTACAAGTCTAAAGTGGAGTGTCGCTGCAATGCTGGGTGGTACGGCAAGTGGTGCTCATTCCCAGAGGTCTTGAAACACTCCAACATTGGAGATATATCTAAGCTAACTATCAGAAAGGAGCCCAGGCGCCTCATATCAGCAACTCCATTCAACATAGAGTTTGAGTTGACAGAATCTAGACTGGCTGATCTGGGTAACGTGACTGATGTCTTCATGATTACAGAGTCAGTGTACTCAGGACACGGAGACAAGAAACCTCTGAGACTGTATGAGAAGCTACAGAAAGGATACTTGAAGGAATGGCATCACAAAATGGTCTATGTGTATCTGGATTACTTCCCAAAAGCTGCCTATAAAAATGGCTGGATTGCAGATGACCTACCACGCGATCATATCGGGATGCAGGGAATGAAAAATCAGATCCGTGGAGTTCGTCATGATGATATATTCTTTCTGTTTGACACAGATGAGATTCCCTCTAGAGACGCCATGTTGTTTTTCAAAGTGCATGATGGGTACCCAGAACCCTTTGGATTTAGTTTGTGGAAAACTACATACGGCTTTTTCTGGAGAGGTGGCAGTGGTGATTGGCCAATGATGGGTGGCGCCACCGTGGGGATGCTGGGCCATGTATTTGAGTACAAAGCATCCAAATTAAGAAATCCTGCTGGCCACCTGCCAAAATTAGGCATAAATCTGAGGGCGTATTTAAAGGCGGGTGCCAATGTGAAGATGTGGAAGATGGGGAGTAGGGACCATTATGCGGGTTGGCACTGCTCGTGGTGCTTCCCAGTAGAGGGCATCAGAATCAAGCTCGTCTCCGCTATCAATGCAGACTTTCCACGCTGGGGGGATTACCCTGAGAAACAGGACCTAGGATATATTCAAGGATTAGTACGCAAAGGAATGTGGTTTGATAACAAAGGTACTATGACACCAGTAAAGCCATCTTATGAAATGTATGCCACACCTCATATAACCAAGAACTGGAACACATATAGATATCTACTGGAAAATCCATATTCATGAAATAATCCACTCTGCCATGTAGAAAAAACGATATTCTGAAACTAGTGGTTGTGTTTTCATACAATATGCCTTCATGTATTTTGTATAAATTTATCAAAGATCGAGATATATGTCACTGCATTAGGACGCAATCGCTGCATATCTGAATAAGCGCCAACTCAACTTGGTAAATGTGGGGATTTTTGCACTGTTATTTTGGTGCCAAATTTGAATTATGAATTATCTGCAAGTGCTATTATTTGATAACACATATATATATATATATATATACATGATTTTAAAAAGTTCAACAATAAAAAATATTTTTGTACTTTATAAACCAATCCACTTTAAAAGTCCGGTAAATTACACCGTTTTCAAACAGTCCAGTATTTCTTTTCAGAGATGCATTAATTCTATGTTAACTTAGAGCTGAAAAATGTCTTTTCTATTAAACTTTCTTGTCATTCAATTTGAATACTAAGTGTTTTTCTGATATGAGTCATGTCACAAAAATAGATTGATTGATGTGAGGGATATTCCCTAAATGTAAAATGACTATGTGATAGATCTCATCAGACTACCATGTGATAGATCTCATCAGACTACCATGTGATAGATCTCATCAGACTACCATGTGATAGATCTCATCAGACTACCATGTGATAGATCTCATCAGACTACCATGTGATAGATCTCATCAGACTACCATGTGATATCATTAAACCACCATGTGATAGATCTCATCAGACTGCCATGTGATAGATCTCACCAGACTGCCATGTGATAGATCTCACCAGACTACCATGTGATAGATCTCACCAGACTACTCTGAGATAGATCTCATCAGACTGCCATGTGATAGATCTCATTAGACCGCCATGTGACAGATCTCATCAAACCACCATGTGACAGATCTCATCAGACTACTCTGTGATAGATCTCATCAGACCACCATGTGGTAGATCCCATCAGACAACCATGTGATAGGTCTCACCAGACTGCCATGTGATAGATCTCATCAGACTACCACATGATAGATTTCATTATGTGAGGGATATTCCCTAAATGTAAAATGACTATGTGATAGATCTCATCAGACTACCATGTGATAGATCTCATCAGACTACCATGTGATAGATCTCATCAGACCACCATGTGATAGATCTCATCAGACTGCCATATGATAGATCTCATCAGACTACCATGTGATAGATCTCACCAGACTACCATGTGATAGATCTCATCAGACTACCATGTGATAGATCTCATCAGACTACCATGTGATAGATCTCATCAGACCACCATGTGGTAGATCTCATCAGACCACCATGTGATAGATCTCATCAGACTACCATGTGATAGATCTCATCAGACTACCATGTGATAGATCTCATCAGACCACCATGTGGTAGATCCCATCAGACAACCATGTGATAGATCTCATCAGACTACCATGTGATAGATCTCATCAGACTGCCATGTGATAGATCTCAGACTGCCATGTGATAGATCTCACCAGACTGCCATGTGATAGATCTCACCAGACTACTCTGAGATAGATCTCATCTGACTGCCATGTGATAGATCTCATTAGACCGCCATGTGACAGATCTCATCAAACCACCATGTGACAGATCTCATCAGACTACTCTGTGATAGATCTCATCAGACCACCATGTGGTAGATCCCATCAGACAACCATGTGATAGGTCTCACCAGACTGCCATGTGATAGATCTCATCAGACTACCACATGATAGATTTAATTATGTGAGGGATATTCCCTAAATGTAAAATGACTATGTGATAGATCTCATCAGACTACCATGTGATAGATCTCATCAGACTACCATATGATAGATCTCACCAGACCACCATGTGGTAGATCTCACCAGACTACCATATGATAGATCTCATCAGACCACCATGTGATAGATCTCATCAGACTACCATGTGATAGATCTCATCAGACCACCATGTGATAGATCTCATCAGACCACCATGTGATAGATCTCATCAGACTACCATGTGATAGATCTCACCAGACTACCATGTGATGGATCTCATCAGACTACCATGTGATAGATCTCACCAGACCACCATGTGGTAGATCTCATCAGACTACCATGTGATAGATCTCACCAGACTACCATGTGATAGATCCCATCAGACTACCATGTGATAGATCTCATCAGACTACCATGTGATAGATCTCATCAGACTGCCATGTGATAGATCTCAGACTGCCATGTGATAGATCTCACCAGACTGCCATGTGATAGATCTCACCAGACTACTCTGAGATAGATCTCATCTGACTGCCATGTGATAGATCTCATTAGACCGCCATGTGACAGATCTCATCAAACCACCATGTGACAGATCTCATCAGACTACTCTGTGATAGATCTCATCAGACCACCATGTGGTAGATCCCATCAGACAACCATGTGATAGATCTCACCAGACTGCCATGTGATAGATCTCATCAGACTACCACATGATAGATTTCATTATGTGAGGGATATTCCCTAAATGTAAAATGACTATGTGATAGATCTCATCAGACTACCATGTGATAGATCTCATCAGACTACCATGTGATAGATCTCATCACACTGCCATATGATAGATCTCATCACACTGCCATATGATAGATCTCATCAGACTACCATATGATAGATCTCATCAGACTACCATGTGATAGATCTCACCAGACTACCATGTGATAGATCTCATCAGACTACCATGTGGTAGATCTCATCAGACTACCATGTGATAGATCTCATCAGACCACCATGTGGTAGATCTCATCAGACTACCATGTGATAGATCTCATCAGACTACCATGTGATAGATCTCATCAGACCACCATGTGGTAGATCCCATCAGACAACCATGTGATAGATCTCACCAGACTGCCATGTGATAGATCTCATCAGACTACCACATGATAGATTTCATTAGACTACCATGTGATAGATCTCATCAGACTGCCATGCGATTGATCTCATCAGACTACCATGTGATAGATCTCACCAGACTACCATATGATAGATCTCATCAGACTGCCATGCGATAGATCTCATCAGACCACCATGTGGTAGATCTCACCAGACTACCATATGATAGATCTCATCAGACCGCCATGTGGTAGATCTCATTAGACTACCATATGATAGATCTCATCAGACCACCATGTGATAGATCTCACCAGACTACCATATGATAGATCTCACCAGACCACCATGTGGTAGATCTCACCAGACTACCATATGATAGATCTCATCAGACCACCATGTGATAGATCTCATCAGACTACCATGTGATAGATCTCATCAGACCACCATGTGATAGATCTCATCAGACCACCATGTGATAGATCTCATCAGACTACCATGTGATAGATCCCATCAGACCACCATGTGATAGATCTCATCAGACTACCATGTGATAGATCTCATCAGACTACCATGTGATAGATCTCACCAGACTACCATGTGATGGATCTCATCAGACTACCATGTGATAGATCTCACCAGACCACCATGTGGTAGATCTCATCAGACTACCATGTGATAGATCTCACCAGACTACCATGTGATAGATCCCATCAGACTACCATGTGATAGATCTCATCAGACTACCATGTGATAGATCTCATCAGACTGCCATGTGATAGATCTCAGACCACCATGTGATAGATCTCACCAGACTGCCATGTGGTAGATCTCACCAGACCACCATGTGATAGATCTCACCAGACTGCCATGTGGTAGATCTCACCAGACTACCATGTGATAGATCTCATCAGACTACCATGTGATAGATCTTATTAGACTACCATGTGATAGATCTCATAAGACTGCCATGTGATAGATCTCAGACTGCCATGTGATAGATCTCACCAGACTTCCATGTGATAGATCTCACCAGACTACTCTGAGATAGATCTCATCTGACTGCCATGTGATAGATCTCATTAGACCGCCATGTGACAGATCTCATCAAACCACCATGTGACAGATCTCATCAGACTACTCTGTGATAGATCTCATCAGACCACCATGTGGTAGATCCCATCAGACAACCATGTGATAGATCTCACCAGACTGCCATGTGATAGATCTCATCAGACTACCACATGATAGATTTCATTATGTGAGGGATATTCCCTAAATGTAAAATGACTATGTGATAGATCCCATCAGACTACCATGTGATAGATCTCATCAGACTACCATGTGATAGATCTCATCAGACTGCCATGTGATAGATCTCATCAGACTGCCATATGATAGATCCCATCAGACTACCATGTGATAGATCTCATCAGACCACCATGTGGTAGATCTCACCAGACTGCCATATGATAGATCTCATCAGACTACCATGTGATAGATCTCATCAGACTGCCATGTGGTAGATCTCACCAGACTGCCATGTGATAGATCTCACCAGACTACCATGTGATAGATCTCATCAGACTACCATGTGATAGATCTCATCAGACCGCCATGTGATAGATCTCATCAGACTACCATGTGATAGATCTCACCAGACTACCATGTGATAGATCTCATCAGACTACCATGTGATAGATCTCATCAGACTACCATGTGATAGATCTCATCAGACCACCATGTGGTAGATCTCATCAGACTACCATGTGATAGATCTCATCAGACCGCCATGTGATAGATCTCATCAGACTACCATGCGATAGATCTCATCAGACTACCATGTGGTAGATCTCATTAGACCACCATGTGATATATCTCATCAGACCACCATGTGGTAGATCCCATCAGACAACCATGTTATAGATCTCACCAGACTGCCATGTGATAGATCTCATCAGACTATCACATGATAGATTTCATTAGACTACCATGTGATAGATCTCATCAGACTGCCATGCGATAGATCTCATCAGACTACCATGTGATAGATCTCACCAGACTACCATATGATAGATCTCATCAGACTGCCATGCGATAGATCTCATCAGACCGCCATGTGGTAGATCTCATTAGACTACCATATGATAGATCTCATCAGACCACCATGTGATAGATCTCACCAGACTACCATGTGATAGATCTCACAGACTACCATGTGATGGAGCTCATCAGACTACCATGTGATAGATCTCATCAGACTGCCATGTGATAGATCTCAGACTGCCATGTGATAGATCTCACCAGACTGCCATGTGATAGATCTCACCAGACTACTCTGAGATAGATCTCATCTGACTGCCATGTGATAGATCTCATTAGACCGCCATGTGACAGATCTCATCAAACCACCATGTGACAGATCTCATCAGACTACTCTGTGATAGATCTCATCAGATCACCATGTGGTAGATCCCATCAGACAACCATGTGATAGATCTCACCAGACTGCCATGTGATAGATCTCATCAGACTACCACATGATAGATTTCATTATGTGAGGGATATTCCCTAAATGTAAAATGACTATGTGATAGATCTCATCAGACTACCTTGTGATAGATCTCATCAGACTACCATGTGATAGATCTCATCACACTGCCATATGATAGATCTCATCACACTGCCATATGATAGATCTCATCAGACTACCATATGATAGATCTCATCAGACTACCATGTGATAGATCTCACCAGACTACCATGTGATAGATCTCATCAGACTACCATGTGGTAGATCTCATCAGACTACCATGTGATAGATCTCATCAGACCACCATGTGGTAGATCTCATCAGACTACCATGTGATAGATCTCATCAGACTACCATGTGATAGATCTCATCAGACCACCATGTGGTAGATCCCATCAGACAACCATGTGATAGATCTCACCAGACTGCCATGTGATAGATCTCATCAGACTACCACATGATAGATTTCATTAGACTACCATGTGATAGATCTCATCAGACTGCCATGCGATTGATCTCATCAGACTACCATGTGATAGATCTCACCAGACTACCATATGATAGATCTCATCAGACTGCCATGCGATAGATCTCATCAGACCACCATGTGGTAGATCTCACCAGACTACCATATGATAGATCTCATCAGACCGCCATGTGGTAGATCTCATTAGACTACCATATGATAGATCTCATCAGACCACCATGTGATAGATCTCACCAGACTACCATATGATAGATCTCACCAGACCACCATGTGGTAGATCTCACCAGACTACCATGTGATAGATCTCATCAGACCACCATGTGATAGATCTCATCAGACTACCATGTGATAGATCTCATCAGACCGCCATGTGATAGATCTCATCAGACTACCATGCGATAGATCTCATCAGACTACCATGTGGTAGATCTCATTAGACCACCATGTGATATATCTCATCAGACCACCATGTGATAGATCTCATCAGACTACCATGTGATAGATCCCATCAGACCACCATGTGATAGATCTCATCAGACTACCATGTGATAGATCTCATCAGACTACCATGTGATAGATCTCACCAGACTACCATGTGATGGATCTCATCAGACTACCATGTGATAGATCTCACCAGACCACCATGTGGTAGATCTCATCAGACTACCATGTGATAGATCTCACCAGACTACCATGTGATAGATCCCATCAGACTACCATGTGATAGATCTCATCAGACTACCATGTGATAGATCTCATCAGACCACCATGTGGTAGATCCCATCAGACAACCATGTGATAGATCTCACCAGACTGCCATGTGATAGATCTCATCAGACTACCACATGATAGATTTCATTATGTGAGGGATATTCCCTAAATGTAAAATGACTATGTGATAGATCTCATCAGACTACCATGTGATAGATCTCATCAGACTACCATGTGATAGATCTCATCAGACCACCATGTGATAGATCTCATCACACTGCCATATGATAGATCTCATCAGACTACCATATGATAGATCTCATCAGACTACCATGTGATAGATCTCACCAGACTACCATGTGATAGATCTCATCAGACTACCATGTGATAGATCTCATCAGACTACCATGTGATAGATCTCATCAGACTACCATGTGATAGATCTCATCAGACCACCATGTGGTAGATCTCATCAGACTACCATGTGATAGATCTCATCAGACCGCCATGTGATAGATCTCATCAGACTACCATGTGATAGATCTCACCAGACTACCATGTGATAGATCTCATCAGACTACCATGTGATAGATCTCATCAGACTACCATGTGATAGATCTCATCAGACCACCATGTGGTAGATCTCATCAGACTACCATGTGATAGATCTCATCAGACCGCCATGTGATAGATCTCATCAGACTACCATGCGATAGATCTCATCAGACTACCATGTGGTAGATCTCATTAGACCACCATGTGATATATCTCATCAGACCACCATGTGGTAGATCCCATCAGACAACCATGTTATAGATCTCACCAGACTGCCATGTGATAGATCTCATCAGACTACCACATGATAGATTTCATTAGACTACCATGTGATAGATCTCATCAGACTGCCATGCGATAGATCTCATCAGACTACCATGTGATAGATCTCACCAGACTACCATATGATAGATCTCATCAGACTGCCATGCGATAGATCTCATCAGACCACCATGTGGTAGATCTCACCAGACTACCATATGATAGATCTCATCAGACCGCCATGTGGTAGATCTCATTAGACTACCATATGATAGATCTCATCAGACCACCATGTGATAGATCTCACCAGACTACCATGTGATAGATCTCACAGACTACCATGTGATGGAGCTCATCAGACTACCATGTGATAGATCTCACCAGACCACCATGTGGTAGATCTCATCAGACTACCATGTGATAGATCTCACCAGACTACCATGTGATAGATCCCATCAGACTACCATGTGATAGATCTCATCAGACTACCATGTGATAGATCTCATCAGACTGCCATGTGATAGATCTCATCAGACTGCCATATGATAGATCCCATCAGACTACCATGTGATAGATCTCATCAGACCACCATGTGGTAGATCTCACCAGACTGCCATATGATAGATCTCATCAGACTACCATGTGATAGATCTCATCAGACTGCCATGTGGTAGATCTCACCAGACTGCCATGTGATAGATCTCACCAGACCACCATGTGATAGATCTCATCAGACTACCATGTGGTAGATCTCATCAGACTACCATATGATAGATCTCATTAGACTATTCTGTGATGGTAATGGTAACATTCATGATATACCATATTAAAAGAAAATGTCTTGAAAGCATGTAATATGATCATGACAGTATGTGACATGAAGACTTGCTTCATATTGGTAGTATCTTTTTTAATGAACATAAAATTAAGATTTTATTTCCATATTGAAGAAAATATGTATAAATACAAGTTCAAACTTTGATGGTTATTCATGATATTTGTGGTTTCATACCTGAAACTTCCCAAAATCCCACTCTCACTACCTTGAATAGCGCTACCAAAAGTCCCGTATCAGCATTATCAAGATTTTATTTGATTCGATTATCATTATTAGTTTTGTTACCATCATCATTATCATCATTTTTATCATCATGAAAAATTAATAAAAACAATATAAATAATCCAAACTAAATTACTTTTGAGCATATGAAATGGGCACATACACGTGTACGGTTTTATTGTTGTGCATGAACATGTAGCGCCAACTGATTACAGAGATATGCTAATCTCTTGCTAATCTGTGATATAACCATATGCAAGGAAAGTTTGTTGGCATAGGTAGTATGTGACTCTACCCCACCATGCATTTTGATTTGATTTGATTTCATATGTTGGCTGCTCCACTTTTGTTGTGTTGGCATTCAGAGCCGATGCAGTATTACTAACACTCGAGAGGAGATCCAAAGTGAACCATCCCCAATCGGTCAGTAGCTGTACTGACCACTTGGTGCAGGCCCCTACACTGATGAAAACCTACCCTATCTAATTATCCCCATCTGCACATTCAACTTTGAACTAACAATTTGTATTGTTATAATTTTAATAAAATTGGATTAATACAAGAGTTTTTGAAGGACTTTCAAGGTGTTCAGGTTTGTGATACATATATATGACCACCAGGTGTCACTAGCTGACAATATGTATCCTTCCACATACCAACAGATTCAGGAATTTTAAAACAGATTTATTCTCTCAACCTCTGGCAATATTTGAGCCAACTGGTGTCCGTGGGAGTGTGACTTCCAGATATGGAGTTGCGTCCTAGGACTGGATGCGAAAAGTGACAAAGGAGTGTGTACACCATGTTCCTCTGCATGGGTGCAGAGGTAGCAGGAAGAATGCTCAGAGGAAACAGAAAAGTCTGAGTTTTTTGTGTATTCTGCTGAGATGAGCAGCGCCAGGCACAGTGAAATGTGGTCAGTGAATATGCAAGTGAATGTCATTTCAAATACACAGTTAGAGATAGACACACAGGTGTAATATAACACTATCAGATTGAATATTATGCAGCAAATACGATCAAAAGTGTCATCATGGCCAATTGCCACTGAAACCAAATCAAGTGAAAATAAAAGCATTGGGAGGCGCAGTAATGCACCCAGTGGGTGAGAGATGGGCTTGACCGCCAGATGACCGAGAGCCACCAATGCCCTATTCTGGCCCAAACCAAACAACCAAATCAAAGTCCTTATGTCAAGATGTGAGGTTTGCCAATTGAATTGAAACAAACAACAGAACAAAGCACCGAGCTTTGTTTTCTCTGGGTGCACACACCCTAATTTATTTACCTTATAAATATAAACAAATTTTGGTGTTTTCATATTCAAATACTTTTGTACCTTTATAAAAGATAAAGGTTTTAATATCATTTAGTCCAAGGCAATATTTTGCATCATATTTTTTTAGAATATCCATATGAGCTTCATATAATAATAATAATAATAATAATAATAATATTAATAATAATATAACTTGTGTATCACCCTTCCAGACTCTGTCTGCTCATGCCATAATCTCCTGTATCTGTTTCAAATCTTATTTTTTTAAATTTGGAAAGTAAGTAAAAGACTTAACTTTGATAGATCCAAATAATAGCATGATTATTGAATTCAAACTCTATTGTCTCATCTGTATCTGATAACACAGTCAACGGTTTAATGAATTGTCTTGTTTCCTATATTTAATTCCTTGATTTCGATTGGAACATTCAAACAGATTTTATCCTTTAACCATTTCAATTTGTTTCTTTTCTGTTATGTATACATATGCACATATAACAAACCAGGAGTATATGTTATAAATATTAATTACATCTGAATTATATACCAGAACTGTCTTCTTTACACATCGAACCTTTTGCTCTGCAGATGATTTCTTCTTTTTAACCGGTTTGATTTTCTCAATCATTTTTTCTTCGTAGTTGTAATGGTTTGCTTTTGTTTTTTAAATGTCTATTCATATATGTAGATTAGCGCTATAAGATGATAGAAAGTGAATAACCTATGAATATTCAACAATTCAATCACATTCAACCAGTTCAGCTAGGACAGTTACTGTCAATACCGAGTACAACCAAGAAAATGGGACCAAACTTATATATTCCAATTCCTCAGTCTATCAGCAATTTAGATTCAACGAGGAATTGTAATTCTCCTATCAAAATTGTCAGCAATACAGGAAAACATGCAATCAATGCAATCAAGTTAAGATATTTTATAATTTGAAAGCCAATCCTCTCAGAAAATTTACAATATCAGACTACAACCAGGTTAATGTCTTTAGCAATTTTTATAATTTTCCGAATGTAATTTATGAAGATATTTAATTTTTACGTTTGTCACACAAAACCGGCTACTTGAGTATAAGGCGAAAATGGCAACTTGTTTGTCAGGGGAAAAGGTCAAGTAACAAGCATAAAACAAACAGCCTATATTAGCGGTGTCAGTGATGGAAAAAATGAAAATATTATAAAAATCAGGATTTATTAAGGTGATTCTAAAGAATATTTCACAAAAAATTCACATCCAAGGAACAATCCTGAATAGAGGAAAAAATTCCTAATTTCATAGAAAATATAATTCAGAAATTTATCAACTTCTTTAATGCTAACAATGATCATATACGCACATACCAGTCAGCTAACATCAGCAATATGTCTCATAACAATGATCATATACGCACATACCAGTCAGCTAACATCAGCAATATGTCTCATAACAATGATCATATACGCACATACCAGTCAGCTAACATCAGCAATATGTCTCATAACAATGATCATATACGCACATACCAGTCAGCTAACATCAGCAATATGTCTCATAACAATGATCATATACGCACATACCAGTCAGCTAACATCAGCAATATGTCTCATAATGGGTCAAAGAAAGATTTCAATTATTCCAATAACAACCAAATATCACAATATCACTAACTATCACGATATCTATCAATAGAAGATCAGTATTCCAGTATTTCATTCAATACAAGTTTTCAAGTCAAGCAGCAGACAGGCAATCAGTGTCAGCTTTCACATATAAAACAACAAAGACATGAAATAATTACAAAAAACAAGGTAGACAGGCACAAAAAATCATGAGAGATCAGAAAATGCTTTTCTAGTTGATCTATTCAAAGCCCGAATAGGAGGTCATGATATAATGTCAGATGAATGTCAATATAAAGTCAGTCAGGTCCACCATGTGGAGCCACAAGCACGTACGCGCAAGCAGTGACAATATGAAAGTCATTATCTTCACTAAAATCTGCTAGATAATTTCAATTTCTTGAAATAAAGAACAGTCTACAAACATTCTGCAAAGTATCCCTTCAATTTAGGCGATCCTTGTAAATATAGTGTCAAAAAACACAAAATAAAGAGAATTTGTGGGAGCTCCATAAAAACAGGACCAGACCCAACCCGAGCATGCGCAGAACCCCTTAATGTTTCGTGTCTGTTCCTGTTGAATAACAGGGTAAAAGGCTGCTGCCATTTTTTTTATTATACTCTGAAAATCTGATGTATTTGCTTTTTGTACATAAATTTCATGTCTGACCTTCCCTACTCCTTTCCATGATGACTATTATCTAATTGACTGAATATATGATTAACCAGGTTAATATCTAAAATAGATTGTTTAACACACAGGATATTGAGGATCTTGAGAATTTTAAATAACATTTTGACTTGTAAATGAGTTGTATGACATATACAAATTTGTATTTAAATGTAAATGTAAAAAATGATATAGATAGACACTCAGGTGTGATAATCGTCTGGTGAAGAGTGAGCCATCTGCGACCACTCTGGAGCAAAACAGTAATTTCCCTATGAGGGAAAGTAATTCACATTTGGCTTCATGCCTACCACCACCAATATACTGTCTATTCTCTCAGTGGATTTTTGTTTGTTTTTTTTGGGGGGGTTTACATTACTTTCAACATTATTTCAGTCATTTCGTGATGAGACCTACTTGTAGCAGATATAGTGCTGCCTCACTGAATTGTCATGTCGCAGGTCCTTGACATGACAACCCACCCGGTACGGGCCTCAGTTCATATGGGAAATTGTATCATGAGTTCAATCCCTGCACAGCCAGGGTTCGAACCTCTCGGTGGATATCCAAAGCCGCTTCTTGGTGGTGTCGATGACAAATCCCAGAAATTCAATAACTCTGGTGGGGCTTATTGACTTCTCACCCTGACCATGTTACAGGCCTCTAAAATTACTTGTTGTGAATTGTGACACTGGGTATTACCAGCAGATGCTGTCAGGATGTCATCCAAATACCTGATGGATCTAAACCCTATGGGGAGGTCCTTAAGTTGTCCTTCCACCCTTCCCAGTTTAATGTTTTTATTGACAAATTTCGTGATCTCTCGATGAACTGTACTTGATGCCCAGTTTTTCTTAGCTGGTGGACCTTTGAAGCCAATATTTACACCATGTTCTGCCCTGTTATACAAGGCCTGTGCAAAGATCTGATCAGGGTGATCCAATAAATTGTCTTTCCAAACGTCAGGTCTGAGAAATAAATTTTGTGGTTGTGGTGGCACATTTTCCTTCAAGTTCAAAGGGCAAAGCTGTCAGGATGCCCGTGACGCTTGCAGTGGCGTGGGGGCTGGAAAGGCAAAGCTGTCAGGGTGCCCGTGACGCTTGCAGTGGTGTGGAGGCTGGAAAGGCAAAGCTGTCAGGGTGCCCGTGACGCTTGCAGTGGTGTGGAGGCTGGAAAGGCAAAGCTGTCAGGGTGCCCGTGACGCTTGCAGTGGTGTGGAGGCTGGAAAGGCAAAGCTGTCAGGATGCCCGTGACGCTTGCAGTGGTGTGGAGGCTGGAAAGGCAAAGCTGTCAGGATGCCCGTGACGCTTGCAGTGGCGTGGAGGCTGGAAAGGCAAAGCTGTCAGGGTGCCCGTGACGCTTGCAGTGGTGTGGAGGCTGGAAAGGCAAAGCTGTCAGGATGCCCGTGACGCTTGCAGTGGCGTGGAGGCTGGAAAGGCAAAGCTGTCAGGGTGCCCGTGACGCTTGCAGTGGTGTGGAGGCTGGAAAGGCAAAGCTGTCAGGATGCCCGTGACGCTTGCAGTGGCGTGGAGGCTGGAAAGGCAAAGCTGTCAGGGTGCCCGTGACGCTTGCAGTGGTGTGGAGGCTGGAAAGGCAAAGCTGTCAGGATGCCCGTGACGCTTGCAGTGGCGTGGAGGCTGGAGAAGGACAATATTAATGTGCATCTCAAACACTTAGTTGCAGAAGCTTTGACTCTGTTATACGAGTCCACTATGCTGAATGCTACTGACATCTTGTGCAGTGCCACGCGGTGTCTCATCAGCGAGAATGAGTGACATAGCGCATGTAACGGGTCTATAGCAGTGGGAAGAGCAGACGTCCAGAAAGCACCCTGCAGAGCACTTTCAGTTTCATTTAATATTGGCCGTGTTCGACTTCCATTTCATATTGAATGGATAGACAGAGATTCGGCATTTTTAGGCAAATCCAATACCCTGGGACATTTTAATGGCTGAGGTGGAAACAATCAAATGGACCCAAGTTCTGTCATGTATTACTAATAGAATTATCCGAATAGTAAAAGGGATCATAGGCCATTTTAATGATTGGCCCCTTTTAGTGATGTGTTTCATAGACATATTCAAAAAAGGATTTCACTAACTTCCTCATATTGTTCAGAAAAATCAAATACATGAGATTTTCTAGAAATACATCAGCTACTAAACGTTATAACCCAATTGACTCTACATTCAATATATTTTTTATTATATCTTTTTGTAATAATTTCTATTCATGACTAATTTTCTCATATTTTTCAGGGAATATTTCTTCTTTTTTAGGTATTATTATGATAGGAGCAACTTATTGCTGATTATTTTCTGAAATTAGATTAATATTCAATTTATCTAATACCTCAAAAATAAATGTGAGGTCAAATTAAAGTCCGTCAATTTGTCACTTTTGTAACCCTACTGATTTAAGCTATTTTTAATCATTTTAGCTTCATAATAAATCTTGAAATTGACGGACTTTTTTTTTCAATTTCTTTTTAGTATTTTCCTCTGTATTCCCTTATAGATTGACCACAATACTATAAATTGTTCTCAAATGGTTAATTATGAACAGATTTTGATGAATAAGGACTCTACGAGCTCGTATTTAAAAGATGTAGAGGATAGGATAATAAAACATGTAGATAATTTCGTGGAAATAGGCTTTTTATTTTCAAGGTCATTGAAAGGCCACTTCAAGGTCACTGGCAATATTTGATCAAAATAGCCTAAGAAGGTTGACATTCGATCACATATCATTTGTAGATGTATTCTGAGTAGTAAAAAAGTTATATCCCTATGTCTGCCATTTCTAGTGATGCTGGCATCGAGGATTGCTACATTGGACCATGTATATCTCTTGTCTCATTCTGTGACCATAGAGCGGTATTCACTCAGCGGATAATGGACCATCAGCCACTCATATTCAGCCCATGCCTCAAATATCCTCGCAACCCGAAAGCTGCAACCTGAATGAGTGCATAGAGGGGCAGACCAAAGTATAACACACCCCCTGGTGGAGCACTGCTCAGTGCCCCCTAGTGAGTTGACACTTACCTTATTGTGTAGTATGTGACATGTAGCATGCTTGTACCTTGAAATCTGACACGCATTATCAATGATAAATGATAATCTCCGCTTAAACACATTATTTGTGCTGTTGACATTAAATGGAAAAATGTCCCCATATATTCATATTTGGCAGGCATCTAACACTAATATTCTCTGTAAATGTTATCATAGTATAGTATAGATTAACAAGAACGATACAAACGTCTTATTCGTTAAAATCATAAACATTAAAGTCTGGCTTCCTCTGCTCTCCACATTTTTAATAATTTTATTTTTATTTTTGAATAATACCTAAAATACATGTCCTATTGAGTGTAATTAAACAGTCTCATTAAGTTCCATTATCTCCCTCTCATATTAGTTCCTACCATCTTTGGTGTAAAAGTGCATCAAAACTGGACGCTATTCATTAGTGTTCATAAAAATCATACAATCGACTGATGGGTGAAAGATTAAATGATTAGTAAAACAGATTCTGCTTTGTACTGATTGGTTAACATATTGGTCAGCCAATTGATTCCAGGTCATGACCTAAACCTGCTCAATTCTGATTGGATGATATTTTGGTGGGCGTGACTGAACATGGAGTACCAAATATTGAATGGTACAAATATAGGTCAATAACTAGTCATGGCATCCACTCCCTAAATAACTAGCCCTTTCCTAAGGATATTTTCTGCTATATTTTATTTGCATTTTAAACATTTTTGAGCAGCTTAGGGGCAGTTTTTAGGTCGTGGAGTACTTCAGTAAAAAAATATGGTTTTTAAATTCTCCTGCTTTCTTCATGGAAATTCACTGTTTGCATAATAATCTTGGAGGAACATTTATTGACACCTCAACATAAATATTCCTTACCTATTTTTGAATATGACTGCTTGGTCAGTTCAACTTTTAAAGTTGTATATTCCTAATAAATTAAGGACAAAAATTTTGATTTGATCACAAGAAATCTCCAAATGTTTGTAATAGTGAAAATGCCAAGAAACATCACCTGATGAAAACACTCTTGAGACAGTGAAAAAATCACTTCCCACAATAAACAAAAGTGGAGGGTGAAATGTAGTCACGTGGTCTTAACCAGTCTTAACATTGGCGGCCATTTCAATTCAGAGGAAGCTAAAATTCTTGTCCATTTAAAAGTGTGTTAACTGACTTAAAACAGAATAAAATGATTGTTTTACAACTGGATATTGAAGAAATCAGATTATACTTTGCAAACAACCAGGCCATGTAATCAGTGAGTACACAATTACAACACCTGCAGTGTGTGTTTACCACGCGCAGCTCAGTGGGCTGCGCTAGGGCAGATTAAATTTGATGAACTCTCTCTAGCCGTGAAATGGCCGCCGGGCCCAAAATAAACAAAAGGCAAATTCACTGCTAGAGATTCTCGAGCTAGTCAATAACGGCAGCCGTAGTGAATAGATTTGAATGCCGGTTGTTACCATCCATGTAATGCGCATGCTCACCTAGTACCAAACATTACAATGCCAGGGATAATCCTCACTAATCTCATATTTCATTTCTCTTTTGTTTCCTTGCCACATGATGTGTCATCATGAAAATACGTCACTACATGATGATTCAGGATGATACAGGATGAAATGCCAATCTGACTTGAGATTTAAATGCTTAAAATGTTGTGGTAAAAAGACATCATCTTTATAGTGAAGTAGTGTGTTTTCAATATTTTTTGATGCAATTCAAGACTCCTCATTTTTTTATAGTTTGTACCAAGTTTTTCACTATTTTTAAACGTGATCGCTTCAGATAGTCTATTTCTGGTCGAATCATTGTGTGACTAGAAACAGCCCTAAAATAACATTTCAGGATTTTAGAATCAGTGTTCATGTCTCGGGTTTTACAGCATGAAAATAATCTAGAACAGGCTGAAAATGACACGCCATCAATATTAATGACTTGGTTTACAGTTTATCTTTATTAATATGCAGGCCTATTCTGAAGTTAATATAGAAGTTCATCCTCTATGTGATGTGGAAGGTGGGGAATATTTAGTGATGTTGAAAGTGGGGAATATTTAGTGATGTTGAAAGTGGGGGATATTTAGTGATGTTGAAAGTGGGGGATATTTATTGATGTTGAAAGTGGGGGATATTTAGTGATGTGGAAAGTGGGGAATATTTAGTGATGTTGAAAGTGGGGAATATTTAGTGATGTTGAAAGTGGGGGATATTTAGTGATGTGGAAAGTGGGGAATAATTAGTGATGTTGAAAGTGGGGGATATTTAGTGATGTTGAAAGTGGGGAATATTTAGTGATGTTGAAAGTGGGGAATAATTGGTGATGTTGAAAGTGGGGAATATTTAGTGATGTTGAAAGTGGGGGATATTTAGTGATGTTGAAAGTGGGGGATATTTAGTGATGTGGAAAGTGGGGGATATTTAGTGATGTGGAAAGTGGGGGATATTTAGTAATGTGAGAAGTAGGGGATATTTGGTTATTGGACCTTGCTACTGAGATCCCCGCAGTGTGGGGATTTGTACCAGTACTATTCACTATTTACCTGGGTGATCTTTGGTAATGAAGCCTCTTTTAGCCTTCTCTTCCACCATCCAACTATTCTGCCCTCCTATATAATGAAGCCAACCCCGGACCATGTCGGCATGGGTCGGTGAGATGCCATTTGTTGAGATGATGTTCCCCTTGATTTAGCTACGTTGGAAGCTTGATCTCATCTACATCTATAAATTTATTTGGCAAAACCAATTGGCATCCCGCATAGCATTTTTCAAGAACTCTCTTGCCAGAGTGTAAAGCCTGTTTATTACCTACAGTCTAGATCTCTTGCTAGAGTGTAAAGACTGTTTATTACCCACAGACTAGATCTCTTGCCAGAGTGTAAAGACTGTTTATTACCTACAGACTAGAACTCTTGCCAGAGTGTAAAGACTGTTTATTACCTACAGACTAGATCTCTTGCCAGAGTGTAAAGCCTGTTTATTACCTACAGACTAGATCAGGCAGAGTTCTGGTGAATAATGGATTTATGTAAGTCTGATGATCTCATCTCATCGCTTATGTTACAACGAGATTTGTTTTTTAGTTTACGGATTCTATGAAACCATTATATATGACCATTTTATTGCATGGAGTGATTGATGAATATTTGTTTTTTTAGTTTATGGATTCTATGAAACCATTATATATGACCTTTTTATTGCATGGAGTGATTGATGAATATTTGTTTTTTCGTGACGAGGCTTGACATAATTCCGTGTCTGACTCAGCCGCCCGTCATGGAGAGACAATGGTTCTAGTCAGGTTAGAGATACCAGCCTATATTGAAACGTGAGCATGGCCTTGCTCAAACATTGAATATAATGTCACAACAATCTCAAACACATTGCCTTCCTGAATTCCATAGAATATAATATTTCTCTGTTAATATATAAAGTACACAAACATCGAAATATATTGCACGTTAAAAAAGTCCTGGTCTATGATAACTTTTATAAATGATGAATTATTAAATGTTTTTAAAAACATGTCGTGATCACCTGTGCTTGTAGCACAGATACACATTTGAATAGATCAGACATGCTGACAGGAAGTACTGAATGCACATTTTGTAGATGACATTTAAGAGCAATTTGGGTTCAAAGAATAATAATAATAATAATAATAATAATAATAATAATAATAATAATAATAATAATAATAATAATAATAATAATAATAATAATAATAATAATAATAATAATAATAATAATAATAATAATAATAATAATAATAATAATAATAATAATAATAATAATAATAATAATAATAATAATAATAATAATAATAATAATAATAATAATAATAATAATAATAATAATAATAATAATAATAATAATAATAATAATAATAATAATAATAATAATAATAATAATAATAATAATAATAATAATAATAATAATAATAATAATAATAATAATAATAATAATAATAATAATAATAATAATAATAATAATAATAATAATAATAATAATAATAATAATAATAATAATAATAATAATAATAATAATAATAATAATAATAATAATAATAATAATAATAATAATAATAATAATAATAATAATAATAATAATAATAATAATAATAATAATAATAATAATAATAATAATAATAATAATAATAATAATAATAATAATAATAATAATAATAATAATAATAATAATAATAATAATAATAATAATAATAATAATAATAATAATAATAATAATAATAATAATAATAATAATAATAATAATAATAATAATAATAATAATAATAATAATAATAATAATAATAATAATAATAATAATAATAATAATAATAATAATAATAATAATAATAATAATAATAATAATAATAATAATAATAATAATAATAATAATAATAATAATAATAATAATAATAATAATAATAATAATAGCGTTATACCAGACCAGGTCTGCTCAAAGTGCTTAAATCAACAAATAAAAAAACAAAATAACAATAGATATTATTGACCAAATAGAGAATATGCAAACTAAACACAAAATATAAACAACCAAAAGCACAGCCATGATAAATATGTGTATGTAACTTGCATACAGTTATTGCATACATTATGGTGCATTTCGGTTGGCTTGTGCAGAATGAATTATTACTCACTTCATTCAGCAGCCACAGAGAAGCAAAAGGACAGTTATATTGTTTTTTATCTCTGTGGAGAAAATAACCAAATCAATTAGTGGAGGTTTGGTTCGGTGCTCCTATGGGGGTTCGGTCAGCAGACCCATTTCCTTTGATGCCAACAGGACAAAAGATCCAATAATGGTGAAGTTCCTTGCATCTCTCAGTACCATTCTCCGAGGGACAATGATGCATTCCGATGATTTAGTGAATAAAAGAACCAACAAATATTAACAAATCTGAAGAAGTGTCCAGATGAACCGATGTTTGATATAAGGCATGAGGCTCCACAAAAATAGAGGATTTCTTGATATCCATTAACCCTTTTTCTTGTGCTCATTGTTCTATGATTTGGCGTGATGTTTTACCTCGCTTTAAGCATACATGCAGTTATTCCTGCAGAGGATAAAGTTCTGCCTTGCTGAATTGTCATGTCATAGGCCCTTGTTTGACAACCCACCCAGTCAGAGATTTCCACAGACAACAGATTCAACCTTCAGGTAAGGGCCTGAGAACCTGTCATATGAATGCAATCTCGGCATGACCGGGAAGCGAACCTGTGACCTTTGGATCATCACAGATGACCTTGTACCGATAAGCATGCGCTCTAACCAACTGTGGCATGACCTGTCTCTTATGAGGTGACACAACAACTAATATGGCTACAAGCTCCTTGCATTTTAAAATTGCCCTCATGACCTTTTCCTGGCACCTCTACCACTAAAATGCTCCCAATACTTATAATATTCATAGGCTCGCCAGTTAAACCTCAATTCCCCTTTGTTATAGCAAAAGGAGACCTCTTAGTTGTAAGTTTGGCAACTTGAATAAACAGAAACCGTGACCAAGAATCTATCTGCGTTCTCTTGCTCCGTATGTCATTGTCATCACTGTCTTTTTCTCATTTCGTTTGAAGAATTTCAATGAAAGGTTTGATAATCATCGTCGTGCACCTCAGCTTTACCCACTCAGAATCCTATTTATATAAATAGAAAATAAGAGATAAGGGACAGAGCTATCAGCTGAGACAGAATGTTAAAATATGCTCTTATATGCATAAAGTGTACTCTCAAATTAACAGTCAAAGCAGTCAAGATCAAAACATTACCTTACCTAAACAAAGAAATTACCAGTATAATGATATTTCTACTCTCCATAGCAGAGCCAGGATTTATGCCTAGCTCTGCAATAATTGACCATATTCAGTGAGTACTGAGAGGTCACGCCCATAACAAGCTTCTTTTATAAGCCAATTGACACCAAGTAACAAAACTTTGTCACATGTAATAACACAGCCAATCAGTGTCCTTGTTTTGGTAAGAAAGTGACTACAACATACAACAACAAATACATGTGCAAGTATAACTCAGTCAACTGGTGTCATTGTTCTGGATGTGTGTGAAGTTTGTTACTTCATTTTTTTCGGATTTTTTTCAAAGTCAATAGATGAGGTTGTCAACATGTTATATTTGTGACCTTGTGGAATGACCAAGTGGAATGATATAACTCTTATTCCCCATCCCCTACCAATTACTAATCCCCATGATGAGAGAACCCTAATTTGAACAAATGTCTTCTGTGTTATGGAATAAATTGCCTTTGATTATTAACCTTTAGAATCTATTGTATACCACTGTAACATACCCCGTGGGAAATCTTAGATGAATACACGCGCTACTCTAATATCTCATTACTATTATTATTAACCAGAATAAGCTGATTATTTTATTTGCTACGACAAGACAATAATACAATCAATTTGTTATGAAACTAGATATCATTATAAAAATAATATTCTACACGTTTCAAGTGTCATGGAGATGCAACAGGTTTATCCATTGTCGTATCTTATAATTCAAAAATTTATGTACGATTGAATTTATATTGCAAATGATATTATCATATAAATGAGATAGGGGCTAGCTGATAAATATATGAGATAATACACTATCCCTGAATGAATGTCTGATATCCAGGGGCTAGCTGATAAATATATGAGATAATACACTGTCCCTGAATGAATGTCTGATATCCAGGGGCTAGCTGATAAATATATGAGATAATACACTATCCCTGGAATGAATGTTTGATATCCAGGGTCTAGCTGATAAATATATGAGATAACACACTGTCCCTGAATGAATGTCTGATATCCAGGGCTAGCTGATAAATATATGAGATAATACACTATCCCTAAATGAATGTCTGATATCCAGGGGCTAGCTGATAAATATATGAGATAATACACTGTCCCTGAATGAATGTCTGATATCCAGGGGCTAACTGATAAATATATGAGATAATACACTATCCCTAAATGAATGTCTGATATCCAGGGGCTAGCTGATAAATATATGAGATAATACACTGTCCCTGAATGAATGTCTGATATCCAGGGGCTAGCTGATAAATATATGAGATAATACACTATCCCTGAATGAATGTCTGATATCCAGGGGCTAGCTGATAAATATATGAGATAATACACTGTCCCTGAATGAATGTCTGATATCCAGGGGCTAGCTGATAAATATATGAGATAATACACTGTCCCTGAATGAATGTCTGATATCCAGGGGCTAGCTGATAAATATATGAGATAATACACTATCCCTGGAATGAATGTTTGATATCTAGGGGCTAGCTGATAAATATATGAGATAACACACTGTCCCTGAATGAATGTCTGATATCCAGGGCTAGCTGATAAATATATGAGATAATACACTATCCCTAAATGAATGTCTGATATCCAGGGGCTAGCTGATAAATATATGAGATAATACACTGTCCCTGAATGAATGTCTGATATCCAGGGGCTAGCTGATAAATATATGAGATAATACACTGTCCCTGAATGAATGTCTGATATCCAGGGGCTAGCTGATAAATATATGAGATAATACACTATCCCCTGAATGAATGTCTGATATCCAGGGGCTAGCTGATAAATATATGAGATAATACACTGTCCCTGAATGAATGTCTGATATCCAGGGGCTAGCTGATAAATATATGAGATAACACACTATCCCCTGAATGAATGTCTGATATCCAGGGGTTAGCTGATAAATATATGAGATAATACACTGTCCCTGAATGAATGTCTGATATCCAGGGGCTAGCTGATAAATATATGAGATAACACACTATCCCCTGAATGAATGTCTGATATCCAGGGGTTAGCTGATAAATATATGAGATAATACACTATCCCTGAATGAATGTCTGATATCCAGGGGCTAGCTGATAAATATATGAGATAATACACTATCCCTGAATGAATGTCTGATATCCAGGGGCTAGCTGATAAATATATGAGATAATACACCGTCCCTAAATGAATGTCTGATATCCAGGGGCTAGCTGATAAATATATGAGATAATACACTATCCCTGAATGAATGTCTGATATCCAGGGGCTAGCTGATAAATATATGAGATAATACACTGTCCCTGAATGAATGTCTGATATCCAGGGGCTAGCTGATAAATATATGAGATAATACACTGTCCCTGAATGAATGTCTGATATCCAGGGGCTAGCTGATAAATATATGAGATAATACACTGTCCCTGAATGAATGTTTGATATCCAGGGGCTATCTGATAAATATATGAGATAATACACTATCCCTAAATGAATGTCTGATATCCAGGGGCTAGCTGATAAATATATGAGATAATACACTATCCCTGAATGAATGTCTGATATCCAGGGGCTAGCTGATAAATATATGAGATAATACACTATCCCTGAATGAATGTTTGATATCCAGGGGCTAGCTGATAAATATATGAGATAATACACTATCCCTAAATGAATGTCTGATATCCAGGGGCTAGCTGATAAATATATGAGATAACACACTGTCCCTGAATGAATGTCTGATATCTGATTTTATCATGGGATGTAAGAATAACCTTCTCTTCAAATGACAATATCACTTTTTAAACATATACACAAATGCAAATGATCCATATTGTTAACATACAACATTTTTATTATAGACACTTACATTATAAAATAATATCGCACAAAGTGAAAAGTTGTAATCAGTGTTTTCAAGGTCTTCAACACGAAATAATATACAAGCATAAAAATAAGGTTTATTATCATATTACATTTCATCCAATGTTACTTCAGACATTTCTCACCTGTGCATTTAGAACTCTGGTATAATTATCCATCTCCAATGCCTTTTCCAAGCCCATGCATGTCATAGTGCATAAAAGTTACTCTTTGAAAAGAATGGGGCATTGAGTTCTGATTGCAGACTTATAAAGTTTTAATAAATTGCATGAAAAGAGCCTTCACTGTAACTTTATAGGTCATTTATAGGTCATTTATAGGTCATTTATAGGTCATTTATAGGTCATTTATAGGTCATTTATAGGTCATTTATAGGTCTTTTATAGGACTTTTATAGGACTTTTATAGGTCACTTATGAAAATTTGTATTTGGATTTCTGACATGCTCTCAAGAAACTCTTTATCAGGCAAAACTAGCCTATGAATCACAGCAAGCAAAGTTATTATTTCCTTCAGCGTGTAAAGGAAATGTTTCTGTAGGCAAGCTATTTGGCTGTTATGTAGTCTTGGTGATATTATTGTTGCCTGGACAGAACGCTATTAGTTCAATATGAATTGCACTTCTGCCACTGCCTCGGCGTATCCAGTCTGCCACTGCCTCGGTGCATCCAGTCTGCCACTGCCTCGGCGTATCCAGTCTGCCACTGCCTCGGTGTATCCAGTCTGCCACTGCCTCGGCGTATCCAGTCTGCCACTGCCCCGGTGTATCCAGTCTGCCACTGCCTCGGTGTATCCAGTCTGCCACTGCCTCGGTGTATCCAGTCTGCCACTGCCTCAGTGTATCCAGTGTGCCACTGCCTCGGTGTATCCAGTCTGCCACTGCCTCAGTGTATCTAGTCTGCCACTGCCTCGATGTATCCAGTCTGCCACTGCCTCGGTGTATCCAGTCTGCCACTGCCTCAGTGTATCCAGTCTGCCACTGCCTCGGTGTATCCAGTCTGCCACTGCCTCGGTGTATCCAGTCTGCCACTGCCTCGGTGTATCCAGTCTGCCTCGGTGCATCCAGTCTGCCACTGCCCTGGTGTATCCAGTCTGCCACTGCCTCGGTGCATCCAGTCTGCCACTGCCTCGGCGTATCCAGTCTGCCACTGCCTCGGTGTATCCAGTCTGCCACTGCCTCGATGTATCCAGTCTGCCACTGCCTAGGTGTATCCAGTCTGCCACTGCCTCGGCGTATCCAGTCTGCCACTGCCTCGGTGTATCCAGTCTGCCACTGCCTCGATGTATCCAGTCTGCCACTGCCTCGGTGCATCCAGTCTGCCACTGCCTCGGTGCATCCAGTCTGCCACTGCCCTGGTGTATCCAGTCTGCCACTGCCTCGGTGTATCCAGTCTGCCACTGCCTCGATGTATCCAGTCTGCCACTGCCTCGGTGCATCCAGTCTGCCACTGCCTCGGTGCATCCAGTCTGCCACTGCCCTGGTGTATCCAGTCTGCCACTGCCTCGGTGTATCCAGTCTGCCACTGCCTCGATGTATCCAGTCTGCCACTGCCTCGGTGTATCCAGTCTGCCACTGCCTCAGCGTATCCAGTCTACCTTGGTGTATCCAGTCTGCCTCGGCGTATCCAGTCTGCCACTGCCTCAGCATATCCAGTCTGCCACTGCCTCGGTGTATCCAGTCTGCCTCGGTGTATCCAGTCTGCCACTGCCTCGGTGTATCCAGTCTGCCACTGCCTCGGCGTATCCAGTCTGCCACTGCCTCGGTGTATCCAGTCGGCCACTGCCCCGGTGTATCAAGTCTGCCACTGCCCCGGTGTATCAAGTCTGCCACTGCCTCGGTGTATCCAGTCTGCCTCAGTGTATCCAGTCTGCCACTGCCTCGGCCTATCCAGTCTGCCACAATTATATACACACTGATGTCTTGCCACTGAGAGGAGCAAATGTCTCACACTTGATGTTACACTCATACCTAATCATACACACATTACATATAATGAGCACTGACTAATGTCATATTATCACATCATTAGATAGTTAGAGTGTGGGAAACATTACTGACTTATATTAATAAGGAAATATAACATAATACCGGACTTAGCGTCATACCAGAATATGTTACCAGTGCATCTTCAGATCTCATGAATATATTGCAATATAAGTTTATTTGTTAGTGGTAAAACATATGGTATCATATACTTCATTTTATTCATAATTTTCTTTATTGATTTTTTAGATTCTTTTCCTCATTTGGAAAAAAATACAAAGAATTATACCTAGAATTAAACCAAGAGTCAGGTGTGATGAAAAATAATTTGTCCAAATAATACATCAAGAAATGCTGAACTTCATGGTATAACACTGTTCTTTGCAATCGCATCAGACAGATCACCTGCATGTCCTAAATCCCAGTTCTGCTGAGAGAGATACAGAGGTTCATCGATAAAGACCTACAGATCTGCAATTCAGCCGGCCAGTTTGGGGATTAGCATTTAAACTGAATACTTGCGAGGGCTTAATGGAGGCTCAACATATGGTTGGTGTATCACAACACGTCATGCCAGATGAGGAACCAATTAATAACAGAAACCGGATCATAGAACCAAGAAGAAAGGGTGGCAACTGGTGAAACAGTCAAATAGGTAATTTAAAGCATACTCAATTGTAAATATTGCTTTCTTAAAACTGTATAAGCTTCAAAGAATTGCTCTGCATAATAATTGAAAACATGGAATTCTCTCACAGGTACCTATCTGAGTCCCGTCTCCCGCCTGAGTCCTGTCTCCCACCTATCTGAGTCCTGTCTCCCACCTATCTGAGTCCTGTCTCCCACCTATCTGGGTCCTGTCTCCCACCTATCTGAGTCCTGTCTCCCACCTATCTGAGTCCTGTCTCCCACCTGAGTCCTGTCTCCCGCCTATCTGGGTCCTGTCTCCCACCTATCTAATTCCTGTCTCCCACCTATCTGATTCCTGTCTCCCACCTATCTGAGTCCTGTCTCCCATCTTTCTGAGTCCTGTCTCCCACCTATCTGAGTCCTGTCTCCCATCTATCTGGGTCCTGTCTCCCACCTATCTGAGTCCTGTCTCCCACCTATCTGGGTCCTGTCTCCCGCCTATCTGAGTCTTGTCTCCCACCTATCTGAGTCCTGTCTCCCACCTATCTGATTCCTGTCTCCCACCTATCTGGGTCCTGTCTCCCACCTACCTGGGTCCTGTCTCCCACCTATCTGGGTCCTGTCTCCCATCTATCTGGGTCCTGTCTCCCACCTGAGTCCTGTCTCCCACCTATCTGGGTCCTGTCTCCCACCTATCTGGGTCCTATCTCCCACCTATCTGGGTCCTGTCTCCCACGTGAGTCCTGTCTCCCACCTATCTGAGTCCTGTCTCCCATCTTTCCGAGTCCTGTCTCCCACCTGAGTCCTGTCTCCCACCTATCTGACTCCTGTCTCCCACCTATCTGAGTCCTGTCTCCCATCTTTCCGAGTCCTGTCTCCCACCTATCTGAGTCCTGTCTCCCATCTTTCCGAGTCCTGTCTCCCACCTGAGTCCTGTCTCCCACCTATCTGACTCCTGTCTCCCACCTATCTGAGTCCTGTCTCCCACCTATCTGAGTCCTGTCTCCCACCTATCTGAGTCCTGTCTCCCACCTGAGTCCTGTCTCCCACCTATCTGAGTCCTGTCTCCCGCCTATCTGGGTCCTGTCTCCCACCTATCTGGGTCCTGTCTCCCACCTGAGTCCTGTCTCCTACCTATCTGAGTCCTGTCTCCTACCTATCTGAGTCCTGTCTCCTACCTATCTGAGTCCTGTCTCCCACCTATCTGAGTCCTGTCTCCCACCTATCTGGGCCCTGTCTCCCGCCTATCTGGGTCCTGTCTCCCACCTATCTGAGTCCTGTCTCCCGCCTATCTGAGTCCTGTCTCCCGCCTATCTGGGTCCTGTCTCCCACCCATCATGGGCGTCACACACGACGCGGGAGCATTTCTCTGCTCACATAGACAATTGTTTGTCATGATGGGTAACTGTCTTACTTCTGTATTTCAACCTTCATTCGCTGCAAACACATTTGGAAGATTGCTGTCTTCCATAATACTGGAAATAAGGTGTCACAAAGTTTTATAAGCAATTGTTTGTTCTCTTTTCTTTGTGTGTCCATATGACACTGCTCACAACATGGCAGAGGAGGCGATGTCCCCGCTGTCCTTCCTGCCACACTCCGCGGTCATTACCGTGTGCATACTGGTCTCCGTCCTGATGGAGAGCATTCGCATGCTAACAGACGGGTTAAAATAATGACCCCTCCCTCCAGTCCGTCTGTTGCACTGAGCAAAAAGTTCTCTGAAAGTTTTTCTCACGTCTTTCATGCGTGAGAAATAGATGATAGGGTCCACAAAAAAGTTAAGGTACAAGAGCATAACAATGCCAGCGTTCAATATTCTGGTGTCCATGTTTATGCCGATGATTCCCGCCAGGGGGAAAGGCAGACGACAGAATATGCTGGCGACGACGAGGAGGGACACGGTGACCGTCGCCTCATGCTTCATGCGGATGTTGACGGACTCGGGATTGGTGGAAGCCGGGCTGTAGCGCCGCTTTAGCTTGAGCTGATTTATTTTCCTGTAAATGATGATATCTGTAATAATATTGCACATGACAGAAGCAGCAAAGATGGCCATCCAGACCTGCATCTCGACGCTGGAGATGACATAGAGGGCATTCATGGCGGCGTACCTGTCCTGGACCCTGTAGAGGATGAGGAGGATGGTAAGCGGGATGAGGACCTGGAGGAGAGAGAAGGACCACACCACCACGAGGGACAAGGTGATCCTAGAGGGCGTGATGAGCTGCGAGTACCGCCACGGCCGGCACACTGCCACGTACTGATTGATAGTCAGACAGGTCAAGGTCAGCAGGTAGCCGGTGAAGAACATCCAGGGCAGACTCCGGAACACGTAGGGTAACACCCGCACCAGGATGAACTCGTGGGAACTGTGCATGTGACTGAAGAAGCCCCGCGGCCAGTTACTGATCAACAAGAAGGAGAAAGAAGCCATGATATCTGCAAAACTTAAGTTCTTCATGAACCTATGGTAAGCCGTGGATTTATCTTTCAGATAATGAACTACCAGTAGAAATATGAGATTGAGGACGATGGAGACGGCGCCCAGAGTGGTACCCAGAGTACTGACTGTGCTCACTATGGCACTCTCCAGGGCAGAAGATGACGTCACGTTATATACCGTCAAGTTCTCCCAATGCTCCGTTGTTACTTCCGCCATCTCAACTCCACATCATATCAACATGTCTGACAAAAGTGGAATTATCAAAAACATTAATCCTTAAAGGCCTTCGTGTTATTTTCCTTTTTCCATTTTTAATCAGCTGTCATAGTTTGTGGCTCGTCCCATCCCACATCTGGAAGAATAGAAACGTCCATTGTAATGTTGGTTACGTCTAGAAAAATGCAATTATTTCCATTGTTTAAATGAGGATGTAATATACTCCTTGACAATAATTTATACATTTTATAGACTGATGCATGGCAATACAGGATAATGTACACAGTTTATAGGTTGATGTATGGCAAAACAGAATAACGTACACAGTTTATAGGTTGATGTATGGCAATATAGGATAACGTACACAGATTATAGGTTGATGCATGGCAATACAGGATAATGTACACAGTTTATAGGTTGATGCATGACAATACAGGATAATGTACACAGTTTATAGGTTGATGTATGGCAATACAGGATAATGTACACAGATTATAGGTTGATGTATGGCAATACAGGATAATGTACACAGTTTATAGGTTGATGTATGGCAATACAGAATAACGTACACAGTTTATAGGTTGATGTATGGCAATATAGGATAACGTACACAGATTATAGGTTGATGCATGGCAATGCAGGATAATGTACACAGATTATAGGTTGATGTATGGCAATACAGGATAATGTACACAGTTTATAGGTTGATGTATGGCAATACACGATAATGTACACAGTCAGTTTATAGGTTGATATATGGCAATACAGGATAATGTACACAGTTTATAGGTTGATGTATGGCAATACAGAATAACGTACACAGTTTATAGGTTGATGTATGGCAATTTAGGATAACGTACACAGATTATAGGTTGATGCATGGCAATACAGGATAATGTACACAGATTATAGGTTGATGTATGGCAATACAGGATAATGTACACAGTTTATAGGTTGATGTATGGCAATACAGAATAACGTACACAGTTTATAGGTTGATGTATGGCAATACAGGATAATGTACACAGATTATAGGTTGATGTATGGCAATACAGGATAACATACACAGATTATAGGTTGATGTATGGCAATATAGGATAACGTACACAGATTATAGGTTGATTTATGGCAATACAGGATAACGTACACAGATTATAGGTTGATGTATGGCAATACAGGATAATGTACACAGATTATAGGTTGATGTATGGCAATACAGGATAATGTACACAGTTTATAGGTTGATGTATGGCAATAAAGGATAACGTACACAGATTATAGGTTGATGTATGGCAATACACGATAACGTACACAGTCAGTTTATAGGTTCATGTATGGCAATACAGGATAATGTACACAGTTTATAGGTTGATGTATGGCAATACAGAATAACGTACACAGTTTATAGGTTGATGTATGGCAATATAGGATAATGTACACAGATTATAGGTTGATGTATGGCAATAAAGGATAACGTACACAGTTTATAGGTTGATGTATGGCAATAAAGGATAACGTACACAGTCAGTTTATAGGTTCATGTATGGCAATACAGGATAATGTACACAGTTTATAGGTTGATGTATGGCAATACAGAATAACGTACACAGTTTATAGGTTGATGTATGGCAATATAGGATAATGTACACAGATTATAGGTTGATGCATGGCAATACAGGATAATGTACACAGTATATAGGTTGATGTATGGCAATACAGGATAACGTACACAGATTATAGGTTGATGTATGGCAATACACGATAATGTACACAGTCCGTTTATAGGTTCATTTATGGCAATACAGGATAATGTACACAGTTTATAGGTTGATGTATGGCAATACAGAATAACGTACACAGTTTATAGGTTGATGTATGGCAATATAGGATAACGTACACAGATTATAGGTTGATGCATGGCAATACAGGATAATGTACACAGATTATAGGTTGATGTATGGCAATACAGGATAATGTACACAGTTTATAGGTTGACGTATGGCAATACAGAATAACGTACACAGTTCATAGGTTGATGTATGGCAATACAGGATAATGTACACAGTTTATAGGTTGATGCATGGCAATACAGGATAATGTACACAGATTATAGGTTGATGTATGGCAATACAGGATAATGTACACAGATTATGGGTTGATTTATGGCAATACAGGATAACGTACACAGATTATAGGTTGATGTATGGCAATACAGGATAATGTACACAGATTATAGGTTGATGTATGGCAATACAGGATAATGTACACAGATTATAAGTTGATTTATGGTAATACAGGATAACGTACACAGATTATAGGTTGATGCATGGCAATACAGGATAATGTACACAGATTATAGGTTGATGTATGGCAATACAGGATAATGTACACAGATTATAAGTTGATTTATGGTAATACAGGATAATGTACACAGATTAACGGTTGATTTATGGCAATACAGGATAACGTACACAGATTATAGGTTGATTTATGGCAATACAGAATAACGTACACAGTTTATAGGTTGATGTATGGCAATACAGGATAATGTACACAGATTATAGGTTGATGTATGGCAATACAGGATAATGTACACAGATTATAGGTTGATTTATGGCAATACAGGATAACGTACACAGATTATAGGTTGATGTATGGCAATACAGGATAATGTACACAGATTATAGGTTGATGTATGGCAATACAGGATAATGTACACAGTTTATAGGTTGATGTATGGCAATAAAGGATAACGTACACAGATTATAGGTTGATGCATGGCAATACAGGATAATGTACACAGTATATAGGTTGATGTATGGCAATACAGGATAACGTACACAGTTTATAGGTGGATGTATGGCAATACAGAATAACGTACACAGTTTATAGGTTGATGTATGGCAATATAGGATAACATACACAGATTATAGGTTGATGCATGGCAATACAGGATAATGTACACAGTATATAGGTTGATGTATGGCAATACAGGATAACGTACACAGATTATTGGTTGATGTATGGCAATACAGGATAACGTACACAGTCAGTTTATAGGTTGATTTATGGCAATACACGATAATGTACACAGTCAGTTTATAGGTTGATTTATGGCAATACAGGATAACGTACACAGTTTATAGGTTGATGTATGGCAATATAGGATAATGTACACAGATTATAGGTTGATGATTGATAATTTTAGACTTGACAACGAACACATTTTATAGATTCCGATGTCTTTGATCTTAATGCACAACACTGAACTTTGCCTGACCGTTTATAAGCCATAGTTGGAGAATACTTGAAGGACAGTAGAGCAACTGTCTGCTATAAATCACAATATGTCTAAATCATGGTCAGCTGGTATAGATGGTGTAATCCAAGTAATTCAAACATGATACGCTGTATACTACCTATATATATATTAAGTATACGACTCATTTAAAAAAAGAATAAAAAGCACAAAAGACAAACGCTTTTTGCTAGTCCCTGATCACAACCAAGCAAATTGAACTGTTTCATTGCCATTTACTTTGAATTTTGCAAAATACACCCAAAATGATTTGTTCTTGTTGACATATTGAGAGGTAATTTCCCACGTATTAACCGTTTGAATATGATGTTATTACTGTGCAGAATGTTCAGTGGTTTTTGTTATTATCAATGTATCAATGTCAGCGAACTGGACCCAGTTCGCCCAGTAAATATGAATGGAAAATTTTAATTGCAAATGAGGCATTTCATTTCGTGCGCAAATGAAAATTGAGCTTTTTAAATATACACGTAGTGTTTAATGAACGTATATCAGATTTGTATGTGTTGTCAAAATATTTGTAAAAGGAAATAAATCAGAATCATATAAAGAATCAAACCACAACCGGAACCAGAACCAGAATAAAAGCATCGCTGGTACTTATGTCTGTGTTATTACATTATTTCCTTGATATAGTAATTGGTACGTCCAAATCAATGGGATTCAATCCAATCTGCTCTTATATCCATTTCAAAATTTCATCAAGAAGAGTCTATAAGTTATATAAGCGCTGATAACTTGCAACTCCTACATCATGAGTATTGACTCTTCATGCAAATATCACTGAGTAGATACATTGTCACCCACCTTATTCAGAGTCCTTGATATAGTTAAAGCCTCTCACTCTATTTGAGGTCTACATAGAGCCCTGTCTAGGTGTCAGGAGTGTGACTAATGAAGCAGCGGCGTGAGTTACTCAGTATATCAGCAGGCGGGAGGAACACACACACTGCTCACTGGCTTCCTGGCCAATCAGACCGCCACCAGGCCGCACTCACACCTCAACCACCAATTATCACTCACTGCCCCAAGAAAACACTCCACATCAAAGCTCACACTCCAGATCAAAGCTCACACTCCAGATCAAAGCTTGCACTCCACATCAAAGCTCACACTCCAGATCAAAGCTCACACTCCAGATCAAAGTTCACACTCCAGATCAAAGCTCATACTCCAGATCAAAGCTCACACTCCAGATCAAAGTTCACACTCCAGACCAAAATTCACACTCCAGACCAAAGCTCACACTCCAGATCAAATCTCACACTCCAGATCAAAGCTCACACTCCAGACCAAAGCTCACACTCCAGATCAAAGCTCGCACACCAGATCAAAGCTCACACTCCAGATCAAAGCTCACACTCCAGACCAAAGCTCACACACCAGACCAAAGCTCACACTCCAGATCAAAGCTCACACTCCAGATCAAAGCTCACACTCCAGATCAAAGCTCACACTCCAGATCAAAGCTCACACTCCATATCAAAGCTCACACTCCAGATCAAAGCTCACACTCCAGATCAAAGCTCACACTCTACATCAAAGCTCACACTCCAGATCAAAGCTCACACACCAGATCAAAGCTCACACTCCATATCAAAGCTCACACTCCATATCAAAGCTCACACTCCAGATCAAAGCTCACACTCCACATCAAAGCTCACACTCCAGATCAAAGCTCACACTCCACATCAAAGCTCACACTCCAGATCAAAGCTCACACTCCATATCAAAGCTCACACTCCAGATCAAAGCTCACACTCCAGATCAAAGCTCACACTCTACATCAAAGCTCACACTCCAGATCAAAGCTCACACACCAGATCAAAGCTCACACTCCATATCAAAGCTCACACTCCATATCAAAGCTCACACTCCAGATCAAAGCTCACACTCCACATCAAAGCTCACACTCCAGATCAAAGCTCACACTCCAGATCAAAGCTCACACTCCACATCAAATCTCACACTCCACATTAAGTCTGATGTACTTTGCTTTCATCAATACACATAATCTAACAAATAGTTTTCATCGTGTCTCGGTTCTTGATAATAGATAATTTTAAAGACACAGGACGATAAAGGGTATTTTCTGCCATTCACAGATGAGGCCAATTATAGATGAACCTCGACTGTTTTACCACTTGTGAAGGACAAAAGAACATGGTTCAAATAATGTAACTATCTTATAAAAACGGTCACTATGCATCTTTAATATTTGATTATTTTCACACTAATACAGTGCACCATTAGTGTCCTATGTTGATATGCATGTACACATATGCAACTGGAGACTGAGATTATACAAGTTGGCAAGCTGTTTGTCAATACAGATCTGTACTCTACATGTCTGTCAGGATAGATGTGATGTTCTCAGACGGCTGAAACCTTCACCGATAATATATCACTTATATGTTGAAGAACAATACTTTTAAAATAGTTCATTGTCGATATGATGGATGTGTGGGGGGAATGACGGCGTAACATATTTGAGTACGTTACAATGTGTATCTCTCCCGCACCATCGTGCACATTGTAATACGTTACATAACGCATAACGCACCAGTATATCAGTATTGTGCTTCAGTGGGATTGCTACAGTCTTACACTAGACTATATAACTATAAGCTTACACGTAGGCCTCATATGCCGACAGGTTCAGGGAAATGGAGGGCTCTCAAACAGAGGAAGTGCCTAATTAAGCCGCGGGATGTACCATTAGTCATTCAAGGGGTGGAGGGTAGTAGACGCAAAGGACAAATATATTTGGGATACCCGTAGATGATAAAAAATGTTAAAGAAACAATATTAGGTGCTCTGATCTTTTGTAAAAAAAACAATTCTTGCCGCCACAGTTCCATGAATATTGCAGTGATATGCATTGCTGTGGAAACATTATGATTGGTCCTCACAGGAAAACAACCCCCTCACAGGAAGACTGGCCCCTCACAGGAAGACTGACCCCTCACAGGAAGACTGGCCCCTCACAGGAAGACTGACCCCTCACAGGAAGACTGACCCCTCACAGGAAGACTGGCCCCTCACAGGAAGACTGACCCCTCACAGGAAGACTGGCCCCTCACATGAAGACTGACCCCTCACAGGAAAACTGGCCCCTCACAGGAAGACTGACCCCTCACAGGAAAACTGACTCATCACAGGAAGACTGGCCCCTCACAGGAAGACTGACCCCTCACAGGAAGACTGGCCCCTCACAGGAAGACTGGCCCCTCACAGGAAGACTGGCCCCTCACAGGAAGACTGACCCCTCACAGGAAGACTGGCCCCTCACAGGAAGACTGGCCCCTCACAGGAAGACTGACCCCTCACAGGAAGACTGACCCCTCACAGGAAGACTGGCCCCTCACAGGAAGACTGGCCCTCACAGGGAGACTGACCCCTCACAGGAAGACTGGCCCCTCACAGGGAGACTGACCCCTCACAGGGAGACTGGCCCCTCACAGGAAGACTGGCCCCTAACAGGAAGACTGACCCCTCACAGGAAGACTGGCCCCTCACAGGAAGACTGACCCCTCACAGGAAGACTGACCCCTCACAGGAAGACTGGCCCCTCACAGGAAGACTGGCCCCTCACAGGAAGACTGGCCCTCACAGGGAGACTGACCCCTCACAGGAAGACTGACCCCTCACAGGAAGACTGGCCCCTCACAGGAAGACTGGCCCCTCACAGGAAGACTGGCCCCTCACAGGAAGACTGGCCCTCACAGGAAGACTGACCCCTCACAAGAAGACTGACCCCTCACAGGAAGACTGGCCCCTCACAGGAAGACTGGCCCCTCACATGAAGACTGGCCCCTCACAGGAAGACTGGCCCCTCACAGGAAGACTGGCCCCTCACAGGGAGACTGGCCCCTCACAGGGAGACTGACCCCTCACAGGAAGACTGACTCCTCACAGGAAGACTGACCCCTCACAGGAAGACTGACCCCTCACCGGAAGACTGACCCCTCACCGGAAGACTGACCCCTCACAGGAAGACTGGCCTCTCACAGAAAGACTGACCCCTCACAGGAAGACTGACCCCTCACAGGAAGACTGGCCCCTTACAGGGAGACTGACTCCTCACAGGAAGACTGACCCCTCACAGGAAGACTGACCGCTCACAGAAAGACTGACCCCTCACAGGAAGACTGGCCCCTCACAGGAAGACTGACTCCTCACAGGAAGACTGACCCCTCACAGGAAGACTGACCGCTCACAGAAAGACTGACCCCTCACAGGAAGACTGGCCCCTCACAGGAAGATTGACCCCTCACAGGAAGACTGACCGCTCACAGAAAGATTGGCCCTCACAAGAAGACATCCCTATTGGATGATACTTGCACACTCCCTATTGGATGATACTTGCACACTCCCTATTGGATAATACCTGCACACTCCCTATTGGATGATACTTACACACTCCCTATTGGATGACAGTTGCACACACAGCTGTGTTCAATATAAGTATATAACATGAAACTTGGACATGTCAGCTTGTTTTATAACAATTTAAAAAAACTTATGATTATCATTTACCAGTATGTTTACCACTACGTGGCTGAATATAATTTGATTAGTTTCTACCTCGACTTGGCTGTGCTGTTTCTGATATTTGCCTTGTTAATTGAGGACAAGGTGACCTAGAGGACACGTCAGCCACGTGTTAAGAGCCTTAACCACGGGAGGGCTTTCCTCACGTTACTCAGCACACAAATATGTTGAAAACATATACACCTACATGGTTTTATATGTAAATCAAAATATTGACGAAAACAGTTATCTACATAGGCCCCATGCTAATTTCTCCAACCATTGATTAAATTGTACAGTTCTGGTTCTGGTAAAGTTTGGATCCGGTAAAGTTCGGCAATCGGCCAGTACCAGCCCCTTATGCTTGTACAGTTCTGGTTCCGGCAAAGTTGTACAGTTCGGCAATCGGCCAGTACTAGGCCCTTATGCTTGTTATGTTAGACAGAATTTAGGCACTCCCATATATTCTTTTCTCAGACTTAATACCTATGTAACACTGGTATGATTCTACTTCATTTTGACAATGATTTCTTTTATTTTATCAGTTGTTTTATAGAAACTCTGTTAAACAATACAGAAATAGTCAGTAAAAATGGCACTCCTGGTCTGTCACTCGGACAAATCTGGCCCGCCCCAAGTGGCCAGAATGATATGAACAGTTATCAACCAAATGTTTGACTCAATAGAATGCTAGTCCTTCACAATCGGGATTCTGGTTGCATATGTTCATGTTGTAAGATCATCTTGAATGTGTAACTACAGAAATCATTTAGATAAATAAACCTCGAGAGGTCAGATAAGGAAGACTTAGGAGGTGACATTAAATCCCTCTTATATGACTAAGTGAGATGGAAGGGACCATTTCTATCAGATGGTGAGTCACATTGATAGCATACTAACATCCTTAATGGATAAACACGCTCCTTTTAAAGAAGCCAGTATATCACTTGGGAAGCCAACTCCTTGGATGAATGATCACATCAAGGAGAGGTGGCTAGAGAAAAAGACGAAAACTCAAACTTACAGATTGATAGAGAGATATACAATGCCCAGAGAAGGAAGTATAATTCCCTACTGAAATCCTCTCTAAAAATTATTCAGAGCCATCAGTTCTGTCACGCATAAATCAAGGTACACAATAATTCCCCTTCTGATGAACCCTCATCCGTGGCGATACCAGGTGGACTTTTGAGCCATTTAACCAGTGTGGAAGTAACACTGCCGGCAGTGGGAGTAGAACCCACCACCTCCCGTCCTCCACTGATATAACCAGTGTGAAAGTAACACTGCCTGCAGTGGGAGTAGAACCCACCACCCCCCGTCCTCCACTTATAGAACCAGTGTGAAAGTAACACTGCCGGCAGTGGGAGTAGAACCCACCACCTCCCGTCCTCCACTTATAGAACCAGTGTGAAAGTAACACTGCCGGCAGTGGGAGTAGAACCCACCACCTCCCGTCCACTTATAGAACCAGTGTGAGAGTAACACTGCCGGCAGTGGGAGTAGAACCCACCACCTCCCGTCCTCCACTTATATAACCAGTGTGAAAGTAACACTGCCGGCAGTGGGAGTAGAACCCACCACCTCCCGTCCTCCACTTATAGAACCAGTGTGAAAGTAACACTGCCGGCAGTGGGAGTAGAACCCACCACCTCCCGTCCTCCACTTATAGAACCAGTGTGAAAGTAACACTGCCGGCAGTGGAAGTAGAACCCACCACCTCCCGTCCTCCACTTATAGAACCAGTGTGAAAGTAACACTGCCGGCAGTGGGAGTCCAACCCACCACCTCCCGTCCTCCACTTATATAACCAGTGTGAAAGTAACACTGCCGGCAGTGGGAGTAGAACCCACCACCTCCCGTCCTCCACTTATATAACCAGTGTGAAAGTAACACTGCCGGCAGTGGGAGTAGAACCCACCACCTCCCGTCCTCCACTTATAGAACCAGTGTGAGAGTAACACTGCCGGCAGTGGGAGTAGAACCCACCACCTCCCGTCCTCCACTTATATAACCAGGTTGAAAGTAACACTGCCGGCAGTGGGAGTAGAACCCACCACCTCCCGTCCTCCACTTATAGAACCAGTGTGAAAGTAACACTGCCGGCAGTGGGAGTCCAACCCACCACCTCCCGTCCTCCACTTATATAACCAGTTTGAAAGTAACACTGCTGGCAGTGGGAGTAGAACCCGCCACCTCCCGTCCTCCACTTATATAACCATTGTGAAAGTAACACTGCCTGCAGTGGGAGTCCAACCTACCACCTCCCGTCCTCCACTTATATAACCAGTTTGAAAGTAACACTGCCGGCAGTGGGAGTAGAACCCACCACCTCCCGTCCTCCACTTATATAACCAGTGTGAAAGTAACACTACCGGCAGTGGGAGTAGAACCCACCACCTCCCGTCCTCCACTTATAGAACCAGTGTGAAAGTAACACTGCCGGCAGTGGGAGTAGAACCCACCACCTCCCGTCCTCCACTTATAGAACCAGTGTGAAAGTAACACTGCCGGCAGTGGGAGTCCAACCCACCACCTCCCGTCCTCCACTTATATAACCAGTTTGAAAGTAACACTGCCGGCAGTGGGAGTAGAACCCGCCACCTCCCGTCCTCCATTTATAGAACCAGTGTGAAAGTAACACTGCCGGCAGTGGGAGTAGAACCCACCACCTCCCGTCCTCCACTTATAGAACCAGTGTGAAAGTAACACTGCCGGCAGTGGGAGTAGAACCCACCACCTCCTGTCCTCCACTTATAGAACCAGTGTGAAAGTAACACTGCCGGCAGTGGGAGTCCAACCCACCACCTCCCGTCCTCCACTTATATAGCCAGTTTGAAAGTAACACTGCCGGCAGTGGGAGTAGAACCCACCACCTCCCGTCCTCCACTTATAGAACCAGTGTGGAAGTAACACTGCCGGCAGTGGGAGTAGAACCCACCACCTCCCGTCCTCCACTGATATAACCAGTGTGAAAGTAACACTGCCTGCAGTGGGAGTAGAACCCACCACCCCCCGTCCTCCACTTATATAACCAGTGTGAAAGTAACACTGCCGGCAGTGGGAGTAGAACCCACCACCTCCCGTCCTCCACTTATATAACCAGTGTGAAAGTAACACTGCCGGCAGTGGGAGTAGAACCCACCACCTCCCGTCCTCCACTTATAGAACCAGTGTGAAAGTAACACTGCCGGCAGTGGGAGTAGAACCCACCACCTCCCGTCCTCCACTTATAGAACCAGTGTGAAAGTAACACTGCCGGCAGTGGAAGTAGAACCCACCACCTCCCGTCCTCCACTTATATAATCAGTGTGACAGTAACACTGCCGGCAGTGGGAGTAGAACCCACCACCTCCCGTCCTCCACTTATATAATCAGTGTGACAGTAACACTGCCGGCAGTGGGAGTAGAACCCACCACCTCCCGTCCTCCACTTATAGAACCAGTGTGAAAGTAACACTGCCGGCAGTGGAAGTAGAACCCACCACCTCCCGTCCTCCACTTATATAATCAGTGTGACAGTAACACTGCCGGCAGTGGGAGTAGAACCCACCACCTCCCGTCCTCCACTTATAGAACCAGTGTGAAAGTAACACTGGCGGCAGTGGGAGTAGAACCCACCACCTCCCGTCCTCCACTTATAGAACCAGTGTGAAATTAACACTGCCGGCAGTGGGAGTCCAACCCACCACCTCCCGTCCTCCACTTATATAACCAGTGTGAAAGTAACACTGCCGGCAGTGGGAGTAGAACCTACCACCTCCCGTCCTCCACTTATATAACCAGTGTGAAAGTAACACTGCTGGCAGTGGGAGTAGAACCCACCACCTCCCGTCCTCCACTTATAGAACCAGTGTGAGAGTAACACTGCCGGCAGTGGGAGTAGAACCCACCACCTCCCGTCCTCCACTTATATAACCAGTGTGAAAGTAACACTGCCGGCAGTGGGAGTAGAACCCACCACCTCCCGTCCTCCACTTATAGAACCAGTGTGAAAGTAACACTGGCGGCAGTGGGAGTAGAACCCACCACCTCCCGTCCTCCACTTATAGAACCAGTGTGAAAGTAACACTGCCGGCAGTGGGAGTCCAACCCACCACCTCCCGTCCTCCACTTATATAACCAGTTTGAAAGTAACACTGCTGGCAGTGGGAGTAGAACCCGCCACCTCCCGTCCTCCACTTATATAACCATTGTGAAAGTAACACTGCCTGCAGTGGGAGTCCAACCTACCACCTCCCATCCTCCACTTATATAACCAGTTTGAAAGTAACACTGCCGGCAGTGGGAGTAGAACCCACCACCTCCCGTCCTCCACTTATATAACCAGTGTGAAAGTAACACTACCGGCAGTGGGAGTAGAACCCACCACCTCCCGTCCTCCACTTATAGAACCAGTGTGAAAGTAACACTGCCGGCAGTGGGAGTAGAACCCACCACCTCCCGTCCTCCACTTATAGAACCAGTGTGAAAGTAACACTGCCGGCAGTGGGAGTCCAACCCACCACCTCCCGTCCTCCACTTATATAACCAGTTTGAAAGTAACACTGCCGGCTGTGGGAGTAGAACCCGCCACCTCCCGTCCTCCATTTATAGAACCAGTGTGAAAGTAACACTGCCGGCAGTGGGAGTAGAACCCACCACCTCCCGTCCTCCACTTATAGAACCAGTGTGAAAGTAACACTGCCGGCAGTGGGAGTAGAACCCACCACCTCCCGTCCTCCACTTATAGAACCAGTGTGAAAGTAACACTGCCGGCAGTGGGAGTCCAACCCACCACCTCCCGTCCTCCACTTATATAGCCAGTTTGAAAGTAACACTGCCGGCAGTGGGAGTAGAACCCACCACCTCCCGTCCTCCACTTATAGAACCAGTGTGAAAGTAACACTGCCAGCAGTGGGAGTAGAACCCACCACCTCCCTTCCTCCACTTATAGAACCAGTGTGAAAGTAACACTGCTGGCAGTGGGAGTAGAACCCGCCACCTCCCGTCCTCCACTTATAGAACCAGTGTGAAAGTAACACTGCCGGCAGTGGGAGTCCAACCCACCACCTCCCGTCCTCCACTTATAGAACCAGTGTGAAAGTAACACTGCCGGCAGTGGGAGTAGAACCCACCACCTCCCGTCCTCCACTTATATAACCAGTGTGAAAGTAACACTACCGGCAGTGGGAGTAGAACCCACCACCTCCCGTCCTCCACTTATAGAACCAGTGTGAAAGTAACACTGCCGGCAGTGGGAGTAGAACCCACCACCTCCCGTCCTCCACTTATAGAACCAGTGTGAAAGTAACACTGCCGGCAGTGGGAGTCCAACCCACCACCTCCCGTCCTCCACTTATATAACCAGTTTGAAAGTAACACTGCCGGCAGTGGGAGTAGAACCCGCCACCTCCCGTCCTCCATTTATAGAACCAGTGTGAAAGTAACACTGCCGGCAGTGGGAGTAGAACCCACCACCTCCCGTCCTCCACTTATAGAACCAGTGTGAAAGTAACACTGCCGGCAGTGGGAGTAGAACCCGCCACCTCCCGTCCTCCACTTATATAACCATTGTGAAAGTAACACTGCCTGCAGTGGGAGTCCAACCTACCACCTCCCGTCCTCCACTTATAGAACCAGTGTGAAAGTAACACTGGCGGCAGTGGGAGTAGAACCCACCACCTCCCGTCCTCCACTTATATAACCAGTGTGAGAGTAACACTGCCGGCAGTGGGAGTCAAACCCACCACCTCATGTCCTCCACTTATATAACCAGTGTGAAAGTAACACTGCCGGCAGTGGGAGTAGAACCCACCACCTCCCGTCCTCCACTTATAGAACCAGGTTGAAAGTAACACTTCCGGCAGTGGGAGTTGAACCCGAGAAAAATCATAATGGTACATAATGACATACTGAGATCCTGATACAACAGATAATCTGTTCTGTTGGTACTATTTGGCCTATCGGCTACCTTTGATACCATTGACCATGGTATACTCTTAAAAAGGCTGGAGACCAGATGTGGGGTAACTGGAAATGCCCTTTGTTGGATCAGATCATATCTTACTGACAGAGTGTAATATGTCAAAGTGCACACTGTCATATCCTCAACCAGAAATATCAAGTTTGGAGTCCCTCAGGGATCTGTCTCGGGGCCCATACTTTTTTAGATAAGATAAGATAAGAAAAGATAATTCTATTTTGAATCGATCAGTTTACAAATAACATTAGCTTACTAGCTAGTTATCGATTACCTAGGACTAATATGTACATATTTACAGTAGGAAAATAAAAAGGTTTACATATTTAGTTCAACATTTTACATATTGTAAAGTAGGAAACAGTTCATTGCATGAAGGAGCATAACGTGCAGTTACAGTTTGGGCCATTCCATGTTTTTAACAGTGATTTAAATGTTTGGATGTCCATTACACCATTTTTGATGCCATTATCTAAATTATTCCAAATGTGAGCCATAGTAGGCAAAAGATTTTTCGACCATAAGTAATTTTGTTAAAGCTAGGTAATTCCAAAATACTTTCATCTCTTATGTCATAAGCTGTTTCCTTCTTTTTAAACATATCTTGAATATATGATGGATTTAGTTTGTTGGTACTTTCAAAGACATCACATACAATTGACTTCTTATGTGTAATGAATTGACACCTGCTCTTTAAAGTAAAACAGAAAAACTGCTTTCATGATCATTTAGCAGAAATCTTAGAGCTCTTTCCTGAATCCTTTCCATTTGTCTCATTTGAGTTATGCCACAAAAATGCCAAACTGTGGGACAGTAGTTGAAATTTGCTAATATGAATGTTTTATATATTTGAAACTTGTCATCACTACTGAGAACATTTTTAAATCTATACAATACATTTACTTGTGTTGATGCTTGTTTGCAAATATTGTGTACATGTAAATCAAATCGAAGCTTTTTATCTATAGTGGTTCCTAATAATTTTACACATTATCTCACATGTGATCTTTGCATCATAAACTTCTAAGTACATTGGTAAAACTTCATTACATGTTGGAGACTTCATCAGCATTGCCTGGAACTTGTTGGCATTTGCTTGCATGAAGTTCACCTTAAACCAGTCAATTGAATTCCGTGCATCAGTCTGAAGTGCTGTAATAAGTACATCTATTGTGCTAGCTATTCTACTTAAAGTATTGTCATCTGCATAATTTGCTAATTCACATGCTACAATAAAACAAAACAGATCACTGATAAATGCATCAAATAATTTTGGACCTAAACTAGGACCTTGGGGCACTCCCTTCCTCAATGATGACCATGAACTTTTAATATTTTGAACTTTTACCCTTTGTAGGCGCTCAGTGAGATAATTAATCATTAGTTTACTATTTACATGCCACCCCTGTCTGACATATTGAAAGAATATTGGCTTGCTTATTACATATATGCGGACGACACCCAGATTTACAAACCAGTAAGCCACTGCAATGGGGGTGGGGCTAAAATGCCTAAACAGGAAATGGAGGACTGCATCAGGAGTACAAAATCATTTTTGATGTCAAATAAAATGAAATTGGATGATAATAAGACTGAGTTGCTGGATTGCTCACATAAACAATCAGCTGTAAGGCCGAGCCTTACTGGTTCAAATTGCCTGAAAATTGGGCCATCACTTATCAATCAGAGCTCAGTGTTCAAGAATCTGGGCGTCATCCTTGATTCTCATTTTGACATGAAGGCACAGATTAGGAATATATGTAAAAAAAGATATTATCACATTAAGAACATATCTGCTATTAGGCAATCATTAGATGATAAGACTACTGAAACTCTTGTACATGCTTTTGTTTCATCTACCCTTGACTATGGAAATGCCCTATTAGTAGGTATTCCTGAGACTGACCTTAAGAAACTCCAGAAATTGTAAAATTCTGCTGCTTGAGTGGTGAGTAAAATGAGGAAATTGGACCATATTAGTGAAAAACTGAGGGATATGCACTGGCTGCCTATTAAGGCTAAAATTGAATTCAAGACATTGCTTTTAACATGGAAGGCTCTAAATGGTAAGATGCCTCCTTTCTTCACTGACTTCCTAACTCTTAAACGTGACTCAAAATCTCTACGCTCAAATAAGAGCCAGGACTTGCAAAAACCATCTACAAATATGAAAAAAACAGGCGACAGGGCTTTCTCTGTTGTAGCCCCAAAATGTGGAATGACATCCCTAATAATATTAGGTTGAGCACTACGGGATCTGTTTTTAGGTCTGACTTGGAAACTCTCCTCTTTAGGAGATACTACAGAGCTTGTATTGGCGCTATATTATTATTATTATTATTATTATTATTATTATTATTATTATTATTATTATTATTATTATTATTATTATTATTATTATTATTATTATTATTATTATTATTTTTTGAGGTTGGGCGTGAGTCATTCATTAATTTGAGGTTAGGCGTGAGTCATTCATTGATTTTGAGGTTAGGCGTGAGTCATTCATTGATTTTGAGGTTGGGGATGAGTCATTCAATAATTTTGAGGTTGGGCGTGAGTCATTCATTAATTTTGAGGTTGGGCGTGAGTCACTTATTAATGGGGGAGGTCGGGCATCCATAGATATGGTTATAATATGACACACTCCTCCAGTGCAGAATGTCAAGCATCCCTAGATATGGTGATAATATGACACACTCCTCCAGTGCAGAATGTCAAGCATCCCTAGATGTGGTGATAATATGACACACTCCTCCAGTGCAGAATGTCAACTATCCATAGATATGGTGATAATATGACACACTACTCCAGTGCAGAATGTCAACTATCCATAGATATGGTGATAATATGACACACTCCTCCAGTGCAGAATGTCAAGCATCCCTAGATATGGTGATAATATGACACACTCCTCCAGTGCAGAATGTCAACTATCCATAGATATGGTTATAATATGACACACTCCTCCAGTGCAGAATGTCAACTATCCATAGATATGGTTATAATATGACACACTCCTCCAGTGCAGAATGTCAACTATCCATAGATATGGTTATAATATGACACACTCCTCCAGTGCAGAATGTCAACTATCCATAGATATGGTTATAATATGACACACTCCTCCAGTGCAGAATGTCAACTATCCATAGATATGGTGATAATATGACTCACTCCTCCAGTGCAGAATGTCAATTATCCATAGATATGGTTATAATATGACACACTCCTCCAGTGCAGAATGTCAAGCATCCCTAGATATGGTGATAATATGACACACTCCTCCAGTGCAGAATGTCAATTATCCATAGATATGGTTATCATATGACACACTCCTCTAGTGCAGAATGTCAACTATCTCTAGATATGGTGATAATATGACACACTCCTCCAGTGCAGAATGTCAACTATCCATAGATATGGTTATATGACACACTCCTCCAGTGCAGAATGTCAAGCATCCCTAGATATGGTGATAATATGAGCTGTAATATAGCCTGGCGAAGGAGGCCATGCACTTTACATAATAATCACATCACTGTCAACATTATTTAAGTCATTTCATGATAATGTATCGAAGCAACAGGTGATACCCTACTGTGTTTCTGGGTGTGTTTTGGCATTGTCCTGTACAGTTTATTTGGATTGTGAATTGCCGGTAAGTGCTGAGGGATTCCCAGTTCCTATATTCTAACATTATTGTGGTGACTACCCTTATCAATGAGGTTCAAATACATGATTATTATATTCTTTGATGTTTTGGACATGAATTATGGATGTGTTAAGCTGTGATGGCATTAAGTCAAAGTCTGAGTCAAAAAGGTTAGAAGCTGTAAAATGGAAACGATGAAGTTGTGGTGTTTCAACCCAGGCTTTGTCAGATGTCAATCGGCTCAGAACTATAGAAGGTAATAGCCATATGGGTGTGATAAAACACAAGCGCATAAATATATTATTTTTTATTACAAAAATAGATCCATCACCTCTGCTGAGTTGTAAGGTAAATGGCCATGTCTCAGCACATGAAAGAAGCGAATGTTCAAGCTTATAATTTTCTCATACCCAAATGAGTGCATATGCTAAATATTGTGTAAGAAATAACAGAGGGCCTCAGGGGGAGGACGCCCCTTACATAACATTAGCAAAATCAGCCTTGCAATCTTCCCAGCTTCCCAGAATGAAACTGAAACCAATTAGGGCTCCCTATCCTTCAGGTGTTAAAACACAAGCTTATTAGCACAGGTTTTCCTGTGGAGATCCAAAAGCCGTTAGTTTGATTCCCGATTTGTTGTGCGTTGAATTCATGTAACATTTTCTCATTTGAGATTAACCTGTTGTTCTTGTAAATCTTTGACGGGGTGCACTGTCATGTCAATGACCTGCTGAAGCAGATTGAAAACCCAAACAGAAGAAACAAACAAAACAAAACCAAATTAAGAAAGAAAGATACAAATCGTTCTGTGTTCAGTATGAGGAATTTATCCACTTTTATCCAATTAGCCCCCCAAAAGGCGGACCTCTTGCACAGACAATGAGATGTACTAAAACACATTTACAGACACTTGTGTTTGGTGAAGATCAAATGCACTCAAATAAATCCTAAAATCGCAGCTGATAGAAGGGCAGTCTCTCGGGAACAAGGCATTTAAAGATAAATTTGATTAATCTTAAACAAGGTCAATCTACTACCGGATGTGCAAACAAAATCGACTTCCGTTCCTCTTTGAATGTGGATCTGTTTTTCATTTTAAATCTCTATTTTGTCACTTTCATTTGTGTCTACTGCTTTTAGTCGCCGTCTATCTGAATTTGAAACGTCCTGTAAAAATTGAAGAACTCTGATTAGGAATACACACACACCAAACCTTTAGTGAGGCACCGTCGAGAAATCTATTGGTAACCTGATTTGTTTCTTCAGACTCGCCACATTGTGCAGACAGTCATTGTTGAAAGATTCCAATATCAACATCACTGCGCAGCTCAGCGTTAAGATAAAAAAACCTCCTCAGGAATAGCAGGCAGTGATTGCCGGTAGGTGGCTCTTATCAGACTTCATATCCGCGAAGAGCACATGTTGCTAAAAGGTTCCTTGATAAAATCAAAACTATTGACATAAAGACAGCCGAGTAGATGTGCTACCCTGGTGTAGACCATTGGTTGATGTTTGCTGATACCTGATATCCCTCCCAGATCAAACCTGCCGCCTACTCACCCGCATATACAACTACAATGACCGCGTGGTCACTGAGAGTCATGGGTAATATAGCTTACCTGGGAGGCATGGGTAATAGAGCTCACCTGAGAGGCATGGGTATTAGAGCTCACCTGAGAGGCATGGGTAGTAGAGCTCACCTGAGAGGCATGGGTAGTAGAGCTCACCTGGGAGGCATGGTTAGTAGAGCTCACCTGAGAGGCATGGGGAATAGAGCTCACCTGAGAGGCATGGGTAGTAGAACTCACCTGAGAGGCCTGGGTAGTAGAGCTCACTAGAGAGGCATGGGTAGTAAAGCTCACCTGAGAGTCATGGGAAATATAGCTCACCTGGGAGGCATGGGTAGTAGAGCTCACCTGGGAGGCATGGGTAGTAGAACTCACCTGAGAGGCATGGGTAGTAGAGCTCACCTGAGAGGCATGGGTAGTAGAGCTCACCTGGGAGGCATGGGTAGTAGAGCTCACCTGGGAGGCATGGGTAGTAGAGCTCACCTGAGAGGCATGGGTGGTAGAGCTCACTAGAGAGGCATGGGTAATAGAGCTCACCTGAGAGGCATGGGTAGTAGAGCTCACCTGAGAGGCATGGGTAATAGAGCTCACCTAGGAGGCATGGGTAGTAGAGCTCACCTGGGAGGCATGGGTAGTAGAACTCACCTGAGAGGCATGGGGAATAGAGCTCACCTGAGAAGCATGGGTAATAGAGCTCACCTGAGAGGCATGGGTAGTAGAGCTCACCAGAGAGGCATGGGTAGTAGAGCTCACCTGGGAGGCATGGGTAGTAGAGCTCACCTGAGAGGCATGGGTAATAGAGCTCACCTGAGAGGCATGGGGAATAGAGCTCACCAGAGAGGCATGGGTTATAGAGCTCACCTGAGAGGCATGGGTAGTAGAGCTCACCTGGGAGGCATGGGTAGTAGAGCTCACCTGAGAAGCATGGGTAATAGAGATCACCTGAGAGGCATGGGTAGTAGAGCTCACCAGAGAGGCATGGGTAGTAGAGCTCACCTGGGAGGCATGGGTAGTAGAGCTCACCTGGGAGGCATGGGTAGTAGAGCTCACCTGAGAAGCATGGGTAATAGAGCTCACCTGAGAGGCATGGGTAGTAGAGCTCACCAGAGAGGCATGGGTAGTAGAGCTCACCTGGGAGGCATGGGTAGTAGAGCTCACCTGGGAGGCATGGGTAGTAGAGCTCACCTGAGAAGCATGGGTAATAGAGCTCACCTGAGAGGCATGGGTAGTAGAGCTCACCAGAGAGGCATGGGTAGTAGAGCTCACCTGGGAGGCATGGGTAGTAGAGCTCACCTGAGAGGCATGGGTAATAGAGCTCACCTGAGAGGCATGGGTAGTAGAGCTCACCAGAGAGGCATGGGTAGTAGAGCTCACCTGGGAGGCATGGGTAGTAGAGCTCACCTGAGAGGCATGGGTAGTAGAGCTCACCTGGGAGGCATGGGTAGAACTCACCTGAGAGGCATGGGCAATAGAGCTCACCTGAGAGGCATGGGTAGTAGAACTCACCTGAGAGGCATGGGTAGTAGAGCTCACCTGGGAGGCATGGGTAGTAGAGCTCACCTGAGAGGCATGGGTAGTAGAACTCACCAGAGAGGCATGGGTAGTAGAGCTCACCTGAGAGGCATGGGTAGTAGAGCTCACCTGAGAGGCATGGGCAATAGAGCTCACCAGAGAGGCATGGGTAGTAGAGCTCACCTGAGAGGCATGGGTAGTAGAGCTCAGCTGAGAGGCATGGGTAGTAGAGCTCACCTGAGAGGCATGGGTGGTAGAGCTCACCTGAGAGGCATGGGTAGTAGAACTCACCTGAGAGGCATGGGTAGTAGAGCTCACCTGAGAGGCATGGGTAGAAGAGCTCACCTGGGAGGCATGGGTAGTAGAGCTCGCCTGAGAGGCATGGGTAGTAGAGCTCACCTGAGAGGCATGGGTAGTAGAACTCACCTGAGAGGCATGGGTAGTAGAGCTCACCTGAGAGGCATGGGTAGTAGAGCTCACCTGGGAGGCATAGGTAGTAGAGCTCACCTGAGAGTCATGGGTAGTAGAGCTCACCTGGGAGGCATGGGTATTAGAGCTCACCCGGGAGGCATGGGTAGAAGAGCTCACCTGGGAGGCATGGGTAGTAGAGCTCACCTGAGAGGCATGGGTAGTAGAGCTCACCTGAGAGGCATGGGTAGTAGAACTCACCTGAGAGGCATGGGTAGTAGAGCTCACCTGAGAGGCATGGGTAGTAGAGCTCACCTGGGAGGCATAGGTAGTAGAGCTCACCTGAGAGTCATGGGTAGTAGAGCTCACCTGGGAGGCATGGGTAGTAGAGCTCACCTGGGAGACATGGGGAATAGAGCTCACCTGAGAGGCATGGGTAGTAGAGCTCACCTGAGAGGCATGGGTAGTAGAGCTCACCTGAGAGGCATGGGTAGTAGAACTCACCTGAGAGGCATGGGTAGTAGAGCTCACCTGGGAGGCATGGGTAGTAGAACTCACCTGGGAGGCATGGGTAGTAGAGCTCACCTGGGAGGCATGGGTAGTAGAACTCACCTGGGAGGCATGGGGAATAGAGCTCACCTGAGAGGCATGGGTAGTAGAGCTCACCTGGGAGGCATGGGTAGTAGAGCTCACCTGGGAGGCATGGGTAGTAGAACTCACCTGAGAGGCATGGGTAGTAGAGCTCACCTGAGAGGCATGGGTAGTAGAGCTCACCTGGGAGGCATGGGTAGTAGAACTCACCTGGGAGGCATGGGTAGTAGAACTCACCTGGGAGGCATGGGTAGTAGAGCTCACCTGGGAGGCATGGGTAGTAGAGCTCACCTGAGAAGCATGGGTAATAGAGCTCACCTGAGAGGCATGGGTAGTAGAGCTCACCTGAGAGGCATGGGTAGTAGAGCTCACCTGGGAGGCATGGGTAGTAGAGCTCACCTGGGAGGCATGGGTAGTAGAGCTCACCTGGGAGGCATGGGTAGTAGAACTCACCTGGGAGGCATGGGGAATAGAGCTCACCTTAGAGACATGGGTAATAGAGCTCACCTGAGAGGCATGGTGAATAGAGCTCACCAGAGAGGCATGGGTAGTAGAGCTCACCTGGGAGGCATGGGTAGTAGAGCTCACCTGGGAGGCATGGGTAGTAGAACTCACCTGAGAGGCATGGGTAGTAGAGCTCACCTGGGAGGCATGGGTAGTAGAACTCACCTGAGAGGCATGGGTAGTAGAGCTCACCTGAGAGGCATGGGTAAAAGAGCTCACCAGAGAGGCATGGGTAGTAGAGCTCACCTGGGAGGCATGGGTAGTAGAACTCACCTGGGAGGCATGGGTAGTAGAACTCACCTGAGAGGCATGGGTAGTAGAGCTCACCTGAGAAGCATGGGTAAAAGAGCTCACCAGAGAGGCATGGGTAGTAGAGCTCACCTGGGAGGCATGGGTAATAGAGCTCACCTGAGAGTCATGGGTAGTAGAGCTCACCTGAGAAGCATGGGTAGTAGAGCTCACCTGGGAGACATGGGGAATAGAGCTCACCTGGGAGGCATGGGTAGTAGAACTCACCTGGGAGGCATGGGTAAAAGAGCTCACCTGGGAGGCATGGGTAGTAGAGCTCACCTGGGAGGCATGGGTAGTAGAGCTCACCTGGGAGGCATGGGTAGTAGAGCTCACCCGGGAGGCATGGGTAGTAGAACTCACCTGGGAGGCATGGGTAGTAGAGCTCACCTGGGAGGCATGGGTAGTAGAGCTCACCTGGGAGGCATGGGTAGTAGAACTCACCTGGGAGGCATGGGGAATAGAGCTCACCTTAGAGACATGGGTAATAGAGCTCACCTGAGAGGCATGGTGAATAGAGCTCACCAGAGAGGCATGGGTAGTAGAGCTCACCTGGGAGGCATGGGTAGTAGAGCTCACCTGGGAGGCATGGGTAGTAGAACTCACCTGAGAGGCATGGGTAGTAGAGCTCACCTGGGAGGCATGGGTAGTAGAACTCACCTGAGAGGCATGGGTAGTAGAGCTCACCTGAGAGGCATGGGTAAAAGAGCTCACCAGAGAGGCATGGGTAGTAGAGCTCACCTGGGAGGCATGGGTAGTAGAGCTCACCTGAGAGGGATGGGTAGTAGAGCTCACCTGAGAGGGATGGGTAATAGAGCTCACCTGAGAGGCATGGGGAATAGAGCTCACCTGAGAGGCATGGGTAGTAGAGCTCACCTGGGAGGCATGGGTAATAGAGCTCACCTGAGAGTCATGGGTAGTAGAGCTCACCTGAGAGGCATGGGTAATAGAGCTCACCTGAGAGGCATGGGTAGTAGAGCTCACCTGGGAGGCATGGGTATTAGAGCTCACCTGAGAGGCATGGGTAGTAGAACTCACCTGAGAGGCATGGGTAATAGAGCTCACCTGAGAGGCATGGGTAATAGAGCTCACCTGAGAGGCATGGGTAATAGAGCTCACCTGAGAGGCATGGGTAATAGAGCTCACCTGGGAGGCATGGGTAGTAGAGCTCACCTGAGAGACATGGGTAGTAGAGCTCACCTGGGAGGCATGGGTAGTAGAGCTCACCTGGGAGGCATGGGTAGTAGAGCTCACCTGAGAGGCATGGGTAATAGAGCTCACCTGAGAGGCATGGGTAGTAGAGCTCACCTGGGAGGCATGGGTAGTAGAGCTCACCTGGGAGGCATGGGTAATAGGGCTCACCTGAGAGGCATGGGTAGTAGAGCTCACCTGAGAGGCATGGGTAGTAGAGCTCACCTGAGAGGCATGGGGAATAGAGCTCACCTGGGAGGCATGGGTAGTAGAACTCACCTGAGAGGCATGGGTAATAGAGCTCACCTGAGAGGCATGGGTGGTAGAGCTCACCTGAGAGGCAAGGGTAGTAGAGCTCACCTGAGAGGCATGGGTAGTAGAGCTCACCTGGGAGGCATGGGTAGTAGAGCTCACCTGAGAGGCATGGGTAGTAGAGCTCACCTGAGAGTCATGGGTAGTAGAGCTCACCTGGGAGGCATGGGTAGTTGAGCTCACCTGAGAGGCATGGGTAGTAGAGCTCACCTGAGAGGCATGGGTAGTAGAGCTCACCTTAGAGGCATGGGTAATAGAGCTCACCTGAGAGGCATGGGCAATAGAGCTCACCTTAGAGGCATGGGTAGTAGAGCTCACCTGGGAGGCATGGGTAGTAGAGCTCACCTGAGAGGCATGGGTAGTAGAGCTCACCTGAGAGGCATGGGTAGTAGAGCTCACCTGGGAGGCATGGGTAGTAGAGCTCACCTGGGAGGCATGGGTAGTAGAACTCACCTGAGAATCATGGGTAATAGAGCTCACCAGAGAGGCATGGGTAATAGAGCTCACCTGAGAGGCATGGGCAATAGAGCTCACCTGGGAGGCATGGGTAGTAGAGCTCACCTGAGAGGCATGGGCAGTAGAGCTCACCTGAGAGGCATGGGTAGTAGAACTCACCTGAGAGGCATGGGCAGTAGAGCTCACCTGAGAGGCATGGGTAATATAGCTCACCTGGGAGGCATGGGTAGTAGAGCTCACCTGGGAGGCATGGGTAGTAGAGCTCACCTGGGAGGCATGGGTAGTAGAGCTCACCTGAGAGGCATGGGTAATAGAGCTCACCTGAGAGACATGGGGAATAGAGCTCACCTGAGAGGCATGGGCAGTAGAGCTCACCTGAGAGGCATGGGTAGTAGAACTCACCTGAGAGGCATGGGCAGTAGAGCTCACCTGAGAGACATGGGGAATAGAGCTCACCTGAGAGGCATGGGTAATAGAGCTCACCTGAGAGACATGGGGAATAGAGCTCACCTGAGAGGCATGGGTAGTAGAGCTCACCTGAGAGGCATGGGTGGTAGAGCTCACCTGAGAGGCATGGGGAATAGAGCTCACCTGAGAGGCATGGGTAATAGAGCTCACCTGAGAGGCATGGGTAATAGAGCTCACCTGAGAGACATGGGGAATAGAGCTCACCTGAGAGGCATGGGTAGTAGAGCTCACCTGAGAGGCATGGGTAGTAGAGCTCACCTGGGAGGCATGGGTAATAGAACTCACCTGAGAGGCATGGGTAATAGAGCTCACCTGAGAGACATGGGGAATAGAGCTCACCTGAGAGGCATGGGTAGTTGAGCTCACCTGAGAGGCATGGGTAGTAGAGCTCACCTGAGAGGCATGGGTAGAAGAGCTCACCTGGGAGGCATGGGTAGTAGAGCTCACCTGGGAGGCATGGGGAATAGAGCTCACCTGGGAGGCATGGGTAGTAGAGCTCACCTGAGAGGCATGGGTAGTAGAGCTCACCTGAGAGGCATGGGTAGTAGAACTCACCTGGGAGGCATGGGTAGTAGAGCTCACCTGGGAGGCATGGGGAATAGAGCTCACCTGGGAGGCATGGGTAGTAGAGCTCACCTGAGAGGCATGGGGAATAGAGCTCACCCGGGAGGCATGGGTAGTAGAGCTCACCTGAGAGGCATGGGTAGAAGAGCTCACCTGAGAGGCATGGGGAATAGAGCTCACCCGGGAGGCATGGGTAGTAGAACTCACCTGAGAGGCATGGGTAGTAGAGCTCACCTGAGAGGCATGGGTAGAAGAGCTCACCTGGGAGGCATGGGTAGTAGAGCTCACCTGGGAGGCATGGGTAGTAGAGCTCACCTGAGAGGCATGGGTAGTAGAACTCACCTGAGAGGCATGGGCAATGGAGCTGAAAGGCCAGTTGCCATGCCATTCTTTGATTCGATAACAATTTAATTGCCCCTTTAGTGGGTTATATCCATCAGTAAGACCTGTCATTCCTGAATCTCATAAAGTGATTATCGTGAGTTATATTCTTGCAAGATTGACAAGTCAGGGTCATATTTTTCCATACAAGATCAAATTCTTTAGGCATATGTTCTCTGTGATCTGCATTAGAATAAAATCAATATATCGAGGATTCCGTCTGAATCATTGCAGTCCTATTGGTTTGATTTTAAACTATTTATACCATCCATATAAGCTGTTCTATGCCAAAGTCTGATGTTTTACATGTTGTATGTAATTGTATGTATCAGCCAGTACGATGATTGCGCGAATCCTATGGTCATTAGCTCTATATATTTTCTTAGTTTCAAATGGCAGAAAAATCTAGCTTTATGGGGAAACTTAATGATTATGTAATTATACATAACTTATGACCTATCACCAAAAGAGGTTTTTTAAAAAAAAGCTCTCGGGCAAGCGGGATTGCCCAGAAGGTGGGTTATGTCTGAACGCCTATCACAGCCTGCCTGATTAATGCTAGAAAAACTCTTCCTTATGCTACATTATGCTTGACGACACAAGATCGCATTTCGAAGAGTCCAAGTGATGAAGTCATGGCAATACAAAGGGGGAAACAACTTATGATGTTAGAAACATCATTGTGTTGTGGAGCTTCAGGGATCTTTGTTGTCACTGCTATGAATAGACTGAACCACCTTTCACCTGATTGCGCATGCTCGGGAGCAATGGCATAAAAACTCCTCAGTGGGAAAAGTAATCCTGAGATCAAGAAGCAACAAAGACCGGAAGCCGGAAGTCAAGTTCTATCCGAGTAATAACTGAATTGCAAGGGACAATGCGTTCATAAAAACTGGATTTTAAGTCCACTTTGCTCATGTATTTGGGAATAGTTCTGTGTAAAGTAATTTGGTTCCAATCAGGAATTTCATCACGTTTCTTCATGACGTGACGTGACTATGACGTCGGGACGTGACTATGACGTCGTGACGCAGTCAAAACAGAACATTCCTCAATTTTGGTGAATACCCACATAGTCTCTTTAATGCATTGAAGAATTGTTTCATCTCATGAAATACATCATATTTGTGTTTAGAGATATTAAATGTGTGAAATGTCTCTGTTGTGTTACGTCATCGGCCTGTGCCAGTCTGGAAGCTATTACGTTCTCTATGTTTACATACTGTTCAAGTGATATATGTTTCACAGTTTGTGTGCAGTGACAAAATTCAAATTTAGACAATTACGTGATGCGTAGTTGTGAATGCAGGATAAGGTATGGTCACATGGCCATTATGCAGTCTACGACTGGGATCCCTCTCAATCCCACTGCACACGGCCCTCTTCTAACTCATTCCACGCAGATTCTTCTCATTGGCCTCTTATTTTTACAAGTATATGCCTTATACTGATTGGTTAATTTATTCACACTTCGCCAGAGAATAAAGAAGTAACTGGAAAACATCAGCTGGATACACATATGAAGTAGACATTTTATTCACAACAAGTGTTGATTTAAAAAAAATCCAAACGAAAATCTTCTTACTCTACCACGCACTCGCAAATCAGTTCTCAAACAAAAGCGACATCTGACGGTGTAAGCAGAATTATTGAGCCATAACATGGCCGCCATGGCCCGATAATCGGGGTATGCTCCATAGACTTACAGCTTAATCAGTCAAAACCTCGAACATCTAGCCCTAAAAGCAAAACAATATAACAAAACATACTGAGTTGGGGAAGCTGGGTGAGCGGATTCATTGAGTTGGTGATTGCGGAAGGATACCCTGAGCCGAAGGCGAAGGGTATCCTTCCGCCATCACCAACGAACTGAATCCGCTCACACAGCTGACCCGACGAGGCATGTTTTGTTTTTATACCTCAGACAACTACTTTATTTTTTTTAAATGATACATGAAACAAGATATTTATCGTTAAAAACATTTGTAAACAAAGCGCACCTCATTTGACCCCGTCACGTGACCCGAAAATGGTGCGGACAGCCATAGACTGGTTGCCGTCATCTGTGTATATACACGATGTTCTTGACACTCGATGGGGGACCAGTCTAAAGATGGCCGACGCAAAATAGTTCGCAACTAATCAATACGTTACGAAATAATCGGCATGCTCGTATTCATTGGAAATCTCGTCAATACGCGCATCACTGAGGTATAAACGCGAGCGAAAATGCTACTATCCCAGTTTGTTTAGTTGGTAAATGTCTCTGCAGTGTGTTGCACTGCAAGGTGCCTTCATAGCATAACATACTGTAGCTTACACAATCCACTTACTCAAACAAGTAGGTTTGGTTGGTCAGAACTTACACCCATTGAAAATAACTCTACACACAGAGATTCTGACAATCCTAACCGTGATCCATGCCAGACCATAATCACTGGATATATGATTTACAAACCATGTGAAAATCATGTGGCAAAACACATGGTTTCCACATGAAAATTTTCCATGTGGTTATCACCAGGTTAAGAAACACATGGTTTCCTGGTGAAAACCACATGGTTTACCATGTGAAAACAAGACCATGTGTTTTCCACATGGAGCACATTTTGCCATGTACGAGACTAATTGGAGTATCATTGTCAAGTGGCCATGCCTTAAGGATATTTATGGGTCTTTTCAATGAGTGCCACCTAGTGGCAGATGAGAAAATAACCAGAATGCTGTGCTCTGTGGGAATTGGTACATTAACAGTGTTAAGATACATACATTCCATTTTAAATCAATGACACTTATCAATATTGAAACACTACAGTATTTGAATTATAAGATATGCTCACAAGTGTATTTTTTTTCACAACGTATTAATGTTCTCATTTTCCTTGAAAACGGTTTTGATGAGAAATAAAGAAGAAAAGCAAATTAGTTCTGCAGGTTACACGATGGGAAGAGGCTTGTTTTTAGCTGTATCGATGTCATTTTAACTATCACTGCTGTACTTTATGTCGTGTAATATTTCACAGCACATTGCTTTATTGCCTGCCTCTATAAAACCACTGCAGACTGGAAATGAGACATGCCTAGTATGTAAGCTAGATGCCTGCTATTCATAGGGTCTATCCTTTGAATAGAAAGTTGTTTTGATAATATTGTATGAAAGACTGTCTACCCGAGATTTTGAAGCAATTAATCATCAATTAAAATGAAACAATTAATCATCAACAGAAATTCTGAGCTTGCCTGTTAATACAGATCCCTATGATATGGTTTATTTTAAAAAATCTTGAGATGGTTACTTTTTTTAATACCATCAGTGGAAAAGCCAATGAATATCAGAAGTAAAACCAAGGAACATTCGTGTAACCTTCTCTCCACAGCAGAGCCTGGGTTTGTACCGGGTTCTGCCATTAAGGCATGACATCACGCATTCTGCGCTACACGTTAGCATGTGACAAATATACAGCTTCGCAGTTGGCGGAGTCTAATACCTGATCATGTACATTTCCCTCCTCCGTCTGAGTAGTTGCTTAACTGCCCAAGACATTAAGGAAAGAGTATTAATGATTTATGGAGGGCAAACAAAATCGAGATCTTTGAAGGAAAAATACAACTAGTCTTTCATGAAATAAATGATTTTCTTTTTTCTTCCACCTGAATAATTATTGCTCTGACCTTTGTATATTTGGGCAATATGGTTACATTTATTATTCAAAAGAAAAGCTTGCCTACCCTCCATTATAGGACTTCTCTATCATATCAGGCCAAGCCTCCAATGACAGAAAGGTGCACACAAAATATAACCTGATGTAGGTCAACCCGGGGAATTCCAACTTTTGAATGATGTCAAATACAGGGGCAATGACGGCCGAGGTAGAGAGAAGATGAAACAACAAGCATTACTACCCATGTAATGCAGAGTAAAGCTAGCCATACATCCTCATGGCTTTGCACTCTTTTTCTAACCGCGACAATGACACCAACGGGAAATTACAGAGAATTGCCAGTCTCCAGGTTACATAATGGGCATGTCTCATTTCATGTCTGCAGTGAGTTTATATTCCTTTATATATATATATATATATATACATATATATATATATATATATATATATATATATATATATATATATATATATATATATATATATATATATATATATATATATGTGTGTGAATGATATACTGTTCATGGCAATATCTGAGAGCCAACCAATTGCAGAGCTGTATGGTAATTGTATGCTGATGTGAGAAAAAGGTTTTCCGCATTTCAATTCTGATTGTTCCAGACGAAGTGAGAAGATTGAATGACTATCATTACCACTGATGTAATACCGAGCATATTATTCTGCGCAATACTTTATCTCAGAACCTAGAATATGGACTCACAAAGTCCTGAGACTAATTTGATTCCATAATCAAAAGTTTGATGAAATGGTCTCAGTGAATAAATGTATATATTTCATTCCCATCCCGTAATGAGATCATTTCCAGTTTGCTCAGATTTTACTATCATCTCTGCAGTCATAACAGATACCAGACAGATAATTGTTCTTCATGATTTGTTTTCTCACCAGGGAACAGGCAACAGAAGGAGATGACGACAGCCACAGTTCTGGTGGGATCACCATATTACCACCACGAGACCCATATAAACTCAGCCATAAAATACTGATCTGGAATATCTGGAAAGCTGATGACCTTTCACTAATCACATTTTAAATTGGTGTTGACAGGACATGTTTTTGTTTTACATGAGAGAATATAACTGACTTTGGCTGTGACATACTAGAGTAAGGAGCAGTCGTGGGCGATTGAAATGTGGATTAGGGAAGAGCCACGAATGCATTCAAACTTAATGTGATCGGTTAAAATCAATTGTGACATTTCAAGCCAAGATGTGAAAGTTCCGAAACCAAGATGGCCGACAGTTGGTCGAATATTGCATCAATATCTCCAAAGGGCCTGACATGGGAATTGTTCAGTTTTGAAGCTGGGTATGGAAATATATGCGGGTTGCCAAGTACTATGTACTTAGTTCTTTGCTCTCAGTGCCTTAATATATGCGGGTTGCCAAGTACTATGTACTTAGTTCTTTGCGCTCAGTGCCTTAATATATGCGGGTTGCCAAGTACTATGTACTTAGTTCTTTGCTCTCAGTGCCTTAATATATGCGGGTTGCCAAGTACTATATACTGAGTTCTTTGCTCTCAGTGCCTTAATATATGTGGGTTGCCAAGTACTATGTACTTAGTTCTTTGCGCTCAGTGCCTTAATATATGCGGGTTGCCAAGTACTATGTACTTAGTTCTTTGCTCTCAGTGCCTTAATATATGCGGGTTGCCATGTACTATGTACTTAGTTCTTTGCTCTCAGTGCCTTAATATATGCGGGTTGCCAAGTACTATGTACTTAGTTCTTTGCGCTCCGTGCCTTAATATATGCGGGTTGCCAAGTACTATGTACTTAGTTCTTTGCTCTCAGTACCTTAATATATGCGGGTTGCCAAGAACTATATACTGAGTTCTTTGCTCTCAGTGCCTTAATATATGCGGGTTGCCAAGTACTATATACTTAGTTCTTTGCTCTCAGTACCTTAATATATGCGGGTTGCCAAGTACTATATACTGAGTTCTTTGCTCTCAGTACCTTAATATATGCGGGTTGCCAAGTACTATGTACTTAGTTCTTTGCGCTCAGTGCCTTAATATATGCGGGTTGCCATGTACTATATACTTAGTTCTTTGCTCTCAGTGCCTTAATATATGCGGGTTGCCAAGTACTATATACTTAGTTCTTTGCTCTCAGTACCTTAATATATGCGGGTTGCCAAGTACTATATACTGAGTTCTTTGCTCTCAGTGCCTTAATATATGCGGGTTGCCAAGTACTATGTACTTAGTTCTTTGCGCTCAGTGCCTTAATATATGCGGGTTGCCAAGTACTATGTACTTAGTTCTTTGCGCTCAGTGCCTTACACATTATTCTAGTGACGTATATCTACAATTCAAAGGCTTCGGCCAGAACGCCATTGTTACAATACCATCCCAAGATGCACTGCACGTCCAAGAACAAGGGATCATTAATTTATTTTCAAGAAGTTATGGACTCTTTCATCTATCAATTATGTGCAAATCACTACCAAGAATGTACATATATTTAACTTTTACATTTAAATCATTTCTACTGAAACTCGTGAAAAACGTCATAAATATATCTTTGTGATTTCTGATCACTTTTAAATCCATAACAAAGTTTAAAGTCAGCAGTGTTTAGATGCAAGAAGACGGTTGAAATGACAAAATGCCTAATAATTAATTGATGCTCCCTCTTCATGACTGGTGTATAGCTGTCCCTCAATATGGCGGACTTCTGTAACATCTCAGCGAGATCAAATGTTTTGTTTGCCTTTGTTGTTGATATAATATTCATTAAGTAATTATTTTAAGCACAAGATACGCTACAACAGTACTCGCAGAATAGCAAAGTATGCAGATAATTCACAGAGAACCAAGGACTTGTAGAATTGTGATCAATATCGGAGGTATACTGGTGGTATTGCAGTACATAGCATATAGAAATAGAATATTTAAAATATACACAAAGTAGTTTTTTTTCTCTCATTATTTTCAGCTAAGATGACTGAAGGTGGGATTTTGTGTCATTCTGTCTGTCAATCAACTGTCTGTCAATCTCATTATCTAAAACTACTGGTTCCCAACTATTCGTACCTGAGATGTATTTTCAGAGGACAAATTCTATCGATTTTCCGTGAGGCTCAGATTTTGTTCCACTTTTATGGTTTTTGAATATAATCAAATAGCTGTCACCGAGTAGTTAATAAGCAATACCGTGTCGTCACCCAAACATTGAAGGAACCCAGACCGGAACATCCACTGCCTCATTCTTGCCATCTTATTATGTAATATATTTTTTGAAATATTTTTCAAACATAAATATTGCTGTTTACATTGGTATTTCAAAAAAGTCTCTTCGTTAAAATATCTGAATTAACTTGGTAAAATTGCCGCATAAATGTCAAATCATCTTGCTGGGCGTGTGGTATATATTTGAATGGACGCATATATAGGCAGATTTTAACAATATCAGTAGGAATGTTTTTGAAAACAGTGAAATGCTTTATAGGCCTGCCACTGTATGTGTGAAATAGATGTTAATGTGAGCATTGATGTCAGCATTATCTTATATTAATCAAATTGGCTCAAAGTGCATTGGGCAATAGAGTGGAAATAACCGGCCAAGTACTGGCATTTATTCTTTATTCTCATGAGATCGACAGCTAATGCGATTGGACAGGAACCTTTCTTGATAAAATCGCCCACACTTGGAGAAGGGAAAAACATTTGTATCCACAGAATCTCAAAAATACGGATTAGATTAACTGGCAGTATATCTTGGTCTTAATACGATCTGGGGGTCCACTAAAATCATCATAAAGTTATATAAGATTCTTTGAATACTGCCCAGAACGGTTCATATCAGAGCTCTCCCACCCCTGGGATTGGCGGTAACGCATTTTGCAAACTTTTGGCGTTACAACTCGATTCATAGGGTTGGGAGAGCTCTGAATGGTTCCGGATGGTAAATTCACGTCATTGACGCTCGCAACATAGCCGGACACTCATTGGCAGCCAGTCTGGGTGATACCTGAGTAATCCAGTACGGCGGATAATGGCAAGATTAAAATAGTGGTTTTCCTTAATCGTAATACATCACCTGTTATATCTAATTCGCTCATCAGTTGCATATGTAAGAATATGATCACCTGACATTGAATTTTAATGAAATTTATTCCCAATTTTAACTCAGGAATGCGCCCCGGTTTAAGATTGCATAACGAGGAGAAGGTCTAAACCAGACCTGGGGGAAAATACTACCACAAAATATATAAATATATATATATATGTATAAATTTATCATAAAATTCACACTATCTTTAATAAGATACTGTTACACACTAAACTGTAATGAAGTTTGTTTAATTTTCTGATGACTTTTAATACGATTTGATGCCTTTTGTTAGACATAAAAAGGTTGTTGTATAATAGAATATTTATGTGAATATTTAAATGGTTTGTAGATGCTTGGTTTGTCGTATTTCATTATGGTGACCCTAATCAGCAGACAGCTGGGATGCTGGTGGCTCACCCATGTACAATGCCCTCCAATACTAGCCACCATACATGTGTAAATGTCAAGTCATAGAGGATGGACCATGAATCATTGAGGAGGCGGAATATTGGTAAGACACTGTGGTGTGCGTCAGTCAGCTACTGCACGTGACCCCAGATGAGGCTCACAATAGGATAGCGCCGTTTGATATCATTCTATAACCTTAGAGAAATAACTCCAAGCTATTACCATTCAAAGCGCAATGTCTTTGGTGACATCATAAGCATATTGTCATACTTGCTTGGCGTCATTTTACCTCTCAGTGCCTCTATTTTATCACTACACTTATGAGTTACTACACACATAAGCATCTGGTAAAGACCCAAAAAGAGTTTGATGGACGGTGACCTTCACCTACTTTTCAAGGTCACAGGTCCCATCATCTCAATAATTCTGTAGTAAATGATAAGTGTCATGATACTTGACAAACATATAAGCTATCAAAGGAAGTAGATGCGCACTATTATGGACTTTTTACCCCCCGCATCAATTTGCCTGGGTGCAGTGACGTTTTGTTCGCAAATATTGTGTGGAGAGAATATTGCACCAGGGCTGAGGATTGATGCATCTCTGATGCCTATTTTTTATAATTAATAATTATCTGTGCTTTCCATGGTTTCCCGAGAATAAATAGTCATATACCACCATCCTAGCATCCAATAGCCTGACCTTGCCACACTTCCCTCATAACAGCTGATAATCACTAACCTTGTGAAGAAACAAGGCTAGTGTAAAAGCAAATGTCAAATTATCCTATCGTAATACTGAGCTACCAGATATCTTGTTTTATGCAGGCATGTGTATGTTAATATTTTCATAAGTATAGATAACGTCTTTGATTGGTGTTCTATATACCTTACATAGCTTACATTCAATCATCGCATCTGACTATGGTTGAACAAGACGCTTCCAACCCCAAAGGTAATACAATACAGCATTACATATATTTGCCCTTTTACATCATCATATTCATTCTTTTAGATTTGATACGGGGATCTAATTGTAATATTGCCCATTTTGGCTTCTCCTAGGGGCTGTTAGAATAGAGAGGGTTGAGCCATGAAGACCTCACAGTTTTTCTTGACAGTTTTATGACGTCATCGTGGGATACCTACATTAATGACGAACAATTCATGTGCACATCATCGCCACTAATCGGGTTAAGTATCGTGCAGTATAGTGCTGTGTATACTTCAGACTCCACTTACATGATCCGGAGCTGTCATGGGGCTTCTGTGCTCACTCAGGCTTTGAGAGTTCTGTATCTCGAGGTGTGAAGAGTCTAATATGAGAATCGTGTTCAAACAAACTGTGCCGCAATCGTGGAGGGGGATATGGGGTTCGCACCAGCCTAAGGTCAGGAGCACTACAAGTAAATCTGCAGCCAAGGAAATCTCACAAAATAAATTATCCAATAATTAATTAATGTTCATAGTCAACATCCAACTCATATATAATTTCTTTCACATTGAACATAGAGCATATCCCAGATATATTTCATACCAGGAATGTCATCCATCAGTTTGATACAAAATTCTCTCAATCCATTGAAGTTGAACATGAAATAAAAAATATCATAAGTGACCTTGATTTGAGCTCATTTCATGGAAAAATAAAGGCCCCGGACTGAATGATTAACCTGTTTACCTTGTAGATCTGTGACCGGGTGGGTTGTCATGTCAAGGACCTGCGACATGACAATTTAGCAAGGCAGCACTATTTTTGCTCTAAGTAGGTCTCGTCATGAAATAACTGAGATAATGTGATTAGTTTATGGTATTTGGTTAATATGATCAGCAAAGTATATGTTGATTGGAAAAGCTATCAAAGCTATCAATGAGGAAAGGTATATCAAAGAGGAAAGTTATATGAAAAAGAAAAGCTATATGAAAAAAGAAATGCTATATCAAAAAGAAAAGCTATATCAAAAAGAAAAGCTACATCGGATGGGAAACTATTTCATAGGAAAAGATACATCACATGGAATCAATTTTATCAGATGGAGAAAGATATATTGGATGGTATAAGCTGTATCAGATGGCCAGACTGTCAAATGGTTGTGCAGTCTCTCGGCCAATCAGGACGCAGCAATCATAACAGACAACCATGACAATAACACTCAGGGTTCCACACAGAGAAGGCAATTCACCAAAAAAAGAGATGTCAGTTATTCTTGTGTTATTCATGTCTCACTCTGCATTACATAGCACACATCATGCCTCCTCGGATAGAGGTAGCCTTTATCTGATATAAATGCATATCGTACTCAATACCATTCCCTGCTGCTTTAATGGTGTGGTCCATTGACTTACGTTTCCATGTTACAAAGGTCACGGAATGGTGAGGATTAAGGGCATACACGACCTGCACACCATGTAGGCCATTATAATAGACATCCCCTCCAGGTCCCAAGTCAAGATAAAACACCAATCAAAGTGTTCACGCTGAATGTTGACAGATAGAGACAGATGGGCGGTCAGATGTGGCAGGTCACACACAATCGGCCCCCACTCCAGCCGCAGCAGATAGAATGCTTTATGCTGTATACAGAGAAAAATTCGCACCTAGTTATTTTCGCGTCATCGCCGTTTTCGACAGGTTCGCGCCGTTTTATTTTCACGAATTTTGGATTTCTAGTACATAATATTATCACAAATTACGCTTTGCAGGTCGAGAACAGAACAAAACCATTCGATATTGCGCAATATATCAATATTTCAATGCGAGTTAATAACAATCATTTTCGCGCTAAAAACAAGAGCCTCTTCCCGTCACTTCCGCCTTTCAAAATTGCTTTGTTTGTTTGTTTGTTTGGGGTTTTACATCACTTTCAACATTATTTCAGTCATTTCGTGATGAGACCTACTTGTAGCAGATATAGTGCTGCCTCACTGAATTGTCATGTCGCAGGTCCTTGACATGACAACCCACCCGGTCACAGATTTACAAGGACAACGGGTTAACCCTTTAGGCACGGGCCTCAGCTCATGTGGGAAATTGTATCATGAGTTCAATCTCGGCACGACCGGGGTTTGAACCCACGATCTTTGTATCACCACAGAGGAACTGGTGCTAATAAGCTGGCGCTCTAACCAACTGCGCCACGGCCCGTGGCCTTACAAAATTGCGACCACGTGTTGCGTTGAGTTGTGTCTTCCCTTTTTGACAGAAATGCCTTCACACGTGGATCGATTTTAATTGCGTTTTAAATGATAAATAAAGGTATTTACCCAATATTATCACAAATTATCACAAATTTTGCTTCGCAGGTCGAGAATTTATCCATGAAGTAAAACGTAAATATCATGTACGTGACGTCGCGGTAATTCACGTCCGCAACACGAGGAGAAGCCAGGGATCCATCATTGCGCAATATATTAATATTTCAATGCTTGTTGATAGACTCCAATTGTTTTCGCGCCAAAAATAAGAGCTTGTCCCCGTCACTCCCGCTTTTTAACATGACAACCTTGTATTGCGTAATGCATGTTAAATGGATGAATGGTTTTGTTCTGTTCTCGACCTGCAAAACGTATTTTGTGTTAATATTGGGTAAATACCTTTATTTATCATTTAAAATGCAATTAAAATCGATCCACGTGTGAAAGCATTTCTGTCAAAAAGGGAAGACACGACTAAAAGCAGTGGAGACAATGACGAAACGCAAAACTGTGAATGCTGATAATTGGAATCAGTGAGAACAAAGTCAAAACAAAGCGAGAGAGTCCCCTCTTCAATTTCGCGTCCATTTAATTTCGCGAATGAAGTCCTGGCGCGAATTAACACAAAAATAAAAAGGTCGCGAAAATTTGTCTGTATACAGTATCCCAAAATACATCAGATATCCGAAGAAAAAAACATTCCTATCGAAATTAGGACCGAAAACTATATTATAGTTGGTCAGAAAAAGGTGTATTGAACAGCCCAATAGAAATAAAAATCAGAGAAGTGATGTATGCAAAATGTGATGTAAATTAAATGTGGACTGATATTGTTGCAAGGGGCCTCAGAGGAAACAAATGTTTAAATAATCGTCAAGAATGGAGCAATCAGAAAGCTGATCTCAGAGTTTACAATCGCCTACATTTTGACAACTCCCTCAGGCCAAGCCATCCTCTGATCCGAAGCAGCTGCCAGTAATTGACTGGTATGATGTGCCCCCCAGTGCAATAACTCAGAATGACCCACTCAGAATGACCCACCCACTCAGAATGACCCACCCACTCAGAATGACGCACTAAGAATGACCCGCTCAGAATGACCCACCCAGAATGACCCACCCACTCAGAATGACCCATTCAGAATAACCCACTCAGAATGACTCACTCAGAATGACCCACCCACTCAGAATGACGCACTCAGAATGACGCACTAAGAATGACCCGCTCAGAATGACCCACCCAGAATGACCCACCCACTCAGAATGACCCATTCAGAATAACCCACTCAGAATGACTCACTCAGAATGACTCACTCAGAATGACCATACATATATGTCTTGTGACCTCTGACCTCTCTAGTTGCTCTAGGGTATATAGTACTGGGGCATAAGCAAGGCCCACGTGTAAGCAGGGCACACGTGACCCACACGTGCGCACTACTGGATGTCCAGTATCATTGAATATATCTCTTGATGCGATCGATGAGTCGCAAGTGTCTAGAGTTAAGTGGCAATTAGTTCGCGATGATATACTCTTATCACTGATGATGATCATTCCTGTGATGGCCATTAAGCCTGCCTGTGTTACCCGGGGGAGATATGCAAGGTCACAACCTTAATGAACACTGACTTATGCTTCACATAAGACATCCCCACAATACTCACGGGTCATATGGATTAATAAGACAGTGCCAAAATAAAATGTGAAATGGTATATTACGACTTTCTCAGTCAAAACGCCCATATCGGATCGACTTTTGAGCGTTTTAACCAATGCGAAACTAATATTGCTGGCAGTGGGAGTTGAACCCACAACCTCTCGTCCTCCATATATAACCAGGGGAAGCACAGATCCATTGCCGTGCTCGGAGGACAGGTGGAAGAAAGTATCAAACACGTAGGATAACTATCTGTGGCATTAACAGGCATAAGGACATTTACTCCTCCTGTTTTGTGATAGATAAATTAGAATATTAAAAACCAAATGCGCTGTATGTAACCAATACCAAGAATAACATATGATTATAACTAACTCCTGGGATTGTAACAGCCATTAAGATCAGGTAGACGATGTATCTAAAGCGACATGGAGGGCTAATATTAGCATCTCACTTAGCACAACTCCTATCTCTCATAATACGGACCAATGTCTTTATCAGTGAGACAGAAAATAAGAAATCATCAAAATGAATATTACGCATTAAGTAGCATTGATTGTGGATGCCTGCCTCTTGCTGAGCTGATGTAAGTTGACTGGACGACATACGGCGCGCACACTAAGACACGTGCTGCATAGCATGGAGGCAAGTATTTCATCACGTTATTATAAGGGACACGCTGAAAGAGCTCAAGGAAGTAATAAGCTCACACTAATTAACCCTTGCAGACCGATAGACCCCCAATGTGAAGGACCGTCCATCATTTACTGCAGGGTCAGCTGTGCTCAGAGGAACATGCCGTGCCTCCTCCACTTGTACCGTACGGTCATTAATAGGTACATGCCGTGCCTCCTCCACTTGTACCACACGGTCACTAATAGGTACATGCGGTACCTCAACTAGTACCACACGGTCACTAATAGGTTCATGCGGTACCTCCTCAACTAGTACCACACAGTCACTAATAGGTACATGCAGTACCTTCTCAACTTGTACCACACGGTCACTAATGGGTACATGCAGTACCCCCTCAACTTGTACCACACGGTCACTAATAGGTACATGCGGTACCTCAACTTGTACCACACGGTCAGTAATAGGTACATGCAGTACCTCCTCAACTAGTACCACACGGTCACTAATAGGTACATGCAGTACCTCCTCAACTAGTACCACACAGTCACTAATAGGTACATGCGGTACCTCAACTAGTACCACACGGTCACTAATAGGTACATGCGGTACCTCAACTAGTACCACACGGTCACTAATAGGTACATGCGGTACCTCCTCAACTAGTACCACACGGTCACTAATAGTTACATGCGGTACCTCCTCAACTAGTACCACACGGTCACTAATAGGTACATGCGGTACCTCCTCAACTAGTACCACACGGTCACTAATGGGTACATGCGGTACCTCCTCAACTAGTACCACACGGTCAGTAATAGGTACATTTGGTGTCATCTCAACCAGTACCACACAGTCACTAATAAATACATGCAGCACCTGCTTTTCTAGTAAGACACGGTCACCAATATTTACGTGCAGTACCATCACAAGTCCAAAGGTAGTACCACAAATTGTATAACTTGCAATCAAATGAATATTCCCTTGATATTTTTCCTGGTATTGTTATTTAACATATTTTGATGTATTGAATAATACATGATTACTAGCATAATTGACAAATTAATCTACATTCTTTTGTTCATACACTTATTAATCTGATTAATAGATAGCACTATTTATAGATACCTTTATAGATACTTCCCACGTAGGCAAACTCATGCTTCCATTAAAGAGCTTTAAATCAAGGTTGTTTTTCCCTAAACTCCTTTATTTTGCCACATGTATGATTTATTATGAAGGAGTAAAGTTTGAACTTGTGCTGAGATTCATTGATAATGTAGAGCTAAGAACGCATTGTGTCATGAGAAAACACAGTCTGAAAACGTGAATGGCATAAAGACAAATATTGAAATCATCTGAGGTCCCTTGATATAAGAGATCTCGTGTTTGCAATAGCTTCAAGTGTTATATCATGAAGCTTGTGTTTCACAGGTCTTATCTAACATCACAAATAGCTAACTAACTCACTCAATATATTATTACATTACAATACAAACATGGACAGTTCTGTGACTGTGTGTCCCAACAACCGGTCCCTTTCTGTCCGGCACATTAACCTGCAAATATCGCAAGGTCTGGGGTACGGTTTTCATCCCAAAAGAATATCATCAGAGATTTACAAGTTGCTTTAAGGCAGTACTACAACAATGCCAGTCATATTGCCAAACCCTCACTGAACGTAAGGTATACGCATAGCTGATACCTGACCCTATATGAAGCACAATGAAGGCCTATGTAACGTGTGAAGCAGACTCAAGGCTTAAAAGACAAAGAGATTATATACTTAGTTCTATCTGTTTTGTTTTACATCACTTTGCACATTATTTTAGTTATTTCATGCCGAGACCTACATGTAGGAGATATAGTGCTGCCTTACTGATTCGTCACGTCGCAGGTCCTTGACATGACAACCCACCCGGTCACACACTGTGTTAACAGCTTCGAGCACGGGCCTCACCTTGTGTGTGAGGAATTGTAATGGCAAAGCAATCGCGGCACGGGTGGGACATGAACCTACGACCTTTGGATCTCACCGAGGCAAGTTCTTACCAACTGCGTCATGGGCCGTCCTCCTCAGGAAAGAGAACATGTGACAGAACCTAGATCGTCTTTTACAACTTTCAGAATGTTGATCAATTACACAAGCTGAGTACTAAATTATTGTGTTGAAAATCTCAATATTTACCCCAAATGTCGATTACTTACAGTATGTAACTGCATTCAAAACACTCACTGGTCTCATTCAGACATTCGATCACTATAAAATTTCCTATGTCATAAAGGCGACTTATGCTGTGGATAATCCTGACCTCAGATAATGCTGACCTCAGATAATGCTGACCTCAGATAATGCTGACCTCAGATAATGCTGACCTCAGATAATGCTGACCTCAGATAATGCTGACCTCAGATAATGCTGACCTCAGATAATGCTGACCTCAGATAATCCTGACCTCAGATAATCCTGACCTCAGATAATGCTGACCTCAGATAATCCTGACCTCAGATAATGCTGACCTCAGATAATGCTGACCTCAGATAATGCTGACCTCAGATAATCCTGACCTCAGATAATCCTGACCTCAGATAATCCTGACCTCAGATAATCCTGACCTCAGATAATCCTGACCTCAGAGACGAATCACAAATGAAGAACAGTCGTGAGAGATTAAAATGTTGAATAAGCCTTACCGGTAGAACACTCGCACCCTTTGTCTAATCTTGACAATCATTTGTGATACCTGTAGCCAAGCTATATAGTTATAGTTGCTTATTATTCATAAGTCGATGATTATATTATACTGTGTAGATAAAGAGTTATTTGTGTTCAAATAATGCAGCTTGAATCTAAACATGAGCTATCATAAAAAAAAGCATGACTGCGCTTTTTTGATTGAGACTGAGCGGTAATGAGTTCGCAGAGACTTTCGCCATTCCAGGGCCGTGTTGAGCTGGCAGTCCGACCATAAACCTCGCTATTCCAGGGCCGTGTTGAGCTGGCAGTCCAACCATAAACCTTGCTATTCCAGGGCCGTGTTGAGCTGGCAGTCCGACCATAAACCTTGCTATTCCAGGGCCGTATGGAGCTGGCAGTCCGACCATAAAACTTGCTATTCCAGGGCCGTATTGAGCTGGCAGTCCACTCACAAACCTCGCTATTCCAGGGTCGTGTTGATCTGGCAGTCCATTCATAAACCTCGCTATTCCAGGGCCGTGTTGATCTGGCAGTCCACTCATAAACCTTGCTATTCCAGGGCCGTGTTGAGCTGGCAGTCCGACCATAAACCTTGTTATTCCAGGGCCGTGTTGAGCTGGCAGTCCACTCACAAACCTCGTTATTCCAGGGCCGTATGGAGCTGGCAGTCCGACCATAAACCTTGCTATTCCAGGGCCGTATGGAGCTGGCAGTCCACTCACAAACCTCGCTATTCCAGGGCCGTATTGAGCTGGCAGTCCGACCATAAACCTTGCTATTCCAGGGCCGTGTTGAGCTGGCAGTCCGACCATAAACCTTGCTATTCCAGGGCCATATTGAGCTGGCAGTCCGACCACAAACCTTGCTATTCCAGGGCCGTATTGAGCTGACAGTCTGACCATAAACCTTGCTATTCCAGGGCCGTGTTGAGCTGGCAGTCCGACCATAAACCTTGCTATTCCAGGGCCGTGTTGAGCTGGCAGTCCACTCACAAACCTCGCTATTCCAGGGCCGTGTTGAGCTGGCAGTCCGACCATAAACCTTGCTATTCCAGGGCCGTGTTGAGCTGGCAGTCCAACCATAAACCTTGCTATTCCAGGGCCGTATGGAGCTGGCAGTCCGACCATAAACCTTGCTATTCCAGGGCCGTGTTGAGCTGGCAGTCCGACCATAAACCTTGCCATTCCAGGGCCGTGTTAAGCTGGCAGTCCACTCACAAACCTTGCTATTCCAGGGCCGTGTTGATCTGGCAATCCACTCACAAACCTCGCTATTCCAGGGCCGTATTGAGCTGGCAGTCCGACCATAAACCTTGCTATTCCAGGGCCGTATTGAGCTGACAGTCTGACCATAAACCTTGCTATTCCAGGGCCGTGTTTAGCTGGCAGTCCGACCATAAATCTTGCTATTCCAGGGCCGTATGGAGCTGGCAGTCCGACCATAAACCTTGCTATTCCAGGGCCATATTGAGCTGGCAGTCCGATCATAAACCTTGCTATTCCAGGGCCGTATGGAGCTGGCAGTCCGATCATAAACTTTGCTATTCCAGGGCCGTATGGAGCTGGCAGTCCGACCATAAACCTTGCTATTCCAGGGCCGTGTTGAGCTGGAAGTCCAACCATAAACCTTGCTATTCCCGGGCCGTGTTGAGCTGGCAGTCCACTCATAAACCTCGCTCTTCCAGGGCCGTGTTGAGCTGGCAGTCCGACCATGAACCTTGTTATTCCAGGGCCATATTGAGCTGGCAGTCCGACCATAAACCTTGCTATTCCAGGGCCGTATGGAGCTGGCAGTCCACTCATAAACCTTGCTATTCCAGGGCTGTGTTGAGCTGGCAGTCCGACCATAAACCTTGCTATTCCAGGGCCGTATGGAGCTGGCAGTCCACTCATAAACCTTGCTATTCCAGGGCTGTGTTGAGCTGGCAGTCCACTCATAAACCTTGCTATTCCAGGGCCGTATGGAGCTGGCAGTCCGACCATAAACCTTGCTATTCCAGGGCCGTGTTGAGCTGGCAGTCCGACCATAAACCTTTCTATTCCAGGGCTGTGTTGAGCTGGCAGTCCGACCATAAACCTTGCCATTCCAGGGCAGTGTTGAGCTGGCAGTCCACTCACAAACCTCGCTATTCCAGGGCCGTGTTGAGCTGGCAGTCCGACCATAAACCTTGCTATTCCAGGGCCGTGTTGAGCTGGCAGTCCGACCATAAACCTTGCTATTCCAGGGCCGTATGGAGCTGGCAGTCCGACCATAAACCTTGCTATTCCAGGGCCGTATGGAGCTGGCAGTCCGACCATAAACCTTGCTATTCCAGGGCCGTGTTGAGCTGGCAGTCCACTCACAAACCTGGCTATTCAAGGGCCGTGTTGAGCTGGCAGTCCACTCACAAACCTCGTTATTCCAGGGCCGTGTTGAGCTGCCAGTCCGACCATAAACCTTGCTATTCCAGGGCCGTGTTGAGCTGGCAGTCCACTCATAAACCTTGCTATTCCAGGGCTGTGTTGAGCTGGCAGTCCGACTATAAACCTTGCCATTCCAGGGCCATGTTGAGCTGGCAGTCCACTCATAAACCTTGCTATTCCAGGGCTGTGTTGAGCTGGCAGTCCGACCATAAACCTTGCTATTCCAGGGCCGTATGGAGTTGGCAGTCCGACCATAAACCTTGCTATTCCAGGGCCGTATGGAGCTGGCAGTCCGACCATTAACCTTGCTATTCCAGGGCCGTGTTGAGCTTGCAGTCCGACCATAAACCTTGCTATTCCAGGGCCGTATGGAGCTGGCAGTCCGACCATAAACCTTGCTATTCCAGGGCCGTGTTGAGCTGGCAGTCCGACCATAAACCTCGCTATTCCAGGGCCGTGTTGAGCTGGCAGTCCGACCATAAACCTTGCTATTCCAGGGCCGTATTGAGCAGGCAGTCCGACCATAAACCTTGCTATTCCAGGGCCGTATGGAGCTGGCAGTCCGACCACAAACCTTGCTATTCCAGGGCCGTATGGAGTTGGCAGTCCGACCATAAACCTTGCTATTCCCGGGCCGTTTTGAGCTGGCAGTCCACTCACAAACCTCGCTATTCCAGGGCCGTATGGAGCTGGCAGTCCACTCACAAACCTCGCTATTCCAGGGCCGTATGGAGCTGGCAGTCCGACCATAAACCTTGTTATTCCAGGGCCGTATGGAGCTGGCAGTCCGACCATAAACCTCGCTATTCCAGGGCCATGTTGAGCTGGCAGTCCGACCATAAACCTTGCTATTCCAGGGCCGTGTTGAGCTGGCAGTCCGACCATAAACCTCGCTATTCCAGGGCCGTATTGAGCTGGCAGTCCGACCATAAACCTTGCTATTCCAGGGCCGTGTTGAGCTGGCAGTCCGACCATAAACCTTGCTATTCCAGGGCCGTGTTGAGCTGGCAGTCCGACCATAAACCTTGCTATTCCAGGGCCGTGTTGAGCTGGCAGTCCGACCATAAACCTTGCTATTCCAGGGCCGTGTTGAGCTGGCAGTCCACTCATAAACCTCGCTATTCCAGGGCTGTGTTGAGCTGGCAGTCCGACCATAAACCTTGCTATTCCAGGGCCGTATTGAGCAGGCAGTCCGACCATAAACCTTGCTATTCCAGGGCCGTGTTGAGCTGGCAGTCCGACCATAAACCTTGCTATTCCAGGGCCGTGTTGAGCTGGCAGTCCGACCATAAAACTCGCTATTCCAGGGCCGTGTTGAGCTGGCAGTCCACTCATAAACCTCGCTATTCCAGGGCTGTGTTGAGCTGGCAGTCCAATCATAAACCTTGCTATTCCCGGGCCGTGTTGAGCAGGTATTATGACAACAGACTTTTCATCTTTTCATCAAGCTATTTTATTTAAATTCTACAGACTGAGAAACTGCCTCAAACATTCAAGTGCAAAACATTTTCGTTATATTGGAAATGTATATCAACATGAGTACTGAGTAAGAAGTATTTCTTGGATCAAAAATCAGTTCATAAATAAGAGATGTATTTAACAACAATATTACACGCTCAGTATTCATTTCATGTCAGTTCGTTTTTAGTTCGTCGTCAAGAATATTTCAAATATAAAATGTTAACTTGATGAATTTATATGTATATATTAATGACATTCCTATAGCATGTAAACACAGAACAAGAAGCATTGCTTAGACTATACAAAGTCAGCTAGAAGCCTATCACCGGGACTCAATGCCCTACTCTCTTCGACGAGTGACTGGGGATCTTTCTTTGGAATGATCACATACCCATGACATCACAAACCCTTGATATCACAAACCTTTGATATCACAAACCCATGATATCACACACCCTTGATATCACAAACCTTTGATATCACAAACCCATGATATCACACACCCTTGATATCACACACCCTTGATATCACAAACCCATGATATCACACACCCTTGATATTTTAGGAGGTTATTTCACCTGCCATACTGTACTCATACAAGGTTTTTGGGAGCATTCACAGACACTCCACATGTGAAGGAGCAGGTTTTAAAGAGATTTTATAAAATGGTATTTACTATGGCAAACAGTGACAATAAAAGGTTAGCATGTTTAACGCAATATATGTTGGAAGATGCTCGTAGTATAATTGGAAAAAATATTAGAATTTTATCTAGTCATTTTAATATTGATGTAACAGGAATGCCACGTCATGTGCACATGAGAACAGAGATTAATGAGAATGACATGCAGACTATTGCCATGGTAAAGGAACTTAGAGATGTATTGAGAGGAGCAGCTTCCATTCCCGGTTTTGACCGAATGGAAGTAATGGATATTATTGCAGAGTTGTGCTGCGATTGATTTTAGTGCCATAATTTTTATTTATTAACTTTTACAAATGCTATGCCAATGATATGTTGCATAATTTATTGTGCTTTGTATTATGTGTGTATGAAATAAAATGATAATATATATATATCACACACCCTTGATATCACAAACCGTTGATATCACAAACCCTTGATATCACAAACCCATGATATCACACACCCTTGATATCACACACCCATGATATCACACACCCATGATATCACACACCCATGATATCACACACCCTTGATATCACACACCCATGATATCACACACCCTTGATATCACACACCCATGATAACCAATCATAGAGCAAAGGTTAGACTGGGAATCGACGTAGTAGCAGATATCCACCACTGTCGACCATGGGATTTGAACCCCGGACCTTTAGGAGACAGAGTATCAATAGTTAATGAATTGATTATAACATTTGTATGAATTTGTAATTTCCTCTTATACAGCTGTTTTTTGTTAGATTTACAAAACATTTCTTTTTCTTTGTTAACTTCCTATAGGAATGTATTAATGTGCAAATTTTAATCTATTATATGCACACGGACGAACACTCCACAGTGGCGTCAATTGCTTGTACCTTATACCTCAGTGATGTGTGGATCGACTTGATTTCCAATGAAGACAACCATGCCGGATCCGTCTTGGTGGATCCGGGCTGTGCGAACTATTTTCCCTCGGCCATCTTTGATGGATGTACTAGACTGGTCCCCCGTCGAATGTCAAGAACATCATGGATACACAGAGGGCGGCACCAGTCTATGGCTGTACGCACTATTTTCGGGTCACGTGACGGGGTCAAATGAGGTGGTGTATTTGTTTACAATTGTACATCAGCGAGAATGAGTGACATAGCGTATGTAACGGGTTTATAGCAGTGGGAGGAGTGGACGTCCAGGAAGCACCCTGCAGAGCACTTTCAGTGACATTTAATATTGGCCGATTTCTACTTCCATTCAACAAATCAAGCACACAGAATGCCATTTTTTCAAAAATTATCAAAAAAAAAAGTATTTAAAGGAAATGGACATGAAATTATCCAAATAGTAAAAGGGGTCATAAGCCGTTTTAATGATTGCCCACTTTTAGTTATGTGTTTCATAGACATATTCATAAAAGTATTTCACTAACTTTCTCATATTGTTGAGAAAAATCAAATACATGAATTTCTTCAGAAATACATCAGCTACTAATTGTTATAACCCAATTGACTCTACATTCAATATATTTTTTATTGTATTTTTTTTTAATAATTTCTATTCATGACTAATTTTCTCATATTTTTCAGGGAATATTTCTTCTTTTTTAGGTATTATTATGATAAGAGCAACTTATTGCTGATTATTTTCTGAAATTAGATTAATATTTGATTGATCTAATACCTCAAAAATAAATGTGAGGTCAAAATAAAGTCCGTCAATTTGTCACTTTTGTAACCCTACCGATTTAAGCTATTTTTAATCATTTTAGCTTCAAAATAAATCTTGAATTTGACGGACTTTTTTTTCAATTTCTTTTTAGTATTAATGTGTTTTTCTGTGCAGTATTCTATATATTTTCATAAACTAACCCCCAATAAGCTGGCATTTTTATATTATTAAAAAAAAACTTAGTATTATAGTATTTTCCTATGTTTTCCCTTATAGATTGACCACTAACTATAAATTGCTCTCAAATTGTTAATTATGAACAGATTTTGATGAATAATGACTCTACGAGCTCGTATTTGAAAGATGTAGATGACAGGATAATAAAACATGTAGATAATTTCGTGGACATAGGCTTGCTATTTTCAAGGTCATTGAAAGGTCACTTTAAGGTCACTGGCAATATTTGATCAAAATAGCCTAAGAAGGTTGACATTCGATCACATATCATTTGTAGATGTATACTGAGTAGTAAAAAAGTTATATCCCTATGTCTGCCATTTCTAGTGATGAAAAATTAAGTCATAAAACGTTTTTAATGATAAATATCTTGTTTCATGTATCATTTTTAAAAAACTGGAATTACAAACTAAAGAAAATGACTACACATTCCCACCGATCATCTCGATTACCTGACAGCAATGAATATCAGTAAGGGACCATCCGTGTTACCAAAACATGAAATAAGATATACGGCTTGCCTGTCATTTTCACGCGCAATAACGGGAAGTCTGCCTGAGCCACGACCAGGAGAAACTGGCTGACAGTCAAGGTATGCTGAACGTCTAAACAGAATGATGAACATAGCCAATGTATTAAACAGATTCACCAAGCTGCCATTTGTTTATTTGGCCAATTATCAGTTAATTAAAAGTCAACATGTGCTCATTCTTGACATGATTATAAAGTCACGTGCACGTGAATAAGAAGTAAACCGAAGCTGGCTTATCCATGCAGACATTGTGCAGATTTCTTCAACCAACTTTAACATCAATGTATACATGCGTCAAGTACGTTTTTCTGCTCAATAATGAAATAATGTCACGCCCTCTTCTTAATGACCTCATTACATGATGTGATAAGGAATACAACATTATTTTGGACACAAAAAGGATATCGTAATATTCTATGAGATATCGTAAATTTCTAAAAGGAAAATCATCAGCCCAGACGTTTATAAATCTATTGCTATTTGATGAAATATATTTGTTTTGCATTGCATACGTTGGTATATTATATAAGGACGTCATAAGAAAGGGGTGTGGCGTATTTGATACCCATGCTATTACGCAATATGATAGTTACATTGCCCACCACCTCCCGACTTAAGTAAACATGTAAGGCTCATACCCAGTGCTCTACCAGCTGGGCTCGATACAGTAGAGGGTCGACCATTCATGCACAACAGCCGAGGTGTGACGTCTTCATCGGAAGCTTTGAGGACACAGAATAGTGCTACTTCAAGGACAATGGTCACAGATGAGGGAAAGGACCTAAATCAGTGGTGAGGTCACAGATTAGGGAACTGACCTAGATCAGTGGTGAGGTCACAGATTAGGGAAATGACCTATATCAGTGGTGAGGTCACAGATTAGGGAACTGACCTAGACCAGTGGTGAGGTCACAAACTAGGGAACTGACCTAGACCAGTGGTGAGGTCACAGACTAGGGAACCGACCTAGACCAGTGGTGAGGTCACAATCTAGGGAAAGGACCTAGACCAGTGGTGAGGTCACAGATTAGGGAACTGACCTAGACCAGTGGTGAGGTCACAGATTAGGGAACTGGTGAGGTCACAGACTAGGGAACTGACCTAGACCAGTGGTGAGGTCACAGACTAGGGAACTGACCTAGACCAGTGGTGAGGTCACAGACTAGGGAACTGACCTAGACCAGTGGTGAGGTCACAGACTAGGGAACTGACCTAGACCAGTGGTGAGGTCACAGACTAGGGAACTGACCTAGACCAGTGGTGAGGTCACAGACTAGGGAACTGACCTAGACCAGTGGTGAGGTCACAGATTAGGGAACTGACCTAGACCAGTGGTGAGGTCACAGACTAGGGAACTGACCTAGACCAGTGGTGAGGTCACAGATTAGGGAACTGACCTAGACCAGTGGTGAGGTCACAGACTAGGGAACTGACCTAGACCAGTGGTGAGGTCACAGACTAGGGAACTGACCTAGACCAGTGGTGAGGTCACAGACTAGGGAACTGACCTAGACCAGTGGTGAGGTCACAGACTAGGGAACTGACCTAGACCAGTGGTGAGGTCACAGATTAGGGAACTGACCTAGACCAGTGGTGAGGTCACAGACTAGGGAACTGACCTAGACCAGTGGTGAGGTCACAGATTAGGGAACTGACCTAGACCAGTGGTGAGGTCACAGACTAGGGAACTGACCTAGACCAGTGGTGAGGTCACAGACTAGGGAACTGACCTAGACCAGTGGTGAGGTCACAGACTAGGGAACTGACCTAGACCAGTGGTGAGGTCACAGACTAGGGAACTGACCTAGACCAGTGGTGAGGTCACAGACTAGGGAACTGACCTAGACCAGTGGAGGGGTCACAGACTAGGGAACTGACCTAGACCAGTGGTGAGGTCACAGATTAGGGAACTGACCTAGACCAGTGGTGAGGTCACAGACTAGGGAACTGACCTAGACCAGTGGTGAGGTCACAGACTAGGGAACTGACCTAGACCAGTGGTGAGGTCACAGACTAGGGAACTGACCTAGACCAGTGGAGGGGTCACAGACTAGGGAACTGACCTAGACCAGTGGCGAGGTCACAGACTAGGGAACCGACCTAGACCAGTGGAGGGGTCACAGATTAGGGAACTGACCTAGACCAGTGGTGAGGTCACAGACTAGGGAACTGACCTAGACCAGTGGTGAGGTCACAGACTAGGGAACTGACCTAGACCAGTGGTGAGGTCACAGACTAGGGAACTGACCTAGACCAGTGGTGAGGTCACAGACTAGGGAACTGACCTAGACCAGTGGTGAGGTCACAGACTAGGGAACTGACCTAGACCAGTGGTGAGGTCACAGACTAGGGAACTGACCTAGACCAGTGGTGAGGTCACAGACTAGGGAACTGACCTAGACCAGTGGTGAGGTCACAGACTAGGGAACTGACCTAGACCAGTGGTGAGGTCACAGACTAGGGAACTGACCTAGACCAGTGGTGAGGTCACAGACTAGGGAACTGACCTAGACCAGTGGTGAGGTCACAGATTAGGGAACTGACCTAGACCAGTGGTGAGGTCACAGACTAGGGAACTGACCTAGACCAGTGGTGAGGTCACAGACTAGGGAACTGACCTAGACCAGTGGTGAGGTCACAGACTAGGGAACTGACCTAGACCAGTGGAGGGGTCACAGACTAGGGAACTGACCTAGACCAGTGGCGAGGTCACAGACTAGGGAACTGACCTAGACCAGTGGAGGGGTCACAGATTAGGGAACTGACCTAGACCAGTGGTGAGGTCACAGACTAGGGAACTGACCTAGACCAGTGGCGGGGTCACAGACTAGGGAACTGACCTAGACCAGTGGCGGGGTCACAGACTAGGGAACTGACCTAGACCAGTGGTGAGGTCACAGATTAGGGAACTGACCTAGACCAGTGGTGAGGTCACAGACTAGGGAACTGACCTAGACCAGTGGCGGGGTCACAGAATAGGGAACTGACCTAGACCAGTGGTGAGATCACAGACTAGGGAACTGACCTAGACCAGTGGTGAGGTCACAGACTAGGGAACTGACCTAGACCAGTGGCGGGGTCACAGAATAGGGAACTGACCTAGACCAGTGGTGAGGTCACAGACTAGGGAACTGACCTAGACCAGTGGCGGGGTCACAGATTAGGGAACTGACCTATATCAGTGGTGAGGTCACAGACTAGGAACTGACCTAGACCAGTGGTGAGGTCACAGATTAGGGAACTGACCTAGACCAGTGGTGAGGTCACAGACTAGGGAACTGACCTAGACCAGTGGTGAGGTCACAGACTAGGTAAAGGACTAGAATATTTGTATTGATCTAAAGGTGTGTCCCAACAAGGCATTCCTCATTATTTCACTGTCAGAACACCATTCACCTTCAGGTTAAATGTCACACAGACTTTGACACGGGGAGCAAAGGGAATCTGAAAAGCTAAGACAGTGCACAAATAGTCTGATCTGTACCATGTCAATTTCTTCCTGTGTTATTGTCAACCGAAGTAATAAAAGTTGAAGTCATAATCTTACTAATCCATGTTGTTCGATTTACTTTCATGCCCATCAAGTTTTGATATTTTTGTTCTGTATCATCCATTCCTTGAATCCAGTGTTCCACAATTGCCCCAAGCTTCTAATTAATGCGGGGCCTATCTCGGGGTGACAGAGACTTGTCATGCTTTACAAATATTCTGAGCAAAATGATCTCTGTATGGCATCTGTGGTGATGCTAGTCGTTTGACTCTGACGTTTGACTCTGACATTTGACTCTGACGTTCGACTCTGAAGTTTGACTCTGACATTGGCTCAGACATTTGCCTGAGACGTTTGACTCTGACGTTTGACTCTGACATTTGACTCTGATGTTCGAACCGACGTTCGACTCTGACATTTGACTCTGACATTTGACTCTGACGTTTGACTCTGACGTTCGAACTGACGTTCGACTCTGACGTATGACTCTGACGTTTGACTCTGACGTTTGACTCTGACGTTTGACTCTGACGTTTGACTCTGACGTTTGACTCTGACGTTTGACTCTGACGTTTGACTCTGACATTTGACTCTGATGTTCGAACCGACGTTCGACTCTGACATTTGACTCTGACGTTTGACTCTGACGTTTGAACCGACGTTCGAACTGACGTTCGACTCTGACGTTCGACTCTGACGTTTGGCTCTGACATTCCTGTCCTAATTTGGGCGTGACACTGACTTGTAATGCCAAGATTTTGTATTTGATACAATAAAGTCACTATGTAAGTAAAGGCTTATTGTGTATGTTAAATGTATTTCATATAAATACCAAGATTTAGTACATGATACAATAAGAGACAATGTGTATCTAAATAAAATCTTATTTTCTATGTTTAACTTACCTATCATAAATACCAAGATTTTTATACAATAAGTCATGTTTTGTATTTGAAACAATAAGAGTCACGTTCTTGTAGTTCAGGAGCCTTACAGTTTGACTCTGAAAAAAAACCCAACATTTTTTAGTGTTAGGTTCTGGCAGCCCCCAGGAGACATGGCTGTGGTTGACCAGTGAGGTATGGCAATATGAATGATAACGTAGCATCATTGACAGAGAGCAGATTGAGAAATCCTATCAAATATTCTGTTGTAAAGGTATGACGTTGCTGGATGTAAACCAGACTGTGATATCCGCGGTGTATGTCTCCTGATTAGATGCAATGTCATAACATGGAGCACCGGGGCAGACCATATTGTATGGATTTATTGACTCAAACAATATAGTGAGTGAGCAATCTTGACAGAAGTGAGCAATCTTGACAGAAGTAGGGATGAATGCATAGATAAGACCAGTGAGGCAGCTTATTTGAACAACACTTGGAAATGTTGCCTAACGCCCCACATAATCGATTAATCAAGATCATTTCAATGGCACCCAAATATGGAGAAAAATAATCGCAGAATGTACAGAAATATGTATTTTTTTTATATTTCGTTCCCAGCCAGCTTCTGCCACGCGGACTTTGTCTGGAGTCAGTGCTTAATGAATGTCACCATTGTTTTTACTCAACCCATCCTATATTCCCTCTATAGTCTCTAAAAATACTCTATATACTCTATCCACTCTATATACTCTACCCACCCGATACACTCTACCCACTCTGTATACTCTACCCACTCTATATACTCTACCCACTCTATATACTCTACCCGCTCTATATACTCTACCCACCCCATACACTCTACCCACTCTGTATACTCTACCCACTCTATATACTCTACCCGCTCTATATACTCTACCCGCTCTATATACTCTACCCACTAGATACACTCTACCCACTCGATATAATCTACCCACTCTATACACTCTACCCACTCTGTATACTCTACCCGCTCTATATACTCTACCCGCTCTATATACTCTACCCGCTCTATATACTCTACCCGCTCTATATACTCTACCCACTCGATATAATCTACCCACTCTATATACTCTACCCACTCAATATACTCTACCCACTCAATATACTCTACCCACTCAATATACTCTACCCGCTCTATATAATCTACCCACTCTATATACTCTACCCGCTCTATATACTCTACCCACTAGATACACTCTCCCCACTCTTTATAATCTACCCACTCTATATACTCTACCCACTCCATATACTCTACCCACTCAATATACTCTACCCGCTCTTTATAATCTACCCGCTCTATATAATCTACCCGATCTATATACTCTACCCACTCTATATACTCTACCTGCTCTGTATAATCTACCCACTCTATATATTCTACCCACTCTGTATACTCTACCCACTCTATATACTCTACCCACTCTATATACTCTACCCGCTCTAAATACTCTACCCACTCTATATACTCTACCCACTCTATATACTCTATCCACTCTGTATACTCTACCCACTCTATATACTCTACTCTATATAATCTACCCGCTCTATATACCCTACCCACTCTATATACTCTACCCACTCTATATACTCTTAATGATCGATGCACTCCTTTTCCTCTTGTCTCACTTGTTTTGATGCTATTTATACGGAGAGCATTACCTCTTGTGTCATGGAGCTCAAACCAAGGATATTATATTATGCAAGAAAATGCAAACGCCAATTCATGATATTGATATGAGTTCATGCAGGGGTTGCAGACAAACCTCAGATGCCTTGTTTTGGCAAATATCAAGGAAGCATGATGGCAGAGTCTTCGTTAGGGAAACAAGCCTTGTTGTATAATGTGAGGGGTGCAGGAGTAATATTGTAGCATGCAGTGTCAGTGATATGAAGATTTCCAGGTCTGCTGCAGCATGGGACCCACACACGACTGGCTCATCCTTCTGATCTTCATCCTTCTGATCTCTTTCATTTGACATCTCAGCATGTATCTTTTATTCAAGGCTGTTGATTGTCCCATATTTATCATTGCTCGATATCAGTATGCCCCTCTTGGTATAGGCAAGACATCATGCTAGGTATAAGTATGCCGTGCTAGGTATAAGTATGCCATACTAGGTATAAGTATGCTGTGCTAGGTATAAGCATGCTGTGCTAGGTATAAGCATGCCGTGCTAGGTATAAGTATGCCGTGCTAGGTATAAGTATGCCGTGCTAGGTATAAGTATGCCATACTAGGTATAAGTATGCTGTGCTAGGTATAAGCATGCTGTGCTAGGTATAAGCATGCCGTGCTAGGTATAAGTATGCCGTGCTAGGTATAAGCATGCCGTGCTAGGTATAAGCATGCTGTGCTAGGTATAAGCATGCCGTGCTAGGTATAAGCATGCTGTGCTAGGTATAAGCATGCCGTGCTAGGTATAAGCATGCCATGCTAGGTATAAGCATGCCGTGCTAGGTATAAGTATGCCTTGCTAGGTATAAGCATGCTGTGCGTGTATAAGCATGCTGTGCTAGGTATAAGCATGCTGTTCTAGGTATAAGCATGCCATACTAGGTATAAGTATGCCATACTAGGTATAAGTATGCCATACTAGGTATAAGCATGCCATACTAGGTATAAGTATGCCATACTAGGTATAAGTATGCCGTGCTAGGTATAAGCATGCCGTGCTAGGTATAAGCATGCCATGCTAGGTATAAGTATGCCGTGCTAGGTATAAGTATGCCATGCTAGGTATAAGTATGCCATACTAGGTATAAGTATGCTGTGCTAGGTACCAACATGCCTTGCCAGGTACCAGGTCTTGCTCTATCCAGAGATGTCCACTCTGATTTCAGAGTCATTCCAATGTGAGAATGAAACAATCAGAACATCTTTACAGCGAGTTGAGAAACGTTAAGGAACTGTAACATGACAATTCAGTGAGGCAGCATTTTGTCTGCTGCATTTATCATCATGAAATGGCTGGAATCATATTGCAAGTTAACAAACAAAATTCAGTTAACACTGTTATGTAATGAGATTGTGGACGGTTTCATGGTGTTAATTAATGTGGAAAGGCTATCATCATATCACAGTATTGTTGATTATATCCGATTTCAAGCCTCATCGGGGGGGGGGGGGGATTTTACTAGTCCCGTAGAATCCTATGTTTTACAATAGTCATTACTTAATGTGAGAGAGTTAAACATTAACCAACAGTGAATTGGTGAAGGAATATAATATAAAACAAAAAGGTTTCCATGTTTTATGTAACCCATGCATATATGCTCACAATAGTTTCTTACCTTTAACCCGTTGGGCACAGTAAGATAACTATTTATGGAACTTTCTCTTTAATTTTTTAACAGGATTAAACTTTGCTTGTTTATCCATAAAGGCGCTTACACGGGGACAGAAATATTTATCTGGGATTAATTTCAAACCGGATTGAATGAATGGATGATTCAAAGAAAACCTTAATTACTTTGCTTGTATGATAAGAAGGAAGATTTTACAACCACAGGCACACACCGAAAATCTTCTTACCCAATATTGTGACTTAAGCCTTCATCGATTATAATAATAATAATGATAATGATAATGATAATGACAATGACAATGACAATGACAATGACAATGACAATAACAATAACAATAATAATAATAATAATAATAATAATAATAATAAAAATAATAATAATAATAATAATAATAATAATAATAATAATAATAATAATAATAATAATAATAATAATAATAATAATAATAATAACAATAATAATAATAATAATAATAATAATAACAATAACAATAACAATAACAATAATAATAATAATAATAATAATAATAATAATAATAATAATAATAATAATAATAATAATAATAATAATAATAATAATAATAATAATAATAATAATAATAATAATAATAATAATAATAATAATAATAATAATAATAATAATAATAATAATAATAATACTAATAATAATAATAATAATAATAATAATAATAATAATAATAATAATAATAATAATAATAATAATAATAATAATAATAATAATAATAATAATAATAATAATAATAATAATAATAATAATAATAATAATGTGTATCTCGTAGCCTCCCTCAACTGTGTTTACCTCGTTCGCTTGACCAAGACTTAAATCAACCTTCTACTGCAATTATTGACGAAACTATGGTTTTTAAATCTGTTGACAGAGCTTTAGACACGGGGAGAATGTTTGTCCGTCTGTCCGTCTAGCCTCACTCAGCTGTGTTTACCTTCCTTGCAAGGTTTATTGCAAGTTAAATCACTTTTCTTCTCCAATTATTGACGAAGGTACGGTCTTTTGAATATATAATATTCAGTTGAAAGAAATATCTCGTAGCCCCAATTATTGACAAAACTATGGTTTATATTAATTTGCACCTCTGCCATTTCATATCATTGGCGGTTCACTTGCATTGCCCTGTTTTAGATCCCATTCAAAGTTTGGAAATCCTGAGTCATAAATACTTGCCTTGCTCACAGAAATATCATCAAATCTGAATTGACCAGCATTGGGTCATAAACTGTAGCCAGGTGTCTGACACATATACTGACCAATCAGTTCAACTTCCACTACAAAACAAATTGATTTATATTCTTTCACCAATGAGCTAACAGCCAGAGTTTTCTGAATACTAATGACTTGGCCATTTATACATTTGATGACAAGGACTGATATGATAGAGAACTCCTGCTTGGGAGGGTATTTTGTGACATGTATTTCATAAAAAATATTTTTCAATGAGCCATTTCCTCGCACAAACTCCAGCAGTTAGTTTGCGTGTTGCTCTCGTGGGCAATATGCTTGCTTCTCCCGGTGGTAGAGTTCCGTCATTTCCGCGAGATTTTAGCGAGAGTAAGACACTGACCTTCCGCCGAGAGATTAATGTTGAGTTCCGAGGGCGGTGGGGGGCGGAGAGAGGGAGGCAAACTAATTAAGTGCGATCATGTCGACCTCTTGATACAGAAGTTGAATGGTCCAATATTTGGTCTGAGTATGGGTCGTGTTTATTTGAGATTCTCATAGCATTCCAATCTTGCAAAACTTTTTAAATATCGACGTTGAGCTTTGTATTAGTGCAAAATAAGGCTGGCAGAAAATATCAGAATCATTCAAGCGGAGATAAATACAGTTTTGCTTTTTTGAAGATATCTCAAAAATGAATACTTACATGAATAATTTGAACAGTTCTAAACTCATGAGAACGAGATGGAGATATGCATGGTGCATGAGCATGGGTATGGGGCATGGGACATGGGTATGGGGCATGGGCCATGGGCCATGGGTATGGGGCATGGGTAAGGGGCATGGGTATGGGGCATGGGTAAGGGGCATGGGTATGGGGCATGGGTATGGGGCATGGGTATGGGGTATGGGGCATGGGTATGGGCATGGGCATGGGGCATGGGCATGGGGCATGGGCACTGACATTGGCACTGGTTTTATTATCAAAGAGTTCACATTAATGCAAAGCTGACCAAATTATGATTTTAAACTTCAGGTGAGTTGAACACGAGGCCAAGCGTGTGTGTCAAACATGAGCGACACAATATGTCCACGGTCGCCCACTGCATCATTAGTCCCAGGAGAATAGAGTCATGTGGGCAGTCCATTCACTCCTTTGTCAACTCTGACTAATACCTCAGTCACATTTGCGCCGATTTTAGCCAAGATGCCCGGCCGATGGGTATTTTTTACAAAATCGGCAGGCATTTCAGATTGCCGAGCGGGCACCGGGAGATCATCGGACACAATTAGGCATCTTTAAGACGTCGGCCGGGTCATCGGGAACTTTTAGCTGCAACATAAAAGTTGCCGGCGTTTCCCCGATGTCTTATCAGCAAATATCATCTTAAAGTGCAAGGCAGGGTCCCGGCAGTGTCCCGCAGGGACATCGGCAGATTATCTTAGGGCTGCCGGTGGCATCGTGCGGTGAAAATAGGATTATATTTATTTCATGTGTTCATAGACCATCGTCAGATGATCGCACGGGCTCCCTGCGATATATCATAGGCGTCTTTAGGATGTCTTTCAGACGTCTGTCAAATGAGACAGACGTCTTTAGGATGTCTTTCAGACGTCTGTCAATGAGACAGACGTCTTTAAGATATCCTGCAGACGTCTGTGCCATTCAGTCTTGCACGTGCCGTGCGGTGCCCTTTAATAATGTGACCACAGCTACGGCATATCTGAGATTGTTGCTGATAAACTCCCCGGCGCCCGGCAGACTGGTAAGTCGGCCGATTGTTACTTCCCGGCCGGCGCCCGGTGCAAATGTGACTGAGGCATAAGGGTGCATATCTGTGAATGCTGTGAAACCAAGATGGCTGAAAGTATCAAAGTCTCTGCAGGGCATAACACATCTTGCATTATTCAAACATGTATCAATACTGAGAGGGTAACTGCAACAAGTGCATTGTTGATTGGACACTATAAAGTCGCTTTATGCATTACTCCTCCAATCCTAGCGTTTGGATATTCATGCCCATTTTATGTGTAAAAAACATTTATGTAGCAAACTCAGGCGTTTCAAAAGAATCTGATGAAAGCTTTTCAAAGTAAAAGAGAGGAATGCCTTTTTGTCGTTTACGACATCAACAATACCGTTATTATTCACCATTACGTATAAAGCTCTTATCAGAGTTTGCGACATTTCTTGACCAATTTACGGCAGCAATGTCTTTTGTGCTTTCAAAGCTTGTAAACAAATGAACACAATACTTATCAATGCATTCACTGCTATACCCATTCAACGGAATTAAAAAGTCATGGAAGACATATTTTAATCATAGTATCTGAGTATTAATCTCAGCAAGCAAGTAAGAAATGATATGATATTCTGATACTACATACTATTTTAGGTTATTTTTATTTTTCAAAAAAAGTAATAAGACAATTTTTAAGTGCGTAAAAGGAACTTGAAAAAGGGGGAAGGGCCTAAAATCATATCAAATTCAAGCTCCGTCCACTATTTTGAATGCCATTTAAATGAATGAATAATGTTTCAATTCTCACATATAAATTATGAAATCCAGCTAGAATTTTATGCTCTTCCTCATGAAAACTTAACAATTTAAGTTTCTGTAAAATTAAAAAGTCACATATTTTAATGAGGTATCAATATGCTAATTAAGTCATGTGACCAGAGTTAAAAATACATTTTTTAGAATTGTAATCTTTTGAGCTTTCCATAGATGTATCAAACATGCTGATTGGATATGTCTTTTTGAAACTGTGATCAAAAACTCTTTTGATCAATTTTAACAATCTCCAAAACTGAAGAATTCACCAGCCAAAAGTATGGAGAGCTGTGCCTTTGTGAATAAATTTGAGAAAGCAAATGATCTAAAATAGAAAAAGTAGCAGAGTGGTTTTATATATCTTCTCCTGTGTTTCAATGCAGATCAGATTGGAGTTCTTTCTTCATTTGACCTACTCACGATTTTCTGAGAAAGTATGGTTATGTGGGAAGAGATCAGGTAAAATAACTCATACTTTTCAACTATAATGACGATCATCAGACAGAGAAAACACGCATTCCTAGCTCCAATATAAAATATACAGAAAAATACAGTCTGAAAGGATAATAAGCCACCAAAGTTAAACTATGGAATGAGCTGTCAAAAAGAATATTCCCCTCAGTCGTTGTTTGAATATTGATGAGATTTTTATGTCTAAAATATAAATATTCATCACTACAATAACTTTAAACCAATCAATGTCCTAATAAACTAGTTGTTAAAAGGTGTTAATAGCTTACAAATGTTAATTATCTGGAAGTCACCAATTTGAAATTAATTGAAATTAATTAATAGCATGATGTTTAAGCAAATGCTCCTAAGATATTAATGGAGAAGACTGGAAAATTGGTACGATACTTAGATATTAAGAAAGGGATAAATGAATTTAATCTCACAGATAATGATAATCAATTTCTAATTACTGAACTGTGCATTTTGTGGCCTTAATCCGTGAAACAAATACAACTGTACCAGCCTAAATACATATAAATGATGATGCTATATTTAACAACTACATCAGAATAATTACAAGAAGTTATAGTTAGAAGTATACTGTAATAAACATCTGCCTTGTACACTCTATGACCACTGATATTTGTGGTATTTATGTCCTTCGTGGACGCATGCGCAAATGGGGATCAATTGCATGCACACGATGAACACTCCACAGTGGCGTCAGTTGCTTGAATAATAATGACCACGGAAAAAAACAAATTACAGCCCACAGGTTATGATTACATGTTCTCCATAATTGTGCCGATCACAGAATAACAGATAGTTCCTCTTTTGACAATGATTGTAATATTATTTTGGAATTAACAATATTATACAAAATAGCTATTTGTTAACTTCACACAGATAGTGAAGTAATATTATAGGAATAACACCGCTCACATAGTCACTGAGATACAATTATAATGACACAGAGGACATTATCCCAGTGGAGCTTGTCCACGAGGTTATATCTCAGTCATAAAAGGGCCTTGATTTGTTTGTTTGGGGTTTTACATCACTTTCAACATTATTCCAGTCATTTCGTGATGAGACCTACTTGTAGCAGATATAGTGCTGCCTCACTGAATTGTCATGTCGCAGGTCCTTGACATGACAGCCCACCCGGTCAAATATTTACAAGGACGACGGTTAACCCTTTAGGCACGGACCTCAGCTCATATGGAAAATTGAGTCATGAGTTCAATCTCGGCATAGCCGGGGATCGAATCCACAACCTTTGGATCACCACAGAGGAACTGGTGCTAATAAGCTGGCACTCTAACCAACTACGCCATGGCCCGTGGCCTAAAAGGGCCTTGAACTCAATAGGTCATTACACTCAGTATCATTTGAACACATGAATAAAGTCTGGCTATATTGATAAAGTGGATCAACAATATAGATTTAAGATTTTGTTAAATGTAATGTTGTTTTTTTCCAAACGTTTCTGTGCTTGAGACCACAGAGCACCAGCGTCAGCTTTCAGCGTGTGCGTTGTTTTCGTGCGGGTCAGTGACGTCATATCAATGGTTAGCACGTACATGAGGTCATGACGTAGCGCAAATATGATGTTTTCTCGGAATTTCTCACCATAAAACACACAAAGCATTATGAATGGTTTGCTTTGGACAACAGACGCAGAATCCAGAGAAACATAATCTGGTTTAATCTTTGTTTTCTGTATAAAGTTATTTTTTCCACAGTTGTCAAGGCTCAATTGGTATATCCTACAAAATGATAAGGGGTCGAATTTTAAAAAGTTTAATCCATAGTCCATTTTCTGGTTATTAAAAATAAATATACCATGGCGCATTTGCAGATTATGTTTCTTGAATAAATAAGTCTTCAGTTTAGATTTAAAGCTGCCCAGAGACTTGCAAGTTTTCACTTCAAGGGGCAGGGCATCCCATAGTTTAGGGTCATATACCTCAAAATCTCTATCACTGTACATCCGCGCACCAAAGTGATTTGAATTTTTTTGAAGCCCTACGAACAAATTAAAGCATTTTTGGATATGACAATCACTGAATACAAGATGATTCATTTCAGAAGATGGCCAGATGCCCACTTGACGGGAGAACAGTCATTTCCACAGATTACATCACTTGCCTTCAAAGGTTAGGAATTGCTGAGATTTCCTCTCTTGGTATACACCATATTTGCTTACGCATCGGTATCCCTGCACGTGCAGTGGTGCACGTGCCCTGAGACGCTGTGTAATGTGGTTCTATTCACCGAGGCAGGTCTGGATGCTCCAGATACTCGTCCAGATCACCTCTCTGGTCTTTAGAAGGGAGTGGTGAGCAGAGATCATTATTCCAAATATCACTTGCATAATGTGTGACAACTGCAGCCAAGTTGTGAAAGCAACAAATCAAAGGTGAAAGTTGGTTAACTATTTCATCAAAATCTCTTAAGGACCTAACACATATTCTATCTAATGACACGGACACTAATTTAATCATGTATTAACAAGATCACACATAGATGTGTAAACATTGTGCACATTTGATTAACATGATAAAATACGTATATTTAGGCAAGAACATGTTCGTGCTGTGTTTAGGCGGACTGATCTCTCAAGTTGGTTCTGGTGGAAGAATCCTTCCATCAGAATCCTTCCACCAGAATCCTTCCACCAGAATCCTTCCACCAGAATCCTTCCACCAGAATTCCTTCCACCAGAATCCTTCCACCAGAATCCTTCCACCAGAATCCTTCCACCAGAATCTTTCCACCAGAATCCTTCCACCAGAATCCTTCCACCAGAATCCTTCCACCAGAATCCTTCCACCAGAATTCCTCCAACAGAACCAACGTACTAATTGTACTAATTGCAATGCAGCTGAATGTTGCATCTCACACGTCACCTTGTAATTTCTATGCCTTTCAAAATGTTAAGAATGTTTTGTTTTCAGGGCACGACTGATCGTGGCACTGTCAAATGACGTCAGAAGTGGTGACGTGACTTACATCATTGTATGACTCAATGTAAAACTCGAACACAGGCAGGTTTGCTGAATGTGTGAGAATTTCACAAATTCTCTAAATATTGAAAGGGTACCATTTTAACTCAACAGACCATTACAATAGACGATCCTCGGTCGATGTGAGCAGTTTTACACAGTTAGGAAGGTTTTGTGAAAATCGTGAGTGAAAAAAAGTCATACATGACTGAATGTGAACATTTGTAGGCTATTTTTATAACATATGGCCGGTGACCTTGAAGTTACCTTTGAATGACTTTGAAAACAAAACTCCTATTTCTGTGAATTTTACTATAAATTTCAAAATACAATCATCTGCGTCTTTCCAAAACTAGCTTGTAAAGTCTTACAGCAATTTTTAATTTTGGACCAATCTTGATATGCTGAGCTATTTTGGAATAATATCTATAATACTAACTTATTGTTGGTTAAATTATGAAAGTACATATTTAACCTCATAATAACAACTTTAATGCTGAAAATAAAATTAAAATAAAGTCTGTCAATTTCAAGATTTATTCATAAGCTAAATTTGGTTAGAAATAGCTTTAATGTGGTAGGTGTACAAAAGATGAAAACTGATGGACTTTAAATTTATCAAATACAATCTTTTAAAGTTTCATACATATAGAATATAAGTGTATTTTCAGAAAATAACTCCCAATAAGCTGCTCTAATAATAATTAATGGTATATGTGAAAATGTGCTAAATTTGCAAAAGAAAAAACATCAGGTGACAAGAAATGTATTAAGTGCAGAGACAAATGGATTACCTCATTGAAAAGCTTCTTTCTGCAAATTTTCATATATTTTAAAAGGATGGTGCTGAAATTAGTTCTTGAATATGTATATGAATTGGAGAATGTGTTCTATTTTTGGCGCCATTTATGCTGGGTGAAAGTGACACCATGTACCCACTGCAATAAGTTTTGTTCTACCCATTTCATGTTCAATGTCTCCCATTTCTAGTGATGAATTCTTGCAATGTTTACACTGGTTTACTTTATTTATAAACCATATGTGGTAGATAAGTATGCAATACAGACAAAAACATGGGTTCATGCAGTGTTCAGCCTGACAGATCTCTTTTGTTGGTTCTGGTGAAAGGATCTCACTCGTCCATTGGATCACCAAATCTGAAAGAAAATGAAACTAAAGAATAAAAGAAAAGGAGTTGGGCACAGGGGTGATCTGCAAAAAAATTATCATATAGGCGGGGAATACTGCCGTGAAACACCACGTATATTAACAAATATGTATATATATATATATATATATATATATATACACATAGATATATATATATATATATATATATATATATATATATATATATATATAGATATATATATACACATAGATATATATATATATATATACACATAGATATATATATATATATATATATATAGATATATATATACACATAGATATATATATATATATATATATATACACATAGATATATATATATATATATACACATAGATATATATATATATATATATATATACACATAGATATATATATATATATATACACATAGATATATATATATATATATATATATATATATATATATATATATATATATATATACACATAGATATATATATATATATGTCCATTTTGTACCTCTAAGGGATACTCTAGGGGTATTCAACTCAAATGCTCTGTCACTAATTGCTTTGTCATGATTCAAAGATTAAAGTTTAGGTTCCTGGCCACACAATTCATGTTACTGTGTCCCATTTGAGCTGAGGTCTGTACCCGATGGATATTCCGTTGTCCTCGTATATCTGTGATTGGGTGAGTTGTCATGTCAAGGACCTTCAACATGACAGTTCAGTGAGGCAGCACTATATCTGTGTTTCCATATGCGCGGTCCTTCATGCAACGTGTAATGCAGCAGAAAGTAACACTGGAACTATTAAATCAGCATCCAGCTTTATACCCTGACCACTATCGCTTAATTCCTGCACCAAATCGTCGATGTAAAATCCAAACAAGGTTAGCGATAAAGAATGATTTGAATTGATCCTCCATTATGCCTGTTGTGCAATACCAATGATTGGACTATTCGCCACAGTTTATATCCAGGTCAAAGGTTTAAAGTTTCTCCTCAATAGGTCTAAAACTAGTATTCTAATGTTGATAGTTGACCATTTACATTAAATCAGCAAATAAAGTCGTTTCATTTTGACATAAACATGCTTTACATATCAACCCCAATATGTGATGACCAAAGTTTGTACAATAATGGATCTAAGCCAACGATCGCTTCAGGATCGCAAGCCAACGGTCGCAAGTCAACGGTCGCAAGTCAACGGTCGCAAGTCAACGGTCGCAAGTCAACGGTCGCAAGTCAACGATCTCAAGCCAACATTCTCAAGCCAACGATCTCAAGCCAACATTCTCAAGCCAACAGTCTCAAGCCAACGGTCTCAAGCCAACGGTCTCAAGCCAACGGTCTCAAGCCAACGATCGCTTCAGGATCGCAAGTCAACGGTCGCAAGTCAACGGTCGCAAGTCAACGGTCGCAAGTCAACGGTCGCAAGTCAACGGTCGCAAGTCAACGGTCGCAAGTCAACGGTCGCAAGTCAACGATCGCTTCAGGATCGCAAGCCAACGGTCTCAAGTCAACGGTCTCAAGCCAACGGTCTCAAGCCAACGGTCTCAAGCCAACATTCTCAAGCCAACAGTCTCAAGCCAACAGTCTCAAGCCAACGGTCTCAAGCCAACAATCGCTTCAGGATCGCAAGCCAACGATCGCAAGCCAACGGTCTCAAGCCAACGGTCGCAAGTCAACGGTCTCAAGCCAACATTCTCAAGCCAACGGTCTCAAGCCAACAGTCTCAAGCCAACGGTCGCAAGCCAACATTCTCAAGCCAACATTCTCAAGCCAACGGTCGCAAGCCAACGGTCGCAAGTCAACGGTCTCAAGCCAACATTCTCAAGCCAACGGTCTCAAGCCAACAATCGCTTCAGGATCGCAAGCCAACGATCGCAAGCCAACGGTCTCAAGCCAACGGTCGCAAGTCAACGGTCTCAAGCCAACATTCTCAAGCCAACAGTCTCAAGCCAACAGTCTCAAGCCAACGGTCTCAAGCCAACGGTCTCAAGCCAACAATCGCTTCAGGATCGCAAGCCAACGATCGCAAGCCAACGGTCTCAAGCCAACGGTCGCAAGTCAACGGTCTCAAGCCAACATTCTCAAGCCAACGGTCTCAAGCCAACAATCGCTTCAGGATCGCAAGCCAACGATCGCAAGCCAACGGTCTCAAGCCAACGGTCGCAAGTCAACGGTCTCAAGCCAACATTCTCAAGCCAACAGTCTCAAGCCAACAGTCTCAAGCCAGTGATCGCTTCACGATTGCAAGCCAAAGGTCTCAAGCCAACAGTCGCAAGTCAACGGTCTCAAGCCAACAGTCTCAAGCCAACAGTCTCAAGCCAACAGTCTCAAGCCAACAGTCTCAAGCCAACGATCGCTTCACGATTGCAAGCCAAAGGTCTCAAGCCAACAGTCGCAAGCCAACGGTCGCAGGCCAACAATCACAAGCCAACAGTCGCAAATCCAATGGTCTCAAGCCAACAGTCTCAAGCCAACAGTCTCAAGCCAATGGTCGCAAGCCAACGGTCGCAAGCCAATGATCGCAAGCCAACGGTCTCAAGCCAATAGTCTCAAGCCAACAATGGCAAGCCAACAGTTGCAAGCCAACTGTTTCAATCCAACGGTTGCAAGCCAACAATCACAAGCCAACGGTCGCAAGTCAACGGTCGCAAGTCAACAGTCGCAAGTCAACACTCGCAAGTCAACAGTCGAAAGTCAACAGTCACAAGCCAACGGTCTCAAGCCAACGGTCTCAAGCCAACGATCTCAAGCCAACGGTCCCAAGCCAACGGTCCCAAGCCAACAATCACATGTCAACAATCACAAGCCAACAATCACAAGCCAACAATCACAAGCAAACAATCACAAGCCAATGCTCGCAAGCCAACGGTCGCAAGCCAACGGTCGCAAGCCAACGGTCGCAAGCCAACGGTCGCAAGCCAACGGTCGCAAGCCAACGGTCGCAAGCCAACGGTCGCAAGCCAACAGAAGCTATAAATATGTGATTATCAGGTTATCAACACTGGGTTTGTATCTTGGCCAATAGGATATGCGACGTACCATTGAGAGCATTTGGTGGGATATATTAGAGACATTTCTAACAGTAATATTTTTTTAAAGAGGCTCTCTTTATGGGTATGGGTATTATATTCACTACTACCTTGAAACACACCTCCTTCTCATTTCATTCCAAAATGAGTAATGCTGTCACACGTGACTTGCTGCGTGACTAATTTTTGAATAGCGCCGGGAAAAATAACAATAATTAATCTTAGAGAGAAAGTATGAATCCTTGGTTAGTTCCTCCATCATGATTGTGGGCACTTAGAAGAGTTCACTACATTATACAATGTTGTTATTTTAAGATATTATCAATAATAGTACAAGTGGCCACGGTTATAAAAGACAAAATGCTGATTTCTCCTGTCTAATGGATTCGATGCCCTAAATGTCTCCTGAGTAACGAATTTGATGCCCTAAATGTCTCCTGAGTAACGAATTTGATGCCCTAAATGTCTCCTGAGTAACGAATTGGATGCACTAAATGTCTCCTGAGTAATGAAATGGATGCCCTAAATGTCTCCTGAGTAATGAAATGGATGCCCTAAATGTGTCCTGAGTAACGAATTTGATGCCCTAAATGTGTCCTGAGTAAGGAATTTGCTGCCCTAAATGTGTCCTGAGTAAGGAATTTGATGCCCTAAATGTGTCCTGAGTAACGAATTGGATGCCCTAAATGTGTCCTGAGTAACGAATAATATGCCCTAAATGTGTCCTGAGTAAGGAATTTGATGCCCTAAATGTCTCCTGGGTAAGGAATTTGATGCCCTAAATGTGTCCTGAGTAACGAATAATATGCCCTAAATGTGTCCTGAGTAACGAATTGGATGCCCTAAATGTGTCCTGAGTAAGGAATTTGATGCCCTAAATGTGTCCTGAGTAACGAATAATATGCCCTAAATGTGTCCTGAGTAATGAAATGGATGCCCTAAATGTCTCCTGAGTAATGAAATGGATGCCCTAAATGTCTCCTGGGTAACGAATTTGATGCCCTAAATGTGTCCTGAGTAAGGAATTTGCTGCCCTAAATGTGTCCTGAGTAAGGAATTTGATGCCCTAAATGTGTCCTGAGTAAGGAATTTGATGCCCTAAATGTCTCCTGGGTAAGGAATTTGATGCCCTAAATGTGTCCTGAGTAACGAATTGGATGCCCTAAATGTGTCCTGAGTAACGAATTATATGCCCTAAATGTGTCCTGAGTAACGAATTGGATGCCCTAAATGTGTCCTGAGTAAGGAATTTGATGCCCTAAATGTGTCCTGAGTAAGGAATTTGATGCCCTAAATGTCTCCTGAGTAAGGAATTTGATGCCCTAAATGTGTCCTGAGTAACGAATAATATGCCCTAAATGTGTCCTGAGTAATGAAATGGATGCCCTAAATGTCTCCTGAGTAATGAAATGGATGCCCTAAATGTCTCCTGGGTAACGAATTTGATGCCCTAAATGTGTCCTGAGTAAGGAATTTGCTGCCCTAAATGTGTCCTGAGTAAGGAATTTGATGCCCTAAATGTGTCCTGAGTAACGAATTGGATGCCCTAAATGTGTCCTGAGTAACGAATAATATGCCCTAAATGTGTCCTGAGTAACGAATTGGATGCCCTAAATGTGTCCTGAGTAAGGAATTTGATGCCCTAAATGTCTCCTGGGTAAGGAATTTGATGCCCTAAATGTGTCCTGAGTAACGAATTGGATGCCCTAAATGTGTCCTGAGTAACGAATTATATGCCCTAAATGTGTCCTGAGTAACGAATTGGATGCCCTAAATGTGTCCTGAGTAAGGAATTTGATGCCCTAAATGTGTCCTGAGTAAGGAATTGGATGCCCTAAATGTCTCCTGAGTAAGGAATTTGATGCCCTAAATGTGTCCTGAGTAAGGAATTTGATGCCCTAAATGTCTCCTGGGTAACGAATTGGATGCCCTAAATGTGTCCTGAGTAACGAATTATATGCCCTAAATGTGTCCTGAGTAACGAATTTGATGCCCTAAATGTCTCCTGAGTAAGGAATTTGATGCCCTAAATGTGTCCTGAGTAAGGAATTTGATGCCCTAAATGTCTCCTGGGTAACGAATTTGATGCCCTAAATGTGTCCTGAGTAACGAATTGGATGCCCTAAATGTGTCCTGAGTAAGGAATTTGCTGCCCTAAATGTGTCCTGAGTAACGAATTGGATGCCCTAAATGTGTCCTGAGTAAGGAATTTGATGCCCTAAATGTGTCCTGAGTAACGAATTTGATGCCCTATGTGTCTCCTGAGTAACGAATTTGATGCCCTAAATGTCTCCTGGGTAACGAATTTGATGCCCTAAATGTGTCCTTAGTAACGAATTTGATGCCCTAAATGTGTCCTGAGTAAGGGATTTGATGCCCTAAATGTGTCCTGAGTAACGAATTGGGTGCCCTAAATGTCTGCTGAGAATTTGACATAGCCTTGGCAAGCTATTCACTTCATCATGCCCTGCGCTGATCTATTCTCTTTGTGGAGAGATTCTGCAAACCTTGATATCAGATATCATCTAGATGACCATGTTGTCAGGTATCCCACACTGCACTAGGCACTCTTTGTTCTCTTAGTCTGTTTCTCATTATTTGTCATTATGTGATTCATTTCCCATTTTCTTCTCGTTGTTTGTCTTCTCGTTGTTTGTCTTCTCGTTGTTTGTCTTCTCGTTGTTTGTCTTCTCGTTGTTTGTCTTCCCATTGATTGTCTTCCCATTGATTGTCTTCCCATTGATTGTCTTCCCATTGATTGTCTTCCCATTGTTTGTCTTCCCATTGTTTGTCTTCTCGTTATTTGTCTTCTCGTTGTTTGTCTTCCCATTGATTGTCTTCCCATTGATTGTCTTTCCATTGTTTGTCTTCTCATTGTTTGTCTTCTCATTGTTTTTCTTCTCATTGTTTTTCTTCTCATTATTTGACCTTATTTTCCCTTTCTCGTTTACCTTTCTCATTTTTTGTCTCCAAGTTTCCTTTCTTCAAGTCTCCCTTCCAATAATTTGTCTTCATGTCTCCCTTCCAATAACTTGTTTTCCTTTTTCCCCTTCTCGTTGTTTGTCATTTGTTTCCCTTCCCGTCTATTGTTTCCCTTCTCGTCACTTGTTTCCCTTCCCATCATTTGTTTCCCTTCCCATCATGTGTTTCCCTTCTCGTCACTTGTTTCCCTTCCCATCATTTGTTTCCCTTCTCGTCACTTGTTTCCCTTCCCATCATGTGTTTCCCTTCCCGTCTATTGTTTCCCTTCCCGTCACTTGTTTCCCTTGTCGTCACTTGTTTCCTGCCCCATCACTTGTTTCCCTTCCCGTCACGTGTTTCCCTTCCCATCACGTGTTTCCTTTCCCATCCTTTGTTTCCTTCTCGCTGTTTGTCTTCACACCTGTCTTCTAATTGAATCTTGATTTTTCTTCAGGTGTATCTTCCCATTGTTAATTCACGTCCAATTATTTGTCACCACGTTTCTGCTCCCTTGGTGTTACAGCACTTGATGTAACCAGGTTACTAACCTCCTGCTGAGTGATTACATTGCGGCTTATGATAGGTGCTAATTAATCTCACTGTTACATGATATATCAGTCCATTGCCCTTCTATCTTCAGTGCTGTAAGATGATTTTGCCATCCTGATAGTGACACACCATCGTTGCACTCTAACTTCCCTTAATAGCAGGAAGAAGTAATCTAAACTTGCCAAATAAGGCAATCCTGGCATTTATTCCTACCATTAATTCAATGAATGTCCTTGATTTTAGTGAATGGGTTGACAAAGCTGACGTCCAAAAGGGTGGGGCATTGTATCTTAGTGGCAGGCTTTTGCTTGACCTGATATTGTCTATAAACGGTACAATAACATATCTAATTCTGGTCTAATAAAGTCAAATTTATCAGCACTATATATTCCTGGCTCAAGGGTCAAGTCAACAAAATGGATTCTTGCAAGGAATAAAACATGGTCCAGTGTGCACAGATAACACCAAGGACGTTTTGTTCTTATCTCTACTCTTATAGCAGCTTTCTCGTTGACGTGTTCACTTCGATCTATTCTTTCTATCGCGTAAACCTTCTATCTATTTGTATTACACGTAGGAACATTAACATGTGTGCATAATTATGGAAATCAGAGGGGTCCTTCCCGAGAACAGCTCAAGTGAGCAACTCCGTCGATTACCCAGTGATGTACACATGAGAACTGCAAACCAAATGTTTGCAATATTTCTTCATCAGCTGTAGTATTTGATTTTATTTGAATTACAAATAATTGAATATTTCTGAGTTAGAAATAATTGAATGTTTTCTGAGCTGAGATCCCATACATACTCTAGGAAAACAAGCATAGTATATCTGGTGCAGCAACCTTTCTCTCCCCCCCCTTGTCCCTGGACCACACTTTATTCGTCTAGTAAGCAACATCCCAACTGCAATGACGATGTGTGATCTCAGTAAAATTCTTTTGATAATAATTTGACGTTTTGAACTTATGCATGCAATAATGATTTGTAATCCCTCGGTATAGAAACTTCCAGGAATAATTTGCAATCGCCTTGCTAGTATCAAAATATTTTCTGCTATAATGATTTATAATCCTTCGATATACAACTTTAATTTTCTATAACGGTTTTTAATGCACAAGCTTGTATTTAAAATGTGCTTGTAATCCTCAGCTTATGCTTGCAATTAATAAATTGTAATCCCCCAGCTGGTATTTAACCTATGCTTGCAATTAATAAATTGTAATCCCCCAGCTGGTATTTAACCTATGCCTGCAATTAATAAATTGTAATCCCCCAGCTGGTATTTAACCTATGCTTGCAATTAATAAATTGTAATCCCCCAGCTGGTATTTAACCTATGCCTGCAATTAATAAATTGTAATCCCCCAGCTGGTATTTAACCTATGCCTGCAATTAATAAATTGTAATCCCCCAGCTGGTATTTAACCTATGCCTGCAATTAATAAATTGTAATCCCCCAGCTGGTATTTAACCTATGCTTGCAATTAATAAATTGTAATCCCCCAGCTGGTATTTAACCTATGCTTGCAATTAATAAATTGTAATCCCCCAGCTGGTATTTAACCTATGCCTGCAATTAATAAATTGTAATCCCCCAGCTGGTATTTAACCTATGCCTGCAATTAATAACTTGTAATCCCCCAGCTGGTATTTAACTTAAGCTTGCAATGGTGAATGGCAGTCCCCTGGTGTAAATGCACTTTGATTTTTATTGTATTTCCCATTGTATTTATATGCATTCCCAAACCTGTAGAGGTCTAAACCTGTATGTTTAGATGGCAAGTGTAACAGACAAGTGTATGTTGTATTATCGCACAGAAAAGTATATTAAATTGAAATGTTGTAAAATAAAACTTGATTGTTACAGCGTCAGTATGGAATAGATATCGACGTATATTATATCTTGAGATTTGAGATATTGCAGTTCTACTGAATGGTGATCGTATATATTAGATCTACCTGTTAGTTGCAGCAGAGAGGGCCCAGTAGGTATAATTTACATATATCAGGTACATTTCAAAATGCGTATGAAAAACACATAAAGGTTGCTAAGATACTGTCATCTAAAATCTGTTGAGTTCATTGGGGACTATTTCTTACTTGATAGCAGAGGTTGTGTGAGACATTTTAAAGGACATATACTAGTTTTGTTAAAGATACTGCAGCCACAAATTGGAGCAAGAATTGTAGGGGCTTACCTAATGCAGTGACATATGATTTGAATACTCTGTGGTCTGGCGGGAGCTGAGTAAACCACTTGTGTGATGATAGACAAATAATAGGGACGCCGGACTGATCTAGAGGTGTGATTAAGTGGGTGATGCCAGGCCTCGGTAACTAGGAGTGTTCACAACATATTATCTCCCAGTGTGTCTCTTCCGGTTCCGGTCGGCGCAGTGGGGTCCTCAAAGGTGTGCCCCCTGGCGAGAGCCACATGCCGCCAGTCAGCCCCCTGTTATTGCCGCTCTCGATGTCTAAGGCCGAACCACGTGATAAACGTGATGAATTCCCATTTTCTATGTGTGTGTCTTGGGGCTGCAGTGTCTTGGAGATGGTGGCCTAATTACAGACACCACTCAATTGCTGTCCTCGTCTGTCCTCTTGTTATCACGGTGTGGTACCTCCGCTGGAATGTGAGCCTTTGGAAAGGTGACCTCAGACCTTGCATGTCCACTGTCTGGCTTATTTAACTGTTCTAGAGACATAATCGCAAATATGTCCGACGGCTATCATTTCGTCTGCCCACGAACCTCCTTTTAAGGACTTGTAGGTCAGACAAAAACAAAACAATAAATATTTCGCTTAACAGTTTCGAGAATCTGGATTGACTACATTCAGTAAATATAAACCTCAGAAATGCTTCAAAGCATGACATGAATGTTACTACTAGACCGATACAAAGAGCTCCTGTACATAACCTCTGCAATAAGAGGGTCTAATAATAACTCTTAGTAATCCTTACTTGATACTTGACAACACTTTCTACAATTAATCTTGTGACCGGTTTCCTGGCTGTCTGCTATCACGTCTCAGCACAGTAGATGTGAGTGACACCATGCAGTCTGCACCATACGACCTCAAACATCCTCAAAAGGTGGCACCACAGAACCTAAATGATTTAATTTTTATTTCTGGTTATGAAACATGCTAATGCTAGTGGCATCATAGAGCTCAAGCTGACAGCACTTTAGAAAATGGAATGAGAGGTTAATACACATAGCTAATGCTGGTGGCATGATTGAGCAAAGAAGGTAAATGGACATTCTGCTAATCCTATTGGTATCACAGAACCTATGCTAACCTCATATCAGAAAGGTTGTATCAAAGAGCCCATTGAACATTCTACTAATCCTATTGGTATCACAGAACCTATGCTAACGTGGTATCAGAAAGGTTGTATCAAAGAGCCCATTGAACATTCTACTATTCCTATTGGTATCACAGAACCTATGCTAACCTGATATCAGAAAGGTTGTACCAAAGAGCCCATTGAACATTCTACTAATCCTATTGGTATCACAGAACCTATGCTAACCTGATATCAGAAAGGTTGTACCAAAGAGCCCATTGAACATTCTACTAATCCTATTGGTATCACAGAACCTAGGCTAACCTGATATCAGAAAGGTTGTATCAAAGAGCCCATTGAACATTCTGCTAATCCTATTGGTATCACAGAACCTACGCTAACCTGATATCAGAAAGGTTGTATCAAAGAGCCCATTGAACATTCTGCTAATCCTATTGGTATCACAGAACCTATGCTAACCTCATATCAGAAAGGTTGTATCAAAGAGCCCATTGAACATTCTACTATTCCTATTGGTATCACAGAACCTATGCTAACCTGATATCAGAAAGGTTGTATCAAAGAGCCCATTGAACATTATACTATTCCTATTGGTATCACAGAACCTATGCTAACGTGGTATCAGAAAGGTTGTACCAAAGAACCCATTGAACATTCTACTATTCCTATTGGTATCACAGAACCTATGCTAACCTGATATCAGAAAGGTTGTACCAAAGAGCCCGTTGAACATTCTACTATTCCTATTGGTATCACAGAACCTCTGCTAACGTGATATCAGAAAGGTTGTATCAAAGAGCCCATTGAACATTCTGCTAATCCTATTGGTATCACAGAACCTATGCTAACCTGATATCAGAAAGGTTGTACCAAAGAGCCCATTGAACATTCTACTATTCCTATTGGTATCACAGAACCTCTGCTAACGTGGTATCAGAAAGGTTGTATCAAAGAACCCATTGAACATTATACTATTCCTATTGGTATCACAGAACCTATGCTAACCTGATATCAGAAAGGTTGTATCAAAGAACCCATTGAACATTCTACTAATCCTATTGTTATCACAGAACCTATGCTAACCTGATATCAGAAAGGTTGTACCAAAGAGCCCATTGAACATTCTACTATTCCTATTGTTATCACAGAACCTATGCTAACCTGATATCAGAAAGGTTGTATCAAAGAACCCGTTGAACATTCTACTAATCCTATTGGTATCACAGAACCTATGCTAACCTGATATCAGAAAGGTTGTATCAAAGAACCCGTTGAACATTATACTAATCCTATTGGTATCACAGAACCTCTGCTAACCTGATATCAGAAAGGTTGTATCAAAGAGCCCGTTGAACATTATTCTATTCCTATTGGTATCACAGAACCTATGCTAACCTGATATCAGAAAGGTTGTATCAAAGAGCCCATTGAACATTCTGCTAATCCTATTGGTATCACAGAACCTATGCTAACCTGATATCAGAAAGGTTGTATCAAAGAACCCGTTGAACATTATACTAATCCTATTGGTATCACAGAACCTCTGCTAACCTGATATCAGAAAGGTTGTACCAAAGAGCCCGTTGAACATTCTACTATTCCTATTGGTATCACAGAACCTATGCTAACCTGATATCAGAAAGGTTGTACCAAAGAGCCCATTGAACATTCTACTAATCCTATTGGTATCACAGAACCTATGCTAACCTGATATCAGAAAGGTTGTATCAAAGAGCCCATTGAACATTCTGCTAATCCTATTGGTATCACAGAACCTATGCTAACCTGATATCAGAAAGGTTGTATCAAAGAGCCCATTGAACATTCTACTAATCCTATTGGTATCACAGAACCTATGCTAACCTGATATCAGAAAGGTTGTATCAAAGAACCCATTGAACATTCTACTAATCCTATTGTTATCACAGAACCTATGCTAACCTGATATCAGAAAGGTTGTACCAAAGAGCCCATTGAACATTCTACTAATCCTATTGGTATCACAGAACCTATGCTAACCTGATATCAGAAAGGTTGTATCAAAGAGCCCATTGAACATTCTACTAATCCTATTGGTATCACAGAACCTATGCTAACCTGATATCAGAAAGGTTGTATCAAAGAACCCGTTGAACATTATACTAATCCTATTGGTATCACAGAACCTCTGCTAACCTGATATCAGAAAGGTTGTATCAAAGAGCCCGTTGAACATTATACTATTCCTATTGGTATCACAGAACCTATGCTAACCTGATATCAGAAAGGTTGTATCAAAGAACCCGTTGAACATTCTACTATTCCTATTGGTATCACAGAACCTCTGCTAACGTGGTATCAGAAAGGTTGTATCAAAGAACCCATTGAACATTATACTATTCCTATTGGTATCACAGAACCTCTGCTAACGTGGTATCAGAAAGGTTGTATCAAAGAACCCATTGAACATTCTACTAATCCTATTGTTATCACAGAACCTATGCTAACCTGATATCAGAAAGGTTGTATCAAAGAACCCGTTGAACATTATACTATTCCTATTGGTATCACAGAACCTATGCTAACCTGATATCAGAAAGGTTGTACCAAAGAGCCCATTGAACATTCTACTATTCCTATTGGTATCACAGAACCTCTGCTAACGTGGTATCAGAAAGGTTGTATCAAAGAACCCATTGAACATTATACTATTCCTATTGGTATCACAGAACCTATGCTAACCTGATATCAGAAAGGTTGTATCAAAGAACCCATTGAACATTCTACTAATCCTATTGTTATCACAGAACCTATGCTAACCTGATATCAGAAAGGTTGTATCAAAGAACCCATTGAACATTCTACTATTCCTATTGGTATCACAGAACCTATGCTAACCTGATATCAGAAAGGTTGTATCAAAGAGCCCATTAAACATTCTGCTAATCCTATTGGTATCACAGAACCTCTGCTAACCTGATATCAGAAAGGTTCTATCAAAGAGCCCATTGAACATTCTACTAATCCTATTGGTATCACAGAACCTCTGCTAACCTGATATCAGAAAGGTTGTATCAAAGAGCCCGTTGAACATTCTACTAATCCTATTGGTATCACAGAACCTATGCTAACCTGATATCAGAAAGGTTGTATCAAAGAGCCTGTTGAACATTCTACTATTCCTATTGGTATCACAGAACCAATGCTAACCTAATATCAGAAAGGTTGTATCAAAGAGCCCATTGAACATTCTACTATTCCTATTGGTATCACAGTAACTATGCTAACCTGATATCAGAAAGGTTGTATCAAAGAGCCCGTTGAACATTCTACTAATCCTATTGGTATCACAGAACCTATGCTAACCTAATATCAGAAAGGTTGTATCAAAGAGCCCATTGAACATTCTACTAATCCTATTGGTATCACAGAACCTACGCTAACCTGATATCAGAAAGGTTCTATCAAAGAGCCCATTGAACATTCTACTATTCCTATTGGTATCACAGTAACTATGCTAACCTGATATCAGAAAGGTTGTATCAAAGAGCCCGTTGAACATTCTACTAATCCTATTGGTATCACAGAACCTATGCTAACCTGATATCAGAAAGGTTGTATCAAAGAGCCCGTTGAACATTCTACTAATCCTATTGGTATCACAGAACCTATGCTAACCTGATATCAGAAAGGTTGTATCAAAGAGCCCATTGAACATTCTACTAATCCTATTGGTATCACAGAACCTATGCTAACCTGATATCAGAAAGGTTGTATCAAAGAGCCCATTGAACATTCTACTAATCCTATTGGTATCACAGAACCTATGCTAACCTGATATCAGAAAGGTTGTATCAAAGAGCCCATTGAACATTCTACTAATCCTATTGGTATCACAGAACCAATGCTAACCTGATATCAGAAAGGTTGTACCAAAGAGCCCATTGAACATTCTACTAATCCTATTGGTATCACAGAACCTATACTAACCTGATATCAGAAAGGTTGTATCAAAGAGCCCATTGAACATTCTACTAATCCTATTGGTATCACAGAACCTATACTAACCTGATATCAGAAAGGTTGTATCAAAGAGCCCATTGAACATTCTACTAATCCTATTGGTATCACAGAACCTATACTAACCTGATATCAGAAAGGTTGTACCAAAGAGCCCATTGAACATTCTACTATTCCTATTGGTATCACAGAACCTATACTAACCTGATATCAGAAAGGTTGTATCAAAGAGCCCATTGAACATTTTACTAATCCTATTGGTATCACAGAACCTATGCTAACCTGATATCAGAAAGGTTGTATCAAAGAGCCCATTGAACATTCTGCTAATCCTATTGGTATCACAGAACCTATACTAACCTGATATCAGAAAGGTTGTATCAAAGAGCCCATTGAACATTCTACTAATCCTATTGGTATCACAGAACCTATACTAACCTGATATCAGAAAGGTTGTACCAAAGAGCCCATTGAACATTCTATTAATCCTATTGGTATCACAGAACCTATACTAACCTGATATCAGAAAGGTTGTATCAAAGAGCCCATTGAACATTTTACTAATCCTATTGGTATCACAGAACCTATGCTAACCTGATATCAGAAAGGTTGTACCAAAGAGCCCATTGAACATTCTGCTAATCCTATTGGTATCACAGAACCTATGCTAACGTGGTATCAGAAAGGTTGTACCAAAGAGCCCATTGAACATTCTACTAATCCTATTGGTATCACAGAACCTATGCTAACCTGATATCAGAAAGGTTGTATCAAAGAGCCCATTGAACATTCTGCTAATCCTATTGGTATCACAGAACCTACGCTAACCTGATATCAGAAAGGTTGTATCAAAGAGCCCATTGAACATTCTACTAATCCTATTGGTATCACAGAACCTATGCTAACCTGATATCAGAAAGGTTGTATCAAAGAGCCCATTGAACATTCTACTAATCCTATTGGTATCACAGAACCTATGCTAACGTGGTATCAGAAAGGTTGTACCAAAGGGCCCATTGAACATTCTGCTAATCCTATTGGTATCACAGAACCTATGCTAACCTGATATCAGAAAGGTTGTACCAAAGAGCCCATTGAACATTCTGCTATTCCTATTGGTATCACAGAACCTATGCTAACCTGATATCAGAAAGGTTGTATCAAAGAGCCCATTGAACATTCTACTAATCCTATTGGTATCACAGAACCTCTGCTAACCTGATATCAGAAAGGTTGTATCAAAGAGCCCATTGAACATTCTACTAATCCTATTGGTATCACAGAACCTATGCTAACCTGATATCAGAATGGTTGTATCAAAGAGCCCATTGAACATTCTACTAATCCTATTGGTATCACAGAACCTATGCTAACCTGATATCAGAAAGGTTGTATCAAAGAGCCCATTGAACATTCTACTAATCCTATTGGTATCACAGAACCTATGCTAACCTGATATCAGAAAGGTTGTATCAAAGAGCCCATTGAACATTCTGTTTAACCGAGTGGTATCATACCACCTGAGCTACTGTATTTCTTGATTTGTTATGTAGTCGCCAACATTTCCTGTTTATGAAACGTATTAAAACCTATCATCATGCTATATTCCTCATGAACCAATCAACATCAACCATTTCCCTGGCCATTTGTTTGATACGATCCCGGCGAGCGTCCGCAATAATCAGAACCATATATTGTTTTCATCAACCGAATTATTTCATCTACACATTACACATTAGCTGTACAGGCTTGATCTTGGGCTCATTGGAAAGAAAAAGATGAAATATTAAGAAAGGTGGAAGGGACACAGCATAAATTTCTTTTATTATTGGTCAAAATAGCCAAAAACTGGTATTTTAAGCAGTACAGAGGGAGAAGGTTACAGTATTGTACATGATCATATTAACATAATTTATTATGTTACCATGACGTCATTATGCCTGACATCACTATGACAACATCTTCCTGTCTGACATCATTATGATGACACTTATGATCTTTCTACTCCAACTATTGACAAAGGTATGGTCTTTGTATATAAAATATTCAGTTGAAAGAAGTGTGCATCTCGTAGCAACTGTGTTTACCTTGCTCCTAGCGTCAAGACATCTTCATTGCAGGATAAATCATCTTTCTATTCCAATTATTGACAAAACTGTGGTCTTTTGTATGTGTAATATTCAGTTGAAAGAATTGTTTACCTTGCTTGTAACATCAAGACGTCTTCGTTGCAGGTGAAATCACCTTTTTACGCCAATTATTGACGAAACTGTGGTCTTTTGTATGTGTAATATTAAGTTGAAAGAATTGTTCATAATTATAATAAAATATTTGTATAACGCACCAAGCAAAGCTTGCTCGTAGCGCTTTTCAGGACTATAGGTTCTCTATGTCAACTCTAGAATCATAGAATTTCTTAGAAATGTTTTCAAGTTCCTTTTGAATGAATTATAATTTCAGACTATTTTTATATTGATAGGAATTTCATTCCACAACCTTTTGAGCAGCGTATTGGAAAGCCTTATCACCATAACTGGGAGCAGTACCTAGGGTGACTAGCTCACATTTAGCACTAGTTCTCAAGTTTCTATCATTACATTTTGGAGCAATTAGATTCATTAGGTACATAGGAGCCATACCATTGAGAACCTTCTAAGAAAATTGTAAAATTTAAAATTCAATTCTGGCAGCGACAGGTAGCCAGTGTAATTTCCGCAGTAAAGGGGTGAACATGATCAAATTTCTTAATGCGCCCTACTATTATTCCTACTATTGCACTCTTTGGAATTTGTTTATATAACATAATGGTAAATTAATTAGATAAGAATTACAGTAATCCAGATCAGACGTGAAAGCATGAAGTTCAGCAGATTGAATTGAGGACTTGACAGGCATTCTGAGTAAATATGATTGCCCCTAACAGCAGCTGCTGTGTATATACACTTATATCCAATGAAAAAAGATTTAATTTCTTTATATCTGTTTAGATAAAGGGATGGATCTGTTGAGTATTTCTTTAATTCTGACATGACTTTAGTTCTGCTATATTAATATTTAAAATTGCATAAGTCCATGGAGGTTTTTCTGGATATTGAAATTTGGATATTTGATTTGGACTTATTGTAGTGAGCATGTGATACAACACTGTGAGCACGTGCTCAGCATAGTGAGTATGTTGTGAGCATATTGTGAACATGTTGTGAGTGTGTTTTGAGTATGTTGTGAGCATGTTGTGAGTAAGTTGTAAACTGGCATTGTAAGGACATCAGTAGAAATGACAGACATAGGCATATAACGTTTTTACAGTGCATTTACAGAAAATACCCCCAATATACTGCTCTAATCATAATGGTACATAAATGATAATAAACGCTCAAAATATGTGAAAATGTGCTAAGTCTGCAAACAAAAAAACATATATTTAGGCTAGAACGGATTAACCCATTGAAAAGCTGAAATCTGTCTACAAATTTTCATATATTTTATTCTTATCTTCAATACGATAAGGAGCTAAATTTATCTCTTGATTATGTATTTAAATTGTAGAATGTATTCGCGCCATTCATGCTGGGTGAAAGTGACACCATGTACCCAGTGCAATAGGGAGTTTTGAACTACCCATATTCAATGTCTCCCATTTCTAGTGATGAAGATCTATGAACACCAGATCAAAATCTTGTTTACATGTGCTCACCATGTTGCAAGCACGTAGTAATACATTCAGCTGTTGGGATTGTCCCGTCAGCAACCTCTTCTTGTATATTAACTGGCATAAAATGCTGACTTGTTTTTACATTGTCTGATATTATATGGATATATATTGCAGTTTATAATAACAATATGCAGTTTGTTTGTTATTTGTTTGTTTGGGGTTTTACATCTCTCTCAACATTATTTCAGTCATTTCGTGATGAGACCTACTTGTAGCAGGTATAGTGCTGCCTAACTGAATTGTCATGTCACAGGTCTTTGACATGACAACCCACCCGGTCACAGATTTACAAGGACAACAGGTTAGCCCTTTAGGCACGGGCCTCAGCTCATATGAATTGTCATGTCACAGGTCTTTGACATGACAACCCGCCCGGTCACATTTTACAAGGACAACGGGTTAGCCCTTTAGGCACGGGCCTCAGCTCATATGTGAAATTGTACCATGAATTCAATCTAGGCATGGCCCGGGTTCGAACCCACGACCTTTGGATCACCACAGAGGAACTGGTGCTAATAAGCTGGTGCTAATAAGCTGGTGATCTAACCAACAGCGCCACGATCCGTGGGCGTTTCTGCAGTACTGCAGCCACCTATTGGCTAATCTAATTACCGCAAGCTTTCTTCTTTGTGCTCACCACAATGTCACAAAATGGTATAAGACAACGTGCTGACTGAGGGCGAGTTTTTCTCTTCTTAAATTAAGAGGCAGCTCATCTGCCTCAACTGCCAAGCTATCTGCAGGTGATGTAGGAAAGGCGTAACCTTAAGCCTTGATTTTGGATTGGATCAAACATCTTAATATAAGATGGACGTGCCGCACAAAGTGCAACAAAGACTTGAAATGTAAAAAGGTGACTGAGGCTTTGCATCAAATGTTTGGCCTCAGTTGTTGCCATTTCAAAGGGGTAGATGTCTTATCAGGTTAATATCCTGTTAACCTGACCTACAGCATTGGCTTTATTGATTGGGTTAATTGAGAGATCAGCGCAGGTCACAGTGTGCTCATGTATGGCATGCACTGTCCACAGCACGCAGTAATAACAGTGACAGATTATAGTTAAATAGTGCTGGAACCAGACAGATTATAGTTATTTAGTGCTGGAACCAGACATATTATAGTTATATAGTGCTGGAGCAAGACAGATTATAGTTATATTGTGCTGGAACCAGACATATTATAGTTATATAGTGCTGGAACCAGACAGATTGTAGTTATATAGTGCTGGAACAAGACAGATTATAGTTATATTGTGCTGGAACCAGACATATTATAGTTATATAGTGCTGGTACATGACAGATTATAGTTATGTAGTGCTGGTACCAGACAGATTATAGTTATATAGTGCTGGTACAAGACAGATTATAGCTATATAGTGCTGGAACCAGACAAATTGTAGTTATATAGTGCTGGTACATGACAGATTTTAGTTATATAGTGCTGGAACCAGACATATTATAGTTATATAGTGCTGGTAACAGTCAGATTATAGTTATATAGTGCTGGTACCAGACAGATTATAGTTATATAGTGCTGGTACCAGACAGATTGTAGTTATATAGTGCTGGTACAAGACAGATTATAGTTATATAGTACTGGAGCAAGACAGATTATAGTTATATAGTGCTGGTACCGGACAGATTATAGTTATATACTGTTGGTACAAGACAGATTGTAGTTATATAGTGCTGGTACATGACAGATTATAGTTATATAGTGCTGGTACAAGACAGATTGTAGTTATATAGTGCTGGTACCGGACAGATTATAGTTATATAGTACTGGAGCAAGACAGATTATAGTTATATAGTGCTGGTACCGGACAGATTATAGTTATATAGTGCTGGAACCAGACAGATTATAGTTATATAGTGCTGGAACCAGACAGATTGTAGCTATATAGTGCTGGAACCAGACAGATTATAGTTATATAGTGCTGGTACCAGACAGATTATAGTTATATAGTGCTGGTACATGACAGCTTATAGTTATATAGCGCTGGAACCAGACAGATTATAGTTATATAGCGCTGGAACCAGACAGATTATAGTCATATAGTGCTGGTACCAGACAGATTATAGTTATATAGTGCTGGTACCAGACAGATTGTAGTTATATAGTGCTGGTACATGACAGATTATAGTTATATAGCGCTGGAACAAGACAGATTATAGTTATATAGTGCTGGTACCAGACAGGTTATAGTTATATAGTGCTGGTACAAGACAGATTATAGTTATATAGTGCTGGAACCAGACAGATTATAGTTATATAGTGCTGGATCCAGACAGATTATAGTTATATAGTGCTGGTACAAGATAGATTGTAGTTATATAGTGCTGGTACCAGAGTGATTATAGTTATATAGTGCTGGAACATGACAGATTATAGTTATATAGTGCTGGAACATGACAGATTATAGTTATATAGTGCTGGTACAAGACAGATCATAGTTATATAGTGCTGGAACCCAACACATTATAGTTATATAGTGCTGGTACATGACAGATTATATAATTATATAGTGCTGGTAACAGTCAGATTATAGTTATATAGTGCTGGTACATTACATATTATAGTTATATAGCGCTGGTACAAGACAGATTATAGTTATATAGTGCTGGTACCGGAAAGATTATAGTTATATAGTGCTGGTACCAGACAGATTATAGATATATACTGCTGGAACCAGACAGATTATAGTTATATAGTGCTGGTACATGACAGATTATAGTTATATAGTGCTGGTACCAGACAGATTATAGTTATATAGTACTGGAGCAAGACAGATTATAGATATATAGTGCTGGAACCAGACAGATTATAGTTATATAGTGCTGGAACCAGACAGATTATAGTTATATAGTACTGGTACATGACAGATTATAGTTATATAGTGCTGGTACCAGACAGATTATAGTTATATAGTGCTGGTACATGACAGATTATAGTTATGTAGTGCTGGTACCAGACAGATTATAGTTACATAGTGCTGGTACAAGACAGATTATAGCTATATAGTGCTGGAACCGGACAGATTATAGTTATATAGTGCTGGTACATGACAGATTATAGTTATATAGTGCTGGTACAAGACAGATTGTAGTTATATAGTGCTGGTACAAGACAGATTATAGTTATATAGTGCTGGAACCAGACAGATTATAGATATATAGTGCTGGAACCAGACAGATTATAGTTATATAGTACTGGTACATGACAGATTATAGTTATATAGTGCTGGTACCAGACAGATTATAGTTATATAGTGCTGGTACATGACAGATTATAGTTATGTAGTGCTGGTACCAGACAGATTATAGTTACATAGTGCTGGTACAAGACAGATTATAGCTATATAGTGCTGGAACCGGACAGATTATAGTTATATAGTGCTGGTACATGACAGATTATAGTTATATAGTGCTGGTACAAGACAGATTATAATAATATAGTGCTGGTACATGACAGATTATAGTTATATAGTGCTGGTACCGGACAGATTATAGTTATATAGTGCTGGTACATGACAGATTATAGCTATATAGTTCCGCTACCAGACAGATTATAGCTATATAGTTCTGCTACCAGACAGATTATAGTTATATAGTGCTGGTACAAGACAGATTATAGTTATATAGTACTGGAGCAAGACAGATTATAGTTATATAGTGCTGGAACCAGACAGATTATAGTTATATAGTGCTGGAACATGACAGATTATAGTTATATAGTACTGGAACCAGACAGATTATAGTAATATAGTGCTGGTACCAGAGAGATTATAGTTATATAGTACTGGAGCAAGACAGATTATAGATATATAGTGCTGGTAACGGACAGATTATAGTTATATAGTGCTGGTACAAGACAGATCATAGTTATATAGTGCTGGTACAAGACAGATTGTAGTTATATAGTGCTGGAACCAGACAAATTGTAGTTATATAGTGCTGGTACCAGACAGATTATAGATATATAGTGCTGGAACCAGTCAGATTATAGTTATATAGTGCTGGAACATGACAGGTTATAGTTATATAGTGCTGGTACAAGACAGATCATAGTTATATAGTGCTGGTACCAGACACATTGTAGTTATATAGCGCTGGTACCAGACAGATTGTAGTTATATAGTGCTGGAGCAAGACAGATTATAGTTATATAGTGCTGGTACCAGACTGATTATAGTTATATAGTGCTGGAACCAGACAGATTGTAGTTATATAGTGCTGGTACCAGACAGATTATAGTTATATACGCTGGTACCAGACATATTATAGTTATATAGTGCTGGTACCGGACAGATTATAGTTATATATTGTTTGTACAAGACAGATTGTAGTTATATAGTGCTGGTACAAGACATATTATAGTTATATATTGCTGGTACCAGACAGATTGTAGTTATATAGTGCTGGTACCGGACAGACTATAGTTATATAGTACTGGAGCAAGACAGATTATAGTTATATAGTGCTGGTACCGGACAGATTATTGTTATATAGTGCTGGAACCAGACAGATTATAGTTATATAGTGCTGGTACCAGACAGATTATAGTTATATAGTGCTGGAACAAGACAGATTATAGCTATATAGTGCTGGAAGCGGACAGATTATAGTTATATAGTGCTGGTACATGACAGATTATAGTTATATAGTGCTGGTACAAGACAGATTATAGTTATATAGTGCTGGTACCAGACAGATTATAGTTATATAGTACTGGAGCAAGACAGATTATAGTTATATAGTGCTGGTACCGGACATATAAGTACCGGACATATAAGTACCGGACATATAAGTGAACTAAACCTATCCTCAAATGACAACAAGGATGGTTCTTATAAGGTTGTAGATATTAACCAGCAAGATTTGTTGCAAAGTCAAGTGTCTGTTTGTCAGGAATTTGGCCTCAAATGCAATGCAGATAAAGCAAACCTTCCTACTATATATGGTTTGCCGAAAATGCATAAAGCCACTCCTAAACTTAGATACATTGCAGCTTCTTGCGCTTCTCCCTTAAAGCCTATGGACCTTGCAGTCACCAGTTGTCTTGGCGTGATCTATAAATTCATGCAAACCTACTGTAAAGGTATATTCAACTATACAGGCACCAACCGGATGTGGATACTAGATAATTCCATTCAGTTAAAAACTAAATTAGCTGAGTGTAATGAAAGTCAGTATGCTGAATGCATTAGTACCTGGGACTTTAGTACCCTTTATACTACAATTCCCCATAACCTCCTTAAAACCCATATCCATGAACTCATCCAATTTTCCTTTACAAAAAACAAAAAGTCTTTCATAGCCGTCAATAGTTATAATGCTTTTTGGTCTAACAAAGATGTAAAAAATTACACCCTCATTAGTAGTTCCAAATTGATTGATATGGTCAACTTCCTCATTGACAACATCTATGTAACATTTGGAAACACCATTCACCAGCAAATCATTGGAATTCCAATGGGCATATCTTGTGCTCCTCTGCTGGCTAATTTGTTCCTCATGTCACATGAATACAAGTTCATGGAGAAGTTGGAAAAGAATAACATTCATAAAGCTAAATCTTTTAATTATACTTTTCGGTTCATAGATGACCTTGTAAGCTTTAACAACAAAGACTTCAGTGAGGGCGTGTCCAATATTTACCCTAAAGAACTCAGCATCAAACAGGAAAACACTCACAGTGATAGGGCTTCCTACCTTGATCTTTACACTGAGATCAACAACAAACAATTTCACACTAAACTCTATGACAACCGAGACAGCTTTAAGTTTGATATTGTGAACTATCCCTTTGTGAAGGATTCAAACATTCCAGAAAAGCCTGCCTATGGAGTTTATGCCTCTAGACTCATCAGCATTGCTCGCGCATGTGACTCATTCAAAGACTTTAAGGATAGACATGAATTTCTGTGTTTGAAGCTGATGAGACAGGGCTTTCATTATAAATCATTAGTGAAACAGCTACACAAAACTAAGCATAAACACAGAGATCTCTTTGCTAAATACCAGTCAGTCATTGAAGTTCCTTTGCCCATCAACATCTCAAATCAACGGCATGTTACATTACGCTGATACTCATCTCACTGTATTCCTTCATTTTCATCCCTCCATTTTATCACTAGTGGAATCCTGCTTAAGATCGCGAGGGGGCGTAGTTTCCTACTATGAAGGTGTACGAGTAATGTTCCAGCATGCATGCCATTGATCTGTGTTTTCAGATCATGTGTTGGTACATGAAGCCTACACCCTGCTAGTTATAATCATCTGTTTGGTTCATTTTCATACAGTTTTATTTACTTCCATTGCATGCTTATACATTCTCATGTTATCATACTAGTCTTGTTAAATTTGTTTCTGTTAGTCATTCCAGTTGTTAAACATAGCATATTCTAGTTATATAGTGCTGGAACCAGACAGATTATAGTTATATAGTGCTGGAACATGACAGATTATAGTTATATAGTGCTGGAACCAGACAGATTATAGTTATATAGTGCTGGTACCAAAGAGATTATAGTTATATAGTACTGGAGCAAGACAGCTTATAGTTACATAGTGCTGGTACCGGACAGATTATAGTTATATAGTGCTGGTAAAAGACAGATCATAGTTATATAGTGCTGGTACAAGACAGATTGTAGTTATATAGTGCTGGAACCAGACAGATTATAGTTATATAGCGCTGGAACCGGACAGATTATAGTTATATAGTGCTCGTACATGACAGATTATAGTTATATAGTGCTGGTACAAGACAGATTATAGTTATATAGTGCTGGTACAAGACAGATTATAGTTATATAGTACTGGAGCAAGACAGATTATAGTTTTAAAGTGCTGGTACCGGACAGATTATAGTTATATAGTGCTGGAACATGACAGATTATAGTTATATAGTGCTGGAACCAGACAGATTATAGTTATATAGTGCTGGTACCAGAGAGATTATAGTTATATAGTACTGTAGCAAGACAGATTATAGTTACATAGTGCTGGTACCGGACAGATTATAGTGAAATAGTGCTGGTACAAGACAGATCATAGTTATATAGTGCTGGTACAAGACAGATTGTAGTTATATAGTGCTGGAACAAGACAGATTGTAGTTATATAGTGCTGGTACCAGACCGACTATAGTTATATAGTGCTGGAACCAGACAGATTATAGTTATATAGTGCTGGAACCAGACAGAATATAGTTATATAGTGCTGGAACCCGACAGATTATAGTTATATAGTGCTGGAACATGACAGATTATAGTTATATAGTGCTGGTACCAGAGAGATTATAGTTATATAGTACTGGAGCAAGACAGATTATAGTTACATAGTGCTGGTACCGGACAGATTATAGTTATATAGTGCTGGTCCAAGACAGATCATAGTTATATAGTGCTGGTACAAGACAGATTGTAGTTATATAGTGCTGGAACCAGACAGATTGTAGTTATATAGTGCTTGAACCAGACAGATAATAGTTATATAGTGCTGGAACCAGACAGACTATAGTTATATAGTGCTGGAACCGGACAGATTATAGTTATATAGTGCTGGTACATGACAGATTATGGTTATATAGTGCTGGTACAAGACAGATTATAGTTATATAGTGCTGGTACCAGACAGATTATAGTTATATAGTACTGGAGCAAGACAGATTATAGTTATATAGTGCTGGAACCAGACAGATTATAGTTATATAGTGCTGGAACATGACAGATTATAGTTATATAGTGCTGGAACCCGACAGATTATAGTTATATAGTGCTGGTTCCAGAGAGATTATAGTTATATAGTACTGGAGCAAGACAGATTATAGTTACATAGTGCTGGTACCGGACAGATTATAGTTATATAGTGCTGGTACAAGACAGATCATAGTTATATAGTGCTGGTACAATACAGATTGTAGTTATATAGTGCTGGAACCAGACAGATTGTAGTTATATAGTGCTGGTACCAGACAGATTATAGTTATATAGTGCTGGAACCAGACAGATTATAGTTATATAGTGCTGGAACCAGACAGATTATAGTTATATAGTGCTGGAACCAGACAGATTATAGTTATATAGTGCTGGAACCAGATAGATTATAGTTATATAGTGCTGGTACATGACAGATTATAGTTATATAGTGCTGGTACAAGACAGATTATAGTTATATAGTGCTGGTACCAAACAGATTATAGTTATATAGTACTGGAGCAAGACAGATTATAGTTATATAGTGCTGGTACGGGACAGGATCTAGTTATATAGTGCTGGAACCAGACAGACTATAGTTATATAGTGCTGGAACCAGACAGATTATAGTTATATAGTGCTGGAACCAGACAGATTATAGTTATATAGTGCTGGTACCAAAGAGATTATAGTTATATAGTACTGGAGCAAGACAGATTATAGTTATATAGTGCTGGTACGGGACAGGATCTAGTTATATAGTGCTGGAACCAGACAGACTATAGTTATATAGTGCTGGAACATGACAGATTATAGTTATATAGTGCTGGTACATGACAGATTATAGTTATATAGTGCTGGTACCAAAGAGATTATAGTTATATAGTACTGGAGCAGGACAGCTTATAGTTACATAGTGCTGGTACCGGACAGATTATAGTTATATAGTGCTGGTAAAAGACAGATCATAGTTATATAGTGCTGGTACAAGACAGATTGTAGTTATATAGTGCTGGAACCAGACAGATTGTAGTTATATAGTGCTGGAACATGACAGATTATAGTTATATAGTGCTGGTACAAGACAGATTATAGTTATATAGCGCTGGAACCGGACAGATTATAGTTATATAGTGCTGGTACATGACAGATTATAGTTATATAGTGCTAGTACAAGACAGATTATAGTTATATAGTGCTGGTACAAGACAGATTATAGTTATATAGTACTGGAGCAAGACAGATTATAGTTATATAGTGCTGGTACCGGACAGATTATAGTTATATAGTGCTGGAACCAGACATATTATAGTTATATAGTGCTGGAACATGACCGATTATAGTTATATAGTGCTGGAACCAGACAGATTATAGTTATATAGTGCTGGTACCAGAGAGATTATAGTTATATAGTACTGTAGCAAGACAGATTATAGTTAAATAGTGCTGGTACCGGACAGATTATAGTTATATAGTGCTGGTATAAGACAGATCATAGTTATATAGTGCTGGTACAAGACAGATTGTAGTTATATAGTGCTGGAACCAGACAGATTATAGTTATATAGCGCTGGAACCGGACAGATTATAGTTATATAGTGCTGGTACATGACATATTATAGTTATATAGTGCTGGTACAAGACAGATTATAGTTATATAGTGCTGGTACAAGACAGATTATAGTTATATAGTACTGGAGCAAGACAGATTATAGTTATATAGTGCTGGTACCGGACAGATTATAGTTATATAGTGCTGGAACCAGACATATTATAGTTATATAGTGCTGGAACATGACAGATCATAGTTATATAGTGCTGGAACCAGACAGATTATAGTTATATAGTGCTGGTACCAGAGAGATTATAGTTATATAGTACTGGAGCAAGACAGATTATAGTTACATAGTGCTGGTACCGGACAGATTATAGTTATATAGTGCTGGTACAAGACAGATTGTAGTTATATAGTGCTGGAACTAGACAGATTGTAGTTATATAGTGCTGGTACCAGACCGACTATAGTTATATAGTGCTGGAACCAGACAGATTATAGTTATATAGTGCTGGAACCAGACAGACTATAGTTATATAGTGCTGGAACATGACATATTATAGTTATATAGTGCTGGAACATGACATATTATAGTTATATAGTGCTGGTACCAGAGAGATTATAGTTATATAGTACTGGAGCAAGACAGATTATAGTTACATAGTGCTGGTACCGGACAGATTATAGTTATATAGTGCTGGTCCAAGACAGATCATAGTTATATAGTGCTGGTACAAGACAGATTGTAGTTATATAGTGCTGGAACCAGACAGATTGTAGTTATATAGTGCTGGAACCAGACAGATTATAGTTACATAGTACTGGTACCAGACAGATTATAGTTATATAGTGCTGGTACAAGACAGATTATAGCTATATAGTGCTGGAACCAGACATATTATAGTTATATAGTGCTGGAACATGACAGATCATAGTTATATAGTGCTGGAACCAGACAGATTATAGTTACATAGTACTGGTACCAGACAGATTGTAGTTATATAGTGCTGGTACATGACAGATTATGGTTATATAGTGCTGGTACAAGACAGATTATAGTTATATAGTGCTCGTACATGACAGATTATAGTTATATAGTACTGGAGCAAGACAGATTATAGTTATATAGTGCTGGTACCGGACAGATTATAGTTATATAGTGCTGGAACCAGACAGATTATAGTTATATAGTGCTGGAACATGACAGATTATAGTTATATAGTGCTGGAACCAGACAGATTATAGTTATATAGTGCTAGTACCAGAGAGATTATAGTTATATAGTACTGGAGCAAGACAGATTATAGTTACATAGTGCTGGTACCGGACAGATTATAGTTATATAGTGCTGGTACAAGACAGATCATAGTTATATAGTGCTGGTACAAGACAGATTGTAGTTATATAGTGCTGGAACCAGACAAATTGTAGTTATATAGTGCTGGTACCAGACAGATTATAGTTATATAGTGCTGGAACATGACAGATTATAGTTATATAGTGCTGGAACATGACAGATTATAGTTATATAGTGCTGGTACAAGACAGATTATAGTTATATAGCGCTTGAACCGGACAGATTAGAGTTATATAGTGCTGGTACATGACAGATTATAGTTATATAGTGCTGGTACAAGACAGATTATAGTTATATAGCGCTGGAACCGGACAGATTATAGTTATATAGTGCTGGTACATGACAGATTATAGTTATATAGTGCTGGTACAAGACAGATTATAGTTATATAGTGCTGGTACAAGACAGATTATAGTTATATAGTACTGGAGCAAGACAGATTATAGTTATATAGTGCTGGTACCAGAGAGATTATAGTTATATAGTACTGGAGCAAGACAGATTATAGTTAAATAGTGCTGGTACCGGACAGATTATAGTTATATAGTGCTGGTCCAAGACAGATCATAGTTATATAGTAATGGAGCAAGACAGATTATAGTTATATAGTGCTGGTACCGGACAGATTATAGTTATATAGTGCTGGAACCAGACATATTATAGTTATATAGTGCTGGAACATGACAGATTATAGTTATATAGTGCTGGAACCAGACAGATTATAGTTATATAGTGCTGGTACCAGAGAGATTATAGTTATATAGTACTGTAGCAAGACAGATTATAGTTACATAGTACTGGTACCGGACAGATTATAGTTATATAGTGCTGGTATAAGACAGATCATAGTTATATAGTGCTGGTACAAGACAGATTGTAGTTATATAGTGCTGGAACCAGACAGATTATAGTTATATAGCGCTTGAACCGGACAGATTATAGTTATATAGTGCTGGTACATGACAGATTATAGTTATATAGTGCTGGTACAAGACAGATTATAGTTATATAGTGCTGGTACAAGACAGATTATAGTTATATAGTACTGGAGCAAGACAGATTATAGTTATATAGTGCTGGTACCGGACAGATTATAGTTATATAGTGCTGGAACCAGACATATTATAGTTATATAGTGCTGGAACATGACAGATTATAGTTATATAGTGCTGGAACCAGACAGATTATAGTTATATAGTGCTGGTACCAGAGAGATTATAGTTATATAGTACTGGAGCAAGACAGATTATAGTTACATAGTGCTGGTACCGGACAGATTATAGTTATATAGTGCTGGTACAAGACAGATTGTAGTTATATAGTGCTGGAACCAGACAGATTGTAGTTATATAGTGCTGGTACCAGACCGACTATAGTTATATAGTGCTGGAACCAGACAGATTATAGTTATATAGTGCTGGAACCAGACAGACTATAGTTATATAGTGCTGGAACATGACATATTATAGTTATATAGTGCTGGAACATGACATATTATAGTTATATAGTGCTGGTACCAGAGAGATTATAGTTATATAGTACTGGAGCAAGACAGATTATAGTTACATAGTGCTGGTACCGGACAGATTATAGTTATATAGTGCTGGTCCAAGACAGATCATAGTTATATAGTGCTGGTACAAGACAGATTGTAGTTATATAGTGCTGGAACCAGACAGATTGTAGTTATATAGTGCTGAAACCAGACAGATTATAGTTATATAGTGCTGGTACCAGAGAGATTATAGTTATATAGTACTGGAGCAAGACAGATTATAGTTACATAGTGCTGGTACCGGACAGATTATAGTTATATAGTGCTGGTACATGACAGATTATGGTTATATAGTGCTGGTACAAGACAGATTATAGTTATATAGTGCTGGTACCAGAGAGATTATAGTTATATAGTACTGGAGCAAGACAGATTATAGTTATATAGTGCTGGTACAAGACAGATTGTAGTTATATAGTGCTGGAACCAGACAAATTGTAGTTATATCGTGCTGGTACCAGACAGATTATAGTTATATAGTGCTGGTACACGACAGATTATAGCTATATAGTGCTGGAACCGGACAGATTATAGTTATAAAGTGCTGGTACATGACAGATTATGGTTATATAGTGCTGGTACAAGACAGATTATAGTTATATAGTGCTGGTACCAGAGAGATTATAGTTATATAGTACTGGAGCAAGACAGATTATAGTTATATAGTGCTGGTACCGGACAGATTATAGTTATATAGCGCTGGAACTGGACAGATTATAGTTATATAGTGCTGGTACATGACAGATTATAGTTATATAGTGCTGGTACAAGACAGATTATAGTTATATAGCGATGGAACCGGACAGATTATAGTTATATAGTGCTGGTACATGACAGATTATAGTTATATAGTGCTGGTACAAGACAGATTATAGTTATATAGTACTGGAGCAAGACAGATTATAGTTAAATAGTGCTGGTACCGGACAGATTATAGTTATATAGTGCTGGTCCAAGACAGATCATAGTTATATAGTGCTGGTACAAGACAGATTGTAGTTATATAGTGCTGGAACCAGACAGATTGTAGTTATATAGTGCTGCTACCAGACAGATTATAGTTATATAGTGCTGGAACCAGACAGATTATAGTTATATAATGCTGGAACATGACAGATTATAGTTATATAGTGCTGGTACAAGACAGATCATAGTTATATAGTGCTGGTACAAGACAGATTATAGTTATATATTGCTGGAACCCGACAGATTATAGTTATAAAGGGATGGTACCAGACAGATTGTAGTTATATAGTGCTGGAGCAAGACAGATTATAGTTATATAGTGCTGGTACCAGAAAGATTATAGTTATATAGTGCTGAAACCAGACAGATTGTAGTTATATAGTGCTGGTACCAGACAGATTATAGTTATATAGTGCTGGTACCGGACAGATTATAGTTATATAGTGCTGGTACATGACAGATTATAGTTATATAGCGCTGGTTCCTGACAGATTATAGTTATATTGTGCTGGAACATGACAGATTATAGTTATATAGTGCTGGTACAAGACAAATCATAGTTATATAGTGCTCGTACCAGAGAGATTATAGTTATATATTGCTGGAACCCGACAGATTATAGTTATATAGCGCTGGTACCAGACAGATTGTAGTTATATAGTGCTGGAGCAAGACAGATTATAGTTATATAGTGCTGGTACAAGACAAATCATAGTTATATAGTGCTGGTACCAGAGAGATTATAGTTATATATTGCTGGAACCCGACAGATTATAGTTATATAGCGCTGGTACCAGACAGATTGTAGTTATATAGTGCTGGAGCAAGACAGATTATAGTTATATAGTGCTGGTACCAGACAGATTATAGTTATATAGTGCTGGAACCAGACATTTTGTAGTTATATAGTGCTGGTACCAGACAGATTATAGTTATATAGTGCAGGTACCAGACAGATCATAGTTATATAGTGCTGGTACAAGACAGATTATAGTTATATATTGCTGGAACCTGACAGATTATAGTTATATAGGGATGGTACCAGACAGATTGTAGTTATATAGTGCTGGAGCAAGACAGATTATAGTTATATAGTGCTGGTACCAGAAAGATTATAGTTATATAGTGCTGAAACCAGACAGATTGTAGTTATATAGTGCTGGTACCATACAGATTATAGTTATATAGTGCTGGTACCGGACAGATTATAGTTATATAGCGCTGGTTCCTGACAGATTATAGTTATATAGTGCTGGTACATGACATATTATAGTTATATAGTGCTGGTAAAAGACAGATTGTAGTTATATAGTGCGGGAACCAGACAGATTGTAGTTATATAGTGCTGCTACCAGACAGATTATAGTTATATAGTGCTGGAACCAGACAGATTATAGTTATATAATGCTGGAACATGACAGATTATAGTTATATAGTGCTGGTACAAGACAGATCATAGTTATATAGTGCTGGTACAAGACAGATTATAGTTATATATTGCTGGAACCCGACAGATTATAGTTATATAGGGATGGTACCAGACAGATTGTACTTATATAGTGCTGGTACCAGTGAGATTATAGTTATATAGTGCTGGAACCAGACAGATTATAGTTATATAGTGCTGGAACCAGACAGATTATAGTTATATAGTGCTGGTACAAGACAGATTATAGCTATATAGTGCTGGAACCGGACAGATTATAGTTATAAAGTGCTGGTACATGACAGATTATGGTTATATAGTGCTGGTACAAGACAGATTATAGTTATATAGTGCTGGTACCAGACAGATTATAGTTATATAGTACTGGAGCAAGACAGATTATAGTTATATAGTGCTGGTACCGGACAGATTATAGTTATATAGTGCTGGAACCAGACAGATTATAGTTATATAGTGCTGGAACATGACAGATTATAGTTATATAGTGCTGGAACCAGACAGATTATAGTTATATAGTGCTGGTACCAGAGAGATTATAGTTATATAGTACTGGAGCAAGACAGATTATAGTTACATAGTGCTGGTACCGGACAGATTATAGTTATATAGTGCTGGTACAAGACAGATCATAGTTATATAGTGCTGGTACAAGACAGATTGTAGTTATATAGTGCTGGAACCAGACAAATTGTAGTTATATAGTGCTGGTACCAGACAGATTATAGTTATATAGTGCTGGAACCAGACAGATTATAGTTATATAGTGCTGGAACATGACAGATTATAGTTATATAGTGCTGGTACCAGACAGATTATAGTTATATAGTACTGGAGCAAGACAGATTATAGTTATATAGTGCTGGTACCGGAAAGATTATAGTTATATAGTGCTGGAACCAGACAGATTATAGTTATATAGTGCTGGAACATGACAGATTATAGTTATATAGTGCTGGAACCAGACAGATTATAGTTATATAGTGCTGGTACCAGAGAGATTATAGTTATATAGTACTGGAGCAAGACAGATTATAGTTACATAGTGCTGGTACCGGACAGATTATAGTTATATAGTGCTGGTACAAGACAGATCATAGTTATATAGTGCTGGTACAAGACAGATTGTAGTTATATAGCGCTGGAACCGGACAGATTATAGTTATATAGTGCTGGTACATGACAGATTATAGTTATATAGTGCTGGTACAAGACAGATTATAGTTATATAGCGCTGGAACCGGACAGATTATAGTTATATAGTGCTGGTACATGACAGATTATAGTTATATAGTGCTGGTACAAGACAGATTATAGTTATATAGTGCTGGTACAAGACAGATTATAGTTATATAGTTCTGGAGCAAGACAGATTATAGTTATATAGTGCTGGTACCAGAGAGATTATAGTTATATAGTACTGGAGCAAGACAGATTATAGTTAAATAGTGCTGGTACCGGACAGATTATAGTTATATAGTGCTGGTCCAAGACAGATCATAGTTATATAGTACTGGAGCAAGACAGATTATAGTTATATAGTGCTGGTACCGGACAGATTATAGTTATATAGTGCTGGAACCAGACATATTATAGTTATATAGTGCTGGAACATGACAGATTATAGTTATATAGTGCTGGAACCAGACAGATTATAGTTATATAGTGCTGGTACCAGAGAGATTATAGTTATATAGTACTGTAGCAAGACAGATTATAGTTACATAGTGCTGGTACCGGACAGATTATAGTTATATAGTGCTGGTATAAGACAGATCATAGTTATATAGTGCTGGTACAAGACAGATTGTAGTTATATAGTGCTGGAACCAGACAGATTATAGTTATATAGCGCTGGAACCGTACATATTATAGTTATATAGTGCTGGTACATGACAGATTATAGTTATATAGTGCTGTTACAAGACAGATTATAGTTATATAGTGCTGGTACAAGACAGATTATAGTTATATAGTGCTGGTACCGGACAGATTATAGTTATATAGTGCTGGTACCGGACAGATTATAGTTATATAGTGCTGGAACCAGACATATTATAGTTATATAGTGCTGGAACATGACAGATTATAGTTATATAGTGCTGGAACCAGACAGATTATAGTTATATAGTGCTGGTACCAGAGAGATTATAGTTATATAGTAATGGAGCAAGACAGATTATAGTTACATAGTGCTGGTACCGGACAGATTATAGTTATATAGTGCTGGTACAAGACAGATTGTAGTTATATAGTGCTGGAACCAGACAGATTGTAGTTATATAGTGCTGGTACCAGACCGACTATAGTTATATAGTGCTGGAACCAGACAGATTATAGTTATATAGTGCTGGAACCAGACAGACTATAGTTATATAGTGCTGGAACATGACATATTATAGTTATATAGTGCTGGAACATGACATATTATAGTTATATAGTGCTGGTACCAGAGAGATTATAGTTATATAGTACTGGAGCAAGACAGATTATAGTTACATAGTGCTGGTACCGGACAGATTATAGTTATATAGTGCTGGTCCAAGACAGATCATAGTTATATAGTGCTGGTACAAGACAGATTGTAGTTATATAGTGCTGGAACCAGACAGATTGTAGTTATATAGTGCTGAAACCAGACAGATTATAGTTATATAGTGCTGGTACCAGAGAGATTATAGTTATATAGTACTGGAGCAAGACAGATTATAGTTACATAGTGCTGGTACCGGACAGATTATAGTTATATAGTGCTGGTACAAGACAGATCATAGTTATATAGTGCTGGTACAAGACAGATTGTAGTTATATAGTGCTGGAACCAGACAAATTGTAGTTATAAAGTGCTGGTACAAGACAGATTATAGTTACATAGTGCTGGTACCGGACAGATTATAGTTATATAGTGCTGGTCCAAGACAGATCATAGTTATATAGTGCTGGTACAAGACAGATTATAGTTATATAGCGCTGGAACCAGACAGATTGTAGTTATATAGTGCTGAAACCAGACAGATTGTAGTTATATAGTGCTGGAACCAGACAGATTGTAGTTATATAGTGCTGAAACCAGACAGATTATAGTTATATAGTGCTGGTACCAGAGAGATTATAGTTATATAGTACTGGAGCAAGACAGATTATAGTTATATAGTGCTGGTACCGGACAGATTATAGTTATATAGCGCTGGAACCGGACAGATTATAGTTATATAGTGCTGGTACATGACAGATTATAGTTATATAGTGCTGGTACAAGACAGATTATAGTTATATAGCGCTGGAACCGGACAGATTATAGTTATATAGTGCTGGTACATGACAGATTATAGTTATATAGTGCTGGTACAAGACAGATTATAGTTATATAGTGCTGGTACAAGACAGATTATAGTTATATAGTACTGGAGCAAGACAGATTATAGTTAAATAGTGCTGGTACCGGACAGATTATAGTTATATAGTGCTGGTCCAAGACAGATCATAGTTATATAGTGCTGGTACAAGACAGATTGTAGTTATATAGTGCTGGAACCAGACAGATTGTAGTTATATAGTGCTGCTACCAGACAGATTATAGTTATATAGTGCTGGAACCAGACAGATTATAGTTATATAATGCTGGAACATGACAGATTATAGTTATATAGTGCTGGTACAAGACAGATCATAGTTATATAGTGCTGGTACAAGACAGATTATAGTTATATATTGCTGGAACCCGACAGATTATAGTTATAAAGGGATGGTACCAGACAGATTGTAGTTATATAGTGCTGGAGCAAGACAGATTATAGTTATATAGTGCTGGTACCAGAAAGATTATAGTTATATAGTGCTGAAACCAGACAGATTGTAGTTATATAGTGCTGGTACCAGACAGATTATAGTTATATAGTGCTGGTACCGGACAGATTATAGTTATATAGTGCTGGTACATGACAGATTATAGTTATATAGCGCTGGTTCCTGACAGATTATAGTTATATTGTGCTGGAACATGACAGATTATAGTTATATAGTGCTGGTACAAGACAAATCATAGTTATATAGTGCTGGTACCAGAGAGATTATAGTGATATATTGCTGGAACCCGACAGATTATAGTTATATAGCGCTGGTACCAGACAGATTGTAGTTATATAGTGCTGGAGCAAGACAGATTATAGTTATATAGTGCTGGTACAAGACAAATCATAGTTATATAGTGCTGGTACCAGAGAGATTATAGTTATATATTGCTGGAACCCGACAGATTATAGTTATATAGCGCTGGTACCAGACAGATTGTAGTTATATAGTGCTGGTACCAGACAGATTATAGTTATATAGTGCTGAAACCAGACAGATTGTAGTTATATAATGCTGGTACCATACAGATTATAGTTATATAGTGCTGGTACCGGACAGATTATAGTTATATAGTGCTGGTACATGACAGATTATAGTTATATAGCGCTGGTTCCTGACAGATTATAGTTATATAGTGCTGGTACATGACATATTATAGTTATATAGTGCTGGTACAAGACAGATTGTAGTTATATAGTGCGGGAACCAGACAGATTGTAGTTATATAGTGCTGCTACCAGACAGATTATAGTTATATAGTGCTGGAACCAGACAGATTATAGTTATATAATGCTGGAACATGACAGATTATAGTTATATAGTGCTGGTACAAGACAGATCATAGTTATATAGTGCTGGTACAAGACAGATTATAGTTATATATTGCTGGAACCCGACAGATTATAGTTATATAGGGATGGTACCAGACAGATTGTAGTTATATAGTGCTGGTACCAGTGAGATTATAGTTATATAGTGCTGGAACCAGACAGATTATAGTTATATAGTGCTGGAACCAGACAGATTATAGTTATATAGTGCTGGAACATGACAGATTATAGTTATATAGTGCTGGTACAAGACAAATCATAGTTATATAGTGCTGGTACCAGAGAGATTATAGTTATATATTGCTGGAACCCGACAGATTATAGTTATATAGCGCTGGTACCAGACAGATTGTAGTTATATAGTGCTGGAGCAAGACAGATTATAGTTATATAGTGCTGGTACAAGACAAATCATAGTTATATAGTGCTGGTACCAGAGAGATTATAGTTATATATTGCTGGAACCCGACAGATTAAAGTTATATAGCGCTGGTACCAGACAGATTGTAGTTATATAGTGCTGGAGCAAGACAGATTATAGTTATATAGTGCTGGTACCAGACAGATTATAGTTATATAGTGCTGGAACCAGACATTTTGTAGTTATATAGTGCTGGTACCAGACAGATTATAGTTATATAGTGCTGGTACCAGACAGATCATAGTTATATAGTGCTGGTACAAGACAGATTATAGTTATATATTGCTGGAACCTGACAGATTATAGTTATATAGGGATGGTACCAGACAGATTGTAGTTATATAGTGCTGGTACCAGTGAGATTATAGTTATATAGTGCTGGAACCAGACAGATTATAGTTATATAGTGCTGGAACCAGACAGATTATAGTTATATAGTGCTGGAACATGACAGATTATAGTTATATAGTGCTGGTACAAGACAAATCATAGTTATATAGTGCTGGTACCAGAGAGATTATAGTTATATATTGCTGGAACCCGACAGATTATAGTTATATAGCGCTGGTACCAGACAGATTGTAGTTATATAGTGCTGGAGCAAGACAGATTATAGTTATATAGTGCTGGTACCAGACAGATTATAGTTATATAGTGCTGGAACCAGACATATTGTAGTTATATAGTGCTGGTACCAGACAGATTATAGTTATATAGTGCTGGTACAAGACAGATTATAGTTATATAGTGCTGGTAAATGACAGATTATAGTTATATAGCGCTGGTACCTGACAGATCATAGTTATATAGTGCTGGTACCAGACAGATTATAGTTATATAGTGCTGGTACATGACATATTATAGTTATATAGCGCTAGTACAAGACAGATTATAGTTATATAGTGCTGGTACATGACATATTATAGTTATATAGTGCTGGTACATGACAGATTATAATTATATTGTGCTGGTACCAGACAGATAATAGTTATATAGTGCTGGTACAAGATAGATTATAGTTATATAGTGCTGGTACCAGACAGATTATAGTTATATATTGCTGGAACCCGACAGATTATAGTTATATAGCGCTGGTACCAGACAGATTATAGTTATATAGTGCTGGAGCAAGACAGTTTATAGTTATATAGTGCTGGTACCAGACAGATTATAGTTATATTGTGCTGGAACATGACAGATTATAGTTATATAGTGTTGGAACCAGACAGATTATAGTTATATAGTGCTGGTACCGGACAGATTATAGTTATATAGTGCTGGTACATGACAGATTATAGTTATATTGTGCTGGTACAATACAGATTATAGTTATATAGTGCTGGAACCAGACAGATTATAGTTATATAGTGCTGGTACCAGACAGATTATAGTTATATAGTGCTGGTACATGACAGATTATAGTTATATAGCGCTGGTTCCTGACAGATTATAGTTATATAGTGCTGGTACATGACATATTATAGTTATATAGCGCTGGTACAAGACAGATTATAGTTATATAGTGCTGGTACCAGACAGATTGTAGTTATATAGTGCTGGAACCAGACAGATTGTAGTTATATAGTGCTGGTACCAGACAGATTATAGTTATATAGTGCTGGAACCAGACAGATTATAGTTATATAGTGCTGGAACATGACAGATTATAGTTATATAGTGCTGGTACAAGACAGATCATAGTTATATAGTGCTGGTACCAGAGAGATTATAGTTATATATTGCTGGAACCCGACAGATTATAGTTATATAGCGCTGGTACCAGACAGATTGTAGTTATATAGTGCTGGAGCAAGACAGATTATAGTTATATAGTGCTGGTACCAGACAGATTATAGTTATATAGTGCTGGAACCAGACAGATTATAGTTATATAGTGCTGGTACCAGACAGATTATAGTTATATAGTGCTGGTACAAGACAGATTATAGTTATATAGTGCTGGTAAATGACAGATTATAGTTATATAGCGCTGGTATCTGATAGATCATAGTTATATAGTGCTGGTACCAGACAGATTATAGTTATATAGTGCTGGTACATGACATATTATTGTTGTATAGCGCTGGTACAAGACAGATTATAGTTATATAGTGCTGGTACATGACAGATTATAGTTATATAGTGCTGGTACATGACAGATTATAGTTATATTGTGCTGGTACCAGACAGATTATAGTTATATAGTGCTGGTACAAGAAAGATTATAGTTATATAGTGCTGGTACCAGACAGATTATAGTTATATATTGCTGGAACCCGACAGATTATAGTTATATAGCGCTGGTACCAGACAGATTATAGTTATATAGTGCTGGAGCAAGACAATTTATAGTTATATAGTGCTGGTAACAGACAGATTATAGTTATATAGTGCAGGTACAAGACAGATTATAGCTATATAGTGCTGGAACCGGACAGATTATATTTATATAGTGCTGGTACATGACAGATTATAGTTATATAGTGCTGGTACATGACAGATTATAGTTATATAGTGCTGGTACAAGACAGATTATAATTATATAGTGCTGGTACATGACAGATTATAGTTATATAGTGCTGGTACCGGACAGATTATAGTTATATAGTGCTGGTACAATACAGATTATAGTTATATAGTGCTGGTATCAGACAGATTATAGTTATATAGTGCTGGAACATGACAGATTATAGTTATATAGTGCTGGTACAAGACAGATTCTAGTTATATAGTACTGGAGCAATACAGATTATAGTTATATAGTGCTGGTACAATACAGATTATAGTTATATAGTGCTGGTACCAGACAGATTATAGTTACATAGTGCTGGAACATGACAGATTATAGTTATATAGTGCTGGAACCAGACAGATTATAGTTATATAGTGCTGGTACCAGAGAGATTATAGTTATATAGTGCTGGAACATGACAGATTATAGTTATATAGTGCTGGAACATGACAGATTATAGTTAGATAGTGCTGGTACAAGACAGATCATAGTTATATAATGCTGGAACCAGACAGATTATAGTTATATAGTGCTGGTACCAGAGAGATTATAGTTATATAGTGCTGGAACATGACAGATTATAGTTATATAGTGCTGGAACATGACAGATTATAGTTATATAGTGCTGGTACAAGACAGATCATAGTTATATAGTGCTGGTACCAGACAGATTATAGTTATGTATTGCTGGAACCCAACACATTATAGTTATATAGTGCTGGTACATGACAGATTATATAATTATATAGTGCTGGTAACAGTCAGATTATAGTTATATAGTGCTGGTACATGACATATTATAGTTATATAGCGCTGGTACAAGACAGATTATAGTTATATAGTGCTGGTACCAGACAGATTGTAGTTATATAGTGCTGGAACCAGACATATTGTAGTTATATAGTGCTGGTACCAGACAGATTATAGTTATATAGTGCTGGTACAAGACAGATCATAGTTATATAGTGCTGGTACCAGACAGATTATAGTTATGTATTGCTGGAACCCAACACATTATAGTTATATAGTGCTGGTACATGACAGATTATATAATTATATAGTGCTGGTAACAGTCAGATTATAGTTATATAGTGCTGGTACATGACATATTATAGTTATATAGCGCTGGTACAAGACAGATTATAGTTATATAGTGCTGGTACCAGACAGATTGTAGTTATATAGTGCTGGAACCAGACATATTGTAGTTATATAGTGCTGGTACCAGACAGATTATAGTTATATAGTGCTGGAACCAGACATATTATAGTTATATAGTGCTGGAACATGACAGATTAGAGTTATATAGTGCTGGTACAAGACAGATCATAGTTATATAGTGCTGGTACCAGAGAGATTATAGTTATATATTGCTGGAACCCGACAGATTATAGTTATATAGCGCTGGTACAAGACAGATTGTAGTTATATAGTGCTGGAGCAAGACAGATTATAGTTATATAGTGCTGGTATCAGACATATTATAGTTATATAGTGCTGGAACCAGACAGATTATAGTTATATAGTGCTGGTACCAGACAGATTATAGTTATATAGTGCTGGTACAAGACAGATTATAGTTACATAGTGCTGGTAAATGACAGATTATAGTTATATAGCGCTGGTACCTGACAGATCATAGTTATATAGTGCTGGTACCAGACAGATTATAGTTATATAGTGCTGGTACATGACATATTGTAGTTGTATAGCGCTGGTACAAGACAAATTATAGTTATATAGTGCTGGTACATGACAGATTATAGTTATATAGTGCTGGTACATGACAGATTATAGTTATATTGTGCTGGTACCAGACAGATTATAGTTATATAGTGCTGGTACAAGACAGATTATAGTTATATAGTGCTGGTACCAGACAGATTATAGTTATATATTGCTGGAACCCGACAGATTATAGTTATATAGCGCTGGTACCAGACAGATTATAGTTATATAGTGCTGGAGCAAGACAATTTATAGTTATATAGCGCTGGAACCGTACAGATTATAGTTATATAGTGCACGTACATGACAGATTATAGTTATATAGTGCTGGTACAAGACAGATTATAGTTATATAGCGCTGGAACCGGACAGATTATAGTTATATAGTGCTGGTACATGACAGATTATAGTTATATAGTGCTGGTACAAGACAGATTATAGTTATATAGTGCTGGTACAAGACAGATTATAGTTATATAGTACTGGAGCAAGACAGATTATAGTTATATAGTGCTGGTACCAGAGAGATTATAGTTATATAGTACTGGAGCAAGACAGATTATAGTTAAATAGTGCTGGTACCGGACAGATTATAGTTATATAGTGCTGGTCCAAGACAGATCATAATTATATAGTGCTGGTACAAGACAGATTGTAGTTATATAGTGCTGGAACCAGACAGATTGTAGTTATATAGTGCTGCTACCAGACAGATTATAGTTATATAGTGCTGGAACCAGACAGATTATAGTTATATAATGCTGGAACATGACAGATTATAGTTATATAGTGCTGGTACAAGACAGATCATAGTTATATAGTGCTGGTACAAGACAGATTATAGTTATATATTGCTGGAACTCGACAGATTATAGTTATAAAGGGATGGTACCAGACAGATTGTAGTTATATAGTGCTGGAGCAAGACAGATTATAGTTATATAGTGCTGGTACCAGAAAGATTATAGTTATATAGTGCTGAAACCAGACAGATTGTAGTTATATAGTGCTGGTACCAGACAGATTATAGTTATATAGTGCTGGTACCGGACAGATTATAGTTATATAGTGCTGGTACATGACAGATTATAGTTATATAGCGCTGGTTCCTGACAGATTATAGTTATATTGTGCTGGAACATGACAGATTATAGTTATATAGTGCTGGTACAAGACAAATCATAGTTATATAGTGCTGGTACCAGAGAGATTATAGTTATATATTGCTGGAACCCGACAGATTATAGTTATATAGCGCTGGTACCAGACAGATTGTAGTTATATAGTGCTGGAGCAAGACAGATTATAGTTATATAGTGCTGGTACAAGACAAATCATAGTTATATAGTGCTGGTACCAGAGAGATTATAGTTATATATTGCTGGAACCCGACAGATTATAGTTATATAGCGCTGGTACCAGACAGATTGTAGTTATATAGTGCTGGAGCAAGACAGATTATAGTTATATAGTGCTGGTACCAGACAGATTATAGTTATATAGTGCTGGAACCAGACATTTTGTAGTTATATAGTGCTGGTACCAGACAGATTATAGTTATATAGTGCTGGTACCAGACAGATCATAGTTATATAGTGCTGGTACAAGACAGATTATAGTTATATATTGCTGGAACCTGACAGATTATAGTTATATAGGGATGGCACCAGACAGATTGTAGTTATATAGTGCTGGAGCAAGACAGATTATAGTTATATAGTGCTGGTACCAGAAAGATTATAGTTATATAGTGCTGAAACCAGACAGATTGTAGTTATATAGTGATGGTACCATACAGATTATAGTTATATAGTGCTGGTACCGGACAGATTATAGTTATATAGTGCTGGTACATGACAGATTATAGTTATATAGCGCTGGTTCCTGACAGATTATAGTTATATAGTGCTGGTACATGACATATTATAGTTATATAGTGCTGGTACAAGACAGATTGTAGTTATAAAGTGCTGGAACCAGACAGATTGTAGTTATATAGTGCTGCTACCAGACAGATTATAGTTATATAGTGCTGGAACCAGACAGATTATAGTTATATAATGCTGGAACATGACAGATTATGGAAGCTTTATATGTATGTTATAAAGGTGGTTAGAGGTCACACCAAATAAGTCACAGCCAGGGTAATTGCACTTGGCCCCCCCCCCATGGGGTGCATAGGGATATAAACCCCTGGCATAGACATTGCCGCCTCTTCCAGTCCACTGACGCTCAGGTAGGCGGACGTCTTTTTCGGGTAGGCAGGCAATTTCTTTCCCCCAGGCAGGAGTCCAGGAAAAAATTGCCATACCACCGGGAACCGCCCTGAGCCGTTAGGTAAATATCTGCTGTCGCTATCTCGCATAATATGCCAAAGGTAACCACAACCCGCTGCTGCAGGGCATGTGGTAGACCCACGAAGGGGCACGAGGGGCCCGTGGGTCTTGGGGCATGCCAGAACGTCCCTCTGGACCCCAACCCAACCTTCACCGAGGAGGAAGCAGATTGTGAGGACGAAGGGCGCTCAACAGACGGAGAGGAGACCACACCGCCAGCCACCCCTGCAGCGACCGTTAGCCATGACAGGGGGACTTCGCATTGCACACCTCTCCAGCTAAGTACATGTAATCTTAGTCCGAACAATCCTTTCCTGGCATCCAATATGGACAGGGCAGAGCATTCAGGGAGAGTGGAACAGGACATTAGGCAAGAAGATAGTTTATGTATAAAGGCTCTAACAGACAATATGTCCACCATGCAAACCCAGTTGAGCCAGGTGATAGAGACCCAGCAGGAGCTCTCTAGAGCACTTATCGCCATTAGTGGAAAAAACACACCAGGGGTCAGTGCGCGCAGTACTAATCAGCACCAGCAGGGGGTAGCAGGGGCATTCCAGCCGGCCCCATGGCAACATAACAATCCATGGCAACACAACACCACAGATCACCTGACACCCCACTACACTCACCCTCAGTTCCAGCCAGTCCTCCAGCCAGGAGGGCGTATTCCTGGAATGTGCAACCTCGCACATGTCACAGACTTTACTAGCTTATGTAAAGACAAGCTCATTCCAGAGAAAGTAGTCAAGAGTGCGGTACTAGGTGAGTACGTTGCCTTGCATGAGTTTTTGCATAACATTGTGATAGAAAATGACATTCACCAGGAACTTTTACCATATATTGACAATTCTGGCAACATTAAATATAAACGCAGGGCCCAACGTTCCAGAGCAATACAGGACATTAGGTCATGGATGGAGGCCTGGGCAATATATGAAAAGTTGATGGTACACACTCATGGTATATATTTGTATGACCAGATGACTGACTATAAAGCAATGGTAGCTGAGTGGGATAAGAAGTACACGTGGGCTAATGTCGCCATATTAGGTATGAGGCACAGGCATAGTTTGTCCAAGGTATCAGTAGATTTCGCTAAGGTAGACCAGCACTTGATATATACTATCCTAGATGCTACCGCCATTAAGGCATCAGCCCTACGTTGTAGCAGATGTAAAAGCTATAATCATTTCAGGGTAGCCGACTGCCCCTTTCCAGCCAGTGCGTCGTCGGTACAGGGGCCGACGACGCGTGAATCCGGACAGAAGGCTCGCCAGGGGGGTACAGGGGGAGAGATATGCAACAATTTCAACGTCCTCAAGTGTACCTTTAAGTCATGCAAACGACTCCATGTGTGTAGGCAATGTCATGGCTCCCTCCCATTCGAGCTATGCATTAAACAGGGAAAGTGCGCGTCAAGCAGCGTCAAGCACGTTTCTCCTTCCTGAATATTGGAGGGAAAACATGCTTGACTACCCAGATAGGGCTTTTGCAGAAAAGCTCTATCACAGGGCTAAACATGGTGTCAGTATAGGATATGAGGGGGACAACACTATTTCTCATTGTGCAGACAATTGGCCGTCGGCCACTGTGCATGCCGAAAAGGTTAGCCAATTTATAAATGACAATCTAAAACTTGGTAGGATAGTCGGTCCGCTCGGGGAGCCTCCCTCCAATTTTAGGTCATCCCCCCTGGGGGCATTTATAAAGAAAGGGGGTACCAAGGTTAGGGTGATACATGACTTATCTTGGCCCCCACGCTCATCCATAAACGATGGTATAGACTCAAGCAGGTATTCCCTCAAGTACGCCACCGTCCTCGACGCCGTTAGGTTAGCTCAGAAGTATGATCAAGCATGGTTGGGTAAAACTGACCTTGCCTCTGCCTTTCAGAGCGTCAAGGTAGCCCCTGAAGACCGCCATTTATTAGGTTTTTCTTGGCCGGACAGTTCAGGCAAGAAGCAATATTATCATATGGCTTGCCTACCATTCGGTTTGACTAGTGCTCCTAGGCTCTTTGACGATTTTGCCATTGGTCTGGAGTACATGTACAAGAAACATGGTGCAGCAGGCGACACAATCCATTATCTGGATGATATCCTGACCCTGTCACCCACTGTAGCTGGCTGTAAAGATTCCCTAGATACGATAGTCAAGACATGTGAGGATTCAGGTTTTAAAATTCAGGAATCAAAGACACTCGGTCCATCTCAGAAACTAGAGTTCTTAGGTATAGTAATCGACACAGTGAACCAACAGCTGAGCATTTCCACAGACAGAATTGCCGACATCAATAGAGAGTTAGCCAACATGAGACACAGGCGTTATGCCACCAAACGTGAGTTGCTTTCATTGATAGGTAAACTAGTCTTTTGTTCAAAAGTAGTGTCAGATGGGGCCCTGTTTACACGCAGGTTACAGCATTTAGCTAACAGGGCAAAACAGCTCCATCACAAAATACGCTTGACTAACGAGGCTAGGGCTGACATTGAATGGTGGCTACGCTGCCTCCATCTCCACAATGGTGTGTGCTGGTTTCCCACGGAATGGAATATGGAATCAGCAGAGATATTATTCACTGATGCCTCCGACAAGGGTATAGGAATAAGTTACCAGAACTCATGGACGTTAGTCAAATTCGAAGGAGAGAATGGCTGGATGGCATCGATGCCCATAGCATGGCGCGAGCTCGCTGCAGTAGTTATAGCAGTGGCTACATTCGGACAGAGGCTGTGCAACAGCAAGGTAGCAATGAACATTGACAACGTTGCCGTTTGTTACTGCGTTAACGACGCCAAATCCAAGGACACCAACCTAATGAATCTAATACGTGCACTATACTTATACACAAGTATATATAGAATTGACTACAAAGCCTTCCACATAGGAACATTATATAACTCTGCAGCAGATGCACTGAGCAGGCTAGATCTAACAAGATTCAGGCAGGTCATGCCTAACGCGGACACTAATATGACCCCTGCAATGCCAATAATGTATGACTTTTAACAGAAACCTCACAGGTTCTAATGCTTTATTTAATAACTACTGATATATATGTGTATATCCGATTCTAACGGACTTATATGTTATCTCTAATATTATTTATGCTTATTGTAAATTGTAACAGAATTATAATGTAACGGTAGAACTAAGGTAATATCATACCAACTACCTCATTTGTTACCTCAGGCGTCCCTGGAACCCCGACCTGACAGGCAGCCAGGCCTCATTGGCCTAGTGTTGGCTCACCATGTCATATTGCTGCCTGTCACGCTGGGATTTTACACCCTGTCTCCTTAATCAGACTCACTCGATAGTCAAATCTTATCACTCCTGACTGAAGTAGTGCTATAGGTATTATCACCACCATATTAGGTAGCCCCGGGTAGGCAGCCAAGGTACCCACGATGATCACTGATCTAGCTTACTTAGCAGGGCAACTACAGCGGTAGTCAAATATTTATCCTTTATTCATTAGTCAAGTCAGCATGGCCAAACACAGTGCAGCCGACTTCTAATTGTATTCGATTCTTTGTATGTTCCATCAGAGTGCCTATAATGTTCTGGAACATGGGTTACATCATGTATATAAAATTGTTTGAATAACGTTGTAAGCTCAACAGGCACGTCTCACTTAGCCAACCGCTAACCATATCGCATCATTTGCAGGTATAGACCAGAAGGTTTCCACCCTGTTATCCCAGGGTCTCCAGGCTAACACCAGGAGGACCTAGAGCTCGGCCCAGCTGCAATTCATAGGTTTTTGCAAGTCATTTGAACTTATTGCACTTCCCGCAAGCGAAAAAACCATACTAAGATATATAGCCCATCTCAGTCAAAAACCCGGCAGGAATGGGCCCTCATTAACTCCCACAACCATCTCCGTCTATTTATCAGCCATCAGATCATTGCACATCATCCATGGTTTTGACCCACCACCCACCAACACCCCCAGGGCACTATTAGCATTAAGGGCAATTTCCCTGGCCGCCCCCCCCCCCACCACAAAAAAGCACCCAATCGATTTTAAACTTTTATGTTCTATGTGTAGGTTGACCCCCCTGGGCTACCTGGGCTACCTCTGGCGGGCGGCACTATCCCTAGGATACTTCGCTTGCCTCAGAGGTGCTGAGTACATGAGTGTAGCTCAGCCGAGCAGGGCAACCTGTCTGGTGCCGCCCCCTAGGGTATCCCAGGTCGCCTTTGGAACGTTAGCCAACTGTAAGTATCTGTCATTCTCAGTGTCCCGCACAAAGACACAGGTAAATGGTATGCTGAAACGTGTAGGATGCTCCAGTCATGACGTATGTGCCCACTGCTACATGTGGCGCTACCTACAGGTAAGGGCCAGTAAATCCACTAATGGAGCCATTGACCCATCCTCCCCCCTATTTGCTGATGAAAAGGGTAATGCATTATCTAAACATTCCCTTAATAACCAGATCAAAGCCCTGATTTCTCGCCTGGGCCTGGATCCCTCTGGTTACTCAAGCCACAGTCTCAGGAGTGGAGCAGCAACCCAAGCAGGTAATGGGAACTGGCATGACTGGGAACTGGCTGCCCTCGGGAACTGGAGGTCCAGTGCCTACCAAGGCTATATAAGAGATACAGGTATTCATGAGATCACATATGCAAAAAGACTAACACACTGTAAATAAATAATTCCTATCACCAACTCATGGCCTTAGACTCCCACTCATCTAGAACAGATTCCCACTCATCTATGGGCGTATGGCCATGAGAGCCAAGCCTAGCTTAGTTAAGTAGGTATAGGTGTACAGGTTTTGCAATTAATTGAGTAAAACTAGTTGATATATGTATTAAAATGTAATTGGTAAAATGTTTTGGTAAATTGGATTTATGTATAATTGATGTGTGTAGCACCACAATGGCTGGCAGCTACTGTAACAGTGTAGGACAGATTTATTGTAGTAAGTGGCTAAATAAATCATTTGTGACCAGTTATTGAGGTGTTCTGTTTCCTTCTAAGGAAGCTTTATATGTATGTTATAAAGGTGGTTAGAGGTCACACCAAATAAGTCACAGCCAGGGTAATTGCACTTGGCCCCCCCCCCATGGGGTGCATAGGGATATAAACCCCTGGCACAGACATTGCCGCCTCTTCCAGTCCACTGACGCTCAGGTAGGCGGACGTCTTTTTCGCCCGCCATCCCACCCTTTTAGAACTATAATTTTAGCCATCAACACATGGCTTATGGGCGTATGGCCATGAGAGCCAAGCCTAGCTTAGTTAAGTAGGTATAGGTGTACAGGTTTTGCAATTAATTGAGTAAAACTAGTTGATATATGTATTAAAATGTAATTGGTAAAATGTTTTGGTAAATTGGATTTATGTATAATTGATGTGTGTAGCACCACAATGGCTGGCAGCTACTGTAACAGTGTAGGACAGATTTATTGTAGTAAGTGGCTAAATAAATCATTTGTGACCAGTTATTGAGGTGTTCTGTTTCCTTCTAAAGTTATATAGTGCTGGTACAAGACAGATCATAGTTATATAGTGCTGGTACAAGACAGATTATAGTTATATATTGCTGGAACCCGACAGATTATAGTTATATAGGGATGGTACCAGACAGATTGTAGTTATATAGTGCTCGTACCAGTGAGATTATAGTTATATAGTGCTGGAACCAGATAGATTATAGTTATATAGTGCTGGAACCAGACAGATTATAGTTATATAGTGCTGGAACATGACAGATTACAGTTATATAGTGCTGGTACAAGACAAATCATAGTTATATAGTGCTGGTACCAGAGAGATTATAGTTATATATTGCTGGAACCCGACAGATTATAGTTATATAGCGCTGGTACCAGACAGATTGTAGTTATATAGTGCTGGAGCAAGACAGATTATAGTTATATAGTGCTGGTACAAGACAAATCATAGTTATATAGTGCTGGTACCAGAGAGATTATAGTTATATATTGCTGGAACCCGACAGATTATAGTTATATAGCGCTGGTACCAGACAGATTGTAGTTATATAGTGCTGGAGCAAGACAGATTATAGTTAGATAGTGCTGGTACAAGACAGATCATAGTTATATAGTGCTGGAACCAGACAGATTATAGTTATATAGTGCTGGTACCAGAGAGATTATAGTTATATAGTGCTGGAACATGACAGATTATAGTTATATAGTGCTGGAACATGACAGATTATAGTTATATAGTGCTGGTACAAGACAGATCATAGTTATATAGTGTTGGTACCAGACAGATTATAGTTATGTATTGCTGGAACCCAACACATTATAGTTATATAGTGCTGGTACATGACAGATTATATAATTATATAGTGCTGGTAACAGTCAGATTATAGTTATATAGTGCTGGTACATGACATATTATAGTTATATATTGCTGGTAACAGTCAGATTATCGTTATATAGTGCTGGTACATGACAGATTATAATTATATAGTGCTGGAACAAGACAGATTATAGTTATATAGTGCTGGAACCGGACAAATTATAGTTATATAGTGCTGGTACATGACAGATTATATAATTATATAGTGCTGGTAACAGTCAGATTATAGTTATATAGTGCTGGTACATGACATATTATAGTTATATAGCGCTGGTACAAGACAGATTATAGTTATATAGTGCTGGTACCAGACAGATTATAGCTATATAGTGCTGGTACATGACATATTATAGTTATATAGTGCTGGAACCAGACAGATTGTAGTTATATAGTGCTGGAACCAGACAGATTATAGTTATATAGTACTGGTAACAGACAGATTATAGTTATATAGTGCTGTTACCGGACTGATTATAGTTATATAGTGCTGGTACATTACAGATTATAGTTATATAGTGCTGGTACATTACAGATTATAGTTATATAGTGCTGGTACAATACAGATTATAGTTATATAGTGCTGGTACCAGACAGATTATATTTATATAGTGCTGGTACCAGACAGATTATAGTTATACAGTGCTGGTACAAGGCAGACTATAGTTATGTAGTGCTGATAAGGTTAGATAATCCTGGTACACGACAGATGAATTATACTGATACCAGACAGATTAAAGTTATCTTCGAAAGGAATGGAGCATTGTGTCCCAGTGACAGGCTTCCATTGGTTCTTTGAACACATCGTAAGTCCAATGTGAATCCCAAGCCCCTACCAACTCCTTGGCCTAGAGTGAGAGTAATACTGGGGTAGTGAGATTCACCACCACCTCCCTGCACCTAAATAACTAAATGAGGAATCATTTAAGCCAAATGAGTCAAGCAGTGAACAGTTGGATGCGGAATATTGAGTTCTTTACTATGCGATAACAAGGACAAAACTAGGAAGGTTTCATATATGGCGCTCTTACTGCACCATGTTGCGTCAGTGTTGATCTATACAAGGGTAAGTAGCGCACACATTTTGAAGTTATGACCATATTCTGTGTATATTAGATTAAATGTGGCCACTTTGAACTTGTTTATACTTTCTTCTTGGACGTTTTTCCTGGAAGCTACAGGATTTATGTATTCTTTACTCTCTGACATCACTAGACATGGCATACATAGGGATATATCTTTTTTACTACTCAGAATACATCTACAAATGATATGTGATCGAATGTCAACCTTCTTAGGCTATTTTGATCAAATATTGCCAGTGACCTTGAAGTGACCTTTCAATGACCTTGAAAATACATAGCCTATTTCCACAAAATTATCTACATGTTTTATTATCCTATCATCTACATCTTTCAATTACGAGCTAGTAGAGTCCTTATTCATCAAAATCTGTTCATAATTAACAATTTGAGAGCAATTTATAGTTTTGTGGTCAATCTATAAGGGAAAACAGAGGAAAATACTATAATACTAAGTTTTTTTAAATAATATAAATATGCCAGCTTATTGGGGGTTAGTTTATGAAAATATATAGAATACTGCACAGAAAAACACATTAATACTAAAAAGAAATTGAAAAAAAAGTCTGTCAATTTCAAGATTTATTATGAAGCTAAAATGATTAAAAATTGCTTAAATCGGTAGGGTTACAAAAGTGACAAATTGACGGACTTTAATTTGACCTCACATTTATTTTTGAGATATTAGATAAATCAAATATTAATCTAATTTCAGAAAATAATCAGCAATAAGTTGCTCTTATCATAATAATACCTAAAAAAGAAGAAATATTCCCTGAAAAATATGAGAAATTTAGTCATGAATGGAAATGATTAAAAAAAGATATAATAAAAAATATATTGAATGTAGATTTAATTGGGTTATAACATTTTGTTAATTTGTGAAAAAATGGCATTCTTTGTGGTTGATTTGGTGAATGGAAGTCGAACACGGCCAATATTAAATGTCACTGAAAGTGCTCTGCAGGGTGCTTTCTGGACGTCCGCTCTTCCCACTGCTATAAACCCGTTACATGCGCTATGTCACTCATTCTCGCTGATGAAATTGATTTGGTCTGATATGAACAGTTGACAAGTTTTTATATGGACTGTTGCTCAATAAGTCAATTACCACAGAGTCATGAAAAGTCTTTCACCGCTTTAGGTTTTGGTAAATGACTTACTAATTTGCATATTAATCAATGCTGATTATATCCTTTGAGATTTAGACATCCACATTTCATTGTCAAGATTTTATATATCTGTACTATTCGTGTAATGTTTCTAAACAGTCTATGCCAGTACTAATAGATGTTGCAATGTTTCACACTTAAAGTTGTTTCTGTAATATTAGTAATGGAGAGTAGATAGTTGAAAGATGAATTGTTAAAATATATGACCTCAATGCCCTCAGTTTAGTTGGACATGCTGATAAATGTGACACACACAACGATGCCACTAAGAGTGGGAAAGCTTTGTGGAAACTTTGCTATTAACTCCCAAGTTACCAAATTCTATGTGTTATTTTGAAGGATAATTTCCGTGCAAGGCATTAGATCTTGGATCAGAACTAGAAGTCACTGACAGCGTCTTCATTAGTTTTATTAGATGATAATTTTGTAATGGGGAACTATACGACCCAGACATTCGGTAATAGGGTGGAAAGACGTCGGTTTCCTGTCACACATAAAGGGATCTGTCCACACCATCATGACTTGGAAAGAGTGGTCAGAATTGAGATTATAATTATCACCAGGGGGCTCTGGTTATCTTCTCAGAGAGTAGCCACTGGTGATACTTATGACCTGGATTCTAGCCACTCCCATAGGCTCTTATGTTATTGTAATCAAGGTCAGAGTGATTTGGTATATTGCTGGGATAAAACGACAATTTCGTCAGAATATCATTTCACAGAAATAATGGAAATTAATCATTGACCCCGAAAGATATCAGCGGATGTTAATAAAGGCATTTAGGGAGCACGTTATTCCTATAAGAGCCCGAGTCTGCGAGGACCACTCCCTCAAGATACCAACTGATTTCTATTCACCTTATATCTGTTTGTTTACAACCTATTTTACAACACATATCATTTTGTGTTGCGCGTTTGAACGTTTGTTAACCGTATAAAATATTGATGATAATATTTCTAAAACCCTAACTTAAAGCTTGAATGAAATCATGGAGGTCACCTGCAATATACGGAGATTTTATGTTTGTTTAAATGATATGTTTTAACTGCTACAAAGAAGGTAGCTCCCTGCATTCGACCAGAATACACCTGCCAGGAGTATTGAGCGTACCTAATAAGTACTGTGAGGTAGTAGTAGTAGTAGTAGTAGTAGTAGTAGTAGTAGTAGTAGTAGTAGTAGTAGTAGTAGTAGTAGTAGTAGTAGCAGCAGCAGCAGCAGCAGCAGCAGCAGCAGCAGCAGTAGCAGTAGCAGTAGCAGTAGCAGTAGCAGTAGCAGTAGCAGTAGCAGTAGCAGTAGCAGTAGCAGTAGCAGTAGCAGTAGCAGTAGTAGTAGTAGTAGTAGTTGTAGTAGTAGTACCTTGCACGTGGTTCAATCCGTCTTGTAACCTTTGGTAACACTTCACATCATATCTCACCTGGTATAAGTTGCATACTTATTTCGTGTTGTACCTTATGTAAAAAAATATATTGCATATTTTGATCTGTTATAGCCTATTTTTGCTAATTGGTATATTGAATGTACATGTTCTTAATGAGAGACAAATTATGATCTCATTAGTCTCATGGTGCCAAATAGTATATGGAGAAGTAAATGATTGGCAAAAATATGTGTATCCTGTTTATCTACCTATATGTAATGATAAATAGTTTTGATATAATACTGTTTTACCATAAGAATATCAAACCTTCATTTAATCAGTTTATTCTGTTAAAGACTCTTTCTTTATGTGATTTTTGTGGTTTTAAAGTCAATTTCAGCATTATTTCAGTTATTCCATGACAAGACCTCCTACTGTACAGACGATGACCTCCTACTGTACAGACGATGGAGTTAATGGAAGCCTCTCTGCACCTTAATGGGAAAAAGGTGACGTTTGTGACTATATATAGGCCAGAGCCATCTGGTGGCAATAAGTACACTTATACAGAATTCTATGATGAATTTACCCAATTGGTGGCGCACTATGGCTCTTTTAAACATGAAGTCATATTTCTAGGTGATTACAATTTTCATGTCAATAAACCAACAAAACCTGATGTGGTGAAATTCAATGATATCCTATCTACATTTGACATGAACCAATTAATTACGGAACCAACCCACAGGCTTGGAAATACACTTGATCTAATTATCACTTTTAAAGACTGTGAACTAATAGATAGTCACACAGTAGATGAATATATTTCCGATCATAAAATGGTTCTCATGGTTCTTAACCTTAAATCACCAAGACCACCAAAAAAGACAATCCACTACAGGAATTTCAAAAATATCAACATGGATGCATTAAAGCATGATATTAAAACTATAATGTCTGATCATTTAGAGTGGGACTCACTTTCTCTGAGGGATATGGTAAACTACTATGATGAAAAATTAACTTCCATAATTGATATCCATGCCCCTGTCAAAGTCAGCACCATATCCAAGCGTAGACCAGCCCCTTGGATGGATAACCACATTAAGGATGAAAGATCCATGAAAAGAAGACTGGAACGGAAAATGAAGAAAACGGGCTTACAAATAGACAAAGAATTATATAATACAAAACGGAATGACTATAATGCATTATTGAAGAAGGCTCAATCTAACTACTTCTCAAAATTAGTGGCCGAAAACAAACATGACCCGAAAAAACTTTTCAAGGTCATAGATAAGGTCATGCACAAACCAGTTGACACCCCTATGCCTGAATCAAGTGATGATACCATATTAGCTGAAAAATTCAATAATTATTTCTTGGAGAAAATTGATACTATTAGAGAAAATATAGATGAACATGCTCTGCCTGTAAATTCCACACCAGCTGCTACCTTAGGCGACTCAACCCTGAAAAAGAATCAAACTGAAGTAACCTTGACTGAATTCCTGCCTTTGTCGGTTAAAGAAGTGCGAAAACTTGTGAAAAAGGCTTCAAATAAATCCTGTGAGTTAGACCCAATTCCCAGCTGGCTACTTCAGGAGTTAATGGACGATCTCTTACCAATTATCACAGCTATTATTAATAAATCACTTGTCTCATGTGAAGTAACTGACAATATGAAAATTGCAATTATAAAGCCTCTTTTAAAAAAACTGGGTCTAGAATTGATAGAAAAAAATTATAGACCTGTCTCAAACCTTAGCTACGTCTCAAAGCTAACAGAAAGAGCTGTTGCGAATCAATTAATATCATACCTAGTGATGAATAGGCTAACTGACAAATTTCAATCTGCATATAAGGAATATCACAGTACTGAAACTGCCCTACTCAGGGTCCAAAATGATATTCTCGTGAATCTGGATAAAAGGAAAAGTGTAATACTACTGTTACTTGACCTCTCTGCGGCATTTGATACCATAGATCATCAAATACTGTTTAATAGACTAGAATCGAGATATGGGGTAAAAGCCAACGCTTTGAAATGGATAAAATCCTACTTACAAAATAGGCAGCAATGTGTGAAGGTCGGCAATAATAGGTCTACTACCAAAAGTATCAAATATGGGGTCCCCCAGGGATCAGTATTGGGACCTATTTTGTTTACCTTATACATGTCTCCCCTGACAGACATTCTTGAAAAATATGGTTTACAATACCACATTTATGCAGACGACACGCAGATTTACATCCCTGTTGATCACATTTCACAACAGAGTGATGACCTAAGTCTAAATAAACTTGAAAAATGTGTGAGTGAAATCAGAGCCTTCTTGATATCAAATAAAATGAAAATCAATGATGGCAAGACAGAGATGCTTGTATGCCACGATTGTCACGGTGGCGACACTCATGACCCCAACACCACAATCAGGGTGGGTGATTCAATAATATCACCTTCCCAAACGATTGTCAATCTGGGCATCACCATGGACACAAAAATGGATATGAAGTCCCAGATTAAGAAAATGTGTAAGAAAGGATATTATCACATTAGGAATCTATCATCAATCAGACAGTGTCTAGACGAGAAAACAAGTGTAACACTAACACACGCATTTGTTACCTCAACCTTGGACTATGGAAACGGACTATTAGCGGGCTTACCAAAATCCGAGATTAGGAAATTGCAATATCTGCAGAACTCTGCTGCAAGAGTAGTGGGCAAGATTAGAAAATTTGATCATATATCTGGAAAACTGAGAGAGTTACACTGGCTTCCTGTACATGCCAGGATAAAATTTAAAGTCATCCTAACGGTGTGGAAAGCATTAAATGGTAAGGCGCCTGCTTACTTGAGGGATCTCATACATGTTAAAACCGGTGATAGATGCCTGCGATCAAATGATGGTACTTACCTTACTGTCCCAAAGACGCGTCTTAAGACGCTTGGTGATAGGGCCTTTTCTGCGATTGGTCCTAAGTTATGGAATGACCTCCCTGCGGACCTCAGGGTCTGTACCTCAGCTGACCTTTTCAAGAGTAAGCTGAAAACCCACCTGTTCAGAACACATGTTCTGGCAGAAGCGCTTTGAACAGTTTTACTGGAAATCAGCGCTATACAAATGTTATTATTATTATTAAGACCTACTTGTAGCGGATATAGTGCTACCTTATTTACCCAGTTATTTGACATGTCAAAGGCCACGGGTCGTGGCGCAGTTGCTCAGAGCGCCAGCTTATTATTAAAACTTTGACCGGGAGGGTTGTCATGTCAAGGACCTGCAACATGACAATTCAGTGAGGCAGTACTAAATCTGCTACGAGTAGGTCTCATCACAAAATGACTGAAGTAATGTTGAAAGTGATGTAAAACAAACAAATTTACATGTCAACTCACCCAGTGAGGTTTACAAGAACAACACTTTAACCCTCGAGACTCAAGTGCCTGTATATACTGGTATTCGAACCCCGGACCTTCAGGATAGGAGTCAGACATCTTAATAACTGTGCAACATTCTTCCCCCCTCTGCTCATATGGGAAATTGTAACATGATATCTCTCACTGTTGTAACTATCCCTCACGTTTCAGTTATCTCTCACTGTTGTAACTATCTCTCACTTGCTATCTGTGATATAACTGTCTCACCTCTGTAACTATCTCTCACCTATGCAAATGTCTCTCCCATTTACAAATATATCTCACTGATGCAGCAATCTCTCACTTATGCAGCTATCTCTCACTTATGCAGCTGTCTCTCACTTGTGCAGCTGTCTCTCAATTATGCAGCTATCTATCTCTGCTGTAACTGTCTCTCGCTGTTGTAATTATCTCTCACTTATGCAGCTGTCTCTTACATGTGCAGCTGTCTCATTTATGTAATTGTTTCTCATTTGTGCAGCTATCTCTCACTGCTGTAACTATCTCTCACTGCTGTAAATATCTCCCACTTTGCAGTCATCTCACTTATGTAGCTGTCTCTCATTTATGCAGCTATCTCTCACTGCTGTAACTATCTCTCAATGCTGTAAATATCTCTCAATATTGCAACTATTGTAACTATTTCTCACTTGTTGTAACTATCTCTCACCTTGTGCAGCTATTTTCTATGTCTCAATGCAGCTATCTCTCAGTTATGCAGCTATCTCTTATTTATACAGCTATTTCTCATTTATACAGCTATCTCTCATTTATGCAACTATCTCTCATTAATACAGCTATCTCTTATTTATGCAGCTATCTATTATTTATGCAGCTATTTCTTGCTGTTGTAGCAATCTCACTATCTCGTATTGTTTCTCACTTTGTGCAGCTATTTTTCATGTCTCAATGCAGCTATTTCTCATTTATACAGCTATCTCTCATTTATGCAACTATCTCTCATTTATGCAGCTTTCTCTTATCTATGCAGCTATCTCTTATTTATGCAGCTATTTCTTGCTATTTCTCACTATCTCACATTGTTTCTCACAATTGTGCTGGCTAAAAATATCTGTATTTCACCCATGTAGGCCCCTTTGTACAAGACCTAGTGGGACCTCAATAATTTGGTCATTAATCAGGTCAAATTGCCGATGTTGAAAACAAAACTCTAATACAGAAAAATAGGCATATTGTGGGTAATATTTCATATCTAACATAATTGAGTGAAAACAACTCTATTCCTAATGTACATATTGCGCAAAACATCGCATAAACTTGCAAAATAAAACTGTGGAGACTGGTCTAGCGTCCACCAGAGGGCAACGTAAAAACGCAACATAATTGAGTGAATTTGGTCATGCACTCTTATCAGTGGCGAATTTTATTCACACTGCAACTTTGTTGTTTTTTTTTCAAATCTTGTCAACCTTACTCTCTGATCACGTTCATGATTTTTTTATATATGTATGTAACCACTTGCATTGGGCTTTATCATTGCTTCAATTATTGATTATTATACTTGGTCTCCTATTCGAACCTGGGTTGATTAGATCAGCCTTTTCTGATTCTGCAGAGTTTTCTGATTCTGCCTACAGGTCAGCATTTTCTGATCTTATAAGGATTGTGAAATGAATTGTTGAAACAGCGTTTTTTTATCTTTGAGAAAATTGAGAAAATTGTATGAAATAATTTTGGGGTTGCCCAGCGTTTGTATTAATTCTTAGGGCCACGATTATTACTCATGAATTAATAAATCTATATGAAACTTGATTCATAACTAGGCATTTGAACTGGTTTCAATATCTCTTAAGATCGATTATCAATAATTTCTGAGGTTTTTATGATTATCCGATTAACATCTACTGTGCTTAATATTCCTGGCTGAGTAGCAATCTGACATTTCTATGGTTGTGCCGATTTTGAAGCTGGTTGTGCCACAAAGTATTGACATCTGACATTGATGAATATTCATCAATTTTATTTCTCTACATTTTTCCATCATATCAGCATATGAATATATTAACTTGCTTATTGCCCGCTGAATAAGTTTTGCTATGTTACTTTGTACAAAATGACTGTAGTTTGAGTTTGTATTTTTCAAAAATTCGTTTCTGACATAAATGTTTTGTTGTATTTTTTCCAAGGTCAATAAATTTAAGTACATAAATCATCACATGTTTCTGACAAGCGTGGTTCATTGTTCAGTTATTGTGACGCAAAATTCCTAGATCGATCATTGTCTCATCATTGTGATGCATCTTTTCACAGTGATGTAAAAATGGAACTGACGTCACAATCTTGATTTCTGTCTTCATAACCTTCAGTAAATTCATTAATCTGACATTCTTAACCTCGCCGTGATACGCTGGACATCTTCGTTTATGTGATTTAAGGACTCTCTGCTTTTGTGAACTTGTAAAGTTCTTATATTAGATTGTACCAAAGTTATCTACAAGTACTGGATATTAAACAGGTATCATTTTTACTCCACAGGCTTATAAAGTAGAGGTTCTTCTATCGGTGTGAACAGTTTTTATCCAGTTTTGAAAGGTTTTGTGAAAATCAGGAGTGAAAAACATGAAAATGTCCGGATCTGGGCCCGATTTTTGAAACAATCTCAAGCAAGAAATTTTTGCTTACATTTCAAGTCTGTGCTTACATTTCAAGTCAAGCCCAAGTCCGTTTTTTGAAACAATCTCAAGCAAGAAATTTTTGCTTAGATTTCAAGGCTGTGCTTACATCTCAAGCAAGGTCCACAGCTTGCTTAGATACAAGTTTTCTTGCTTACATTTGACATTCTTCGAACAAAAATGGCTGCAATCATCAGACATCACAGGAGATATGTTGAGCAGAGGAGATATCACCGAGTTGAAAGGCCATTGAGGGACAGATGTAATCCTTTGGAAAATCTCACAGATGATGAAATTTTCCAAGATTTTCGATTTCAAACTGAAAGTATCATGTTCATCACAGCATTTCTTACCGATCTAGTCAGAGGTGGGCTAAATTCCTGTGGCAGTCCTCTTCCACCACTTTTGGAAGTGTGCACTGCCTTGGCATGGTACAGCACTGGTGCCATTGAGCCATTGAGTCTATCAGCTGTCCACTGCTGTATCAAAAGAGTGACAGAATGTCTTTGCAAACAGGCCCATCAATTTATTAAGTTTAGAAATATTGATGAGACCAAATCCTTCTTCTTTTCACTTGGTGGTAAGTTGATATTTGTTTATATTTGTTCCGACCCTCACACTGTCACATTGGCATCCCACTCTCGGTGAGATGCCAATTGGTTTTGCCAAGTAAACATAAAGATGTAGACTGTATGTGACCTACTTTCTCAACTTTTATACCCTCTGAAAGGAGTTCCTTTGATAGAACAAACTTTTCTAAAATATTAAAATGTTTGAAGATATATACTCATGGGGGAAAGTTCCAACATAATTTTTAACAAATATGAATAACATCCTTCATAAATTTTGACTACAATATTCTTGAAATAAGGCCAACAAAATGCAAATCCATCATTTGAAAAAGTTAAATGAATGAGGACCCTCTTCAAGCTTATTTCTACTTGGAGACACTTTCTTTAAAATACACCAGGGGGCAATTTTTTGTCTACATTTGTCTAATATGCATATTTCTCAAATAGAAACCCATATGATTTCATCTTATTTTTCTTTCTACTTTTGCAATGTTTTGTTCCATATTACAGTGTGCCCACAATACCCTGCCAAGTTTACTTTGCGGATAAACCCACAAGATTTTTTCTTCAGCATGGAAAACTTACTTGTCCCAACTCTTCTGATGTGCATAACACTCAAATAAAAATATGGATAAGGAACAAATAACAATAACAAAATGTTTGATTTAAAGGAGAGGGGGAAAGTATAAAAGGGGAGGGGGTGGAGCCTATCAAACATGTCTTGGTCAGCCTAACACCCAAGAGCTCAGGCAAAATAAATTGAACACATTGAGATATATTTGTTAGTTTCTTATAGAAATGCATGAAACTTTGGACAATTCAGCATGAGTACAAGGGCTACAATATATTTCCATCTGAAATCTGAATGTTTGATATTAAGACCCATTTAAGCAGCAAAAGGATTCTGACATTATAAAAATTTTGAATTTGATTGACAGTTGACAGTGTATGTGTGAGATGCGGTCTGGGTTTGTTTATAAACAACAAGCACATGGTATGAGTGCATGCAGCAGCACCCTCAGTCTAATTTACCCTTTCACTCACTTATCATTAATTTGCAGCATCCTGTTTCATGTACACAATCATGTGATCAAAGTAACAAGAAACTACGTTAGATTCATACTTGACATTTAGGTACTATTTTATTGTTTTTATACTTGTGTAATCCATGTATGACAAATAACGTATCACAAATAATCAACCCTTTTTAAATTACTGAATAGTGTAATATTGGTATAATCTTGGCAAAATGCCCCCCACCACATCTGTCTATTCCTGTCATCAGTAACGCATGGCTTGCATAAACAAAATGCACACTCTTCAGCATCATCTGTCTGGGAAATACTAAATCCTATGTTCACAGTGTCGGCTTGACCTTCATCATTAGCCTGGCCTGAGATGGACTCTCCTGCTGAAGTCACACTCAGTTCACCACAACTTGTACATAATTTCTCAACTTCAATGTTGTTATTTTCGACCACCTCCACTGGCCAATTATGATAAAGAAATGTGTCATACAACACTTCTTTTTGCTCCTCAGTCACATTCAATGATAACAATGTTTTTGGAGTATCCATAATGTTTCAACAAGGAGATTCAGTCAGTGATGCAATGGACTGAATAACATGCTCCTTATACTTGACCTTAGCACTTTAGTAACAGTAGGGAGTTATGAAATTCTATATTATTAGTCAGATCATGAAACTGACATATTTATTTAAAATTAACCACTTGCTGTGATCCTGCAAGGCTGTATATATTTATGAAAAATATTATCAAATCACTGATAAAATCCTTCTCACTTGATTATTTCATCTGTTACAGGTATGTTCTGATGTGTGGTTGCTTTTTTAAGTATTTGCCTGCTTTGATTATAAAAAATAAAAAGATGAGGTTTAGTTGGTTATATTATCATTACAGGTTTACTGAAAGCAGCATAATTTAGATGACTATCAAAACAATAAGCATGCTGTCAGCATGCACTCACATGTGTTGTTGTTTAGATTTTGTGAGGTTGCTAGGCTACAGGATGTTACCCACTGCCAATTGGCTGGCCACCCTAACACTTGCCCAACGGTCAGTATCACCTGACCTCAATGTTTATCACTGAGGCAGCCAATTAGCAACCCTGTGGTCAGAAGTGGGCTGGCCTACCACTAATTGCCGAGCACCTGCTTTTTAGCCACATCTCTCCCTCTCCTTTAAGCAAGGGACAAATAAAATGAAGGTATTGCCACAATTAAATATATCCCCAATAGTTATAGATTTCCCTATGTCTATATATATATATATATACACATAGATATATATACAGATATACAATTGTAAAATTTTATGACATATAATCAAGAGAAGTTAAAATTTAATATGCAGGATTTTGTATTCATTACAAAAACATTTTTTTACACAATAGATGGCAATGGACCATGAGTTCCTGATATGCGACTTGGTTGCAAGGTAGCCGGGAGCAACACATGACAGCCGCATATTCAATAATACTTTCTTGCAACAACGTCTAGAGAATGGTATAATAAAGCTCACATTATAAAAAGAATAAAATTTGATGATTATACCCAAACAATTGTTGATAGCTTGCAAAATCATTTTGTTTCTGCCTAATGGGCATTTAATATATTCCCAATATTATTTTTACAATAAATTTGATCATAAATAGTTAAATTTTTATAAATATGTCAATCACATAGAATCCTTTGAATTACTAACTCTACTTTATATTTACATTTTTCATAATTCGAATCTTATGAATGAATTAATTACATTTTATATATATATATATATATATATATATATATATATATATATATATATATATATATATATATATATATATATATATATATATACATATATACATTCAGTAATCAGATGAATACCTTAAATCTTAAATGAGGAAAGTTTATCTTTTGTGAAAAAAATAGCATGGGTTACAATCTATGTAATTATAGAGAAAATATCATTACAAATGCACATATTGTGATCAGAGATGACAAATGCTGGTGTGCATACTTCAGAGATTTCTGTGTACATGTCATTCTGTGATAAATATCATTTTAAAAAAAGCTAATTCCATACAAATTCTTTTTTTTACAAAAGACTTTGAAATTCTTGTTATAAATAGACCTCATTTTTAAACTGGAACTTATCTGATGTCGTTAGATATGAAATATCATATATTATTTAATACAATCAAAACCAGGGGTGGGAGAGCTCTGAACCAATCTGTGCAGTAAATCTGAATCAATCTGGTTAAATCGCATCATTCAGGATGCTCACAGCTGATATGGGTGGTAAATGACGTAATTCTGGGCGCTCGCAACAATCTGTGCACTTAATCACAGCCAATCTGAATGGTTTCTGAGCGATGCCGTACAGTGAACAATGGCCAGACTGAGAAAGTTGCGTTCTTTAATCTTTATAAAACGACCACCATACACAAACGTTAAAAAAATAACATGCTCATCAATTACATTATATAAGTATATGATCATCTGAAATAGATTTTCAACGAGATTATTTTCACATTTTAACATAGTCACAAACCACAGGGTCATAATACTTGGTGTCCATAAACCCAACTACAATTTCATGTCATCCAATTTGTGATGTCTGAGTATCACAAAATAAAAGCAAACATCCATGAAGTTAGTGGTGGACTATTGCTGCCTCCTGGTGAATTAAATGTGCAAGATCATTTTGTGATGCATATGCATTACACAATTAGTGATGCTAGTAGCAGTTGGGAAAACAGAAAGCTAGCAGCCTTCTATAGATGGCTCAACACAATTTGGTGTAACATTTTGAATTTATATTGTTGGGTTATGTGAAGAAACAAATAACTGGAAATGCCTTACCTTCTGTGGTTATTGCCTCTGTTGGATGAGATAATCGAGGATCTGAAATTGGTATATTTTCTAATTATTGCATTTGCTTATATACTTTTGATTTAGCTTTTTTAAACTAACAATATTCAAACGTATGTAATGATCATAACTTTTTTTTACCTGTCCTAATTTATTTTTTTTTGCTTTAAATATACATTTGATTTCTTTAAAAGCTCTCTAATTATTGTCATGGATGCTGCACTTTTGGCTAGTTTTGTTATTTATGTGTCTGAGACTCTATAATTAAATCAGGCTAATAAATTGTAATGTTTTGAACATGTTCAATAACTGACCTTCACTTTGTGTTTCTGTCACCAGAATCTCTGGAGCTATAACAATGGTAAAAGAAAATTAGATTATTTATATCATGTAACTTCAAAATATATCACTCTCTGTTCTTTCATATTTTGTATATTTGAAAATTACTTTGGACTTACTCAAGAAATACATTAATTTTGATCCAAATAATTAATAATTAGGATGAAACATTGTGTGACCAATTACTCATATGAACAAGCAAACAACAAGTGTTAAATGGATGATTTAGATTTAAGTAGTAGACCCATCTACTTTCAAATGGCATAGAAATTTATGTAGAGGAAATATGGGAACTCACATTTGATTACAAAGTTTAGGGTAAAAACATTTATATTATGCAATGAAAAGTGCTTTAATATCTATTTCATGAATGCTTTAAGTAGTCAACTATAATATTGCACAATGTAGATACCTAACTTCAGGACACCCACAATTAAATTAATATTACCTGAAAAATATTGGCTTAATTCCTCATCAGACTCCAGCTGGAGAAGTATATTTGTGGCTGATGTGGAATGTGGGTGATGTGGAATGTTGGTGCGGGCTGATGTGATTGGGATGTTGGTGCAGACTGATGTGATTGGAGTGATGGTGTTGACTGATGTGATTGGAGTGATGGTGCAGACTGATGTGATTGGAGTGATGGTGCGGACTGATGTGATTGGAGTGCTGGTGTTGACTGATGTGATTGGAGTGATGGTGTTGACTGATGTGATTGGAGTGATGGTGTTGACTGATGTGATTGGAGTGCTGGTGTTGACTGATGTGATTGGAGTGATGGTGAGGACTGATGTCATTGGAATGAATGAATGAATGAATGGTTGCTTAGAGGCACATCAACCACTAAGGTTATTCAGTGCCTAAAAGTGGTAAAAACATAAACGTTTCTGATGTCATTGGAGTGATGGTGAGGACTGATGTGATTGGAGTGATGGTGTTGACTGATGTGATTGGAGTGATGGTGTTGACTGATGTGATTGGAGTGATGGTGTTGACTGATGTGATTGGAGTGCTGGTGTTGACTGATGTGATTGGAGTGATGGTGCGGACTGATGTGATTGGAGTGATGGTGTTGACTGATGTCACTGGACATGCTGGAGTGTTGCTAGGGACTCATGTCATCATGGTCATTGGAGGTCTAGATGTGTGAGCTGAGAAATAAAAACAGTACAAACATTGTTGGATACAAAAAACTGATTAACTTAAATATCACAAGTGGCAAAATGATGAGGGTGTTGCATTAACCTAGAATCTGATGAAAGCTGGACATTTTCTACTTTTCAAAAAAATAACACTTAAATGGAATATGGATATGTTATGGATGGTACTGCTTCAAGCATCCCAGGTTTTAGCACAAGAAAAATTTGAAATACATTAAAATAGTGGGACGGGCGGGGATCAATGATGAGTTGAATACTTTGAACCAATATATTTCTAATAATTAAATGGCAAAGTTCATTATATGTTATATTGTGTATATTTAGCATTACAGTTTTTACCTGAAGTGTCTACAAAACCAGCTCGCCCTCTAACCCCATCTGTACCTCCAAAGTAATGGATGTACAGCTCTTCTGCTGTGTTCAGTACTGTTCTTCTGCCTCCAGTCTTGTGTCTGTCATTTAGTTTTTTCTTTGCTGAAAATAAATTTTAACATTATTCATGACTTCATCGCTTATGATTTAATGATTTACTTCTTCAAATGCATTACCAGTTGTATCCGTTATTTTCATGTACAAAACTTCTAGTTTTAATTACCATTTTGTTTTATATTTGCCCATTTCTTTCTGCTTGAGGTGGCATCCCTGGGCTGCAATCTGCAAATAAATAATCATCAAAGGTTAATGAAAAAAAACATGACTGGCATGTCTATCAAATTGACAAAATCGGACACATTTTCGGCCAATTTTTTTAAAATACATAATCATGAAATAATGAAATGACACTTATTATGGTGAAAGTGTTGGGTCTGTGTGGTAAAATTATTAAACATTAATGAATATTACTGAAGTTATGAGTATAAACGTCGAAGAAGATTATGAGTCTCAGAAGCTTTTGGATAAATTAACATGTACTCACTTGCTGCATTTCTGACTAATAGTTTGCCAAGCCTCCTTCCTTTTGATTGCCATGGCCGACCCGGACCCTTTGTTGAAAAGGGTCTCCCTCATACCATTTACTGCCTCAACAAGGCTTAACTCTTCGTCTGCTGTCCAGTTTTTCTGGACAGCAGACTTTTCGGTTATGGCAAGAGGTCCCGCCCCTTCTTGTGATGCCATTGTTTGTTTACTGTCGTCTGCTATTATGCAATGCATTGTGGGACAATGTGCACTTATGGGAGATCAAAGACTGTGTTTACGTAAGTTCTGCCTCAGGTGTGTTCTAAAAACCGGACGAGCTCAGATTTGAAGACTGTGCTTACGTAAGAAAATAATACATTTCAAGTTCTTGCTTAGATTTTCTTGCTTGAGATTGTTTCAAAAATTGGGCCCTGGCTGCTGGTCACTGTACTTCAGCACGTCCATCGTGTATTAAAATGCTCGATCCTGTACAAAATCAAGGTTTAAGACTATGCCTTGGCGCATTTCGTACATCGCCTGCAGATAGCTTGGCAGTTGAGGCAGAAGAGCTGCCTCTTGATTTAAAAGAGAAAAGCTTGCCCTTCAGTATGATGCAAAAAATGCTGCTTGTCCAGACAATCCTGCACATGATACCATATTTAATCCTGATTTTGTTGACCTTTTTGAAAATAAACCTAATACAATACCAACTTTTGGCATTCGCATCAAAGAATCTTTACAATCTTTAAATATAAATCCAAATCAAATAGCCAAATTTCAAAATCCAGAATCACCTCCATGGACCTATGCAACTTTAAATATTAACGTAGCCATTTCAGAATTAAAGAAATACTCAACAGATCCATCCCTTTATATAAATAGATATAGAGAAATTAAATCAATTTTCACTAGATATTACAACTTTTGTTCGTTCTAAATCGCAATTGTGATGGGATGAAGCTATTTTAAATAAGTAACATGAAATCAAGCCAGTTCTTGGTAAATCTAAAGGCGCTTCTAGAAAGAACCAAAGAGAAGAATCAGTTTTAAATCGTATTAGGAAAGGACAAAAGGCGAAGATCAACCTGAATGTATTGGTTGTCAAAGGCCTTTGACTATTAAACATATTTTAATTGAGTTTATCGATTTTAATATTATACGAACTCAATATTTTAATGTGCAAGGTTTACATACGTTATTTGATACTGTAGATACTTCTGTGATAGTATCGTTTTTAACTCACATAGGACTTTATAATCAGTTTTAAGGGCAGAGCTTTTGTTTATTTATGTCATTGACCTATTATCAAGAACTGCAAAACATCATACTGAAAAAGTCTCTTAAACAAATTATACATATTTATTATATTTGATTGATATTATATAAATGCTGTTGATAAATTCTTGTGTTATCTACATATTGTATTAACATTTACATTTTGTTTCTAGTCAATATTACATTTCTGTTTTTACTGTTTTGGCACTGAATGACCTCATTGTGTTGATGTGCCATAAAGAAACCATAAATTCATTCTGATACTACTTGTTTCCCGGTTATGATTCATAACTTTATGATGAAATTGAAGTAGGATTATTAGTAGAACATACAAAACTATATTGGACACAATTGGATTCAATCGGTCGCATTTTGTGGTTGTGCTGATTGTGCCACATGCTCTCTCGCTTATATAAGTGTATCTGATGGCATATTCTCACTTATATAAGTGAATCTGATGGCATATTCTCGCTTATATAAGTGAATCTGATGGCATATTCTCGCTTATATAAGTGAATCTGATGGCATATTCTCGCTTATATAAGTGAATCTGATGGCATATTCTCGCTTATATAAGTGAATCTGATGGCATATTCTCACTTATATAAGTGAATCTGATGGCATATTCTCGCTTATATAAGTGAATCTGATGGCATATTCTCGCTTATATAAGTGAATCTGATGGCATATTCTCGCTTATATAAGTGAATCTGATGGCATATTCTCGCTTATATAAGTGAATCTGATGGCATATTCTCGCTTATATAAGTGAATCTGATGGCATATTCTCACTTATATAAGTGAATCTGATGGCATATTCTCGCTTATATAAGTGAATCTGATGGCATATTCTCACTTATATAAGTGAATCTGATGGCATATTCTCGCTTATATAAGTGAATCTGGTGGCATATTCTCGCTTATATAAGTGAATCTGATGGCATATTCATTTTCATCTTTTGGTTATAGAATCCCATAAAATTTCTGACTTCATTATTAATGTCATTATTAATCTCGACTTATACTGATCATCTGATTACTTTCACTCTTTGATAGATAATGGCAGCAAACAATGTGTTCTCAGATGTGACATCAGTTGGTGGGGATGCTGACCTTACTCCTGATGCTGGAGAATTGACGATGGACAAACTGATGATGTTAAAGAAATCAGATTTAGTGGAACAGCTGATTGAAACACGCACTTATGAGAACAGACTCACAAAACGTACTGAAGGAAGCCAAGCTCAAATTGGCGAAAACGCAGGATTTGATTAAAGGAAAAGAAGAGATGATCTCTATTAGAGATTTCATGTTAGAGTTAGACTACAAGGAGTCCATGGATTCTCATAGTAACAAAATGGGCGAATTTATTAAGATGAAGGATGAGGCAGTAGTCAATGTTGCCCATTTAGAGCAAATCCTATCAGAGAAACAAAAGTTAATTGATAGGTTGATGGTTGGTGTTGATGGTTCTTCCAATAATGCCTCTAGCACCTCTGCAGGCAAGAAAATGTTGATCATCTTATCATTGAAAGATGATTTCAAAAATGTTATTGCCACAACTCCACTACTCCATTGCCATTACTCATATTTTGGGTAATACCCTGGATCTCCTCATTAAATTTGTGGGTAATGAAAAATTAGTAAATTTTTCGGTTGGTGAACTTTTGTCTGATCATAATGTGATTAAATGTACTTTTAGTTTTGAAAATGAATTAATCTTCAGAAAAGCCATAAAAGTTAGGAAATTGAAGAATATAAATATTCGTAATTTCAAGCATGATATCGATCAATTTTTTGATGGTAATTTCAGTGAAACTACTGAAATCCTTGATAAACATGCTCCCATTATTACAAGAAACATTACAATCAGAAAACCTTGCCCATGGTTCTGATGAACATTTACAATCAGAGAAAAGGTTAAAAAGGAAACTGGAATGTAAGATGAAGAGGACTAAATTACAAATTGATATTGAAATATATAAGACTCAAAGAAATAAGTACAATGCACAATGCAACCATAGGAGATTTTTATGGTAATATTATAAAAGAAAATTATAATGGTCCGAGGAAAAATGTGTAATGTTATTAAAACATTAATGCACAGAAATGAGGATACACCCTTACAGAAATCTGACAACTTTGAAATTCTTGCTGATGATTTCAACAAATTTTTTATTGACAAAATTAATAAAATTAGAACCGACCTAGATCATAATGCTATTTCCTTAGTTCATAATGCTATTTCTTTATACTCTAATGATAAGAGTTCAAATTCACTTTGCCCGACTTTGGTAGCAGAACATAATAAAAATTTTCATAAATGGAGTAAATTCAAGAAATTAAATCTTCAACAAGTTAGATATCAATCAAGAAATCGGCTCGAAAATCTTGCAAACTAGACCCGATTCCAACCTGACTAATTCTTGAATGTCTCGGCTCTTTCTTGCTGATCATTACAGAAATTATCAATAAATCTCTTTTATCAGCTCGGTCCCTATTATTAGATTCGCCCTTTCAGAAATCCGACAATTACAAAATTCTTGCGGACGATTTCAATAAATTATTCATTAAAAAAATTTACGAAATTAGTACTTAGCTTAAATCATTCTACTATTTCTCTAGATTCTGACTGCTTGAGTATGGATCCACCTCATCTGTCTATGGAAGTAAATCATTCATTAATGGAGTAATTTCAAGACCCTGAATTCTCAAGAAGGTAGAAAATCATGTGAGCTGGATCCAATTCCAACCTGGTTAATTCTTCAATGTCTTTTTTATCGATTATCGGTACTTTTTTACCGAATATCACAGAAATTATCAATAAATCCCTATTATTAGCCTGGTTTCCTGATAATTATAAAATTGCTATCATTAGACTCCTGTTGAAAAAATTGGGACTTGAAATAATTAAAAATAATTACAGACCGGTGTCTAATCTCAAATACATATCATAACTAATTGAAAGAGTGGTCGCCAACAAATTATTTATCTAGATAAAAACAATTTAAAGAACAATTTTCAATCTGCCTATAAAACTTTTCATAGTACTGAGACAGCCCTTCTTAGAGTACAATTTAATGGACCTGGATAAGGGGCATATTGTTTTATTGGTTTTACTTGACTTGTCAGCAGCTTTTGACACAATTTACCATGATATTTTATTGAATAGATTGAAAACTAGATGTGGTATTGAGGGTGATTTTCTGAAATGGTTTAAATCCTATCTGACAAATAGAGAGCGGTATGTTACAATTAATGAAAAATTTTCAAAAAAGGCAAAATACAATATGGAGTGCCCCAAGGCTCAGTCTTGGGCCCTATACTTTTTACAATTCATATGTCTCCCATTGCTGATATAATGAAAGACTATGGTCTCAAATATCATATTTATGCCAATGATACACATCTATCTTAACCCTGATGACTCAAATGATATTAAATTTAATTACAATAAGATTGAAAAATGTATTCAACACATTTGTGACTTCCTCTGCATGAATAAAATGAAATTGAATAAAGGAAAGACTTTTTAGTAACTTCCAAAGTTAGATTCAATCATAAAACCTTAAATAAAAACTCCTGACTATGTTAAGATTGGTGATACTTAAGTACAAAAGTCAAATATAGTCAAGGATTTGGGAGTTATTTTTGACGATAACATGACCCTTTAATATCAAATAAGTCATATTTGCAAAAAAGTTTCATCTTAAACATGTTGCATCAATTAGGAACTGTTTAAATGAGAAGACTTCAAATGTCTTAATGCATGCTTTTATCATCTCCAATTTCGATTATTGTAATTCATTATTGATTGGTCTTCCTAAGTGTGAAATTAAAAACTTACAAATATTGCAAAATATTTACCTGTTGTGGCAAGAATTTAAGATTCTTCTCCTAACCTGGAAGGCACTGAATAATATGGCACCTAGCTATTTATCTGAACTAATTGCTTATAAAACTAATTAGGAACCTCAGATCAAATAGTAGTCGTGATATAGTCATGCTTTCCACACATTCTAAAAATTATGGAGATAGATCTTTTGGATATGTAGCCCTTTCTTATGGAATAGAATACTTGTTAATATCAGGGAAACCGAGAACATAAACTCTTTTCAAAATCGTCTGAAGTCATTTTCATTTCAAAAATATTATAATAATATTGATTTATTACATGAAGATTTCATAACGTAAACTGCGCAAGATAGCGCTAGAGACTGATAACGCTACAAGCAAGCTTTGCTTGGTGTATGTGCTATATACATATTTTATTATTATCATTGTTATTTTTTATTATCATGTTCAAAAAAACTATCCCATCTTTTCTGTCAGGGTCAAAAGGTAAGTTTCTCATATCTATATATTCTCGACTTAATATAGTTTAATATAATTTAGTATATTTCTATAGAGATATATTTAAAAGACTTAGTAAAGCTATCACCAGTTTTTTTGTGTGAAAAAGCAGCAAAAATATAACATTCTGCTCAGGTATAATTCTATATCACTGTCTATTATACATATCCAACACCATCTAGTGGGAAAAACTAGCAACATGTTCAGATTTAATTTGACACTATGTTAATAGTATATGAAGATCTCGTTCCCTCCCACACATGTTTAATAGTCCACCCACTAAGTCAGTCAACGTGACAAGATGCATTATGGGAGTTTCCGAGAGTTCAGTCATTTTCTAACCACATGGGAATTGTGTGCATGTTTTGTCCTAGACTACTGCATACCCATTGGGGTTGAATAAATTGGAGGTCAATACACAGAATACACAGAGTGGGGATTAGTAACCCTACTATTGGAATAACACTAAACTACATTAAACAGACAAGCATTACAGGATAATACAGGTGACATCTTGGCATCTTAACCTTGCGTGCTTGACATCCATCGCCTGACATCCATCCCCTGACATCCATCCCCTGACATCCATAGCCTGACATCCATCCCCTGACTTCTATTCCCTAACATCAATCCCTTGACATCCATCCCCTGACTTCTATTCTATAACATCAGTCCCCTGACTTACATTCCCTAACATCAGTCCCTTGAGATCCATCCCCTGACTTCTATTCCCTAACATCAATCCCTTGACATCCATCCCCTGACTTACATTCCCTAACATCAATTCCCTGACATCCATCCCCTGACTTACATTCCCTAACATCAATCCCTTGACATCCATCCCCTGACTTACATTCCCTAACATCAATCCCTTGACATCCATCCCCTGACTTACATTCCCTAACATCAATCCCTTGACATCCATCCCTGACTTCTATTCCCTAACATCAATCCCTTGACATCCATCCCTGACACCAATTACAAAAAAATATTCCCTGACATCCATCCCCTGACATCAATCCCCTGACACCCATCCCCTGACATCAATCCCCTGACCCCCATCCCCTGACATCAATTCCCTGACACCCATCCCCTGACATCCGTTCCTTGACATCCGTTCACTGACATCCATCCTTGACATCAATCCCCTGACACCCATCCCCTGACACCCATCCCCTGACACCCATTCCCTGACACCCATTCCCTGACACCCACCCATCCCCTGACACCCATCCCCTGACACCCATTCCCTGACACCCATCCCCTGACATCCATCCCCTAACATCAATCCCCTGACACCCATCCCTTGACACCCATTCCCTGACACCCATCCCCTGACACCCATCCCCTGACACCCATCCCCTGACACCCACCCCCTAACATCCATCCCCTAACATCAATCCCCTGACACCCATCCCCTGACACCCATTCCCTGACACCCACCCATCCCCTGACACCCATCCCCTGACTTCCATTCCCTGACACCCATCCCCTGACACCCATCCCCTGACACCCATCCCCTGACACCCATCCCCTGACATCCATCCCCTAACATCAATCCCCTGACACCCATCCCCTGACACCCATTCCCTGACACCCATCCCCTGACACCCATCCCCTGACACCCATTCCCTGACACCCATCCCCTGACACCCATCCCCTGACACCCATCCCCTGACACCCATCCCCTGACACCCATCCCCTGACACCCATCCCCTGACACCCATTCTCTGACATTCATTCCTTGATGTATTCCTTGATATCTGTTCCCTGACACCCATCCCCTGACATCCATTCCTTGACATCCATTCCTTGATATATTCCCTGATATCTATTTCTTGACATTTTGTAAATCACAGGGTTCAAGTATTTCATTTTCTTTGTTTTCCACGTTGAGCTTTTCTATGAGATGACTTTCCTTTATTTCGATCTCGTAGTCCTTGCATTTTCTACTCTCTTGTCTTCTTCTCATTGCAAAATATCTGGAATTAACGTAACATATCATTACAAGTGTGTTGACTCGGTATAATAATAATAATAATAATAATAATAATAATAATAATAATAATAATAATAATAATAATAATAATAATAATAATAATAATAATAATAATAATAATAATAATAATAATAATAATAATAATAATAATAATTATAATAATAATAATAATAATAATAATAATAATAATAATAATAATAATAATAATAATAATAATAATAATAATAATAATAATAATAATAATAATAATAATAATAATAATAATAATAATAATAATAATAATAATAATAATAATAATAATAATAATAATAATAATAATAATAATAATAATAATAATAATAATAATAATAATAATAATAATAATAATAATAATAATAATAATAATAATAATAATAATAATAATAATAATAATAATAATAATAATAATAATAATAATAATAATAATAATAATAATAATAATAATAATAATAATAATAATAAAATTTTTGTTCAGCGCATACACCAAGCATAGCTTGCTCGTAGTGCTTTTAGTCTTTGTGCTATTTAGCGCATTTTAGGTCATAAAATCAGAAAGTGAGTCAGTGTTTTCATAGTATTTTCTAAATAAATGAGTTTTCAAAAGATTTTTGAAGGAGTTCATGTTCTTAATTTCCCTGATGTTGACAGGTATCTTATTCCATAGAACCGGAGCTATATATTCAAAAGATCTATCTCCATAATTTTGTAAATGCATAGAAGGTATAACTAATTTGCGACTACTATTAGATCTGAGGTTCCTAATATTAGTTTTATAGGAAATCAGTTCAGATGAATCGTTTGGAGCCATATTATTTAGTGATTTCCAGGTTAAGAATAATAATCTTAAATTCTCACCAAAACAGGCAGCCAGTGCAGTTGACGCAAAATTGGTGTTACATGGTCAAATTTTTGTATTCTTCCAATAATTCTTGCTGTCGTATTTTGTATTTTTTGTCATTTTGTAATTTCACTTAAAGGAAGACCAATTAATAATGACTTCTCATCTAGACAATTCCTGATGGAAGCAACATTTTAAAGGTGAATGTAGGCCTTTGTGCAGATTTGACTTACCTGGTTTTTAAGGGTCAATTTATCATAAAAAATAACACCTAGGTTTTTAACAGTTTTAACCATTATAATTTTCTTTTATGATATTACCATAAAAATCTCCTATGGTTGCATTGTGCATTGTTCTTAATTCTTTGAGCCTTATATAATTCAATATCAATTTGTAATTTAGTCCTCTTCATCTTACATTCCAGTTTCCTTTTTAAACTTTTCTAATTTTAATATTTCTTTTAATAATAGGAGCGTGTTTATCAAGAATTTTAGTTGTCTCTTCGTACACATCTACTAACCCAGAAAGATTCAGTTTATCACTAAAATCATTATCAATATATCGATCAATATTTTGCCCAAATTTCTCAATATTCATGTTTTTCAGTTTCCTAAATTTTATGGCTTTTTTAGTTATTATTATGTTCTTGAATCTAAAAGTACATTTAATCACATTACGATCAGACAAGAATTTTCCAACCGAAAATTTTTTATAAGTAAATCAAGTGTATTACCTAGAATATGAGTGGGTTCAGTGATTAACGGTTGACAGTCATAAAGTTCAAGCACATAGTAAATATTTTTGACATTGACCAGATATCAGCCAATCATCACCCCTTAATCATTTCAACCTGAAGGTCATGCAGTATCACAAGATCTAACAAAGACAGCGAGATCTTGATAATGATCACTTTTATGTGGAAAATAAATTACCATCCACTTAACTGACCTTGGCTTGTAAGTATAATTTACACCCAGTTGTAAATGCTAGACTCCAATAGGTGAAGAGGCCATATCGTTCCTGCTAAGTTTAGTCTTATTCAAAAGTCATATCATGTTCTGACTTATCAAAATAATATTTTCTTTAAGCAAGTTAAAATACTAAAAAAGGGTTCAATGTCAAAGATGGCTGAGGCATGTTCAGAAAACAACAACAGGATGGCAGGGACGAACTAGTTCATGTTTCCTCTCCATTCATGCGCACGTGACCATGGAATTAAGTCGAGTGAAAGCACATGTTGACCATATCAAATTTCGACAACTGATTTTCTTCAAAATCAAATCTTGAAAATTATATTGCTTGGATCCAACTTGACATATTTGAGTAATCTTAGAATCTATTTTATGTGTTTTGGACAGAAGAAATCCATTGGCAAACTTCTCAAATTGCTAATACACATATTTTGTACTCTTTCTCTCACAAATGAGCGATGATAGTAGAAAAATAAGTATAAAATTATCACTTTGCTTGTATTCTGATTATATCTCTGTTTTACACCTATTCTGGGATGTCCTTTACATCACAAATTATTCTGCAATAAGAAGTTATCAAAAAGGATATAGAATAATATATTTTGATTCATTTATTTTTTTAAATTGTGTTTAATGACCCATTAACTATTGAATTTTGCACATCATTTGAAGCTGTAGGTAACTATTAGTGGTGATCACATTGAAGAGGGAGAGAGTCCACACACACACAGGGAGGCGATCCCCTGCTCTCTTCAAAAAGTGGGGAGGGATCGTAAACCTATTGCCTTGCATAGACCCTCAGGTACAGGAGACCTCAGTTTTTAGTCTCATCCAAAAATCACTTTCAATCACTAAAGAATTTGAAAGTACCATTTTAAAAATGTCTATGGTATGACACCTCGATCTCAAACCCACATAGTGAGTTTGAGAGTATCATTTTATTGTCTTTGGTATGACATTTAATTTTTTCTGTTATTTGTTTTGATAACAGATTTACAACAATGGGTTAACCCTTTTGGCACGGGCCTCATCTCTTGTGTGAAATTGTATCATGAGTTTTATCTCGGCATGGTCGGGGATTGAACCCACGTCCTTTGGATCTCCACAGAACCGGTGCTAATAATGCCTCAGTCACATTTGCACCGGGCGCCGGCCGGGCAGTAACAATCGGCCGACTTCACAGTCTGCCGGGCGCCGGGGAGTTTATCAGCAACAATCTCAGATATGCCGTAGCTGTGGTCACATTATTAAAGGGCACCGCACGGCACGTGCAAGACTGAATGACACAGACGTCTGCAGGATATCTTAAAGACGTCTGAATCATTGACAGACGTCTGAAAGACATCCTAAAGACGTCTGTCTCATTTGACAGACGTCTGAAAGACATCTTAAAGACGTCTATGATATATCGCAGGGAGCCCGTGCGATCATCTGACGATGGTCTATGAACACATGAAATAAATATAATCCTATTTTCACCGCACGATGCCACCGGCAGCCCTAAGATAATCTGCCGATGTCCCTGCGGGACACTGCCGGGACCCTGCCGTGCACTGCCGATGACCCGCCCGACGTCTTAAAGATGCCCAATTGTGGCCGATGATCTCCCGGTGCCCGCACGGCAATCTGAAATGCCTGCCGATTTTGTAAAAAATACCCATCGGCCGGGCATCTTTACTGAAATCGGCGCAAATGTGACTGAGGTATTAGCTGGTGCTCTAACCATCTGTGCCACGGCCCGTGGCCTGTCACATACTTGTATACATGTCACCACAATGATGGTGCGGTTGGATGCCAAGACCTAGCTGCAATAGAACCACTACTACTCCTGGATAAGCTTCTTGGACCAACTAATCCTACTTTAACTTTTGCATCAGCTCCTTTAATGTTATCCTGTAGCAAGTGAATCTGGCAGAAATGAACATGTAGCACCAGGAGAAGACATCCGATCCCAGGATAAATTTCACACTCATGTGGCAATGTCTAAATATCATATATGATCAATTCTGCTGCAGTTTGAATTATTCTGCTTTGGGTTTGAATAAAAATCATGCAGGATATTGGCAGCAGTGCTCCACATTTTAACAACATTTGGTTTTCAATTTCTGTAATGATGGCTTTTTCCATAATGTTTCATTATTTGCTTTATCATGTATTTGTATGATTCACTGTCTCTTCCATGTTTTAATCTCCCTGGAAGTGAGGGCCACGGGCCGTGGCGCAGTTGGTTAGAGTGTCAGCTTATTAGCACCAGTTCCTCTGTGGCGATCCAAAGGTCGTTGGTTCGAACCCCGGCCATGCCGGGATTGAACTCATGATACAATTTCCCACATGAGCTGAGCCCCGTGCCTAAAGGGTTAACCCATTGTCCTTGTAAATCTGTGACCGGGTGAGTTAGAGTGTGATAGATTGTAGATTGTGATAGATTGTAGATTGTCTGATCTATTTCATAGATCATATTTATTGGAGAATGTGTATCATATATGCAGCTTGAATCAAAATAGTGCATCACAGAACATTACAGTGTATTCTCAACATTCGATATTGCACACAATGAATATTTTTTACTTGCTAAGACAAGCATATTTTTGAGCCAATTCATATTTCTTACTTTGTTGATATTGTTAATGAAATGTTCTTCGCCTATACTATCCCCTGTTTTGTCATGTCATTAAGAGAAAAATACTAAAGGAATGTCTTATAATGTTGAATATCGAATGCATTCAATGACACACAAATGTATCGTTTTAGCAGCAAAATTATTTGTGACAGGGGTCGCCAAGCTGTGAACGCATAAAAACATGTTGGCTGAGAAATGCCTGAAATTTCTTAAGGGTCCGAAACATATAACGTGCACTGGATACCACTATTTTTATTAGATTTTAAATCTTTTCAACTTGGAACCTTATTTCCTTTACAAAACCTTAGATTAACTCACATCATCAGTCCCATAATGAAGAAATATCCGGACGCCAGCACGAGGAAGACAAAGCCCCTGTAGACATGAAGGGTGCCCCCGTAGATGGCCATCATGGCGGCTCCTCCCAGCATGCCACAGAGACGGTCCACCACGCCTATCCCAGCCAGGAGGGCACCTAAACAACACCAACAATAATCACTACAGCAGTATCGATAGCTTCATTAAGTTGTTAAAAACCATTGTTAAACAAACTTAGATTGATTATAAAGTGCCACCTTTTCATACCGTTTTTTTTTCATTATTTCATTTGTTATTGATGCGTAGATGGTGAATCACATTAATACAGTTCGCCGATCTTTCACCTTTTATCGCTCAAACGCTAGAGAGCACCTTCTTTTCACCACTTCCGGGAGTAATGTTTGTTGTGTCAATTATACATATTTTCGCCCATGTAAACAAGGCCTTTAAACTGTGTTTTCAAGTAAAATAATCACCAAGAGACATTAATAATACATGCAAACTGTGAATAATAGTTTGTTTTCTCAACGGGACATACAAAAATGTTTTAATGTCGAACATTTCCCCATTGAATGTGCATTTGAAATATTCTCTGTTTTGTTCAACGACTTAAATTCAATATGGCGGCCAGTAAGCAGGAAGTTCATGTTCTGCACATGCTCAGTTCAAAGAACAGCAGAAGGGTTGTGAACTGAATAGGAGAGGGCGAACTGACGTTACTTCCGGTTAGCAACACAGTGAACACTTTGGATACATTGAAAACAAATCAGTGCACAATATAGTGACCGTCAACCAGATCGTACTGATTTCCGTTTTTGGTTCGCGTTGTTTTGACTTTAGGGCTGAATGTTCGAGGTTTTGACATGACTAAGCCGGAAGTCTATGGAGCATACACCTATTATCGGTCCATGGCAGCCATGTTTTTGGCATGCTTACACTCCCGATGTTTTTGGCATGCTTACACTGTCAGATAGCGCTTTTGTTTCAGAAATGATTTATGAGTGCATAGTAGAGTAAGAAGATTTTCTTGGATTTTGCCCTTGGATTTTGCATTGGGATTTTGCCAACTTATGCGAGCTTGATTTTTAAAAATCAACACTTGTTTACGTTTTTTCATCGAAAATTTATTTGAAATGATATAACGACAGCAGAGCTCAAGGGCTAAATTTTGACACTTAAAAGAAGTAAATCGGACGAAAACTCACAAGGTCACAGCAACTTCTTCAATAAATAGTTCAGTCAAAATATGAAATGACCCAGAACAAATTAGAACAGAAACCATTTTGGTGTTATTTGTCTCAGAATTTTACCCAGATGAACATATAGAAAGTCTACCAAAATCAACTTAGTGGAACACCACCTAATTTGCATCAATTCAAAATGGCCGCCTCTCATTGACGTTTCACCCTACTTCATGCTTACATTCAGGTTTTTTGTATGATTAAAAGTTCCTTGCACACTGAAATAATATCATGCCCTTGCTGTTGGTGTAAAGCAGTTATTTTAAGTCCATGATAGGGAAATGAATAGCTTATGTAGTGTTTCTTGTAATGTATTTCATATGATGCCAGCATCATTTTGCTATGAAATACACAGATTTCAAGCCAGATTCCATAAAAGTGCCAAATACAGATATGTTCATATGTTCATGAACAAATACAAAATAACTGGCAACATGAATTACGTTAATATCATCTGTGTGATCTTTATGAACGTGAATTTTCATAAGACCATTTAGCCTCTTCTGTGTCATGCTGGCCTGAAGGTATGTTTTCACATTTCTGAGAGCACTGAATAATTGTTCACTGGTAGCATTTGTTAATGCATTGTCCTTGTAAATCTGTGACCGGGCGGGTTGTCATGTCAAGGACCTGCGACATGACAATTCAGTGAGGCAGTACTATATCTACTACAAGTAGGTCTCATCACGAAATGACTGGAATAATGTTAAAAGTGATGTAAAAACCCCAAACAAACAAACTTTCCTTTTTGATAACTAGTTATTGTAGAACAATATTTTTCTACTTTTATTGGTCATTTTTGAGAGGAAGAGTACAAAATACGGGTATTAGCAATCTGAAAAGTTTCCCAATGGATTTCTTATGTTCAAAAAACATAAAATGTACTCTATGATTACTCAAATATGTCAAATAGGAGCCAAGCTATATAATTTTTAAGATTTGTTCTGCCATGTGTTGGCCATTTTGGATTTATGCAAATTGCGCATTGTTCCACTACTTGGATTTTGGTAGACATTTACTATGTTATTCTCTTGGCATTTTCTATCAGTTTCATTTCTGTTCTAATTTGTTCCGGGTTAGGCCATCTTTTGTCATATATTGACTGGACTAAAACATCAATGTCATTCGTCAAGCATAGTACAATAGATATGAAAAATATCTGGGCAACCGCCCATTTCACCCATCACGACCATGGTCTTTTGTGAAATATATTGTATTCATATGTGAAGAATATCTTACTTATGTGAAGAATATCTTACTTATGGGGAAAATATCTAACTTATATGAAAAATATCTTATGCGTGTGAAAGCATTCTGTCAAAAAGGGAAGACATAACTCAAAGGCTGCCGACCTGTTGGAAAATGAAATTACCCTTTGATCACAGGTTTGGCTCTACATCACAAGGACTGACTTTGAATGGCAATACTGTGAATGCTGATAATTGGTATCAGTGAAATTTTCTATTTGACACTATTTGTTGAAATTTTGGGGTTTTCATACCACTGATTGGGAAGATATCAAAGGCTGCATGGAATCCGCCTTAAAAGGCTGGGCTGTATAAAAATGAATTGTTTGTTTTTTGCAAACATATATGTTATAAAACAAATGACTTTATACAGAGAACAAAGGTGAAATTTTCATATTGGGCTTCTATTTAAGCCATATGCACATAAGAATATACAGAATTGAACTGTTTTTTGTACAAAAAGAATATATAAAAAGATGATGACTTTAAGGATGAAATCTTCAGATTGCGGTCCATTTTGACTGTACTATTTCAATGGCTGATATGGATTTGTTTTCAAAGCCAATTGGGGTTACCAGGGCGTGAAAGCCCTGTAAGTGTGAAAGCACCTTTATTAATGCCCCCTCCAATATGAAACTCTATGAAACTCATTTCTGTCGGGACATGTACCTTAAAATCAACATTAAGCACGAAATAACTACATTATAAAGTTGAAACGTGAAACGTTTTGCATAATATGAGTTAAGACACTCTAATACATTTGTAATAAACGATCGCTTCATTCAGTTTTGCCTTGATGAGTTAAGACTTCGTTGAAAATGTAATAATATTGCTCTTTTGATGTACTTCGATGTATTTTGCAAACTATACTGTAGATTTTCAGAAAACTATGTCAAAAATTTTTTTACAGTGAAATTAGTGATATAACATATAGGAATAGATATGTATTCTAACATAAGTAGATTTTTATATCTCAAATTTGGTGTAAAATTAGACGTCAATGTGCACACAAAGTATGGTCTAGGAAGGTTATGTTCTTATTCTAGATGTTTTCAATATCACCTTAAATATTAACAACCAACATAAATGAACAAAGGTCTCACCCAAGTCGTCGGCGGGAACCTGTTGGGCGGCCAGCGCCTTCAGCATGGGCTCGGCAATGAAGCCTCCAATACCAACCACAGGAACTGCAACCCAGTCAAATGGTGTCACAAACGGCACAACATAACTGGAACTGAATAACGTAAAACGGATCAAAGTTGTAGTACTGACTAGTTATTCTTACCTAGAAACATCATCCATGTTGTTGAACTTAGAGAAAGTAAAACCATAAAACCTATACTCGACAAACATGAAAGAATGACAAGGCCAACTTCGGTTATTTTCTTCACAAGAAAGATGGTGAGGCCAAGGTTGCCAATGTTCATCACGATAGACTGATAGGCCCGGAAGTAGCCAATCATGACGGGACTCCAACACAAGGGGGCGCTGAGAACAAAGAGAGTCTGGAGGCCCCATCTGGAGGCGACTACCACACTGAGGGACCCACACGCCAACATCAGGCTGATAATCTTCCATTTATTGTCTTTTTCCTTGGGTTTATAAACTACCAAGAAGCTTTTCATGAGCTGTGAACGAGAGCATAGTTTTATTCCTTTGATTTTTTCACGTGCTTCAGGAATACAAAAGGTGACATAGATAATGTTGAGAATGTTTAATCCAATAAGAAGGAAAAAAGGATAGAAGAAACCATGACTTGATATAAAATATCCAAAGACTATCATCATCGTTGATCCACAAACACCAAAAGTCACATCCAAAACAGTCATCCTGATTGTACGTTCCTTTCCCGAGAAGCAGTCGGCGATGTAGGCAAAGCAAGCGGTCATGATGGTGGCCTGGCCGCCGAGCACTCCATCACAGACCCCGGCCAGGATGAGCAGAGTGAGGGGAAGATGCCACGCCATCACACACAGATAGATGCCATACTTGAGGCTGCTGCCGATAATAGGGGCGAGTATGGCCTTCTTGCGTCCTACCACGTCCGACATGGGTCCGAACAGCAGCGAGGCGAGCAGACTGGGGAAGGTCTCGGCTAGTTCTATGGAGATCACCCAGTGTGAGGTGGTTCTCTGTACCTCCTGCTGCAGTGACATGCCGGAGGTGTTGCTTGCTTCACCCTCACAGTGATATCCCTCGGACTGGTTGCCAGTGGGGGTTAGGGTGAGGTTCCTGAGGGCTGACACCTCAGCGTAGATGAACTGTTGTATCATAGGAACGCTAGGGATGAACACCATGAAGTAGAGAGCCAGCGCTGGTTCCACCCCGACCAGGCGCTTCTTTCCTCTCTCCATCTCTGTCTCCATACCTCCAGCTGTAGCGGACATGTTTGTAAGTGTCTTCTCCTTCCAGTAGGATCTCGTGTGAAGATAATTCTTCTACTTAAGGACGGTGTTGAGACTAATAAGATGAACCAATAAAACAGACACTATATTAATGGTCGTATCGTGTATGCGTGGTGAATAAGTGTCACAAAGTACATTTTCTAAAACTTGGGTGGAACAAAACAAGCAATGTTTGGATTGGAAACACTACCTCATAGGCGCTCTGACCAAAAACACAATATTCGAGGTAGGATTGCTGGGATGTGTTGAATACATGAATACTCTATATCAACAGATAAAAATGAACGAATATAAACAAGAAATAAATTACCAAGCAAATGTTTTTTTAAGTTTGTTTGTTTGGGGTTTTACATCACTTTCAACATTATTTCAGTCATTTTGTGATTAGACCTACTTATAGCAGATATAGTGCCGCCTCACTAAATTGTCATGTCGCAGGTCTTTAACATGACAACCCACCCAGTCACAGATTTACAAGGACAACGGGTTAACCATTTGGCAGAGGCCTCAGTTGATGTGTGGTTTTCTTTAGACGCATAAGGCCATCACACAAGTGGGATATTCCATGGAAGTATAAGAAGCAAAACTCTCCTGATAAAATGAAACAAACAAAAACAGTCTAAACAACTGTACTCTTACTCTCCTTATCAAAAGGAATGTCAGGACATTGAGAGATTCCTGGAAAATGATATGAGACAACAATAAATGTGTACAAATAGTATTTTATTTGTTAGCAATAGTGATCATTATCTTGTCAAATTTGAGTTTATTTCTGTGGGTGCAATGCCCTGCTTTGACCTCGGGTCTTTGTTCTGCATTGTCACATGGCCATGGGTACCATAGTAACCATTTACTGGGCATGTCATTCTCAAATGATCAATAAGGATTCTTTATATTGATTAAGACTTAGGAATTAGGAGTTTGATAATGACTTATTTATCACAATGCAAATAAGAAATCACTGAGAGCTTCAGAGATCATCGGGGACTTGATCGATCACTGAGTACCTAAGAAGTACATACTGGGTCCCAAAGAGATCAATTAAGAGTTGAGAGATCGCTATGGACCTGAGATATGTCACCAACAACGTATGGGACCAATGGGGAATAGAGAGATCGATTTGGACTAGAGACATCAATTGGGACTTGAGAGAGCATTTAGGACTTAAGAGATCGATTTGGACTTGAGAGATCAATTGGGACTAGAGAGATCGATTTGGACTTGAGAGATCAATTGAGACTTGAGAGATCGATTTGGACCTGAGATATGTCACCAACAGCATATGGACCAATTACGACTTGATATATTAAATAGGACTTGAGAGATAAATGAGGACTTAATAGATCAATGAGGACGATTGGGACTTGAGAAAGCAATTGGGACTAGAGAGATCGATTTGGTCTTGATAGATCGATTAGGACTTCAGACATCATTTATGATCAGAATAGTTTGTCTCACATGTTGTTATTGGGACTTGAGAGATCAATTGGGACTTGAGAGATCGATTTGGACTAGAGAGATCGATTTGGACTTGAGAGATCGATTTGGACTAGAGAGATCGATTTTAACTTGAGAGATCGATTTGGACTAGAGAGATTGATTGGGACTTGAGAGATTGATTTGGACTAGAGAGATCGATTTGGACTTGAGAGATCGATTTGGACTAGAGATCGATTTGGACTAGAGATCAATTGGGACTTGAGAGATCAGTTTGGACTAGAGATCAATTGGGACTTGAGAGATCAATTTGATCTTGAGAGATCAATTGAGACTTGAGAGATCAATTGGGACTTAAGAGATCAATTGGGACTTGAGAGATCAATTGGGGCTTGAGAGATCAATTGAGACTTGAGAGATCGATTGGGACTTGAGAGATCGATTTGGACTAGAGAGATCGATTTGGACTTGAGAGATCGATTTGGACTAGAGATCGATTTGGACTAGAGATCAATTGGGACTTGAGAGATCAATTTGATCTTGAGAGATCAATTGAGACTTGAGAGATCAATATGGACTAAAGAGATCAATTTGATTTTGAGAGATCAATTGAGACTTGAGAGATCAATTTGGACTAAAGAGATCAATTTGATCTTGAGAGATCAATTGAGACTTGAGAGATCAATTGGGACTTGAGAGATCAATTGGGACTTGAGAGATCGATTTGGACTTGAGATATCAATTGGGACTTGAGAGATCAATTGGGACTTGAGAGATCGATTTGGACTTGAGATATCAATTGGGACTTGAGAGATCAATTGAGACTTGAGAGATCGATTGGGACTTGAGAGATCGATTTGGACTAGAGAGATCAATTGGGACTTGAGAGATCGATTTGGACTAGAGAGATCAATTGGGACTTGAGAGATCGATTTGGACTTGATAGATCAATTAGGACTTCAGACATCATAATTATAATAGTTTGTCTCTGACATGTTGTTAGAGAAGAATGCATGGAAACATGTATATGTAATTATGAATAATCCAATATAACACTAGCTTAGATATATCTGGATATCTTACGAATATACTTCCAATCCTTTTTTAAGCTTGATACGAGATAAGACTTTTTTCCTCTAACATGAGAATAGTGGTGATTGTTTATGATATAGGATAAATTGAGCCGGGTGATAAGATAATGGCTCATCCAAAGTACATTGCCACTCCGGTAGTTTAATCAGAAAGGTGAATGATTTCTTTTCCAAATCACAGTCTATGATGATGATATGAGTGTAGTTGACATTGATGGTAAGTGAAGCATGTGGTAAATTTTGAAGATTGTAAATATGTTGAGATTTCAGTTTGCAGAAAGAAAAAAAAAATTGACCTGTACTAGTGGTATTAAATAAATGATGAATGACAACACAATTAGATCAGTCAGTGCGAAAACAGAAATGTAATATTTACGAGACGAGAAACAAAATGTAAACATTAGAACAATATGAAGACAACACAAGAACTTGAAAATATCATTTATGATACCCATCAATCAATTATAATAATTGTGTCATTTGTTTAAGACATTTTTACAGTATGATGGCTGATATACATATGAAAATCTGGCACATTAAAATAATGACCAACATCGATAACATCAACCGTGACACTTTAAAACATCGTACAGTAACATCGCTAACATCACAGCCAAAAGAGTTTGACAATATGATAAGACACAATTATAAAGTAGAGCATACTTACGAGTACATAGACTTTGTGTTTGACTTAGAAATTGGTAACACATGGCATAAGCCCCTAATACTGTATAGGCAGATGGATGGAATGGAGGCCATGGGAACATTGATCAAAGGCTGGTCTTCCCACGCACTTCTTTAGAATCCAGAGTGCGAGCCTAACTGGGGAACCCCATGGAGAGCCCAGAAACACTAAGCACAGGGGCTGACATGTACCCCCATAGAGAGTCCAGACACATAGGGGCTGACATGTACCCCCATGGAGATTCCAAACACATAGGGGCTGACATGTACCCCCATAGAGAGTCCAGACACATATGGGCTGACATGTACCCCCATGGAGAGCCCAGACACATAGGGGCTGACATGTACCCCCATGGAGATTCCAAACACATAGGGGCTGACATGTACCCCCATGGAGAGCCCAGACACACTAAGTATAGGGGCTGACATGTACCCCCATGGAGAGCCCAGAAACACTAAGCATAGAGGCTGACATGTACCCCCATGGAGAGCCCAGACACATTAAGTATTGGGGCTGACATGTACCCCATGGAGAGCCCAGACACATTAAGTATAGGGGCTGACATGTACCCCCATGGAGAGCCCAGACACACTAAGCATAGAGGCTCACATGTATCCCCATGGAGAGCCCAGACACATTAAGTATTGGGGCTGACATGTACCCCCATGGAGAGCCTAGACACACTAAGTATTGGGGCTGACATGTACCCCATGGAGAGCCCAGACACATTAAGTATAGGGGCTGACATGTACCCCCATGGAGAGCCCAGAAACACTAAGCATAGGGGCTGACATGTACCCCCATCGAGAGCCCAGAAACACTAAGTATAGGGGCTGACTTGTACCCCCATGGAGAGCCCAGACACATTAAGAATAGGGGCTGACATGTACCCCCATGGAAAGCCCAGACACTTTAATCATAGGGGCTGACATGTACCCCCACGAAGAGCCCAGAAACACTAAGCAGTGAGGCTGACATGTACCCTAATGGAAAGCCCAGACACAGTAAGCATAAGGGCTGACTTGTACCCCCATAGGGAGCCTAGACACATCAAGTATAGGGGCTGACATGTACCCTCATGGAGAGCCCAGACATTTTAATCATATGGGCTGACATGTACCCCCATGGATAGCGCGGAACCACTAAGCATAGGGGCTGACATGTACCCCCATGGAGAGCCCAGACAATTTAATCATAGGGGCTGACATGTATCCCCATGGAGAGCCCAGACAATTTAATCATAGGGGCTGACATGTACCCCCATGGATAGCGCGGAACCACTAAGCATAGGGGCTGACATGTACCCTCATGGAGAGCCCAGACACTTTAATCATAGGGGCTGACATGTACCCCCATGGATAGCGCGGAACCACTAAGCATAGGGGCTGACAGTACCCCAATGGAGAGCCCAGACACACTAAGCATAGGGGCTGACATGTACCCCCACGAAGAGCCCAGAAACACTAAGCATAGAGGCTGACATGTACCCCCGTGGAGAGCCCAGACACACTAAGTATTGTGGCTGACATGTACCCCATGGAGAGCCCAGAAACACTTAGCATAGAGGCTGACATGTACCCCCATGGAGAGCCCAGATACACTAAGCATAGGGGCTGACATGTACCCCCATGGAGAGGCCAGACACAGTAAGTATAAGGGCTGACATGTACCCCTATGGAGAGCCCAGACACACTAAGTATAGGGGCTGACATGTACCCCCATGGGGAGTCCAGACACATAGGGGCTGACATGTACCCCCATGGAGAGCCCAGACACAGTAAGTATAAGGGCTGACATGTACCCCTATGGAGAGCCCAGACACACTTAGTATAGGGGCTGACATGTACCCCCATGGGGAGTCCAGACACATAGGGGCTGACATGTACCCCCATGGAGAGCCTAGACACATTATGTATAGGGGCTGACATGTACCCCCATGGAGAGCCCAGACACATAGGGGCTGACATGTACCCCCATGGAGAGCCCAGACACTTTACTCATAGGGGCTGACATGTACCCCCATGGAGAGCCCAGAAACACTTTTATCATAGGGGCTGACATGTACCCCCATGGAGAGCCCAGACACAGTAAGTATAGGGGCTGCCATGTACCCTCATGGAGAGCCTAGACACATTAAGTATAGGGGCTGACATGTACCCCCATGGAGAGCCTAGACACAATAAGCATAGGGGCTGACATGTACCCCCATGGAGAGCCCAGAAACACTTAGTTTAGGGGCTGACTTGTACCCCCATGGAGTGCCCAGACACATTAAGTATAGGGGCTGACATATACCCCCATTGTGAGTCCAGATACATTAGATATAGAGGTTGACATTGACCCCCATGGAGAGCCCAGACACTTTAATCATAGGGGCTGACATGTACCCCCATGGAGAGCCCAGACACAGTAAGTATAGGTGCTGCCATGTACCCTCATGGAGAGCCTAGACACATTAAGTATAGGGGCTGACATGTACCCCCATGGAGAGCCTAGACACATTAAGCATAGGGGCTGACATGTACCCCCATTGAGAGCCCAGAAACACTTAGTTTAGGGGCTGACTTGTACCCCCATGGAGAGCCCAGTAACATTAAGTATAGGGGCTGACATGTACCCCCATGGAGAGCCCAGAAACACTAATCATAGGGGCTGACATGTACCCCCATGGAGAGCCCAGACACATTAAGCATGGGGGCTGACATGTACCCCCATGGAGAGCCTAGACACATTAAGCATAGGGGCTGACATGTACCCCCATGGAGAGCCTAGACACATTAAGCATAGGGGCTGACATGTACCCTCATGGAGAGCCCAGACACTTTAATCATAGGGGCTGACATGTACCCCCATGGATAGCGTGGAACCACTAAGCATAGGGGCTGACAGTACCCCAATGGAGAGCCCAGACACACTAAGCATAGGGGCTGACATGTACCCCCACGAAGAGCCCAGAAACACTAAGCATAGAGGCTGACATGTACCCCCGTGGAGAGCCCAGACACACTAAGTATTGTGGCTGACATGTACCCCCACGGAGAGCCCAGAAACACTTAGCATAGAGGCTGACATGTACCCCCATGGAGAGCCCAGATACACTAAGCATAGGGGCTGACATCGATTTGGAGAGATCGATTTGGACCTGAGATATGTCACCAACAGCATATGGACCAATTACGACTTGATATATTAAATAGGACTTGAGAGATAAATGAGGACTTAATAGATCAATGAGGACGATTGGGACTTGAGAAAGCAATTGGGACTAGAGAGATCGATTTGGTCTTGATAGATCGATTAGGACTTCAGACATCATTTATGATCAGAATAGTTTGTCTCACATGTTGTTATTGGGACTTGAGAGATCAATTGGGACTTGAGAGATCGATTTGGACTAGAGAGATCGATTTGGACTTGAGAGATCGATTTGGACTAGAGAGATCGATTTTAACTTGAGAGATCGATTTGGACTAGAGAGATTGATTGGGACTTGAGAGATTGATTTGGACTAGAGAGATCGATTTGGACTTGAGAGATCGATTTGGACTAGAGATCGATTTGGACTAGAGATCAATTGGGACTTGAGAGATCAGTTTGGACTAGAGATCAATTGGGACTTGAGAGATCAATTTGATCTTGAGAGATCAATTGAGACTTGAGAGATCAATTGGGACTTAAGAGATCAATTGGGACTTGAGAGATCAATTGGGGCTTGAGAGATCAATTGAGACTTGAGAGATCGATTGGGACTTGAGAGATCGATTTGGACTAGAGAGATCGATTTGGACTTGAGAGATCGATTTGGACTAGAGATCGATTTGGACTAGAGATCAATTGGGACTTGAGAGATCAATTTGATCTTGAAAGATCAATTGAGACTTGAGAGATCAATATGGACTAAAGAGATCAATTTGATTTTGAGAGATCAATTGAGACTTGAGAGATCAATTTGGACTAAAGAGATCAATTTGATCTTGAGAGATCAATTGAGACTTGAGAGATCAATTGGGACTTGAGAGATCAATTGGGACTTGAGAGATCGATTTGGACTTGAGATATCAATTGGGACTTGAGAGATCAATTGGGACTTGAGAGATCGATTTGGACTAGAGATATCAATTGGGACTTGAGAGATCAATTGAGACTTGAGAGATCGATTGGGACTTGAGAGATCGATTTGGACTAGAGAGATCAATTGGGACTTGAGAGATCGATTTGGACTAGAGAGATCAATTGGGACTTGAGAGATCGATTTGGACTTGATAGATCAATTAGGACTTCAGACATCATAATTATAATAGTTTGTCTCTGACATGTTGTTAGAGAAGAATGCATGGAAACATGTATATGTAATTATGAATAATCCAATATAACACTAGCTTAGATATATCTGGATATCTTACGAATATACTTCCAATCCTTTTTTAAGCTTGATACGAGATAAGACTTTTTTCCTCTAACATGAGAATAGTGGTGATTGTTTATGATATAGGATAAATTGAGCCGGGTGATAAGATAATGGCTCATCCAAAGTACATTGCCACTCCGGTAGTTTAATCAGAAAGGTGAATGATTTCTTTTCCAAATCACAGTCTATGATGATGATATGAGTGTAGTTGACATTGATGGTAAGTGAAGCATGTGGTAAATTTTGAAGATTGTAAATATGTTGAGATTTCAGTTAGCAGAAAGAAAAAAAAATTGACCTGTACTTGTGGTATTAAATAAATGATGAATGACAACACAATTAGATAAGTCAGTGCGAAAACAGAAATGTAATAGTTATGAGACGAGAAACAAAATGTAAACATTAGAACAATATGAAGACAACACAATAACTTGAAAATATCATTTATGATACCCATCAATCAATTATAATAATTGTGTCATTTGTTTAAGACATTTTTACAGTATGATGGCTGATATACATATGAAAATCTGGCACATTAAAATAATGACCAACATCGATAACATCAACCGTGACACTTTAAAACAGTAACATCGCTAACATCACAGCCAAAAGAGTTTGACAATATGATAAGACACAATTATAAAGTAGAGCATACTTACGAGTACATAGACTTTGTGTTTGACTTAGAAATTGGTAACACATGGCATAAGCATCTAATACTGTATAGGCAGATGGATGGAATGGAGGCCATGGGAACATTGATCAAAGGCTGGTCTTCCCACGCGCTTCTTTAGAATCCAGAGTGCGAGCCTAACTGGGGAACCCCATGGAGAGCCCAGAAACACTAAGCACAAGGGCTGACATGTACCCCCATAGAGAGTCCAGACACATATGGGCTGACATGTACCCCAATGGAGAGCCCAGACACATAGGGGCTGACATGTACCCCCATGGAGAGCCCAGACACATAGGGGCTGACATGTACCCCCATGGAGAGCCAAGACACATAGGGGCTGACATGTACCCCCATGGAGATTCCAAACACATAGGGGCTGACATGTACCCCCATGGAGAGTCCAGATACATTAAGCATAGGGGCTGACATGTATCCCCATGGAGAGTCCAGACACATAGGGGCTGACATGTACCCCCATGGAGAGCCCAGACACACTAAGTATAGGGGCTGACATGTACCCCCATGGAGAGCCCAGAAACACTAAGCATAGATGCTGACATGTATCCCCATGGAGAGTCCAGACACACTAAGTATCGTGGCTGACATGTTCCCCCATGGAGAGCCCAGAAACACTAAGTATCGTGGCTGACATGTTCCCCCATGCAGAAACACTAAGTATAGGGGCTGACTTGTACCCCCATGGAGAGCCCAGACACTTTAATCATAGGGGCTGACATGTACCCCCACGAAGAGCCCAGAAACACTAAGCATAGAGGCTGACATGTACCCTCATGGAGAGCCCAGACACACTTAGTATCGTGGCTAGCATGTACCCTCATGGAGAGCCCAGACACAATAAACATAGGGGCTGACATGTACCGCCATGGAGAGCCCAGACACAATAAACATAGGGGCTGACATGTACCCCCACGAAGAGCCCAGACACAATAAACATAGGGGCTGACATGTACCCCCATGGAGAGCCTAGACACAATAAACATAGGGGCTGACATGTACCCCCATGGAGAGCCCAGACACAATAAACATAGGGGCTGACATGTACCCCCATGGAGAGCCTAGACACAATAAACATAGGGGCTGACATGTACACTCATGGAGAGCCCAGACACAATAAACATAGGGGCTGACATGTACCCCCATGGAGAGCCCAGATACACTAAGCAAAGGGGCTGACATGTACCCCCATGGAGACACCAGAAACACTAAGCATAGGGGCTGACATATACCCCCATTGTGAGTCCAGATACATTAGGTATAGAGGTTGACATTGACCCCCATGGAGAACCCAGACACTTTAATCATAGGGGCTGACATGAACCCCCATGGAGAGCCCAGACACAGTAAGTATAGGGGCTGCCATGTACCCTCATGGAGAGCCTAGACACATTAAGCATAGGGGCTGACAGAGTCCAGATACATTAGGTATAGAGGTTGACATTGACCCCCATGGCGAACCCAGACACATGTTCCCCCATGGAGAGCCCAGAAACACTAAGTATCGTGGCTGACATGTTCCCCCATGCAGAAACACTAAGTATAGGGGCTGACTTGTACCCCCATGGAGAGCCCAGACACTTTAATCATAGGGGCTGACATGTACCCCCACGAAGAGCCCAGAAACACTAAGCATAGAGGCTGACATGTACCCTCATGGAGAGCCCAGACACACTTAGTATCGTGGCTAGCATGTACCCTCATGGAGAGCCCAGACACAATAAACATAGGGGCTGACATGTACCGCCATGGAGAGCCCAGACACAATAAACATAGGGGCTGACATGTACCCCCACGAAGAGCCCAGACACAACAAACATAGGGGCTGACATGTACCCCCATGGAGAGCCTAGACACAATAAACATAGGGGCTGACATGTACCCCCATGGAGAGCCCAGATACACTAAGCAAAGGGGCTGACATGTACCCCCATGGAGACACCAGAAACACTAAGCATAGGGGCTGACATATACCCCCATTGTGAGTCCAGATACATTAGGTATAGAGGTTGACATTGACCCCCATGGAGAACCCAGACACTTTAATCATAGGGGCTGACATGAACCCCCATGGAGAGCCCAGACACAGTAAGTATAGGGGCTGCCATGTACCCTCATGGAGAGCCTAGACACATTAAGCATAGGGGCTGACAGAGTCCAGATACATTAGGTATAGAGGTTGACATTGACCCCCATGGCGAACCCAGACACTTTAATCATAGGGGCTGACATGTACCCCCATGGAGAGCCCAGAAACACTTAGTATAGGGCTGACTTGTACCCCCATGGAGAGCCCAGACACATTAAGTATAGGGGCTGACATGTACCCCCATGGAGAGCCCAGACACATTAGGCATAGAGGCTGACATGTACCCCCATGGAGAGCCCAGAAACACTTAGTATAGTGGCTGACTTGTACCCCCATGGAGAGCCCAGACACATTAAGTATAGGGGCTGACATGTACCCCCATGGAGAGCCCAGAAACACTTAGTATAGGGGCTGACTTGTACCCCCATGGAGAGCCCAGACACATTAAGTATAGGGGCTGACATGTACCCCATGGAGAGGCCAGACACACTAAGAAAAGGGGCCGACATGTACCCCAATGGAGAGCCCAGAAAAACTAAGCATAGAGGCTGACATGTACCCCCATGGAGAGCCCAGACACATTAAGCATAGAGGCTGACATGTACGCCATGGAGAGTCCAGACACATTAAGCATAGAGGCTGACATGTACCCCCATGGAGAGTCCAGACACACTAAGCATAGGGGCTGACATGTACCCCATGGAGAGTCCAGACACATTAAGCATAGAGGCTGACATGTACCCCCATGGAGAGTCCAGACACACTAAGCATAGGGGCTGACATGTACCCCATGGAGAACCCAGACACACTAAGAAAAGGGGCCGACATGTACCCCCATGGAGAGCCCAGAAAAACTAAGCATAGGGGCTGAAATGTACCCCCATGGAGAGCCCAGACACATTAAGCATGGGGGCTGACATGTATCCCTATGGAGAGCCCAGAAACACTAAGCATAGGGGCTGACATGTACCCCCATCGAGAGCCCAGACACACTAAGTATCGTGGCTGACATGTTCCCCCATGGAGAGCCCAGAAACACTAAGTATCGTGGCTGACATGTTCCCCCATGGAGAGTCCAGACACATTAAGTATTGGGGCTGACATGTACCCCCATGGAGAGCTCAGACACATTAAGTATTGGGGCTGACATGTACCCCTATGGAGAGCCCAGAAACACTAAGCATAGGGGCTGACATGTACCCCCATCGAGAGCCCAGAAACACTAAGTATAGGGGCTTACTTGTACCCCCATGGAGAGCCCAGACACTTTAATCATAGGGGCTGACATGTACCCCCACGAAGAGCCCAGAAACACTAAGCATAGAGGCTGACATGTACCCCCATGGAGAGCCCAGACACATTAAGCATGGGGGCTGACATGTATCCCCATGGAGAGTCCAGACACACTAAGTATCGTGGCTGACATGTTCCCCCATGGAGAGCCCAGAAACACTAAGCATAGAGGCTGACATGTACCCCCATGGAGAGCCCAGACACATTAAGCATGGGGGCTGACATGTATCCCCATGGAGAGTCCAGACACACTAAGTATCGTGGCTGACATGTTCCCCCAAGGAGAGCCCAGAAACACTAAGTATCGTGGCTGACATGTTCCCCCATGGAGAGTCCAGACACATTAAGTATTGGGGCTGACATGTACCCCATGGAGAGCTCAGACACCTTAAGTATTGGGGCTGACATGTACCCCTATGGAGAGCCCAGAAACACTAAGCATAGAGGCTGACATGTACCCCCACGAAGAGCCCAGAAACACTAAGCATAGAGGCTGACATGTACCCTCATGGAGAGCCCAGACACACTTAGTATCGTGGCTAGCATGTACCCTCATGGAGAGCCCAGACACACTTAGCATAGGGGCTGACATGTACCCCCATGGAGAGCCTAGACACACTAAGCAAAGGGGCTGACATTTAGCCCCATAGGGAGCCCAGACACATTAAGTATAGTGGCTGACATGTACCCCCATGGAGAGCCCGGATACACTTAGTATAGGGGCTGACATGTACCCCCATGGAGAGCCTAGACACGCTAAGCAAAGGGGCTGACATTTAGCCCCATAGGGAGCCCAGACACATTACGTATAGTGGCTGACATGTACCCCCATGGAGAGCCCAGATACACTTAGTATAGGGGCTGACATGTACCCCCATGGAGAGCCTAGACACACTAAGCAAAGGGGCTGACTTTTAGCCCCATAGGGAGCCCAGACACATTAAGTATAGTGGCTGACATGTACCCCCATGGAGAGCCCAGATACACTAAGTATAGGGGCTGACATGTACCCCCATGGAGAGCCTAGACACACTAAGCAAAGGGGCTGACTTTTAGCCCCATAGGGAGCCCAGACACATTAAGTATAGTGGCTGACATGTACCCCCATGGAGAGCCCAGATACACTAAGTATAGGGGCTGACATGTACCCCCATGGAGAGCCCATACACATTAAGTATAGTGGCTGACATGTACCCCCATGGAGAGCCCAGACACATTAAGTATAGTGGCTGACATGTACCCCCATGGAGAGCCCAGATACACTAAGTATAGGGGCTGACATGTACCCCCATGGAGAGCCCAGAAACACTTAGTATAGAGGCTGACTTGTACCCCCATGGAGAGCCCAGACACATTAAGTATAGGGGCTGACATGTACCCCCATGGAGAGCCCAGACACATTAGGCATAGAGGCTGACATGTACCCCCATGGAGAGCCCAGAAACACTTAGTATAGGGGCTGACTTGTACCCCCATGGAGAGCCCAGACACATTAAGTATAGGGGCTGACATGTACCCCCATGGAGAGCCCAGAAACACTTAGTATAGGGGCTGACTTGTACCCCCATGGAGAGCCCAGACACATTAAGTATAGGGGCTGACATGTACCCCATGGAGAGGCCAGACACACTAAGAAAAGGGGCCGACATGTACCCCATGGAGAGCCCAGAAACACTAAGCATAGAGGCTGACATGTACCCCCATGGAGAGCCCAGACACATTAAGCATGGGGGCTGACATATACCCTCATGGAGAGCCTAGACACATTAAGCAAAGGGGCTGACATGTACCCCCATGGAGAACCCAGAAACACTTAGTATAGGGGCTGACTTGTACCCCCATGTAGAGCCCAGATACTTTAAGTATAGAGGCTGACATGTACTTCGATGGAGAGCCCAGATACACTAAGCAAAGGGGCTGTCATGTACCCCCATGGGGAGCCCAGACACATTAAGTATAGTGGCTGACATGTACCCCCATGGAGAGCCCAGACACATTAAGCATCGGGGCTGACATGTACCCCCATGGAGAGCCCAGAAACACTTAGTATAGGGGCTGACTTGTACCCCCATGGAGAGCCCAGACACATAAAGTATAGGGGCTGACATGTACCCCCATGGTGAGCCCAGACACATTAAGTATAGGGGCTGACATGAACCCCTGGAGAGCCCAGACACACTAAGAAAAGGGGCCGACATGTACCCCCATGGAGAGCCCAGAAATACTATGTATAGGGGCTGACATGTACCCCCACGGAGAGCCTAGAAACACTAAGCATAGAGGCTGACATGTACTCCCATGGAGAGCCCAGACACATTAAGCATGGGGGCTGACATGTACCCCCATGGAGAGCCTAGACACATTAAGCAAAGGGGCTGACATGTACCCCCATGTAGAGCCCAGATACATTAAGTATAGAGGCTGACATGTACTTCGATGGATAGCCCAGATACACTAAGCAAAGGGGCTGTCATGTACCCCCATGGGGAGCCCAGACACATTAAGTATAGTGGCTGACATGTACCCCCATGGAGAGCCCAGACACATTAAGCATCGGGCTGACATGTACCCCCATGGAGAGCCCGGAAACACTTAGTATAGGGGCTGACTTGTACCCCCATGGAGAGCCCAGACACATAAAGTATAGGGGCTGACATGTACCCCCATGGAGAGCCCAGACACATTAAGCATAGGGGCTGACATATACCCCCAAGGAGAGCCTAGACACATTAGGCATAGGGGCTGACATGTACCCCCATGGAGAGCCTAGACACATTAAGCATAGAGGCTGACATTTACCCCCATGGAGACACCAGAAACACTTAGTATAGGGGCTGACTTGTACCCCCATGGAGAGCCCAGACACATTAAGTATAGTGGCTGACATGTACCCCCATGGAGAGCCCAGATACACTAAGTATAGGGGCTGACATGTACCCTAATGGAGAACCCAGATATATTAAGTATAGGGGCTGACATGTACCGCCATGGAGAGCCCAGTAACACTTAGTATAGGGGCTGACATGTTCCCCCATGAAGAGCCTAGAAACACTAAGCATTGGGGCTGACATGTACCCTCATGGAGGCCCAGAAACACTAGGCATAGGGGCTGACATGTACCCCCATGGAGAGCCCAGATACACTAAGTATAGGGGCTGACATGTTCCCCCATGAAGAGCCCAGATACACTAAGCATAGGGGCTGACATGTACCCCCATGGAGAGCCTAGAAACACTAAGCATTGGGGCTGACATGTACCCTCATGGAGAGCCCAGATATACTAAGTATAGGGGCTGACATGTACCCCATGGAGAGCCCAGAAACACTAGGCATAGGGGCTGACATGTACCCCCATGGAGAGCCCAGATATACTAAGTATAGGGGCTGACATGTACCCCATGGAGAGCCCAGAAACACTAAGCATAGGGGCTGACATGTACCCCCATGGAGAGCCCAAAAACACTAAGCATTGGGGCTGACATGTACCCCCATTGTGAGCCCAGAAACACTAAGCATTTGGGTGACATGTACCCCCATGGAGAGCCCATAAACACTAAGCATAGGGGCTGACATGTGGCATGACTTTGACAAGTGACCTCTCTAAAAATATCTCCCAACGCACCAGATGACCAATGGTGCATCACTTCATCCTGAACTTATATTACTGAAATATATGCAAGATTTTCTAGATACCAGACTGTTCATTCATAAATCAAATGCTCCATATTCTTACATACACAATTTTAAAGAATTATGGGATGATAGTTTGAAACATTTCTATGTTCACCAAATATCATTCTAATACTAACACATGGTTCATAAGTTGTTAGAATAGTTAAAGTAGTTTTTTTTATAGAACATACTTGATTTGTTTGTTTGTTTGTTTTTGGGTTACATCACTTTCAACATTATTTCAGTCATTTCGTGATGAGACCTACTTGCAGCAGATATAGTGCTGCCACACTGAATTGTATATCGCAGGTCCTTGACATGACAATCCACCCTGTCACAGATTTGCAAGGACAATGGGTTAACCCTTAGGCACGGGCCTCAGCTGATATGGGAAATTGTATAATGAGTTCAATCACAGCAAGGCCAGGGGTCGAACCCACGACCTTTGGATCACCACAGTAGGAACTGGTGCTAATAAGCTGGCGCTCTAACCAACTGCGCCATTTGATGTAGGCATAACTGATAGTCAGGGATGAGAGATGAATAATGGTATGGATGAAAGATGATGTGTGGTACATTATGAAAACTTTACAATCTTCACAATAAACGTGTTTACTTGTTTAGAGAGATAAGAAACTGTTCTGTCCTTCCGAGACAGTTCTACATATGTTGCTGTTCATTAGAGTGGTAAGATGAGAGTTGTCATACACTAATACTTTTTAGGACGTTAGTACATTAAGATTCATATTTGAAAGTTTGATAAGCATATTTTGTCTGGCAATGTTGTCTGGCAATGTTGTCTGGCAATGTTGTATGTGGGACATGAGAGGAAGAGATGCCTAGAATCAATACATCCTTTTAAGAATAAATGAAACACCCATTTCATGATCAAAAGCAGAATAAGGTCCATTTTAGGTCTTCCAAGACTGTTACAGTGCCTGTTTCTCTCTATCAATCGCCAGATACAGATCTTTGCACAGATTCAATTTGATCTATATCTTGAGTTAAGGGTCCCACACACTTGATAATAATAATAATAATAATAATAATAAAATTTCTATAGCGCTTATACCAGACAAGTCTGTTCATAGCGCTGTATCAGGGAAGTGCTTCCTAAAGAGATAGATTTTCAGTCTGCTCTTAAAGCTTGTGACCGATCTACTAGTTCTAATTTCATTAGGAAGTTGGTTCCATAACCTTGGACCTACAGATGAGAAAGCTCTGTCACCCACTGTCCTGAGTCTAGTCCTCGGGACCTGCAGGTGAGTACCATCGTTCGATCTGAGAGACCTATCACCATCTTTGATGAGGACTAAGTCCTGAAGGTAAGGCGGTGCCTTACCGTTTAACGCCTTCCAGGTTGTGAGAAGGATTTTGAAGTCAATTCTGGCGTGAACGGGTAGCCAGTGCAGTTCCTTCAGTTTACCAGATATATGATCAAACTTCCTGATCCTTCCCACTACACGAGCTGCAGAGTTCTGCAGATATTGCAACTTCTTGATATCAGATTTGGGAAGGCCAGCAAGGAGGCCATTTCCATAGTCCAAGGTAGAAGTGACAAAAGCATGGGTCAGAGTGATAGCAGTCTTTTCGTCTAGACACTGTCTGATAGCTGAGAGGTTACGAATGTGATAATAGCCTTTCTTGCACATTCTAGCTATTTGGGCCTTCATGTTCAGACTAGGGTCAAGGATGACCCCGAGGTCTACTACTGAATCACTGGGTGAAATATAAGTATTGCCCACCTTGATAGTATCAGAAATACTGCTATGGATAGAGGAGTTGTGCTGGTTAGTGCATATTAGCATCTCAGTCTTACCATCATTGATCTTCATCTTATTTGAGATTAGAAAGTTCCTAACCTCACAGACACACTGTTCCAGTTTTTGTCTACTGATATCAGCTTGGATGGTAGAGATGTGATCAATAGGGATGTAGATCTGAGTGTCATCAGCATAAATATGATAATTCAATCCATATTTAGCCAAGATGTCTGCCAGGGGTGTCATGTATATGGTGAAGAGAATTGGGCCCAGGACCGAACCCTTTGGGACCCCATATTTTATGCCCTTCCGAGAGGACCTCTTCAGACCAACCTTGACACATTGTTTCCTATCACACAGGTATGACCTTATCCATGATAGAGCATGACCTTTGACGTGACATCGATTCTCTAATCTGTTGAGTAGAATTTGATGGTCAATGGTGTCAAAAGCCGCAGAGAGGTCAAGTAGTAATAAGATTACTGACTTTCTGTCATCCAGGTCCCGTAGGATGTCATTTTGCACCTTCATTAGGGCAGTCTCAGTACTATGAAATTCCTTGTAAGCCGACTGAAGTTTATCTGTAAGACCATTCCTTACAAGATGAGGAATCAGTTGCACTGATACCGCCTTTTCCGTAAGTTTGGAAATATAGGTAAGGTTAGAGACTGGTCTATAATTACTTTCGATCAGTTCTAGACCTAGTTTTTTCAGTAACGGCGTGATTATTGCAATTTTCATATTTTCTGGTACTGAAGCATCCACTAGTGATTTGTTTATAATCGATGTGATTATAGGTATAAGGTCATCCAAGAGGTCAAGTAGTAGCCATGTTGGAATGGGATCCAACTCGCACGACTTTTTGGCCGACCCTCTGATTAGTTTACGGACATCCTCATTGGATAAGGGGAGAAACTCCTCTAGAGGTGATATGATCTGGGTCCTCCCATTGTTTGCAGTGTCACCTGGTGGTGAGACCATCTCAATTGGAGCTGCGTCCAGGTCTGTGCGAATTCTTTCTATTTTATCAAGAAAGAAGTCATTGAACTTTTCAGCCAAGGCAATTTCACAGCTCGAAACTGGCATTGGCGTGTCCTTATTCTTGTGCATGACCGTGTCAATGACTCTGAACAGTTTTTTGGGGTCATGCTTGTTTTCTTCCACAAGTTTGGAAAAATAGTCAGATTGTGCTGATTTAAGCATGGAATTATATTTGTTCCTTTGAGCACTGTATAATTCTTTATCAATCTGGAGTTTAGTTTTGTTCCATTTTCTCTCAAGTCTCCTCTTAAGAGACCTTTCGAGCTTTAACTGGTCTCTCATCCATGGTACTGGCGTACGTTGAGTGACCTTGGCATGCTTGTATGGGGCATGCTTGTCCATTAGAGCCGTTAGTTCCCTATCATAGTAATCAACTAATTCGCTGAGGGAGAGATTTACCCATGTTGAATTACTACTTGTCAAGGATCTGACGTCTCTTTTCAGGGAGTCCCTGTTTAGATCCCTAAAGTTTCTATACTTGATAGATTTTTTAGGGATTTAGGGGGCTATGATCCCAAGATCCAGTTTGATCATTTTGTGATCAGATATATACTCATCTACGGTATGACCCCGTAATGACTTATTTCCATTGAAGGTGATGATTAGATCAAGGGTATTCCCTAATTTGTGTGTAGGTTCAGTCACCCATTGATGCATATCAAAGGTAGAGAGAATTTCCATGAATTTGACAACATCAGGCTTATCCGGTTTGTTGACATGGAAATAATAGTCGCCTAACAGAGTCACTTCATGGTTAAATGAGCCATAGTGAGCCATAAGTTGAGTAAATTCATCATAGAACTCAGAGTAGGTGTATCTATTCTTTTCACACGGCTCTGGTCTATAGATAGTGACAAAGGTATATTTTTTCCCCTTGAGCATGACTGATGATTCCATAAGCTCCATGGTTTTAACCAAAGGGGGATTCTGGGAGTTTGTTGTGAAAGGGATCTCCACCCGATGGAGGAGTCCCAGGCCACCTCCGGAGCGCCCCCTCCTGGGGAAGGAATGAAACTTCAGGGCTCCCTTTTCAAGTTCATTTTTGATTCTATCATCAGACTCATCGAGCCAAGTCTCAGTCATGAAGAGAGCATGTAGATTATTCTGCGAAAAATAATCTTTAACCAGAAGAACTTTGTGTGTAATGCTTTGGACATTGCATGAACCAATCTGTAGTTGGTTCTTTGGTTTAATTTTCTGGGTTTTGTGATTCGTGTCGCCACCTATGTGTAACTGCTGAGTAGTGCCCCCTGTCGGCCAAATAGTTGGCCCATCGGAGCTCTCTAGCAGTGGAGCAAAGAAATTTACAGTGTTTATATTTTTCAGCCCATCCGGAGACTGACCACGTGTCGCAGAGCGAGCACGTGTAGTCGGAGCCGGCCCCGCAGGCCTATCAGCATTGTGATTGGCCTGGTCAGACCACGTGGTATAGTTGGGCGTGGCTTGCTGATGGTATACGTTGCATGAACCAATCAAGGAATGTGTATTATTTACATTCCTACCACGAACAGCGCCACCTATGAAAATTTTGCCAAAACTGCATGATTTTGACGAATTGCATGGACTCTCAACATATTTGTTGTTCAGTCTATGTTTTTGTGGCCGAGGAGGCAGAATAAATAAGTTTTCCCAATAAAGATGTTTTGGGTGCGATATTTGTGTATATTTAACAAAATTGAACTGACAATTTTGCTTGCTCACTCCATGTACAGATAGTAGCGTGTCCGATTTTATGTAATCGCAGGTATCGAGCACCAAACGAAATTGAGCCGGGAACTGTTCAATTTCATGCTCAGACTCAAATATATTAATATTTGAGTTTGCAATCATCTCCTGCAGCAACCTGAAGTAAGCAAGTGGAATAATATTAAAATTAATATTTTCCAAAGAAGAATTCTTCGTGAAGATACTAGTATGAGTGTCACACAGCAGGATTTTATTTGACCCTATACCATTGTGGGGCAAGGTAAGTGTCTTTGTGGTTTCGCCACTATTCTTGTCGTATATGTTGAAGCATGAGCATATACAAACAAAGCCATGATTGTGTAGCATTGAACAGGTAGGTAATCTTTTGTGTATATGAGCTGCTATATGAGAGCTTGACACGTTCTGTATTATGAACTACCGTAATAGTACACTATATCATTGACTGCAGGTAAGTCTTGTGGAAGTCGCTATAAATAGCAGCAATACTCCCCAAAAGACAATTTGTGAAAAACAATTCACAGAATATATGAAATTAATATCAATAAAACGATATTGGTCGGTGTGTAATAAGTTTCCAAATTACACAGGTTTAGGGTCAGGTATCTACAAGTATAGGTAGATAACAGGCCTCACTTCACACTGTGAGTAAATTCAATATGATCGTAAAAAAGGAGGCCAAGTAGTAGGCCAGATACGATAAATTCTTGAACCACACAGTAATATATTTTTTTCTTTTTTTTTTCGTAGAAGGGAGGCCAAGTAATGGGCCGGCTACGAAAATTGACAGTGGGTGAAGCGTCACAACAAGAAGAAGGCTAGAGATAGCCGCTTGTTTATGTATAGCAAACCACCTTCGGAGAAAATGAAGAAGAATGTATAGTACGGGTCAAGCTGCTATATGAGAGCTTGACACGTTCTGTATTATGAACTACCGTAATAGTTGTGGGACGCTATAAATAGATGTAGTCCTGCACAACAAATATTCTGTAGAAATTTAACCAAAAATTAAATATTGGCCAATGTGTATATTCAGGCAAAAGGGAGTCCACAAGGAAGGTAGACGTTGCACTGATAGCTTGTTTAAGATGATCGCAGAAGGGAGGCCAAATTGTGGGCCAGCTACGATTGTTATCTTAAACGTAAAATGGAAAATCTGCAGAAGGTAGCTGCAAAAGTTCAAAATCTTACAAAGCTGAGATGATCGTAGAAGGAAGGCCAAATGGTGGGCCAGCTACTATAAGTTTTCTCAGAGCTGTTTACGGGTCTGAAAGTGATTCTAGACACCAAAAGCAAGTGGTTTTGTTTGGAATACGGAGGGGTATAAGGTAACAGACCAGGCACTCGACACAGGCAGCAACGAGTGGAAGCTCGTGAGCACGGTGCCTCGCAAAGACAACACAGTATGATCCTGCCCTCGCGAACGATTTCCAATCAAAATACTGCCGTCAGAGCTTGCAAAGTCTGGTATCAGATAGACCTCTGTATAGACCGGGTTCACTGCGAGAGAATGTGGTGTTAGACTAGCAATAGACCCCAGAAAATCGACCAAAAAGGACGACTTTATCGGAGCTCAAATGAAAGCCGCCATTCCACTCTCAACGCATGCGCAGAACCCCCCAATGATGCATATTCTAAGTGATGCATATTCTAAGTGATGACACTCAAGGGTATTGAGGGCTGCCTCTTTAAAATTTCCTGGGCATATTCTAAGTGATGACACTCAAGGGTATTGAGGGCTGCCTCTTTAAAATTTCCTGGGCACATGTTGAAATTCCTTCCTACAAAACCCCTAACTTAATGACAATGTTGTTATTATGTTCATCCCATTTCATATTAGTCCAGTCAATCTAGGCAAAAATAGAGCTTACTCTAAAACAAATTGCAACAGAATTTATTTTGATTGTTTTAAGTCCAGAATGTTGTCCTTTTTAACTTATCAAAAGTCTAGAAAAATCTAAGCAAGAGAACATGGTCAAAATTAGTAAGTTAATGCTTACAACCTTCTATTCCTCAAAACTCACCCAAAATATCTGTAGGGATGATAGGGATGATATTCAACATGTTGCAATATGTGACCATTTATACTGTATATTTCCTTGCATCAAGAGTATGGCTGAAGGTAAACAAGACTATGTAAAGATAGAACTGGAGATCTATGGTCAAAATGGCCTGGATGAGAGATTACAACTAGTGTTTAGTGAGGTGGGTGACTACACTTCTGATATATCTGACTTGAAGAATGAAAATAATATTTTGAAAGATCAAGCCAGATGCTTGACGGCATTGTTGATAAAACAGGATAAGAAAATAGCAAACATAGAAAGTGCAATTACTGACTTACAGTGCAGGTCAATGAGGTTAAATGTCCTTATACACAACATTCCAGAGTCTGAGTCTGTGTCTGATGAGATGCTATATCACTACATTGAAAAGGAGTTTGGCATAAGAGGTGAACGTTTATATATTGAAAGAGCATTAGGCTAGGCCAAAACAAAGGAAAATATGCAAGACCTGTATTATTAAAAATGGGAGATTGGAGATAATCCTGGAATATAGTGGAAGCTAGCAGAGATAAAAGGAAAGTTGCAGCAGCTGAACAAGGTCAGGCCCATACCAAGGGTCAGACACCTAATACTAGCTACCCCACAGTTTCCAAAGGTAGTGCGTGAGTGGCGTAAGTACTTGGGAAAAGTCGCAAGAGGGCGCAAAAATTTAATTGATAAGAGTGACCTTTTTATTGAAAGTTCAGAGATGATTTGCAAAGAGTAACGCCAGATGAAATAATGAAAATTGCTCCTAAGGTCTGAGAGTGAAGGTCTACAGAGTACCAGACAGGGCCAACTAGATTCCATCACAAGCTCAAAACAGAAGATACAGTACCTAAGAATGAATGTATGGTTTCTTTATGGCACATCAACACAATAAGGTCATTCAGTGCCAAAACAGTAAAAATAGAAACGTAATATTGACTAGAAACAAAATGTAAATGTTAACACAATATGTAGATACCACAAGAATTTATCAACAGCATTTATATAATATCAATCAAATATAATAAATATGTATAATTTGTTTAAAAGACTTTATCAGTATGATGTTTTGCAGTTCTTGATAAATAAGTCTATGACATAAATAAACAAAAGCTCTGCCCTTAAAACTGATTATAAAGTCCTATGTGAGTTAAAAACGATACTATCACAGATGTATCTACAGTATCAAATAATGTATGTAAACCTTGCACATTAAAATATTGAGTTCGTATAATATCAAAATCAATACACTCAATTAAAATATGTTTAATAGTCAAAGCCCTTTGACAACCAATACATTCAGGTTGATCTTCACCTTTAAGGAGATAACAGTGCGTCAAATGACTATGTCCTATTCTTATACGGGTTAAAATAGACTCTTCTCGTCGGTTAATTCTAATAGCAACTTTAGTGTTGCCTAGAACGGGCTTAATTTCATGTAATTTATTAAAAATAGCTTCGTTCCAACGCAACTGCCATTTAGAACGTAAAAAACAGTAATATATTTCTTAAACTCTATATATGGAATAAGTAAATCTATTGGCCATTTGTCCAATGCTGCTTTGGCCGCTTGGTCAGCAGCCTCATTTCCATGGATTCCAATGTGACTGGGGATCCAATAAAAACGAATTTCTTTATTTTCATCTGTACAGAGTCTATGATATTGTTCAAGAATTTTGTAAATAAAAGGATTTTTCCAATCCTTTGCTTTCAATGCTTGTAAACAAGACAAAGATTCAGAAAAAATTTTAAATGTTTGATGTGGAGAAGTCTCCACATGATCCAAAGCAAGGTACAAAGAATGTAGTTCTGCAGAAAAAATTGATGATTTATTTGGCAGACGTTCTGAATAAATATGATTGCCCTTAATAGCAGCTGCAGTAGCCTTCTCATCATCAAATGATCCATCAGTGTATAAACACTGATATCCAGTGAAAATAGATTTAATTTCTTTATATATATTTATATAAAGGGATGGATCTGTTGAGCATTTCTTTAATTCTGACATGGCTACATTAAATTTTAAAGTTGCATAGGTCCATGGAGGTCTTTTTGGATATTGAAATTTAGCTACTTGATTTGGATTTATATTTAAAGATTGTAAAGGTTCTTTGAAGCGAATGCCAAAAGTCGGTATTGTATTGAAGGGTAAGTTTTTCTCTTCTTAAATCAAGAGGCAGTTCATCTGCCTCTACTGCCAAGCTATCTGCAGGCGATGTATGAAATGTGCCAAGGCATAGTCTTAAACCTTGATTTTGTACAGGATCGAGCATTTTAATATACGATGGACGTGCTGATCCATATACCATACACCCATAATGAAGTTTGAAACGTACCCGTGCTCTATATGGTTGTAATAAAACATTACGGTCCCCTTCCCAATCGGTATAGGCGAAAACCCGTAATAAATCTAATGCCTTCTGGCATTTCTTTTTTACATATTTAATATGAGGGATAAAAGATAGTTTTCTATCAAATATAAGTCCAAGAAACTTGGTTTCTTCGACAACAGGAATGCGAGTTTGGCCAAGGTGTAGATCAGGATCTGGGTGAGCCTTCCACCTTTTATAAAAGTGCATACATACTTTTTTATCAAAGAAAACTTAAATCCATTGTTATCAGCCCATTCTTGTAATCTATTTAGGTGTTGTTGGAGCTGTCTTTCTATTGAATGCATGCTTGCGGACCTGTAGCTTAAGTTGAATTCATCAACAAAAAGTGAGCAATCTGCTCCAGGCCTCATACAATCAACAATGCTGTTAATTTTAATAATAAAAACGGTGACTGATAATATACTTCCCTGTGGAACACCCATGTCCTGATCAAAGGCATCAGAAAGTGGTGCACCCACTGGAACTTTAAAATGTCTGTTTGATAGAAAATTTTGAATAAAAAGGGGTACTGCGCATGTGCGAGTAATGGTGGACGTCTTTCTTAAGCGCTCCGGAATAATCTTGCTTTTACCTACAGTATTGAGCCTGAATCTCGCCATCATTACCTCGATTATTCAACTGTGTGCAGCGGGTACCCTTTCCATCACATTCTACCCAGTTATTTCGTGTAAAACAGCTACTCGTTGGCGGTCTTCGACTGTTTCATGGCTGCGAGGACTGGATACATAGTGTGACTCTTACAAACCTAACATTTATTATTGTAAACAAAACTTCTGCCTCTTGATGGATCGAATCTATCTACCCTGGTAGATTCACTCAATTTCTATTTTCACTGATAGAACTACCCTGCCGGGACACTAAATCCCTCGGGTCAAACCTAACTTAAAAGTGGCCAATAAACCCCGCTGATGCTAATATTGAGAAAAACTGTAAATCTTCACTCGCTCATAGAATAAACACATTTCTATTACATACAGAATAAAAATATGTAAGCTCTGTGTAATATAGTAGCTTAAACAAGTGAGAGTTAAAAATTGAGACAGTAAATCTCAAATTTACACCGCTCATCATTTATATTAAGTGCTTATATATTTATAGATATTATTGATATTAATATTTATCAAATTACTGCACTACTTTTCTCTATAAAAAAGGAAAGAAATAATTTTCTTCTGCCGAAGAATATTTGTTTATTGATCGATAGCAAATATACAAAGGGCCTGCATTGAACACAGGTAAACACTTGCTGTTCAGGGGATTATACCTTTAGTTTAAACATATTTATTGTTTGCCAAATAGCATGCTAACAAGTGGTTCACATTTTTAAACATAGGATATATCATGAAAATAAAGACAGCTGACAATAGCAATCCTAATCTCTTTGTGTTAAGGATGTAGTCATATACAAACTTAAATATCAAATAGTGTCATTTTCTGACACTGATTTCTTACCATACAATAAAAGAGCTAAATTAGGCTTAATATGTACATTTTGAAAGTGAGCAAATAAGACTTGGCGTTATTCTGTATACTTCTTACAGTAAAAGAAATAGTGCTTGGCATCCTCCTTGTCATTTCCACAGGTACATTCTCTCACATCAGAGCAACCCTTTAGGAAAAGATCATTATTTAAGTTAGAAAATCCTAATCTAATTTGCATAAAAGCAACTTGATTTGAACGTAATGTATCATGGTTAAAAGGCAAGGGCAAACGAGTCTTAAGCTGGGTTAATTTCATTTTGAAAGCCAAAACATGTGACGATTCTTTAAGATTATTATCTAAGTTATTCCAGAGTGATATCGAGTTGACAATAAATGAATTTTTATATAGTTGTGTCTTACACTTTGGTATGGCAAAGTCACCATGTTTGTGGCCTCTAGTATTCTGGTTGCCAGTTAATTTAAATTGTTTAATAATTTCTCTCAAGTATGAGGGGGCTAAATCTTTAACAATCAAGTACATCTTGCACATTTTGCTTATGTATCTTCTCTGATGTAGGGTCTGCCAGCCTAGTTCTCGATATAGCAATTCATGTGAAGTTCCCCTTTTAGCTCCTGTAACAGTTCTAGCAGCACAAAGTTGAAGAGCTTCGATTTTAAAACTGTCTGCTTGAGTGCAGGAATCATAAATAACGTTACCATATTCAATGATAGGTCTTACATAACTTTTATAACATATCTCTAATGCTGCCCTTGACCATCTATATTTAAATCTTTTTAATAAACCTAGAGTTCTGTTACATCTTGAAACAACACTTTCAAAATGTTCAGTCCAAGTAAAATTAGATGAGAAAATTATTCCTAAGTGTTAATGTGAATCTACAAAGTTTAAACACAATCCATTCAATATAAGAGGGGGTAGGTGAGTTGGAGTTGCTCTACGAGAGAAAAGCATGGCAAATGTCTTGGCAGCATTTATCGATACTAGCCACTGTCTAGCCCATTGATTTACTTTTTCCAGGTCACTGTTTAAGTCACGCACAGCTGATGCTCCCTTTAATTATTGGACTAAATAAAGATGAGTCATCAGCAAACAAGTATACACAATTTTTTAAGTCATAAGATATATCATTAATGTAAATTAGAAACAAAAGGGGACCAAGCACACTTCCTTGTGGAACTCCTGCCTTAAATCCTTTAGTCACTGATATGCTTCCATTTAAACCAACAAATTGTTTTCTGTCTGTGAGGTATGATAATAATATATTATATATACTTCCGCAGATACCTATTTTCTCAAGTTTAAAAAGTAGACCTTCATGCCACACTTTATCAAAAGCCTTGGATAGATCAAGGAAGACGCCAATTACCTCATCACCACAATCAATATGTCTGTATAATTTGTTGCAAATAGCAATAAGTTGGTTAATGGTGCTGTCCCCTGGTGTAAAACCTGATTGTCTTTTATTGAGAAGTCCCCGATGCTTTAAATAAGAGAATATATGGTCAAAAAGTAATTTCTCAAAGATTTTAGATATACATGGTAAAAGTGAAATAGGTCTGTAATTTTTTGGTTGCAATGGGTCATTTTTTTTAAATATTGGAATAACTTGGGCAATCTTCCATTGTTCCGGAAAGTGGCCAATACTCAGACAAAAATTGAACAGTTCTGACATGGGTTTAGTAACAGGCACAGCAGCTTCTTTTAGTAATTTGTTCCCTATACCATCAGGGCCTGTGGCCTTCTCAATATCTAGATTAATCAGGATTTTGTATAAATCAACTGGTTCGACAATTATAGGAGGTAGCACATGATTACTTGACACATAGTTGTTAGGAAGACAGGCAGAAGATGTGTCCAATTCAGACTGAGAAACAAAATAATCATTAAGAATATTAGCTTTATCTTTGTCATCAATAATCAGTTTACCATTTACCACTAATGGACCATCTGGACTATCTACTTTTTTACCAATTATACCTTTGCACATTTTCCACCACTTTTTAGATGTTACATCAGCACTGGACATAATTTTGTCAACCTTTGCATCATTTTCTTTCTTAGCTTTTCGTGTCTCAGAAACAACTAGATTCCTTTGTTTACGATATTCATCACCAATTACATCATTGCCAGTTTCTTTGTATTTCTTACGAAGCCTATCTCGTTTAGTCATTGCTTTTCTAATGGTGGTGTTCATAAAGTCATTATCACCAGGTCTAATAGTTGCTTGATAGTGGGGAATACATGCCTCAGCACAAGAAATAAACATTTCAACCCAATTATGAACAGTAACATTTACATTATTCCTTTCATAGCATGTATACCAAGGAGCATTCAAAACCAGCTGTCTAAATCTATCAAAATCTCCATTTTTAAAATTCCAAACCCATCTTTGGTAACTCTTGGGCTTTTTGATAGTGTATTTTAAGGTAGCAAAAATAGGATGGTGGTCACAAATTTCAGCAATTTTGTCATGTGTGCCAACCTCAGAAAATATGTATGGGTTATTGGTGAATATGAGGTCAATACAAGACTTTGTATCACCTACAATTCTAGTGGGTTTATGAATCATTTGGTCAAAGTCAAGCGAGTTGAGGGCTGAGTAAAGAGCACGACCTTCAGTATTAGTAATATCTTGATTCCAGAAAAGTTGATTGCGTGCATTCATGTCACCAAGGAAGATTATGTCATCAAATTCCTCTGAGGCTTTATCAATAATTGTATCAATGTCAGCACAAAGGTCCACTATATCATAATCCTGGACTCAGTTACATACAAGAATCTTTTTGTTTCTTATCTGGAGTTCGACACATATTATCTCACCTATGGAGGGATCTAAATCATCTCTTCTGAAAGCAGGTGCAGATTTTGATATATAAACCATAATACCTCTTTGGTGCCGATTAAAATCTCTCCGAATTGGTTTATGATACCCATCAATTGATAAATCAGACTGAGTTGTGCTATCAATCCAAGTTTCAGATATTCCAAATATATCATATTTGTAATATAAAATGTGATTACGTACAAGGTCAAACTTACAAATATGCTTATTTCTATCACTAGGATCTTCTATGGAGGCTGTTAAGCTACGCACATTTGCATGGCCAATATTTACATTGGTATAACCACCTTGCACCGGGTCCCTTAAAGGTCCAGGGTTTGATTCAATATCACCACACTGAGACAGCAATTGATCAAATACAAAATTACAAAATATTACATTGGGATAGATGAAATTCCAGAAGAAGAATTCAGACCGGAGTTTTCTTTTAGAACCATGAATATGGTGTAAGCCAATAGCAGCTCTATATTGATCAATTCCTACCCCACCAGTTTTTTAGTAGTAAGATTTAAATCTTTGACCACCCACACAAATACAAATATTGCAAGCTCAATGTGAATGAAATTATTAGTGATTAAATTAAATGGGTTCACTTTTGTAGGAATGACATGCTTTTCAACATGGAATGACAAGGGATATGGTGATATAATGATGAAAGAGAACATGATTATTGCAGTATATTGGGTTAGTGTAATCTAATGATGTCACAACAGTACAACAAAATACACATGCATCAAATAATTCTAAACAATATGTGCATTGTAAGAAGGTAGTCACACTAAAGCACCTTACAATGATTACAGACTTCAGCAATGTCTGACAGCTGGGTTTGAGGGCAGAAAGTGGACTTCTGGCCAGGTTGACTAAACATTAATACCTTTCAATTTAATTCCCGCCACTAAGTGAGAACCTATATAGGCCATACCGCGCACACATCAGAATATAGAAATATCTTTCATTGTGTGAACGAATCTTGGTCTGTGAACACTAATTTCTAATAGCCTCTCACCAACAATTCAATATGTCTAACACGCTTAAAAAAATTACAAGGCACAGTCTTGAGGACCCAGCTACACCAAGACTAGAAGATGACAATACAGCATTAATCAATGAACTGATAGGTGAAATTGAACGTAAAGACGACCAAATTTCTAACCTGAAGGAAGAAATGGCTGGTATCATAAAACTGAAAGACGAATCTATTGCTGAAAACACACGTCTCAACACAGAAATTATCCAATTCACAGAAGAAATGGCCACCATGAAGCGTGATAATGATATGCTCATGACTGACCTGGCTAGAACCTCCACGTTACTGGTCGAAAAGGAAACTGTGCTGAGGAACTGCATACCAACGGCCAAGAAAGTCGTGGAATCTGTGTGCTGGTGAAGCGTATCATAAGGGATGACTGCTCAACGGAGGTCTCGACTGACGGCATCGGTCCCATAGCATGGGAGTGTGGCAAAGCGGCGACCGCTGACGTGATCGTAATTGTGCCTGACGCATCTGCCTTTGAACACTCTGACTCCGATGATTTGTACCGCAAATACCTACAAGCATTCAGCCTTCTTCGCTCCAAGGGACCTACTGAAACCTGTCTCACACCTCTGCCAACGACTGCCGCCATCTCGAAGCATCATTGGTATGCGTTCCAGAACTGCCTTGCAACCACTAACGATCTTGATGGATATTCATACATTAAGATTTCTAATTTCTATGGGACGACGCTTGATGACATGATCGATGCCCAGACGGCCAATTCACTCATCAAAGTCTTGAACAGCCTCTCTCTGCATTAGAAAAGTGAACCCACGGAGGCACCAACCGATATCTCGCTACTGTATGATGGGGATGAAAAAAATAGCAAGACCTGCAAGGCTCATCTCGTCAGGTGATAATTCCTCTGTTCTTTCTGAGGGATCACGCAAAAACGTCTTAGATCGTGACACTGATCGCTCTGCCTCTACTTCTGCTTCCTCTAAAAAGAAGCAAGGCCTGGAAGAAGTCCTAGTACTTCCACACAATGCTGGCAGAAAGATTATAGGAAAGGTGGGGCAAACCATTCAAAATATGGAGAAGGAGAAGAGAACGAAGATCACCTTGAAAGATGCCATTCATGACGGGAAAAAGTCAAGCTGGCTTACATACGTGGTACGAGGGATGGCATAACTAAAGCCAAGCTCGCCATTGACCGCTGTATTAAATCTAAAAACTGATGGGACTGGCAAGAGTTGCCTATTAGTATAAATCCACATTCAGATATTAATGTTCATAATATTGATGTTCATAAATATGTTTTTTGCTGTATGGCAAAAAGTTCACATTTGTGACCATCTACAGACCTGAACCATCAGATAGGAATAGGTATACCTATTCTGAATTCTATGATGAGTTCACCCAACTGGTGGCACACTATGGGTCATTTAATCATGAGGTCATCTTCTTAGGTGACTACAATTCTCATGTGAATAAGCCGAATAAGCCAGATGTCATAAAGTTCAATGACATTCTGTCTACCTTTGACATGAACCAATGGGTGCATGAACTAACTCATAGGCTAGGGAACACTCTTGATCTTATCATCACTTTCAAGGGGAACAAATTTCTTAAGAGCCACCTGGTGGATGAGTACATTTCTGATCATAAAATGATTATGCTCTAGCTTGGTATCTCACCCCCCCCCCCAAACCCCCTAAAAAATCCATCAAGTACAGGAACTTTAAGGGACTAGATCGTCAGTCCCTAAGGAATGACATCAAATCCCTAACCGATGTAACTGCGACATGGGAACAACTATCCTTGAGTGACATGGTAGATTACTATGACAAGGAACTCACATTACTCATGGATAAACATGCTCCAATCAAGTTTGCCATGGTCACTCAGCACAAACCTGTACCTTGGATGAATGACCAATTAAAGCTGGAAAGATCTCTCAAGAGAAGACTTGAGAGGAAAATGAACAAGACTGGCTCTCACATTGAGAAGGAACTGTATAACTCTCAGAGAAATAAATACAATTCCATGCTAAAATCTGCTCAATCTACATACTTCTCCAACCAAGAAAACAAGCATGACCCTAAAAAGCTTTTTAGAGTCATTGACACAATCATGCACAAGAAAAAGGACATACCAATGCCCCAATCTGACTGCGAGGTCACCCAGGCTGAGAAGTTTAACACATTCTTTCTTGAAAAAATTGAAAGAATTCGTCTTGAAGTTGACAAAGCCTCACCAGAACAAATTCCGCCACCAGGTGACACTACGAACAATAGTACAGCATGTCTGGAGGGTTTCAAAACCTTAACCGTAGATGATGTACGAAAATTGGTCAAAAGGTCTGCAAAGGAGTCATGTGAGCTGGATCCTATTCCAACATGGCTCCTGCTTGACCTCCAAGATGACCTCTTACCAATATTCACTTCCATCATAAATAAATCACTGACGGAATCAGCAGTATCTGAAAATATGAAGATAGCCATCATAACACCCTTGCTAAAGAAACTGGGTCTAGAACTAGTTGAGAAAAACTACAGGCCTACATTTATCTCTAAACTTACTGAGAGGGCAATTGCTGACCAATTAGTCCCTCATCTTGTAGGGAATGGCCTTACTGACAAGTTTCAATCAGCCTACAAAGAATATCATAGCACTGAAACAGCTTTGTTAAAAGTGCAAAATGACATCTTGTGTGCTCTGGACAACAGAAGGTCGGTCATCCTGCTGTTGCTTGACCTCTCTGCTGCCTTTGACACCATTGACCATCAAATTCTATTTGATACACTGGAGTCCAGATGTAATGTCAAGGGTCGCGCCCTCTCCTGGATTCAGTCATATATAATGAACAGGAAACAATGTGTGAAGGTAGGGACCCATAGGTCCTGTCTCAAGTCCATAAAATATGGAGTACCACAGGGCTCAGTCCTGGGTCCCATACTGTTCACCATCTATATGTCACCTCTTTCTGATATCTTAGCCAAATATGGTCTGAGCTATCATATTTATGCGGATGATACTCAGATTTACATCCCCATGGACCACACATCCCCCCATCAAGTTGACATAAGCAGACACAAACTAGAGGAGTGTGTCCGTGAAGTCAGAGACTTCCCTATTTCAAATAAAATGAAGATAAATGATGGAAAAACAGAGATGCTCATATGTACTGACAGGCACAGTACTGCCTCTAGCAGTAATATCCCAGACACAATTAGAGTGGGTAGCTCTGATATTGCTCCTAGTGAGTCAGTGGTGGACCTTGGTATCACATTTGACTCTAACATGGACATGAAAGCCCAGATCAGGAAAATGTGCCAGAAAGGCTACTGTAGGATATAGATTACCTACCTATAGACTCTCAGGGATATATATATAGACAATCATAGACAATCACGATCTCTGGCAGAATATCATGCATAGTTATTGAGTGCCGCGTGAAGTCAACAAGTGCAGGCTGACGCATTGCCTCACTCACCGGACATAGAGATGACGTGATCCCCCCACGCGACGCAGGCAAAGACGTGCACAACCCCGAAGCAGGAGAGGATGCCACGCAGGCAGACCCCACACACATGATGCTCAACGATCCTTTAAAAGGCCCGCAACAGTTGGACGCCAGGCAGAAGAAGAGTTCCAGCGTCCACTTGCCTAGAAGATCCACGACACTCAGCTTCGTGACCACATAGACTTAGGTGTTTTATGTATTCTCAGGACTCTATTAGTATCATGCATTTGGGTATTTCATATGCCTCGCTCATTGCCATGCCGGCCTAGCCAGACAAGGATATACAGCACCGAATAAAGGTAGATATTGTGCAGTGTATATTCTGTGTATGCAGTCCTTATTACCTCACTCCTCATATAGGTAGATAGGGTTGCTAGGTTCCGTGCCCCACCTCACAGTAGCCAGCGAGTAGAGTATTGATCCCCCTTCCACGTCCCCTAACGACGGATACTCACAAACCATGGGTAACAATTGGTGGAGAATATTCGAATCGATCTATGGCTTTGAGCGTTGCTGATACTGTATGGAGTTCCTGTTAGCCATCCTGCTACTTGATTTTAAGTCTATGTGGCTCCGATCTTCGAAAAAGCTTTCCACCAAGCTGCAAGTGGCGCACGACTCACCGGTAGCAGACGACGATTCTTCATTACAAGGTGAGTCAGATTTAATTTTTCCCACTTTGCCTGATCAGCATAATGACCAAGTGAGTGATTCTGTACGAGTTGTGCCTCCCTCTAATTCTCCATTATCGGATCTTGCTGTTTCATCGGGTGCCGCCACCTCCCCTCCTACGAGTGGTGATCACGCCCCATTGTCTCATACGTCTATAAGTGCAGGTAGCACAAACTCATTTGAGCCCCACAAGTTACGGCCAGAGGCTTTTAACTCGTCTGGTTCGTATCCTGACGTCCAATTTGATCCTTTTCACCTCGCGGATAGTGACCAGGTGTCTTTCACCTTCTCTGAGGTGTCTGATCCCCGTCTTGACCCTGATCAGTCGGGTTCTGATTGTGCCGTATCTCCAGAAATTGAGATGGCCGGACCTGAAAATGTACAAGATATGCTCCAACAAGTGCTGGGTCACTTGCGTAAAATTGATTTGGGAGGTACTAAGACCGACATTGTAGATATGCTTCAGGCACAGTCCAGAGATAATAGAATTCACCACCAGAGACAGGGTTCTAAGTCTCTTTTACCACCCCCATTTTTTGGCAGATCCACAGATGATCCCCTTCGTTTCATGAACAAATTTCTCACATACACTCAGCTTTCACATACATCTGAAGACTTAAAAGTTCCCGCTTGTCGTATGTTGTTACATGGTGCGGCAGACGTTTGGTATACCTCGTTGCCGGCAGATGTCACCAGTTCATGGGATACGTTCTATACAGCTTTCCTTAAATTTTTCGGTAGTGAGACAAATCTTTGGCTCCTGGAGCAATCATTAGACGCTAGAACTCAGAAAAAGGCAGAATCCGCTGAGACCTATATTAATGATGTTTTAAGCCAGTGTCAGAGGTTACAAAAGGATGATATGGAAACTAAAAAGATCTTGGTCCGGGGCCTTCTCCCCAAATTAAAGGCTTTTGTAGTAGGGAAATCCCCCAAGCTGCTTGAGGACACTATCCAGCAGATTAAGCTCGCTGAAACGGTTTGCACGATGTCCAGTCACTCGTCCGTGGCTTAGACTTGTCTGACGCGACATCACAATTCTTGTCCCAGCAAAGTTCCACTCTTGCAGCTATTCGTGAAGAGGTTGCTGATGTATCAAAAGGGGTTCTTAACCTTAAAGTCAGCAAGACGGTGGTGAATCTTTTTGTTTTTACTATAAAAATCCTGGCCATTGGATCAGAGATTGCAAGGCGCGCCATGGTTGCATGCATTGCGGTAGGGATAACCATATGTCTGTCCATTGCCCTGTGCGATCCCGAGGCCCCCGTGACCATTTTCCTCGTGGCCCTCCGAGGTTTGACAATCGACCTTATCGGTCTAATGGTCGCTACGAGCCTGGAGATCTTCGTGGTCGTTATGAGCCCAATGATGGTCGTTACGGGCAACGCCCATTCCAGAGCAGGCCTTATCAGGGGAACAGGCCAGGTGGCAACGGAAGGAACACCTTCAGACGCCCTCCCTGGAATGACCAGCGTCGTCCTATGCCCCGACCGGACAATAGGTCGCCATACCGGCAGGAAAACTATTAACTCCTGTCCCGACCCGTGAGCCACGTGATAGGAGTAGTGATTCGTTTAATATAGCAATAAATCAGAGCAAACCAGAAATATTGAATGAGGTTCACTGTTCACGAGTTCACCTCGCCCACAGGACACTCAGCGAGTGCCTGTTCACCCTACATTGACACCGAAGACAGTCCCTGCTGTTTCAAATAATGATATCCATTTTCTCCCTCTTTCCCATGATGGTCAAATCACGACCAGAACAAAATTTAGCTCTATTAAAGCCTTATTGGACACTGGTGCGCAACGTAGCATTATTACTCTTGCCTCTTTACGTGAATTATGCCCTGACAATTCCTTCTCAGAAGAAGTATCAGATAGCAGAAAAGTTTTTGTCGCGGAAGGCAGTTCTGTTCCCATTCATTTCCAGACTCACATTGACTTATTTATTGGCAATCAGCTATGTAACGTTTGTTTTCTTACAATACCCAGTAATATTAGGACGAGATTTTTTTACCACTTACGGCGTAGTCCTAGATTTCGCGCAAACTGGTATTGCTTTCAAGTTGAAACCTGAGTTGCGCCCGTCTAAAACCTGAATATATCACCCATGCTAGAGTTAAACCAAGTAACATGTCTGGTATTCTAGGAGTCTGCACTATGGAGAGCACATTGCCCTCATATCCTGAGATTGCCATGGCAAGGGTTTTCGCACCCGTTCAGGATCAAAAGGTTCCTATCAGGTTAATGAATATGGGGGACAATGCTGTTACCCTACCAAAAGATGTCTCAGTCGGATATTTTGACCCAATCCCTCTGGGTTCTGAGCCGCAAGAGCTTCCCACCTTAGTCCTTAACTGGGATGTCGATAATGCTGCTGGTACTGTCTCATATCGCATGTGTATAGATTTTAGGAAGTTAAACGAGGTCACCGTCCCTGACTCCTTCCCTCTGCCACATATTCAGGACACTCTAGACAGTCTGGGAGCTCGTAAATTAACTCACATTAGTACGCTTGACCTCATGGGCGGTTTTCATCAAGTGAGTGTCCACCCTGATTCCCGCCCGCTTACTTCTTTTATCACTCACCGTGGGCTTTACGAATACAAGCGTCTCCCGTTTGGTGTTATCAAACCCCCAACATTTCAAAGACTTATAGAAACTGTGTTACAGGGTCTCACTGATCTTTGCTTCATATATTTGGACGATGTCCTCTTCCACAGTCCTTCTTTTGAACGTCATCTGACTGACCTCACTCAGGTCTTTACGCGTTTTTGTAGGGCTAAACGCAAGCTCCATACTGATAAGTGTTTCTTTGCTAGAAAACAGGTTAAATTTCTGGGACACATCATTTCTAAAAAAGGAATAGAGGTTGACCCCTCCAAAACGAAGGCTGTCGATGATTACCCCGTCCCTACTTCTTGTAAAGATGTTAGAGCTTTTTTGGGATTGTCAGGTTATTACCGTCGATTTGTTGAGGGATATGCAAAGATTTCACAACCACTCAATATTCTCACTAGCAAAAAGAGTACCTTCGCATGGGATGATGCGAAGCAGGCAGCTTTCGAGTCCCTCAAAGCTAAGTTAGTTTCTGCCCCAATTTTAGCCTTCCCACGAATTGAGGTTGACAATCCTTTCATTATCACGACGGATGCTAGTCTTTTTGCCATCGGGAATGTTTTAAGTCAGATGCAGGATAGCGTTGAGCGGGTCATAGCATATGGAGGTCGCGCCCTAAATCCGACTGAACAGAATTACACATGCACCTCAGCATAATAGCTGCTTGCAAATTGCACGAACCTTACCTTAAATATGATAAGTTCACTATCGTGACTGACCATTCTGCTCTACAATGGTTATTTCGTTCAGAACCAAAAGGGCGTTTCGAAATTATTCATAAGCAGGGAAATTCCATCCCGCACGCTGACAGTCTAAGTCATCGCACGTATCCACCGGAATCTAACCCCACCCCAGAGTTAGAGCTTAAATTGGCAGCTGTCTCTGATTTGCCTGATAGTGCTGACATGCTCCCTGATACACCGGCTGATGGTGATCCTTGCTTGGCGGATCTTAATCAGTCGACTGGTACCACGTACACTTTCAACGATATTAGTGCGAAGCAGAAAGCAGATCCATCTCTTCAACCCCTCATCAATTATTTCAAAAAGGCACATCTCCCTTCTACTCAGCATGAAACTCCTTGCTCAGGTTGATGATTACTATCTGAGGGAGAATGTCTTGTTCCATCTGTATGTTACACCGGATAAGGGTCCCGCTAAAGATCGATGCAAAACTCAGTTATTTATTCCACCCACTTTGCGTCATGCCTTGCTTGAGGCTTTCCACGATAGTTCTATGGGTGCTCATTTGGGGACAAACAAACTTTATTCTACGATACGGCAAAAATATTATTGGCCGGGTATGCATAGTGATATCATGAATTGGGTCCAAAAACAGAACGTGATATCATGAATTGGGCCGAAAACAGAACGTGGGAATAAATACATTTTGGTTTTTCAGGATGCTCTCACACGTTTTCCTGAGGCTTTTCCCCTCCCTGATCAATCGGCCGTCTCTGTAGCCGAACGCCTTTTTGAGGACATTTGGTGTCGATGGGGAAATGTCGAATCCATTGTTAGTGACCGTGGCGGTTGCAACGCCAGTGTCATTGCTGAAGAACTTTGTAAGTTAATGCAGGCTAGAAAGGTCATGACTACGCCTTATTGCCCCTGCAGTAATGGCATGGCCGAACGAAGTGTTCAGTCTATCTCTAAAAATCTGACACGTCTTTGTCATGACAAACCCACGTCTTGGGATTTATTTTTGCCTCCAGCCTTGTTCGCAATGAGAGCTTCAGTACATCAAGCGACATTAGGAATCTGGCGGCCATTAGGCATTGTCAAGAAGACAAGAAGACAAGAAGACCGCTGTAACACTTACCCATGCTTTTGTTACCTCTACTCTGGATTATGGCAATGGACTGCTCGCTGGTCTTCCCAAAACTGACATCAGGAAGCTGCAATACATCCAAAACTCTGCAGCACGTGTCATAGGAAAGATCAGGAAATTTGATCACATATCAGGAAAACTGAGGGAATTACACTGGCTGCCTGTTCACGCAAGGATTGATTTCAAAATCCTTCTCATAACTTGGAAGGCCCTGAATGGTAAGGCGCTGCCTTACTTGCGTGATCTACTCCTAGTGAAACAGGGTGAAAGATGCCTGAGATCCAATTATGGAACTCACTAGTTCCCAAGACTAAGAACAACTGATATTATTATTTGTAAGAGTCCTATCACAATTATACTTGTATGGGATTATGTGAAATATTAACATAATATATGTTTGGCATAGTGAATAGTACATGTTTGTATACCCATGTATGTATGTCCACTATAAATATGGAGCTGTGTGGACAGACCAGGGTTTTAACTACAGAGGGCACTGCTGTCTAATGTGGATATAGTGGTCTCCCAGAGGGCACTACGTGTATTTAATTGAATTGAATTGGAAAGTATATACTCTGTTTAGAGTATGATTACATGTACATTACATGTAAAATATTGAATTACATAACTCAGGTGGTGTGTAAGGCAGTTGTCAATATAGATATTTTTTTATCACTTGTTTACAGTATAAGTAAGGAACTTACAGTATTGATTTAATTTTGTAATTAATTGTTCGATGTAATGGTATCATGTCAGTAATATGGGATTTCACTTGGTTGTATATATTTACATATTTCTTTTTTAATCACTAGTCTTGTATAAAACCAAGATAAGGACAATATATTGTTGTATAGAACTAAGATGTTATTATGGAATTATAATGAATTTTGCACACTTAAAGCTCATGTGTATAACACTTTTTTTTCTTTTCTTTTTTAATGTTGTTTAATATACACTGGACTAATCATAATGGTGTGTTCCTATTGTATTTTATTAGTTTTGGTTATTGTATAATGTGAAATACTTTTGTTTTCTCCTTAGGTTCTTTTTTTTTCTGTTAAGTTTTTTGGTAGCAGACACATATGCTTTTCCTTTGTTTTATTACAGGAAGTAGTTGGGATGGAAAAATAACAAAATATTTATTAAAATGGCATGAGAAACATTTTTTTATATCAATATCAAAGGGTATGTGTATTGTACATTTTGCAGTTTAGTCAATTATGATAGGAGTTTGTGTAATGCTATACTTTAAAGCTCATGGTATAAAAATATCTTTCTTTTAATGCTAGGGGTCTAAGAGATAAAACAAAAAGGTTAAAGGTGTTCAACTGGTGTAAAAGGTTTCACAAAGATGTTATATTTCTACAGGAAACCCATACTACAGCTGAAACAGAAAAAGATTGGTATAGAGACTGGGATTCCAAAAATATTTTGTTCTTTCATGGTTCTTTCAATAGCACGGGTGCTTGTATATTTCTTGATTTTCTAGATTATCAATTGAATGAGTCCTTACATGACAGAAATGGAAGATTGCAGATCTTACTTTTGAACAACATAGATTTATAAATTAATCAATGTGTATGCTCCAACTAGAGATCATGTACCACAACTTTTTAAATGAAATCAGGGGTATGATTAAACCTTATATAGGAGAAAATATGATATTGGGTGGTGATTTTAATGTAATTTAAAAGAGGAATATAATCCCACAGATAAATGGAGATGTTTAAACCAAAATAAAAAGATGTTCACGAGAACTCAACACAGGCCTTTGATTATGTCTAGACTAGATCTGTGATTGATATGAAGTTACTTGTCAATAAATGTTTCTCCCTGTAAAATTAGGCCAGGTATTCATTCTGATCACAGTATCATAACATTGAACTTAAAAGGAGACAATTATTAAAATAGGGGTCCAAGTTTCTAGAAATTTAATTGTGATCTCTTACATGATACTGATTATGTGCCTCTGACAAAAAATCTTATTTTAGAAAGTAAAAATAAATATCATGAAGTGCTCACTCAGCAAAAACAACATTTTGATAATCTGGCCTAAGTAAATCAGTCACAAATGATTTATTTATTTCATAAATCTGCCATCACCCAGCCAATTTACCATTGGCTCAATACATACATATAATAATCTTACATTTAAACAATTACATAAATTACATAAATAAATGGACTCATTGACCTTAACCTAAACATTTGATTAATGGTAACATTTATTGTTATGCTCATTTTTAGATATGATTAACTATGGCTACATGCCCATTGGATAGCTTGCTAGACTAAGGCCAAAGGTAGATGTTACGCTGCAATTAGGTTGTAATATGGTTGTGGTGGTCAATAATTGTGTTATTGTTTGGTTGCAAGCCTTTTGGAGAAATGCAGCTTGTGCGAACTCGTTTCTCTTATATATCCTAAGTAGGCACTGGACTGCCAGTGGCCTAGGGTCATGAGCTCCCAGTCCTTCCAGTCCCCAGTGCTTGCCTGCGTTACAGACCCACTTCTTAAACTTTGGCTGGAATAGTTTGCTGGGTCCCTACCTATCCTATTGGCTAGGAATTTGATGATCTTATTAAATGATGACGCTGGGACAGACATTAGCCCGTAAGACTTACAGAACTTTGAATACTGTGCCTGTGCCGATGAGTAGGTTCTCCTAGTGTTAGCCTGTATGCCGTTGGCCATCAGGGAGGCGACCTTCTAGTCCAACTCTGAAAGTACCTGGATTGGTTAGCTAGAGCTAAGTGAGCCGTGCTATGCCAATGAATGACGTTATCCAAAATAAAAGAGCTAGACCATGAACCAGAGTATATATGAACAAAACGCTATGGGCGCTGTTTAACGCTATGAGCGTGCTTCGACATTAATTGGTTACTTTTAATGACTCCCATGGGGGATAAGATACAATATGGTTGAACCCGAAAAATTTTATGCATACATTATTTTTAGCAGTGGACCGTTAACGGCACTATCAATACACGTTATTAGATTAGATACATATTACAGGCATTATACCTTCATGCTAGCTTAATTTGAGCTATTGCCAGTACACTATTACAATGTTACATATATTATATCGATACATATGACAAAGTTACATATTGCATTGTTATATATTACATTGTTACATATTACATTGTTACATATTACATGGTTACATATTACATTGCTACATATTACATTGTTACACATGATACTCCATATCTATGGTATATTAGCTTGTTTAACCTATTGTTACATGTTATTAAAACATATTGTAATATGGTTATTACCCATACATATTAAAACATCGTGTTTTTGGTTTGGGTTGGTTTGGATTGGTTTGGGGTTTTACATCACTTTCAACATTATTTCAGTCATTTCGTGATGAGACCTACTTGTAGCAGATATAGTGCTGCCTCACTGAATTATCATGTCGCAGGTCCTTGACATGACAACCCACCCGCTCACAGATTTGCAAGGACAACGGGTTAACCCTTTGGCACAGGCCTCAGCTCATGTGGGAAATTGTATCATGAGTTCAATCCCGGCACGGCCGGGGTTCGAACCCACAACCTTTGGATCACCACAGAGGAACTGACGCCCTAACCAACTGCGCCACGGCCCGTGGCCAAAACATCGTGTTATGAAAATGGCAAACCTAGGGTGCACGTTTGCAACCCTCAAACACATAAGTGAAACTTGACTAACGTCCCAGTGATAAATGTCATATGATGGGTAAATTAAGATGTGTGTTAATCCTATATATATTTGTACATCGTGTGTTTTTACAAGCAGGGGTGCCATATATTACCCTGTGCAATGACTTGCAACGTCCCAGTACGAAAAGTCATATATAATAGGCATGGGTGGAGTCATAGTTGTATCTGCCAGAGGCATGACTTCATAAAACCTGGTCATGTCCAGTCTACTGAGTGAGTCTGCTGCTGCATTGTATATGGTTCCTATGTGAAATGCTTTGAAGTCTATCCTATAGATGCTTGTATATAAATATAGGGCATATACTAGATTCATCAGCGATGAATCCCTTGATTTGGCGTTGTTGATACAGTAGCAGACAGCTATGTTGTTGATATTCATGGCAACCTTTATACCTGCTAACTGTGGGCCAAAGGTGGCTATGGCTATAACCACAGCAGCTAGCTCCTGCCAGTCTATAGTCGTTGATGCCATCCATTTGTTTGTTGCATGTATGTCTACCACCGCCCAAAAATTATTGTGACATGCCCCTAGCCCAACATCTAAGGCATCAGGTTGATAAGATTTCAGCTTGAGATATAGACCATTCGGTTGGAAACCAACAAACACCATTGTGCAATCTCAGGCAATGTTGCCACCACTTTATATCTTCCTGTGCCTCATGGGTTAGCCTAATCTTATGATGAATTTGCTTTGCCGATTTGGCTAAGTGGTTGAGCCATTTTGTGAACATTTTACCATCTGCTACTAACTTTGAACAAAATACAAGCTTGCCTATTAAGGACGATACCTCTCGTTTTGTTAAATACTTGCGTCCTGATACTGAGTCTAATTCTTGTGTGATGTCGTCAATTCTTTCTTGTGATATACTTAACTGCTCCTTGACTGAATCTATCACGATATCTAAGAATTCAATCTTTTGCATAGGTCCTACTCTCTTCTTGTCTTGAATTTCAAAACCTGCTGCCCTAGCTGTACTAATTATGACATCTATTGACTTCTTGCAGCCTTCTACAGTGGGCGACAGTGTGATTGAATCATCTAAGTAATGGAGTGTGTCGGCTGCTGCACCGTTTTTCTTACTTATATATTCAAGGCCTATCGCAAAATCGTTGAATAATCTTGGTGTGTTTGTTAACCCAAAGGGGAGACATGCCATTTGATATAGTTGCCTAACGTTGTCGCTGTTGTGCCAGGAAATGTCTGTCCTCATCAGCTACCTTAAGGCTGAGGCAAGGTCAGTCTTTGCCATCCATGCCCCTTTGTATTTCTGTGCTAACCTAACTGCATCCAAGACTGTGGCATACTTGATGGAATACTGTGCAGTATCTACACCCTCGTTATTGGCTTTGCCAGGGGGCCACGAAAGGTCGTGGATTACCCTGGCCTTGCCCCCAGTCTTCTTAACAAAAGCATCCAATGGTGAAGACCTAAAGTTGGGGGGGGATTAGCTATGGGTCCCTCAATCCTACCTAGGGCTAAATTATTTTAGACAAAATCGGCTACTTTATCCTTATCCTTTTGAGATAGGTGTATGCGGGCGCGGGAGGAATGGACGCTTTTTCTTAAGGCTCCCACCTTAATGAAAATAAAATATAGCATACATCTGCGATCATACAAATTCATCGCACATATCCCCTACAAAGTGAACACATATAAAAATACCCCGAACAGAAAATAATCTCTCTACACATTTTCATAAATCCAACAAAGACCAAAAGCTGAACTCACATAAACTCATTAATAACACTAGCAATAAAAGCATTAAACAACTTGAACATAGAAGGGGGATTCCCCCGATGGGCACTCTTAATGGAAAGCATCTTAAAGCATTGGTGAAACCTGGAAAGTTGCAGGCAATTTTACAGTGGTTTAAGGTATCTGAAAACAATATATGATCTTAAAATTGACATACATACAGGCTATCTATCTGAAATCCAGTAAAGAACATCTGCCCTGAGAATTATAATTTTTTGTGACCACCAAGTACTGCCAGGACTAAACAGGAAGTGTGTTGTGTGACCTTGACCTTTGAACTGTCAGGGGGCTCCGTAAGTCATAGGAGGTGTTGTTTACCAATTGTCAAAATTGGAGCAACACATTTTTGGCCATTTTTTTCCACTATTTAGAGAATGAATTGGAAGATAATACTTATCATGATGATAGTGCCTTTTCTAGTCAAGTAGATAAGTCCATAAAAAGACCATGTTTGTGCACTTTTGGAAACAAGCACCAAAATTGGCACGGTTGTACATTGGATCATTGCGAATCATTCTGGATATAGAAACACTTTGGTAGCGCCCCCTGGTGGCCGGGGGCGCCACCTGTACTTTTACACTTTCGAATAGACATAATGATACACACATTAATATGAACAAGGATCTAATTATTGCAACAGCCAATGTTCAAAGTATTGGAAAAAAGACGGAACTGATAAATTTATACATTAATGAAAATAATGTTGACTTATTCTTTATAACTGAAACTTGGATAAATGAAATGAATGAACATATCATTAGAGGCGAGATTAAAAATAATAACTATGATATAGAACATGTACCACGTGCCCTAAGGTCTGGCGGAGGCCTGGCGATTATCTACAGACCTGAAATAGACATAAAGAAAATTGATCACATACATAAATTATCAACTATGGAAATGATGGAAATAAATATTAAGATCAAGAATAAAATAATTACTATTATTACAATATACAGACCTGAGCCTTCGGATAAGAATAAATATACTTACACCGAATTCTTTGAAGAATTTAGTGAACTACTATCGTATTATAGTACATATACAGATGAAGTTTTGTTGGTAGGGGACTATAACTTTCATATGAACAAGCCAGAAAGGCCTAATGTAATAAAATTTAATGAGATCTTGGATTTATATAATCTACATAATCATGTAAAAGAACCTACACACATTATGGGAAATACGCTTGATCTATTAATAACAGGCATACACAGTAATATAGTAAAGGAACATATAGTGGACGAAAAAATATCAGATCATAATAAAATAAAACTCACTTTGAATCTTCAGACTAAAATAAACATCAAAAAAAGGGTATCATATAGAAATTACAAAAAAATGAATATAAATAATTTTAAAAGAGATATTGAAAAAATGTTTAGCGAAAATCAATCCTATCAAGATACTGATCTCAATGACTTATTAGAGAAATACAACAAACTAACAATTATACTGGATAAACATGCTCCTAATGTTGAGAGAACCATAAATAATAGAAAACCTGCTCCATGGTTATCTGATGATATACGGGCGGAAAAAAGAAAGAAAAGAAAACTTGAAAGGAAATGCAGTAAAACTGGTCTTGCCTCAGATAAAATACAATTTAAGATACAGAAGAACAAATATGATAATATCATTAAAGACTCAAGAAACAATTATTTCTCTGATATAATAAATTCAAATAAATCTGATCCAAAAAAATTATTTAAAATATTAAATAAATTATTACACACAAAGGAGGACACTCCCTTCCCCAGGCATGATGACAAAAAGGAATTAGCAGCAGAATTTAATAAATATTTTCTAGAAAAAATTGCAAATCTTGGAGATACTATGGACAGAGATGATAAAAACTCTGAACAACTGACTGAGGAAGCCAGATTTAATAATAATAATATCTTTATTTCGCACATAAACACATGGCAATTTGGGAACTATTTACAATGGAAAGTGTGTTTACAAACATTAATTGACAGTTATATCATAAATTACATCAATTACATCGTCATGACTTAAAATATCACATACTCTAAAACCATCTCTAATTTTAATCATCTCATTCAGAACACTTATATTGCACATCAATGTTTCATTTACACCTGAGTGCCATTGCTGACCAATGCATTGTGGCATACATCTCATATCAATATTATAATTAAAAACAATATCACAATAATTAATAGAACTGTTCGACCATGGATTTAGAATAGCAATTTTAGCCACACTACTCAGTACCGGCGATTTGTGATCCATGGCCTTCTGTATAAATTTCATAAACCTCTGCCTCAAACTCAACTCAAGTGGCACACTGTTGGACAGTAGAGCCACCACATCACAATGTGTGAGAGGCGATAATTTCCATACTTTCCTTAGAGCTTTTCTCCAAGCCACACATAATTTTTTCACTTCTTTACTTTGGAGTGACCACAGAGGAGCACCATAAAAAGTACAACAATATTGTTTGAACAGTTTACACAATATAAAAGAATATATTTGACCAAAGTCTGCCATCAATATATTAAAACTTCTCCAAAATTTGGCAATAGCATCAATAGCCATAGAACCTTTGTCATTTGAACTAATATGATGACCCAGATGAACAGCTTTCTGTACACTTTGTAGCACCACATCATTTACAATTATATGCCTGTTATCTGGTTTACATTCACGTCCTCTGAATATCAGAAATTGACTTTTAGCACCATTAAACATAACATCATATTCATCAGCATAGTCTTCACTAATCTTGACTAATGTGTTCAGTGCTGATAATGTGGGGGTAGCCAGAGCCATGTCATCAGCATACCCAAGACCACCAACATAGTGATTATCCATGTAACAACCGGCACCACTCTCCTCCAATCTACCGAATAAGCCGTCCATGTACACGGAAAACAGAATTGGGGAAAGAATAGCACCTTGTTTAACTCCATTGCATGCTCCAAAACTAGAAGATACACTGCTACCCCATTTTACCTGGAGTCTTTGTTTTGTATACATGTACAACAATAATCTTAAAACTAATGGTGACATATCCCTTTTTAAAAGTTCATTAAAAAGCTTACAGTAATTCACTCTGTCAAAGGCCTTAGAGGCATCAAGTAAGAGTACATACACATTATTGCTATTTGCATTGTAGTGATTGATTGTTTCCTGCAATACATATGTACAATGTGTTGTGGACAAATTTTGTTTAAAACCAAATTGCAGATTGGATGTAATTAGTGCATCCTGCTCTTTAATAATAATTATCCTATCAAACAATTTAGCAATGATACTGCTCAGGGTGATTGCCCTGAAATTGTCAGACGTACAAAGCAACTGCTTCTTGTTTTTTGGTATGGGCACCATAGTACCAATTAACATTGATTCAGGACTATACCCATGAGTTAACATACTGTTGAACACCAATGTCAATAAGACACAGAGCACCCTAGGGCCATGTATTATATGGTCGGAGTTAAGACCTTCCTCTCCATCAGACTTCCCTAACTTTAGCTGCTTAACTCCTTTTAAAACATCATCAACATTTACATTAAACATTACATCATTGGTAATACGTTTATCAATTTCAATTTGCAAACTGCACATATCATTATCATTATATGGCACACTGTTATACAAGTTATCATATTTATCACAGAATAGTTGCGAAATATTTTCATCACCCACAACACCATCAATACTGGAGGGTATGAATTTATTCCTTCCCTTAATTCTACCAACCTCTGCAAACAGATCCCTTGATCTATTCTCAGTTATAGCTTCAGCCATATTGATCATGCGGATAGTGTCAGCTTGTTTCATTACTTGTCTCACTGCTCTGTGATACTGAGCCCTAGTGATTCTGCGCATTTCTGTTACCTCCCCCTGATGGGGCTGTCCTAGAGCGCGCCACTGTCTATGCCAGAACAGCGCCTCACGTTTGAGGTGTTCCACATGCTGGGACCATCCTGGCACCTTTCTCCTGCCACCAGCGGGCTCATCAGGGGGCGCCACTGACGGTATACAACTAGAAGCCTCAATACATGCATGTATAATATCATGATATAATTTACAGAGATTATCTATGTGCTGCTTGCAGCGATTGTCCCTGCACTGAAATACATCTTTATCATAGCATATATTATTTAGCTTACATTCTTTTACTTTGTCCATGTCATCTTTGGATATTGTCAGCTTAAATGAGTTGAAGCGTGACATTTCATCATTTGTCTGGGTGAGTTCACGGTACATAATGCCCTTCTTCTTAATATAGTCACCAACCTCCTGTGCACTGTCTTGCTTGTGAACCCTCCATATGAAGAAATCGCGATCAGGAGTGGGCACTACTGTCACACCAGTTGCCTCTCCTTGGCCAACTATGGTGCCCTTACGCTGACTGTTCTGTTCCCGCTGCATCTGCTTCCGGTTCCTCCTTCTCTGATGAGCTGGAATGTTGAAGCCCTCTTCTTGTTCCCCACCAGGTGTCACCGGCGTAGGCTCCTGCTGCCCTCTGCTGGAGACAGCACGCGGCGTCCCCTGCTGCTGGATGATGGTCTTGAGTGGGGCAGGACCAGCCCTCTGGCCAGGCCCTTTCCTCCTGCCTGGCAAACGCCCCGGGCCCTGGTCTGCACCACTCCTACCACTGCTGCTGCTGCGATCTGCCTGCGGCTTTTGTGGCACATCACTGCCACTGGCAACCACATTGGCCAGTGATGGGTACTCACTATCACTGAGCTTGCTCTTACTCATCACTTGTTGGATCAGCTGCCCATGAAGTTTGGAGTCAGTCTCCACATTTTCAATCCTCTGACTGTTCTCTACACCCTCAGCCTTAACTGCACCAAGAGTGTCCTGCATTACTTTAAATTTCCCCTTTAAATTTCAGTTAGAAAATTTCACATTATTAAATGACTTAGATGTCAAGAATATAATTAAAGAATCTGCAAAGAAGTTATGTGAGCTTGATCCCATCCCAATGAATGTATGGGGAATTTATTGCCACTAATAAAGGCTATCATAAATAGGTCAATCTCATTAGGAAACGTACCTGATGATTTGAAGATGGCCATAATTAGACCCTTAAATCAGAAATTCGGTCTGGAATTAATTAAGAGAAATTATAGACCAGTCTCGAATCTTGCCTATTTATCAAAACTAATAGAATGGGCAGTAGCTACACAATTTGGGGGGGCATCTGGTAAGAAATGATATTCAAGGTCTATTTCAATCAGCATACAAAGAGTTTCATAGTACTGAGACGGCATTGCTCAAGGTTCAGAATGACATCTTAATAGATATTGATAATGGTAAAACGGTAATGCTGGTACTACTTGACCTGTCAGTGGCATTTGATACCATTGATCATGATTACTAAACAGATTAGATAAAAGATGTGGTATTTAAGGAACTGCCTTAAAATGGTTTAGATCATACTTATCCAATAGAAAACAATGTGTGATAATTGATGGTAAAAGATCTGAAAATATGAATATTAAATATGGCGTCCCCCAAGGCTCGGTTTTGGGACCTCTATTATTTACAGCATATATGGAGCCACTATCAAATATTATTGGCAACTATGGTCTCAGGCATCATATCTATGCTGATGACATGCAATTATATATTACAATTGATCCTAAATCAGTAGAAACTAGAAATAAGTCTTGTAAAGAAATGGAAAATTGTATTATAAAGGTCAAAAAATTCTTAATAGAAAATAAGATGATGATAAATGATGGAAAAACAGAAATGCTTTTATGTGGTAAAAGCTGTGAATTTAGAAGGGAAAATGTACCTAATGAAATCTTAGTAGGAGAAACTATAATCCCTAGATCAAATACTGTTAAGGATCTAGGGGTTATCCTAGATCAAGAGTTATCTATGAAATCACAAATCAAAAAAATGTGTAAAAATGGTTTTTTTCATGTAAAAAATTTAGCACAAATAAGAAACTGTTTAGATGAGAAAACTGCCAACACCCTGGCTCATGCTTTTGTTACTTCTACCCTTGATTATGGTAATGCACTTCTAGCTGGGTTACCTGAGTGTGAATTAGCCAAACTACAAAAATTACAGAATGCTGCAGCAAGGGTGGTGGGGAAACTTAAAAAAAGAGATCATATTGCACAAAAACTCATGGAACTGCACTGGCTGCCTGTTAAGGCTAGAATTGATTTTAAAATATCTTTATTAACATGGAAGGTGTAAAATGGCTTTGCCCCTAAATACCTATCTCAATTATTACAGTGTAAAAAGCCAGGTATGGGACTGCGATGAATACGTAGTACCTATGACTAATATGAAATCGTATGGTGATAGGGCTTTCATGGTATATGCGCCAAGGAATTGGAATGCCCTGCCCCTCGAAGTGAAGAACTTTAAAACTGTGGACACTTTCAAGAAAAAACTTAAGACATATCTATATAAAAAGCACTATCTTAATAAAGCGCTTTGAGCAGACCTAGTCTGGAATAGCGCTATATAAATCGTAATTATTATTATTATTATTATGCACAGTGGCCGACGGCCAATTGTTGGAACATAAAGAAATATAGTGTTGTCACCTTTATAACCTAATTTTACCCCATGTTTCGCCCTGTGACATAGGAGATTGGCAAATTCCTTATCAGGGTGGTCCCTCAAATTTTCTACCCAAAATCCAGGTCGCAGAAACGTGCTTGATGCTGCTTGATGCACATTTGCCTTGCTTAATGCAGAGCTCAAAGGGGAGAGCCCCTTGGCACTGCCTGCAAACGTGCAACCTTTTACCGGATTTGTATGTAAATTTGAGTACATTGAAGTTGTTGCAGATCTCAGAGGAAGGTTGTTTTGCCTTCTGTCCATATTACTGCACCGTCGGCCACTGTACAGACGGTGCCATGGCAGGAAAGGGGCATTCAGAGATTCTAGTGTGCTGATAGCTCTTACACCTACTACAGCGGGCGGCAGAAGGTTGTATTGCAGTTGCATCTAGTATTGTGTACACTAGCTGTGGGTTAACATTTCAAAATCCTACTGATTTCCTAGCCAATTCCTGCCTGTGCCTCATATCAAGAGTAGCTACGTTAGCCCATGTATACTTCTTATCCCACTCACGAATTAAGACTCTGACATTTGGTCATAAAGGTATAGTCCATGTGTGTGAACCATTAGTTTTTCGTTAACTGCCCATGCCTCTAGCCATGTCTTCAAGTCATATATAGCCCTGGAGCGTTGGTTCTTTTTCCTGTATTTTATGTTGCCAGAGGGATCCAAATAGGTTTGCAAATCCTGGTTAGAAGTGTGGTCTACAATTACTGAGTGCAAGAATTCATGCAGAGCAACATACTCATCCAGGACAGCCCCTTTCACTGCCTTCTCTGGTACTGTCTTGTCGTGGCATATGTCAAAGTCGAGGCAATTAGCTGTTCTGACCCCCAATTCGCCTTGTCACCACTTCTAACCAACTTAATGTATACAATATAAATTCTCTGTAGAATTTCAAACTGTTAAAAATGAGTTAGAAGGTATACACAGTAAACACACCCAAGGTCTCAGGCAAAATAGCGTGAGGAAGGTTAAAATGCATTAAGTATTTTTATCATTAGAAAAGAGCAACTTTAAGAATAAATGTATTACTAAACTGTTAGTAGATAATGAAGAAATATGTGACTTCGACAATATATTGGAGGAAAAAATATTTTCCCAAAATTTATATACATCTCACCTGAATTTTAATGAAAATGAGTTAAGCTCACTGGACTTTCTTCAAAACACTCCTATTCCAACAGTCAATATGGAAGTTTGTGAACAATAACTTAGTGAACAGGAAATATTAAAGGTTCTTAAAACTTCATTTGTCAAATTCATTTGTCACCGGAAAAGGCATACTTTCCCTTTTACCCTTATGTACCCTTTTACATAATTTATTTATCCATGTCCAAAATTTATATACTTGTATATACCCATAGGCAACTTTTGAAATGTCAGCTATCAAATATCAATTATCAAAAGAACTGTCCTGTTAAAAAGGTGAAACAGGCCATGGTTATTTTAGTTTATTTTAATGCAAATACTTACATATTTGACCTTTGAACACCAATACAAATATTTTCTTGGCATGCTTTTATCTACTCTGTATTTCGTTGGAGGTATTGCTAGTCATTCAGTTCTGTAGCTATTTCTGCAGTCATTGCCCTGCTTTTGATCTCAATTGAAGTATTGAATTTCCCAAGTCATAAATACTAATCTTGCCCCCCTCCCCCCCACCTCCCGAAAATAAAAAAACAATCCAATCTGGATTGACCTACACCAGGTTATAACTTGGGATCAGGTGTCAGACCCATAAAATGGCCAATCTCTAGAACTAGCAGAACAAAGCAGATTTTTGAAGCTATTTCAATAGTCCTTTATTCCTCACAAATCAGTTCACAGCCAGATTTTTATGAATACTGGTGATTTGCAGTCGATTCTGTGTGCACCTTTTTACCTGTGATGGCAGGGACATATATGACAGAGAAGTCAGTCTATGCAGACTAGCTTTTACCTAAAGTGACACAGGACTAGCACAGCTTGATTGGCTGTCAACATGGCTGAAATAATTAATTATTGAATAACAATTAATAATGTTTTGGAATGATATCATATCAATTTGATGTATATCAGACCCATGTTGACAGGTATTTGGAGAGGATTGATGAGTTGCATTAAAATAATTACAAGCCGTAATTTCAATCAAGTTGCTATACTACCATATTTATATTAAATAGATGTGAATTATAATTTTTAGTACTTTCACCTCTTGGTCTCACTAGTATTTCTTATCACTTGTTTATATGTTATTCAGATCTGAAACTTGCTTCAAACAAATCTCAAGATTCAACTCAAACCCATTCACATTTAAGTGTATTCACCTGACTTTCAACATGGCAGACAATACATCATAACACAGTGATTGCACATAAAAAATGGCATATAATATTGTTTTGGAAAAAGATGATGATCTGATGGACTGTACATATATTGTACTGCACTTATTCCTTATTCATCTCACATCACTTCAGTATAACCCTCATATGGAATAAATCATATTTTATCAACTGCAATATCAACAAAATGTACAAATGGGAAGTTGGTCTTTTACAGTTTTCTTTTTGTTTACTTATTTGTGGACTATCTATCAAGGTTTTTCATTGGCACAAATATGTAATTTATCTATATTTATGCATGGTTCCTTGCACTAAGCTTAACTCTAATCTTAAACTTATTGTAACTCTTTACAACTTCAAAATAAAGGATTCTATGGAGTTGAAACTTTGAAGTCCATCTTCTGTAGAGGCATAATATGGATGAAATCAGTAATGCTGTGCTATCAATAACATATCCTTGTCAATCTTCGCACATGAAAACCTCCATATGCTCATTGCATAACTAGGTCAACAATTGTCAAGTACCTGTGCCTTTGCTGATCAGTTATTTGGATATCTCTTTGATATCTTTATTAATGATTAGGATTTTCTTCATGGGGGTAATATAATGTGGGGTAGAAGTGAAACAAAACTATGAGATGAATGATTGAGGGGCATTTGATGTGAAGTTTAGACTGCTGCTTGTCATCTATTCCACCTGCACAGAGAGGATTATTAAGAATACCATAGGCCATCTGGTACATTGAGAAACATTAAATTTTATAAAATAGATCTGTAAAAATATAAGAAGTCAACAAAAAATTTCAATATTACATGGGAAAACGAAAATTAGAAACATGGAATAATGAGTGATTTATAGTAAATAGAATATACCAATCAGTATTTTAACTGATTCACTGATAGATTAAATATTCTTCCAATCGTTTATGCATTAGCATAAATAAAATGATTTACAGTCAACCCCTTTGACAGTCAAACACATCATGCTTGATTATGTTAAATTTATTAATATTGGAGATGATCATTTTAGGACGTATTAAATTTCCCTTTGATGTTATAATTTTTAAGTAATTGGCCTATTTAGTTTTTTTTAACGTAGTTCACCCAGTACAAACTCAGGTTTTGCATTAACCAATGGTTGCCTATGTTTTCCAAGCTCATTCTCATTGCATGCCAATAATTTTGATGATCCCATTATTATAAAAAATAATAGAGCAACAAATATACTATTTTACGTGCCCTAATTGGACATGAAAGAGGTTTTGAGAGGAAATGAGGAATTCATTGCATCTCGACATGCTACTCGACATGTGATTGCCATCATCTGTTTCCGGTTCACTTCAGATCATGATTCAATGTCTTGACAAAATTGCATATTTGTCAGGAAAGCTTGCTTGAAATAGAGTATCAACACCATGGTCATTCCCATGCAGATGCATCTTTCCAGTCATCGTTATTGATGTTGATAACTTTTTATTTTAATGGGTAACATGCAATTTAGTATATATTATATCTATATGATGTAAACTTTTAAGCATTCAGGGATAGAAGAAGGGTCACGGATGATGATGATGATGATAGATTTACATGGGACATTGTGCATAACTGATACAATTATTGAAGTGCTGATTTTATGGATGCGATTATTGTCAACGTAAAAAGCAATGTTTATGACCAGTGTTTACAACCAAACCAAAACTGCACATCCTGTCTCCCGGGATCCTATACACGTTTTGATATTCAACATGGTTTATGGGTCATTATTGTTTGTAACTCAACTTTAAGGCATTCATTTTGGTGAGTTCATGAATATGTAGATAATATTATGTTTTGAAAAATACACAATTTAATAACTATATTTCTTCCTGGAACTGATTCGGACGCATCTCGGTGTATTTGCTATGGATTTAGATGATGCATCTCTAATTGTAAAGAAATATAATACAACTAAAGTGACTCAATGATGAAACAAATCAAATGAATCATAGAGTGCATTAGTACATCATATAAACTCAGAAATTGTTAATGTTTTTGTTATATTTTATGTATAATTCTGATATTTGTACTGTACGTTCTTCTGACAATTATGATATTTTGATAATGCTTCATCATCGAGGCATAATGAATTTTGTATTAAAAAACATGTCTGTTGTCACATGATACAAAATGGTTTTCTGTGAACTCAACATACAATGCAAAGTGTAGATTACAAATGAAGCACCCTTAGACCGATCTGATGCAATGATGGCTTAGTGCAAACGATACATAAAGCAAAAGGATGCGTGTTGTGTCAGTTAGACTAAAGCCTGACACCTATTTATTTTAGCATCTAGGATCGAACAGATATGCTTGTTCTTATATAAAATCATTAAAATATTTAGATGAGTAAACATTTTCAAAGCAATGTTGTTAAAAAGACTGTGGTATGCAACTTTGTACTATAGGAAGGAGTATGACTTTAAAAATATATGCCAGAATAAATTTTGATAGAGAAGGTTAAACAGGTATAAATTAGTCTGCCCAATCTTTTCGTTTAAAATATTCCAGTTTTTGTGACATATTGATTGTGACAGTGATGTTAGTTTAATAAATCAATAAAATTAGCATTATTTTATGAGGTTTGTGGTGACCTCGATCTGATTTGGATTTGTTTAACTGATGTATTGAATCTTTTTCTTTATTTTTTTTGTAGTATTGTAGCATTGCCTTAAAATACGTATGAGTTTCTGCTTGAACCATATTTAAGAATTTATTGATGGACATTTTCCGATGTATGTGGTTTATATTCACATGTTTTCCTTTGAAAGGTAAGGGGGTGATATCATTACCAGTAGTTTGAAGAGATTGACGAGATACGATAAAGAAAGGTGAAAATATACAACCAAGTTAACATAAATACAGGGTTTGTGTATTTAAAATGTTTTTGAGGGACATGGTTTGTGTAAATATATATATGTCAAACAGAAAATAAATATCTTCGTATTCTATAATTATAACATTACTTCAGCCTATAATAAGTCAAATGTTTTATGAGCTCTGAGCTTCATTTAAATAAACCTTATTACTGATCCTCCTCTTCTGCCCATGTGAAATCTAAAATTATATTAAGAGAGCACATGAGGTTAATAGGTCAAGACATCTGTCATCATTACAAAGGCACAAATTATATTTGTTCAAAAGGTCCTCAGCATCCTTTTAGCTCTGTGTTGTCCATTTGCCACTCATTTGACCATTCCTACATTGTATTAGGGTCCTCTTTTAATTGTATTTCATCATTATCACTTTCAGCTACTCTATACAGTACATATCTGCAAAGGGCCTTGTGATTGAACACTTCTCTCCTTGTCATTAATATCAAGTAGATAGGTATTGGCCCAAATAACGTAACCTGTGGCACTCCAGATCTAACATTAATAGGGTAATAGGGTCATATTCATCACCAATGATAATTACACTCTTTTCACTGTTTGTAAGCCAGTTTTTCTATCCATGAACCTCTCATTTCTAGCCTTGGGTATATCCTGTAAGGTTGTGATTAACTGTGTTTCACATGAAGCCATGCTGAAAATTTACCAGGATATTGTAAAGTTTGCAATGATTGACTGTGACTGTGTCAATTGCATACAATGCATTTGGTATTTCTTTGGTATATCAAGTGAGTTGTGAAATATATTTGGAGGATTGGAGTTATTTCAAGACTCATGTGGGTATTTGATATGGCCCATTGGTTTTTTTTGCCGTTGAGATTTGAGACCTTTCTGTTATTGATTGGACACCAAAAGTATCTTGATCTATTGTAATTCCAGAACCTTTTTTACATTGATGGTCTACTTATGTAAATGTCTGGTAGATCAAGTAATCCAAGAACATAATCATCATCGGATTCACTCAACTTACGTTTTATGTGTTTTCAGTATGTTCTATTATGATAAAAAGTTCCTTTTGTTATTGTTTCTCATACTTCTCATAATTATAATCTTCGAAATACAAATTGGACACAAATTCTTTTTGTAAGATTTTTTTATACATGATGCAATGACGTTAAATTAAATTAAAAACTCTAAAAACTCCAATTAAAAGCCATTCACTAATTTTGGTTTTGCCCATTTTTGTTGATAATTTATAGGATTTGAAGACTCAAGCACAGAAATAACAAGCCATTATAGTGTCAATTCCTCATAAATAATGATTATGATATCAGAGAATAAATGTTTCTTTTAGAGATTGACTGTGTGTTGTTAACAGATGAATATCACATTGTTAACAGTCTTCTTTTTGGATATAACACCAATGTGAGGCCTGTGGAACATGGGTTGCAACCAGTGGTCGTCCATATGGACCTCCACGTCGGCCAACTGATAGGTCTTGATACAAGAAATCAAATCCTGACAACCAAAATTTGGATAAGACTGGTGAATTGATTATATATGTATATCAATGTTTAATTTTTGGGTTAAATGTTAAGTTAATATAACCCATTCAGTCATTTATTTATAATAATATACTTTTTACACCAGAATAAATTGATGAAAGATACATTTAACATGTTTCATTATATAGAGGTGTTAGAAGTTGAATTTAATGTGGAAGATGTTTATTATTTCTTCAGAACTGGACAGATGCTAATTTGAGATGGAATGTTTCTCACCATGGAGGTGTGACAGATATTCGCATACTTGCAAAATATATTTGGCTACCAGACATCAGACTGTACAATGAGTGAGTATTGCACAAGGCATCTCCCATACTAAAGATCTGGGGTTCTACTCCTGGTTGGGAAAAGTATTTGAGCCATGCTGCATGACTGAGAAAGTTGATATTTGCTATTTAATTGCTTTTCATTCCAGCCAGTACCCCCTAACCTGTTAAAAATGCAGTGGTTTGTGTTACCATGTCTCATCATGTCTTTGTGATAATGCAAAAGAAAGATCCCAACTTAGCCAATGAAAATAGCAGGAAAATGAGTTCCTGTGACAGGCTTCAGAAAGAAATTCAGTAAGAAATTATATAATGAATTCAATGCCCACAGGGCCGGGAATTGGACCATGATATATTGATCATCACAGATTAATGCTTCAGTCACATTTGCCGGGGAGTTTATCACCAACAATCTGAGAGATGCCGTAGCTGTGGTCACATTATTAAAGGGCACCGCACGGCAAGCGCAAAACTGAATAGCACAGACGTCTGTAGGATATCTTTACGACGTCTGTTTCATGACACAGACGTCTGCAGGATATCTTTAAGACGTCTGGGTAGGCTTAAACAAAATTTAATCCTATTTTCACCACACAATGCCACTGGCAGCCCCAAGATAATCTGCCGATGTTCCTGAGGGACACTGCCGGGACCCTGCCGTGTACTTTAAGATGATATTTGCTAAGACATCGGGGAAACGCCGGCAACTTTTATGTTCCAGATAAAAGTTCCCGATGACCCTTCCGACGTCTTAAAGATGCCCAATTGTGGCCGATGATCTTCCGGTGCCCGCACGGCAATCTGAACTGCCTGCCGATTTGGTAAAAAATACCCATCGGCCGGGCATCTTTACTGAAATCGGCGCAAATGTGACTGAGGCATAACTGGTACTAGCTGGCTGGATATCTAACCAACTGTGCCACGTTCTCTGGTCCCAGGCTTCTATCTGACCTGATATATCCTGAGATAGTTCCAAAAAGGTTAAAACAGAAGAAATCAAATGAACAATATAAACACATGATAGAACGCAAGCTATAATGCAAAATAGTATTTCATAGTTTCCCAGTTTAGATGGCTTGAAAATATTGAGAGATGTTTCACTCATTTTAAAGATAATTTTATTTTAACATTTCTTATATTGTTTATTATAAAACCATGACCATTCGAAGAATTCTTGTCAGATGAGCCAAACCATTAAGAGCTTTATAAGTATTCAGTGTACACTTAGTACATATTCCATGGCAATTATATTGAAGGGCCGTTGTACACTTGTTGGAGGGAGAATTATTTCATTAATTACAATTCTCTGTTCTCTGACTTTAAACATTAAGTTTGAACCATTTCCCAATCCCGTTTCAGAGTAGCACATGGTTTTCCGCCTGAGAATATTTTCCCTGCCAAAGTATTTTGGAATGGGTCTGTCAGCTGGACATACCCTACTGTTATCAAGAGCACCTGTGATGTGGATGTGACTTACTTTCCCTGGGATCAGCAGAAATGTGATCTTATGTTCGGCTCCTGGACGCTCACTGCTGAAAAGATGGAGCTCTTCAGCATGTCAGTCTAACAGGCTTTATATTGCAGCATATATAAACCAATTTATAGTTATTTATATTTGAATGAGAATAGTAAAATATATTAAATGTTTACTACTAAATGATTTTAAATGATAATTAATTTTATTTTTACATCTGATCATAGTCTACTGAATAGCTTTAAATTGATTGTGTTATTCAATAAATTATTTGTTCAGAAATCCATTCCGTTTTTTCAGATCTGAATCTGGAGACTATGCTCATATAAGGGAGTCTTCAGAATTTGAATTGATTGGCATTCCTATGTATGAGCGTAGCGTCTTATATGCATGTTGTCCACATCCATTTCATGAAGTCACATTCTGGGTGGTCATTAGGAGAAAACCACTTTTTTACATCTGGACTTTGATACTGCCAACTTGTTTCATCGCTGCTTTGTCTGTCTTGGTGTTTTACCTTCCAGTTGATTCTGGAGAGAAGGTATCTCTGGGAATTACAGTGTTGCTGACCCTTTCTGTTGTTTTGATTATGGTAGCGGAAGCATTGCCTCCACAGTCAGACTCCATTCCAATTATAGGTGAATATATAATTATTATGCTTAATCACAAAATAAGTGATCCAATAGGTGTCGCTTGTGCCATGTACAATGCATGTTGGCATTGGTTAATTGACATAACAGCTGATATGATGATTAACATTTGGACACAGAGATCAACATTTGTTATTACTGTGAGCCAAGCATGTATGTTTACAACGTTTCCCCGTGCGCGAGATATTTTAAAACTCCAGGTGCCAGCATGGCACAATCGAGCAGTAAGAATTACAGCAATGTGCAATTATGTATTCATAAATTCATTTTATCTGAAATTGGTTTGAAAGCTAGGTAAATCGAATGTGTATTAGTCAAGAACCATATTGGGTTACATTATATAAGAAATATAAAACTCTATTCGGCATGTCCTATAGAGATAGTCCAATGAAGCTTGGTCTTGTCACTAGGTGTTATAAAAAAACATTCAACAATTTAGTATTATGAAGCTCCTTACTTGAAATCAATTTCCAGGAGGAAATAGACAGAAATTGGTCAAACAAACTATAATATCATGATTGATTACATATCCAAAAATATTTTCAGGCAGCTGTGTGTGGAATTTAGAATCCCTGTATTGAATGAAATATTTTTTCTCCTATTCAGCTCAGTTTTTTGCAGCAAATATACTTCTACTGACGGCATCAACATCAATTACTATCGTTGTATGCAATTTATACCATCGCCGATCCCTTGGATATGGCATTCCACATTGGATGAAAGTGTTTTTTCTTGATTGGATGGCCAGGGTCATATTCATGAAAGCAACAGTAGATCAAAATGTCAGCTCCAAATATGATATATTCGAAGATAAAAAGGTATCATTGTGCCTATAATGTTTTGTAAATTCTTGTAATGGTGTTTGTTTATTGTGTGTATTGAACTTCATGAAGAGTATTTATTTCATAGGGGATTGCTACAACCAAGATTCAAAAGACACAGCCACAAACAGATCATGATGCAAATGACGCAAATGACCCTTCTACTTCTGTTGATAAAGACAAGAATCAAAACATTAACATCAACCACAGTGAAAGGCACAAAAAAGAATGGATGCTTGTTGCTATTGTCCTGGACAGATTTATGATGATCGTGTTTTTCTTCTTAACTGTTTTTGTGCCATTAGTGATCTTATTGAATAAACCGACTTACACAGATAAAGACGCTCTTAATATTGATTGAGTAGCTTCACAATTGTCTCAACATACCTGTCTTGACACACCTAATAAGGGTATTGGCTGAGTCAAACTTTAAAGTGAGAACATGGTTTGTGTAGGCTTACAGATCTCTTTAATTGGTTCTGGTGGAAGGATCTCAACAGTTATTATGTTGACATAATTGACAAATATTATGATATGTGTACATAAACATCATAGGCAACCAATATATACAAACACTAATATGTATATATGTATATATATATATATATATATATATATATATATATATATATATATATATATATATATATATATATATATTTATATATATATATATACATATATACATATTAGTGTTTGTAGTTTTCTATAAATCCTTGCATACAGACTTTATTTAATTTTATTAGCTTGAATAGAAATAAAACTACTGAAAAATATTTGAGCTTGTGTTTTTTTTTAATAATTTACACCAAATTGAGAAAAAAGTGCATTTTTGGAAGTCATAACGTTTTTGGCCATTGCGAGAAATGAGGCAACTTTCAACCTACTTTCATCCATTTGAATTCACAGAGACTTTCAAAATGCTATCAGGGCCACGGGCCGTGGCGCAGTTGGTTAGAGCGCCAGCTTATTAGCACCAGTTCCTCTGTGGTGATCCAAAGGTCGTGGGTTTGAATCCCGGGATTCGTGCCGGGATTGAACTCATGATACAATTTCTCACATGAGCTGAGGCCCGTGCCTAAAGTGTTAACCCGTTGTCCTTGTAAATCTGTGACCGGGTGGGTTGTCATGTCAAGGACCTGCGACATGACAATTCAGTGAGGCAGCGCTATATCTGTTACAAGTAGGTCTCATCACGAAATGACTGAAATAATGTTGAAAGTGATGTAAAACCCCAAACAAACAAACAAACAAAAATCAAAATGCTATCATCCATTTGACAACCTTGCTGTCATATTTGAATTTGCTTTGCCTCCAAGAAATACCACCATCATAAATTCCAATTTTGGGTCTCATCAAAGTCAGCAACTCACGTCATGTATATTAATCATTCATAAATGACTTTTGGTTGACATAATATCAGTATTTGTCATAACAAATAGTATATTGCAATCAGCCATGGTGAGGAAAAAATCATTTGTGTAAAAGGCACCACTCTCTTTTTTACTTTAAAAGCTGCACAATCCTGCATATATGATTTTGACCAAATGTTTATGAGATATATCCAGAGTATATTCAATCTTCCACTCTCCAGCTTCAGCAAACACATGACTGAATTAATGATGTCATTGAGCCACTCGTTTACCAAATATAAGCAATGTACCATGATATCTTAGATAAATTACACTTGGTAGAGACCTGCTTATCTCTTGACATTAATGCATGCACACAACACTATTGATGTTTCTGAAATCACAATACTTGTTCTTTCGTTGTCTTTGAATTATGTATTATTTTGATTTTGCTGATTGTATCTTAAGCCTAATTCTTTATTGACACAATGGCCTCAAGTAACCTATAATATTAATCTATACCTTTGTTATCATTATAACATGACAGTCTGTGGTGGCCAATGGTGTTTAAATAAGTGACTTTGAGCATTTTGACCATTTTCCTTGATGTCTACCATAGATAATTTGTTACATCAAGAATGGATGCCAGGGTTTGGATAAGCTTTCAATATTTTCTTTATCAATTTGGTAAGGAATTCTGCACTTAGATATGTTATAGCGAGTTAATCAAAGCAGCTGTTCAAATAATAGGTCAGGCGGACGAGGCAGATTCTAATGGACTCCAAGAAGTCTTGATAATAATGATGAGAATGTCATGTAATTTTTTATTCATTGGTGCTAATTTAAGCCAGTGTTTAATTATCTTCCTATTTTCTATTTGATGTTTCAAGTTGATTATAAATAGCTTCTATGTATACTATTTTTGAACCATTAACATGTGATCAATAAGAGTTAAACATCCAAAAATCAAATTTTGTTTAGAATCTTCAGCCTTGCAGATGTGATAAAAAATTAATATTTCATGATTTCATCATCGTGCTGAGTGCTGTCACCTGGTGTTGTAATGATCACACAGACAACACCATAAATTTGTCCTCATTAGCAAACTGATGATAAACACAATTTAACTTCAGTGTTATTGTATCATTTCTAGAGAATGGTGTTAGTATGGCCCACGTTTCATCCCCAGAGTATAACTTAATTGCAATGCTTTTGACAAACTACAACACTAATGTTCGACCTGTCCTCAATGTGTCTAAGTCAGTTTCTGTCAATATTGGAATGGCGATTAATCAAATCATCAATGTGGTAAGCATAAACAAGACTAATACTAACACACAAGTCCTCAAAGAAATCTAATAATTGCTTAATTAGTCTGTTACATCTACAGATTAATATGACATTTCAAATCCTATTATTTCACTATGTTTATATCTTGATTATTCTTCAGTACCGAGGAAGTCAATTCACTCTCAGGTTACAAATATGTCACATCAGTAATCGATCTATTTTGTATACCAGCTCCAGTTCCTTTTTAAAATTTAAATATGAAATGTGATGCACTAATCCAGTCATTTTGATGAAGAGTAGTGCCATGGTAAAATAATTTGCAAAAGTATTTGAAATGGCTACTTTATAAGAAATAATTAATAATAATTTGTAATTTGCATTCACCTTATTGTACTTGTGCATTGTAGGATGAAAGAAACCAAATACTTGTTACTAAAAACTGGATAAGACTTGTGAGTATGTTCCAAACCTAGAGGGAAAATAATTTATTTTTCAAATCCATATTTAACAATTATCTCAGACAGGTTATTGTCAAATTATGTTTATATCCTGTTTTGCTCATGAAACCATAAGAAACCATTTATCATATCTGCTATATAAGGTTAACTGATATCCTATGTCTGTTTATACCTGTACAAGTGTTACTAAAGGGTAATTTACGTCTATATGTGGTAACAGGCCTGGACAGATGACTACTTACAGTGGGAACCTGCAATGCATGGAAATATAACAAATATTCACATCATGGCTAAATATATCTGGAGACCTGACATCACAGTATATAACGAGTAGGTATAATTGGTGATTTACCATTCAAACATCTAGGGGGATGTTTTATAAAATATATTCACCCCTCATTGCATTAGAAGAACATCCTTGCCAGCTCATAGCTTCTAAAAAGGTTCTTGCAATCTTGTACATATATTATTGATTGATATTTAATCATTTAAGGCTGGTGGTTTTTAACGCCAATATTTTTTCTGAATGCTAGTCTTGACAACTCAATAAAAGATGCAGAGAAGTATTACAACGCCCATGTCTTCAGCGATGGCAGGATAAAATGGCATTATCCTACTATCTTAAAAAGTACCTGCTCTCTAAACATGAAACAATTCCCATGGGACCAACAAAAATGTTACATCAAATACGGATCCTGGACGTATGATGGCTCCAAGATCGAGGTCACCACTTCGTAAGTTTCATTTATATGTTGGTTTATTGATGGGGCTTGAAGGGACTGTAAAAAACGATGCCAATGTTTTTCCCCGTATTTATAATTGTAACTTTATAGAAGGTAAACTGTTACTTTTTCCTTTTGAGCAGAGCAACTTTATTTTGCCTCCTCAATGTTCTCAAAAAACATTAAGCAATTTATTCAGTTTTTTTATTTTTTATTAAAACATGCACAAGGTTGGCCTCATGGCCAACTTACTTTTGATGTTTAACACAGAATTTCATCTTACTTGTGATTTATACACTTCATTTATACATTTGTGTTTTATATGTTCTTAAATTGTTTGCAAATGTCAATTTCGTTTTTAATCTTCCATATTCTTTCCCGATGATTGTGCCGCCATATTCAGAGATTCCAGAGCAGACCTCTCCACCTATATAGACAGTGGTGAATGGAGACTGGTTGCCACTCATGCCGTCGCGCATGCGGTCTTCTATACATGCTGCCTTAACGCATACCCGGATGTGACCTTTTGGATTGTGATAGACCGGAAGCCGCTCTACTATATGTTCAACCTGATCCTTCCCTGTGTCCTGCTCAGCGCCATTACGGCTCTGGTCTTCTACCTGCCGCCGGAATCAGGAGAGAAAGTGTCACTAGGTGTCACTATGCTCTTATCCCTCACCGTGTTTCTTCTCCTTGTTGCCGAGACTTTACCGGTGCAATCCGATTATGTTCCACTGCTAGGTAAAAACCATTTCAAGAGCTTTTGTTCAATTTGTGTTTAATATATGGTAAAGCAATTCTGAAAACTTGATCAACATCCAATAATTACTCAATCTCAAGTTAAAAACTACAAAAAAAGTTGATCATCCATTTTTCATTGTTTGGTGATTATCTTGATTGCATCAAAACACTATAAACATTTTTTTTTGTGTGTTATTTAAGCTTTAACACTGTTTCAGGTTTGTATTTTGGAGCCACCATATCTGTGGTAGCCATGTCGACAGTGATGACTGTTATGGTGCTCAACCTGACCTACAGAGGTTACTTTGGTGACCAGGTGCCAGTATGGATCAGGGTCACTGTCCTCAACTGGCTCGCTAGAGTGACCTTCATGAAAGATCTGGTAGACAATAACATTACATCACCGAAGAAAGGTACCGCAAAGGTAACCACATTATTCCCAGAATAAGCACATTTAACATCATATCAGATCTGAAAAAAAACATGTAGTGAGAAGCCAATGTCCTTCTGTTTCGAAGAATTGATGGAGTATGTGGTGCAGGCATGAAAACACAACAGTTGGCTGTGTTAACCAGTTTAAGCTTCCTGTAAGAGTGGAAAATAGCCTATAAGCAGGTTGTCCAGATACACTTGGGTTTACCTTGGTACATACCCTATTCCTGTATGTGTGTTGAATGTTGTTTTCATGCCATTAATATTGGATGTGATTATTTGCTGAATATCCTCTTCAGGTTGCTGACTCGGTATTGGGAGGAAGAGACACGTCTGGCAAAGGACACATCACCTGTGTCAAAGATTTCACGGAGGAACCGGCCTTGCCCGAAGGAGGTTTCAATGAAACCAATACGTCTAAATCTTTATCAGCTATATTGAATGTTCTGCAAAGGTTTGAAGCTGAGCGGAATGAGGACAGACTCTTTGAGAGGAGAAGGACGGACTGGCAGCTAGTTGCCAGGGTGATTGACAGGTTCCTGCTGGGTCTGTACGTCATCCTGATTGCCACTGGAACCTTCTCCATGTTGCTGCACAATCCTTCTCATAACAATGATAAATCCTATATATAATTAGTAACTTTTTGAAACACGATTATTTGCGGGACGTCAGTATGCTACTGGTACTGGGTGTCATGTTTGAGTCATTATCTTGCTGGTACTGGGTGTCATGTTTGAGTCAGTACCTTGCTGGTACTGGGTGTCATGTTTGAGTCATTATCTTGCTGGTACTGGGTGTCATGTTTGAGTCAGTATCTTGCTGGTACTGGGTGTCATGTTGGATCAGTACCTTGCTGGTACTGGGTGTCATGTTTGAGTCAGTATCTTGCTGGTACTGGGTGTCATGTTGGATCAGTACCTTGCTGGTACTGGGTGTCATGTTTGAGTCAGTATCTTGCTGGTACTGGGTGTCATGTTTGAGTCAGTATCTTGCTGGTACTGGGTGTCATGTTGGATCAGTACCTTGCTGGTACTCGGTGTCATGTTTGAGTCAGTATCTTGCTGGTACTGGGAGTCATGTTGGATCAGTACCTTGCTGGTACTGGGTGTCATGTTTGAGTCATTATCTTGCTGGTACTGGGTGTCATGTTTGAGTCAGTATCTTGCTGGTACTGGGTGTCATGTCTGAGTCAGTATCTTGCTGGTACTGGGTGTCATGTTTGAGTCAGTATCTTGCTGGTACTGGGTGTCATGTTTGAGTCATTACCTTGCTGGTACTGGGTGTCATGTTTGAGTCATTATCTTGCTGGTACTGGGTGTCATGTTTGGATCAGTACCTTGCTGGTACTGGGTGTCATGTCTGAGTCAGTATCTTGTTGGTACTGGGTGTCATGTTTGAGTCAGTATCTTGCTGGTACTGAGTGTCATGTTTGAGTCAATATCTTGCTGATACTGGATGTCATGTTTGAGTCAATATCTTGCTGGTACTGGGTGTCATGTTTGGGTCAGTACCTTGCTGGTACTGAGTGTCATGTTTGAGTCAGTATCTTGTTGGTACTGGGTGTCATGTTTGAGTCAGTATCTTGCTGGTACTGAGTGTCATGTTTGAGTCAATATCTTGCTGATACTGGATGTCATGTTTGAGTCAATATCTTGCTGGTACTGGGTGTCATGTTTGAGTCAGTATCTTGCTGGTACTGGGTGTCATGTTTGGGTCAGTACCTTGCTGGTACTGGGTGTCATGTTTGGGTCATTATCTTGCTGGTACTGGGTGTCATGTTTGGGTCATTATCTTGCTGGTACTGGGTGTCATGTTTGGGTCAGTACCTTGCTGGTACTGGGTGTCATGTTTGGGTCATTATCTTGCTGGTGCTGGGTGTCATGTTTGGGTCAATATCTTGCTGGTACTGGGTGTCATGTTTGGGTCAGTACCTTGGGTGTCATGTTTGAGTCAGTATGCTGTTGGGCAATGTAGTGGTGGTTCAAGACCCGGATGTCTATTCTATTATATGCTTAATTGTATCAACAATATGTGGACATTAAGAATCTTCTTGATATTGTTGGGCCGGTTTGAGAAGTCATTCGTCTGTTTATCCATCATGACATTTACACATACTTACATGAATAAATGAATAATATATAAATGTTTAAAACATATTTCCACAATTTGACTTCATAATTACATAAAATAAATAAATGTATAAAGCTAACATTCTTCAACAAATTGATTTTGCAGTCAGTGTGTGACTTTTCTTGTGATATGCCGTGAAAGGATATTCAATAAAACCTTTTTTGTGGTCTTAGCATTGTTAACAATAAGGAATAAAATTTAACTTTAACGATGTTTAAACATTTATTATCCTATGTTCTTCCTTTATCATATGAGCACAGTAACCCCTAAGGACAACTAATTATTTTGCATATATGGCTTATAACGTAATATATTAATGTATATCAAGTTTTGACAATTAATAAGAATTCATTGGGAAAATATGAACATATATATATAATATATAATCTTTCTTTTAAACACATATATGTAGAGATATAATCACCTATATATTAAACCATTGAACAAAATTCAAATTGTTAATTGTCAATATAAACTTTTGTTGAGATTATAAATAATAATAAATAAATTGTATGTACCCTAAAATTTACCATTTACATGATTTGGTATTATATGATAGACACAAGAAATTATTTTAGAGTTGTTCATAATCTTTCTTTTTCTTTGCAGAGCAGCGTATTGCAAAACTGGCAGTTACCAAGATGAAGAGTAGGCATGATGCCAGTATTACTATGACAACAGTGGCGGTAGACATGCCTTGCTCACCCGTCCTGTTTGGAGGATGGGTTTGGTTATGATGGCCCTCGCTTGTCATGTTACTGATCATAGAAGTTGTGATGTCATTTGTAGCAGGGACTGTGACGTGGGAGTTATCAGCAGTCTGCATGTTAGAACTGTCTGCTGTTATCGTGTCAGTGCTTTCAGACACACCCTCAGTGGTGTAGGGGGAGGTAGTGTGGTTCAGATTAGAATCAGTGTTATCATTCCCGTCCGATTTGGTCACATCAGTGTGAATCACTGGGCCAGTCATGTCATTGCTATCAGGGTTCAACGTTGGACTAGTTATATTGACACTTTCAGTTGAATATATGTCAGATGCAGAGGTAATCAAATCGGTCATGTCAGGAGTTGTCATATTAACACTGTTAAGAGATGTCATATCACTTTGGGGAGTGGTCATATTATCACTTTGGGGAGTGGTCATATTGACACTGTGAGGAGTAGTCATATTATCACTTTGGGGAGTGGTCATATTTACACTGTGAGGAGTGGTCATATTTACACTGTGAGGAGTGGTCATATTTACACTGCGAGGAGTAGTCATATTTACACTGTGAGGAGTGGTCATATTAACACTGTGGGGAGTGGTCACATTGCCATCTTTACTTTCACACTCCTCATTAACTCTGCCCTGGACTTCTCCCGTGTTTGTAAACTCACTTTGATCACACTTATCTATTATTTTAAGGCATTTACTCCATTTTTGTTTGACCACTTTGCAGTCTACTACATCATCCACCAATAAAGAATCCACTTTAGCACAGCAGTTATTGAATTTGTTCTTTTTCTTTGCTGAGCACTGTAGCACAGGGCTTGTAAGGTTCCCACACAGGTTGTCGACACTCACCTCGGTCTCAGGCAATCCATCAAAATCAGTTTCATTACACGACCCTATCACCTGAACGCATCCTTCCCATTTGGTTAGAATTGATTTACAATCAGTAATTACTTCTTCCATTGCCAGTTCTAAATCACCTAAACATTTTTTAAATTGTTTGCGTTTTTTGCTGAGTTTCTTAGCAGGACAGGTCTTGGTGGCGAGTTCTATTGATATTCCTGGATCAGATGGGAGATCTTCCTCTCCACAGTTTTGGTTGACTTTACTTCCCATATCTTGAACTTCACCGGAATCGTTCTGGTCACATTCATCGATAATATCGAGACAGGAATTCCATTTCTTGTGAACGCGTGCACAGTCTGGAGAAGTGCTTCCCAGTGATTCCTCCAAGCGAGTCAGACATTTTGTGATTTTATCATCACATCGGTTGGCTTCTGCTGGGCTCCAGATTAGGCAGGTGACTACAGTTACTGCTGATATGAATACTGCTTCCTTCATGCTTCTCGTGTTCCTCTATTATCGCCCACTTTGCTGGTTAAGTTTATACACAAGTGTTGTCTTTTTGGATTTAGATTCTATATAATAAATAACATATTATCCCTCAGCAAGGTATGTTACCCTGACATCTGTCAAAGATGAAATATGCTAGTGTTTATTTATACAAATTCTTATTTTAATAGTGATATTTGTTTTTTCGTGATCAACAATAATCAATTCGATGCACCTGTGATAACAAGGTTTTCCAGTATGTATACTTAAACAAATCCAAATAGCTGAATATTTGAGGTTTTTATTTCAGTATCTGTGCATGACACTGATTCTATATTCTACTGATGGCTACAATCAATATTGGATAAGGAACACTTGCTAAATAGTTATTATCATCATGATCTAACGCACCCTAATTAAAATAATGAAAATAACAAAAATAAAATAGTTCATCGTGAATTAAATGTGAATTAAACTCAATTTCTCATGTTTTATTGTAATTTTCTTCACAGTTTATTTTAGTCATTGACGCAAATATTGGCAGGTTGGTATTCAATGAAAATAATTACAATAAGAATAAATTGTAAGATAAGATAAATTGTACTATATAACGTAAATTTATCATTTAAAACCAAATAAATAAACAATAAAATAAACTCAAAAGAAAAATTATTCTGACATTTTCTTTTCTCAAAAAAGAATTGTGTAATTATGTTGTAAAACGTCAATAAAATTTGGGTCAGTTTTATTTTTTGAATTATAAATGAAATTTTTTCCATTATCGCAACTTTGAGACAGTCAACAGATTCGGGATGCATTGTGTAAAACAATGCTTTGCCATGGCGACATATTTGATTTAACGGACGTCATGCCTCCTAATATACAAGGGTGGGAGAGGTCTGAACGATAAATCTGAACCAATCCGGATAATCCACGTCATTCTGGACGCTCGCAACAGTTCACAAAGCGACACACAAAACCGCAGTCAATCTTTATTCTTCAAATACCAACCATCACATCCAAATTTTTGAGAAAATACCATCAGTTACACATATAAGAATACGATCCTCTAGAACTGCATTTTAACGAGATTGTTGTTCATTTAACACAGTTATGGTGGGAGAGCTCTGAACTAATCTGGGCGATAATCGAAACATATCTGGATGGTTTGGCATCATACCGATGTTCTGAACCAATTCTGACCCAATCTGGGTGGTTTTGTCATGTAACAAGTTCGTCACTTCTCACAAAAGACATCAAATTCATTACATAATTTAACACATCTCGTTACAGTTGAGTGTATTCCAATGTGTTGAATATGATGGTGTAAATTTTATAGTACATCTTTAACGTTTTTAAGGAAATATTTAAAACTCTTTAAAAATCAGTTTCAGATGATCATGTACTAATATACGTAACTGATGAGCATGTTATTTTCTTTAACAAATGGGTATGATAGTTGATATATAAAGATTAAAGAAAGCAACTTTTTCAGTCTGGCCATTGCTCACTGTACGGCACCGCTCAGAAACCATTCTGATTGGCTGCTATTTAGTGGTCAGCTGTGTTGCGAGCGTCCAGAATGACGTCATTTAGCTCCCAGATCAGTTGTGAGCGTCTAGAATGACGAGATTTGACGAGATTGGCAGAGATTTACTGCGCAGATTGGTTCATAGCTCTGTCACACCTGTATAAGGCATATCAGTTCTACCATGTTCTGCTTTACAATCCTCTACAGGGGTTAGTCTGTCGGTGGTGTCAAAGGACATATTAGAGTCTGTAACGAATGCTGGATTCACTTCTCCTTCACTGTTCTGATGGACATCTGTTGTTTCCATCTCATGTACATTACTTTCCTCTTTTTCTTTGTCACTATTGTATCTTTTGGAATTGCGTAAGATATTTTGCTCATGTATGTCAAGAGGATTTTCGTCAGAGGTCATAACCTTTGGTTTTTCTTTACTAATTTGATCTGTTAACTCATAAGCACCTTTACACATTTTACAAGAAAAATACAATTGTGTGAAATTACCATTAGGGCCTATTATCCGGCATAACGATTGAAAAAAGAAAGTTGAGTAAGACCAACTTATTGCCATGACAATCATCAAGAAAACTCCAAACTGATAGTATGCATACGCATGCGCGGGGAGAACAGTCAGACCAGCTACAAATGTAGTTAATGCTGCCATAGCAACTGAGGCACCCACTCTCCTAAAACTTTCTTCCACACGAGATTTCCTGTCATGATGTTGCGATATTTTGTAAGCCACGCCATAATGAATAGTGAAATCTATTGACAGACCTACAGCTATACAAATAATTATTGACTCCACAACATTTAACTGCCAGCCAATCAAAACTAGAATTGCTATGGTGACAGATATAGTGAAGGCTATTGAGATGACTGCGTATATTGTAATGAGAACATTTAAGGTCATTAAGAATAGAATTGTTATAGAAAAAGCAAGAGCCATGCCAAATGCTGAAAGCGTCCCTTCAAAGAGAGAATTCTGTAGATCATAAATATGAAATCTACCATAACCTGTGAACCATCCGTTGGTAAGTCCCTTTGGAGCTGTTTTGGACCATAATTCCAAATGATCGCTTGCAGTGTCATAATTAATCTGGGCTTGTGTGTATGATGTAGTGAGGACGAATGTACTTAGCATATAAATTCGGAACACTTGTATAGTATTATTTGCGCCAAACATAGCCTTACCTATTAAGTTTGACCAGGGAAATTCATACATCATCCACTCAGTCACAATAGGAAAGCACTTTTTAAAGATTTCCTGGTCATAGGGTGGTGAGCCTTGTTCACAGCAAGGATATAAATCTGTGCCATTGCATGTACTATTCATAGCCTGGTTAAAAATGTGAAATGTGCACGGCCTTTGTCTGTACATATTATTGATAAAATCTTGTGATTTGAGGTCCTCACAGAAATCCAACATCCAGACCTGAGCTTCTGGTGATGAAATATCAAAATCGTCTTCAAAGATCAGATGGCCTCTGTCATCCGGGTCAATAACACTTCCGGTATCTTTGCCCTCAATTCCCCACACCCAATAGACCATGAAACCGTCTGTGGCTTCGTTAACCAAATAGTCACTTATTCTGAATTGAAACTTCACAGTCTTGTCAAACCGCTCTATGGGGTGGTCACTCTGAAGTAACTGGTATATATCAGCTGAGGGAAGCCTTAATTTAGGCTCAGCAAATACGACCACTATTCCTCCAATTCCTAACAGTGTGAACAGAATAATCATAAGCCACCAGAAACGAGTGATGAGCAATGGTAGAGCCCTGGAAAATATGAAATCAGAAGCCTTTTTGGCATAGCCCATCATTGCTTCATAACAGGAACAACACTGTAACTCGGCTTTAGTGCAGCACCTTGCCTGACACCAATCTATGCAAACAAATATGGCTGGGATCCATGTCATCATTAGGATAAAGTTGCACAAAATGGCTGTCCCAACAAACACACCAAAGCACTTGATATCAGTCACGTCGTTAATCAAGTTAACATAGAAGGCAGACGCAGTCGTGAAGCTTGTGACGAACACAGAGACGGCTGCGTGTGACATCATGCCACTTACCCATGATGCAACAGAGTTATTGGGAGACTCCATCTTCACCTGATTCCACATATCAAAGAACAGGAAAATATTATCGGCTCCTATTGCAATTAATATCAGTGCAGAGAGGATGTTTATGAATGGAAAATGTGGGAAACGAAATACAATTGAGTACAAAAAATATGCCAGAACAAATGAAAAGATGACATTAAAGAATGCTGCAAAAGCCAATACGACTGAGCGCAAGTATACAAATAAAAGGACCATGATGATAGCCATGGCAATGCCAAAATAAACAGCATCTTGTATCATATAATCTCCAAATACATCCTCTTTTACAACAGAATCTATTCCAGCAACTTTGACGTGATCGAACTTCAAACTATTTCCTGCTAATTTGTCATCATAAAAGTAATATTCAGACCCTCTATAAACATCAACTCCAAAACTTAAATATTCAAAGGCTTCATTACCAGTTTTGTCCAAAAATCCCTTGTCAACCAGAGCATAATATATGGTAAAGGCCAGCCCCCCTTCTATACACCTAAACGGCATTTTCCCACTGGAATGATAGCGCAACAATTCTGGTAATACGATATTGTTATATAGCTGGGAGTATGTAGTTGTATTGCTGGTAGTATGAAGTGGTAATATTGGAAGGATGAGGTTGTAAAACACGGAGCACCGTTTCAGAGTATCCATAGCAACCTCCACGTCCTCGTCCGTCAGGAGGGAGCAGTTTGTATTTTGCATCCTAGCCACTAACGAGGCGACAGATGGCGCTCTACATTCATCGTGGTACACATAAATTGACGTTTTAAGCTCATCTTCAAATCTACATATTTCTTTTAGTGTTCCAGCCGATAAAAAAGTATTATCTTTGTTGACAGGTTCAAACATCATGTAAAAGTAGTTCACTGAAACAATGAAAATATTCTATAAAATAGGATTTTCTTTTTACAGACAAAACGTTAATAATGACAGAAGCAATAAGATTGAGTTTGAATGAGTGTTCTCCAATCACCAATCCCTGGGAAGTCCAGGTAGGTAATCTGGTCAGGTTTGCGGAACATGAAGGGTTACTTCGGTTTCAACCAAAGCAAGGTTTAGTAGTGGACTTGATAGAACTCACTTTTAAAATGTTTCAACTCAGTCGTTTAAACAGGTTTAACTTCATTTAAACAAGTTTGTGCAGCGGGCAACTGACGTCAAAGGTACATATTTTCATATCCAAAGTATAATCAAGTACCATCAAAAAAGGGATTGGTTATTAGAGAACACTAGGATTAAATAGGTGTACAAACTTACTATTTATGACGTCAGTATTGACACATTCTAAATAGTTGGTAGTCCTAGAAGATCCCGATGTCTGCACATCTTTTCTACTGGTTTCTGGAATGTAAACTTTGGTGTTACTTGATGGAGCTGACAGTATTTTTTTTAAATGACATTTTCAACTATATTTTGAAGGAACTTGTCCTTGGTCAATATTTTTTTGAATTCTCAGAAATCATCTTTAATAACTATATAGTAAAATATTAACATGAATATTAGATCTCAGATAAATAGTGTCTAAAATATATCAAGACTAGATGAGGAAGAATGATCTGATCATGCTAAAAAATACTGGTAATGTTTAAATGTATCAATACCTAAATTATACACAGTGGCCTAGCAAAGGGAGTACAGAGGAACTATAGGAGGGTAGATGGCTGTGAGGGGTGAAGAGGGTTCATGGCTGTGAGGGGTGAGGAGGGTAGATAGCTTTGAGGGGTGAGGAGGGTAGATGGCCGTGAGGGGTGAGGAGGGTAGATGGCTGTGAGGGGTGAGGAGGGTAAATGGCTGTGAGGGTGAGGAGGGTAGATGGCCGTGAGGGGTGAGGAGGGTAGATGGATGTGAAGGGTGAGGAAGGTAGATGGCTGTGAGGGGTGAGGAGGGTAGATGGATGTGAAGGGTGAGGAGGGTAAATGGCTGTGAGGGTGAGGAGGGTAGATGGCCGTGAGGGGTGAGGAGGGTAGATGGATGTGAAGGGTGAGGAAGGTAGATGGCTGTGAGGGGTGAGGAGGGTAGATGGCTGTGAGGGGTGAGGAGGGTAGATGGCCGTGAGGGGTGAGGAGGGTAGATGGCTTTGAGGGGTAAGGAGGGTAGATGGCTTTGAGGGGTAAGGAGGGTAGATGGCTTTGAGGGGTAAGGAGGGTAGATGGCTTTGAGGGGTGAGGAGGGTAGCTGGCTGTGAGGGGGGAGGAGGGTAAAGGGCTGTGAGGGGGGAGGGGATAGGGCTGAGAGGAGGGTAGAGGGCTGTGGGGAGAGCTGAGGGGAGAGGGCTGAGGGTAGAGGGTTGTGGGGAGAGCTGAGGGGAGAGGGCTGAGGGTAGAGGGCTGTGGGGAGAGCTGAGGGGAGAGGGCTGAGGGTAGATGGTAGAGAGTTGTGGGGGGAGCTGAGGGGAGAGGGCTGAACTGAGTCACATCAGATCATGGGGTGGTGTTGTAGTGTGTCTTTATCTCATGCCGACATCTGAGATTTAATTCCTTGTTTTAGACCGACTTAAGATACACTGCGCGATTGAAAAAGTTTACCATTTTTTTGAAAATTAAAAAACAATAAATGGATGTATCTTACCTCGTCTCGGAGGGTCAATGTCGTTGTTGTGTTTCTCTTTGGATATTTGAAGGTCGGGATATTCACTCAGCCCATATATAGGGTTATATACATTGTCATGTGACAAGTACTTGCCGTAGATTGGGGTGCCACGTGCGTTGAAACCCTATGCATGTAACGTTACAACTTAATGTCTGAACAAAACTCTTATCTACGTTGCATAAGAAATATGTTTTTGCTGCTTCTTGGAAGATCTTTTTCCTAATTTTAAAGATTTCTTCCAGGATGTTGTTTCACATTTTTAGGAAGAAAATATTAACGTAATGCATACACTTCAATTCATATGAATGTTGGACCTTTTTTGTGAATTAATGATACAATGATTTAAACCCTTTAAGCACTAAATATGTCTTGACCTACTGAAGATCACATGTGGGGTGTATAGCATCAACTTTAGAAACTTGCCTTGATGGGATCGTCAAAGTCTGGTAAATCAGCAAAGAAGTAAATGGAGACGGCTGCTCCGGCTGTGACAAGAATAACCCCGATGATGAAGAGGACAGGGCACCGGGCGATCAGGGCTGAATACCTACAAGATAACCTCTCTTACTAGTCTCATCTACCATCAATGAAGAGGACCGGGCACCGGGCGATCAGGGCTGAATACCTACAAGATAACCTCTCTTACTAGTCTCATCTACCATCAATGAAGAGGACCGGGCACCGGGCGATCAGGGCTGAATACCTGCAAGATAACCTCTCTTACTAGTCGGATCTACCATTAATGAAGAGGACAGGGCAGAGGGCGATCAGGGCTGAATACCTGCAAGATAACCTCTCTTACTGGTCTCATCTACCATCAATGAAGTAGACAGGGCACCGGGCGATCAGGGCTGAATACCTGCAAGATAACCTCTCTTACTAGTCTCATCTACCATCTATGAAGAGGACAGGGCACCGGGCGATCAGGGCTGAATACCTGCAAGATAACCTCTCTTACTGGTCTCATCTACCATCAATGAAGAGGACAGAGCACCGGGCGATCAGGGCTGAATACCTGCAAGATAACCTCTCTTACTAGTCTCATCTACCATCAATGAAGAGGACAGAGCACCGGGCGATCAGAGCTGAATACCTGCAAGATAACCTCTCTTACTAGTCTCATCTACCATCAATGAAGAGGACAGGGCACCGGGCGATCAGGGCTGAATACCTGCAAGATAACCTCTCTTACTGGTCTCATCTACCATCAATGAGGAGGACAGGGCACCGGGCGATCAGGGCTGAATACCTACAAGATAACCTCTCTTACTGGTCTCATCTACCATCAATGAGGAGGACAGGGCACCGGGCGATCAGGGCTGAATACCTGCAAGATAACCTCTCTTACTGGTCTCATCTACCATCAATGAGGAGGACAGGGCACCGGGCGATCAGGACTGAATACCTGCAAGATAACCTCTCTTACTGGTCTCATCTACCATCAATGAAGAGGACAGGGCACCGGGCGATCAGGGCTGAATACCTGCAAGATAACCTCTCTTACTGGTCTCATCTACCATCAATGAAGAGGACAGGGCACCGGGCAATCAGGGCTGAATACCTACAAGATAACCTCTCTTACTGGTCTCATCTACCATCAATGAGGAGGACAGGGCACCGGGCGATCAGGGCTGAATACCTGCAAGATAACCTCTCTTACTGGTCTCATCTACCATCAATGAGGAGGACAGGGCACCGGGCGATCAGGACTGAATACCTGCAAGATAACCTCTCTTACTGGTCTCATCTACCATCAATGAAGAGGACAGGGCACCGGGCGATCAGGGCTGAATACCTGCAAGATAACCTCTCTTACTGGTCTCATCTACCATCAATGAAGAGGACAGGGCACCGGGCAATCAGGGCTGAATACCTACAAGATAACCTCTCTTACTAGTCTCATCTACCATCAATGAAGAGGACAGGGCACCGGGCGATCAGGGCTGAATACCTGCAAGATAACCTCTCTTACTGGTCTCATCTACCATCAATGAAGAGGACAGGGCACCAGGCTATCAGGGCTGAATACCTGCAAGATAACCTCTCTTACTAGTCTCATCTACCATTAATGAAGATGACAGGCCACCGGGCGATCAGGGCTGAATACCTGCAAGATAACCTCTCTTACTGGTCTCATCTACCATTAATGAAGAGGACAGGGCAGAGGGCGATCAGGGCTGAATACCTGCAAGATAACCTCTCTTACTAGTCTCATCTACCATCAATGAGGAGGACAGGGCACCGGGCGATCAGGGCTGAATACCTGCAAGATAACCTCTCTTACTAGTCTCATCTACCATCAATGAGGAGGACAGGGCACCGGGCGATCAGGGCTGAATACCTGCAAGATAACCTCTCTTATTGGTCTCATCTACCATCAATGAAGAGGACAGGGCACCGGGCGATCAGGGCTGAATACCTGCAAGATAACCTCTCTTACTGGTCTCATCTACCATCAATGAAGAGGACAGGGCACCGGGCGATCAGGGCTGAATACCTGCAAGATAACCTCTCTTACTGGTCTCATCTACCATCAATGAAGAGGACAGGGCACCAGGCTATCAGGGCTGAATACCTGCAAGATAACCTCTCTTACTAGTCTCATCTACCATCAATGAAGAGGACAGGGCACCGGGCGATCAGGGCTGAATACCTGCAAGATAACCTCTCTTACTAGTCTCATCTACCATCAATGAAGAGGACAGAGCACTGGGGGATCAGGGCTGAATACCTGCAAGATAACCTCTCTTACTGGTCTCATCTACCATCAATGAAGAGGACTGGGCACCGGGCGATAAGGGCTGAATACCTACAAGATAACCTCTCTTACTAGTCTCATCTACCATCAATGAAGAGGACAGGGCAGCGGGCGATCAGGGCTGAATACCTACAAGATAACCTCTCTTACTGGTCTCATCTACCATCAATGAAGAGGACTGGGCAGAGGGCGATAAGGGCTGAATACCTACAAGATAACCTCTCTTACTAGTCTCATCTACCATCAATGAAGAGGACAGGGCAGCGGGCGATCAGGGCTGAATACCTACAAGATAACCTCTCTTACTGGTCTCATCTACCATCAATGAAGAGGACTGGGCACCGGGCGATAAGGGCTGAATACCTACAAGATAACCTCTCTTACTAGTCTCATCTACCATTAATGAAGAGGACAGGGCACTGGGCGATCAGGGCTGAATACCTGCAAGATAACCTCTCTTACTAGTCTCATCTACCATTAATGAAGTAGACAGGGCACCGGGCGATCAGGGCTGAATTCCTGCAAGATAACCTCTCTTACTAGTCTCATCTACCATCTATGAAGAGGACAGGGCACCGGGCGATAAGGGCTGAATACCTACAAGATAACCTCTCTTACTGGTCTCATCTACCATCAATGAAGAGGACAGGGCACCAGGCTATCAGGGCTGAATAACTGCAAGATAACCTCTCTTACTGGTCTAATCTACCATCAATGAAGAGGACAGAGCACCGGGCGATCAGGGCTGAATACCTGCAAGATAACCTCTCTTACTGGTCTCATCTACCATCAATGAAGAGGACAGGGCACCGGGCGATCAGGGCTGAATACCTGCAAGATAACCTCTCTTACTGGTCTCATCTACCATCAATGAAGAGGACAGGGCACCGGGCGATCAGGACTGAATACCTGCAAGATAATGTCTCTTACTGGTCTCATCTACCATCAATGAAGAGGACAGGGCACCGGGCGATCAGGGCTGAATACCTGCAAGATAACCTCTCTTACTGGTCTCATCTACCATCAATGAAGAGGACAGGGCACCGGGCGATCAGGGCTGAATACCTGCAAGATAACCTCTCTTACTGGTCTCATCTACCATCAATGAAGAGGACAGGGCACCGGGTGATCAGGGCTGAATACCTACAAGATAACCTCTCTTACTAGTCTCATCTACCATCAATGTACTCACAAGAAACTTCCTGGCACCCACTGTAAGCATGAGGTTCATAAAGTGAGTCTTGTGCCACTTGGAAATGTCAGGATTACTGTGATGTTTGATTCTCTCAATATATCAAAACCAATTTCTAAAAGCTAGGTCATAATAGATAATAATGTAAACCTTTATAAACTTTACAATAAAGTAACTTGATAGAAGAAGACCAAGACTATATTACTTCCAAGGAAACCATTTTAAACTAAGAATTCACACATCGTGTGAAAGATTATATAATTTATCATGATAGGGGCATATTGATGTACAATAGACTGCAATAACAAATTAATTGCATATTTCACTTGATAACTATAAACGTTACCATTTAATATACTAGTAGTGTCTTATATAGATTATCAAACTGGGCAGATAAGCCAACCCAATATCACTCACTCTTAAAGTGTATGTACACAGGTCAATATCTTTAAAATGATATATTATCAAGGAATTATTAACTGTGTCAAACCACTCTCACTGACCGAAACATACTAATCCTGTTGTGGAGCAAATTTGACAGGAAATGCATTCATGCTCTTCATCGCCTTCCACCAAAAAACAATAACCAGTAAAGCATTTAACAACTGAGTGAACAGATTGCCTGACTAACATAACTTAATTAATTTTTCTTGAGACTCAGGGATTTAACAGTTGAATTCTGAACTAGTTGTACTATCACGCGCTATTGTCTGGTGTAAGCGCTATTGTCTGGTATCAGCGCTAAATGAAAAGCTCTTAGACTAGTACAATTAGTGATATACCTCTAATGTAGCAGTTGGTAAAGTATGATAATCTTTGATTACACAACTATCTGAGCCTTTCAACCAATTATGGTTTGAGATGATTTGTCCACAGTCTCTGCTCTTCATAGATGATAACATTGTAAATTGTAAATAATATAACATGAAAATATTTTGATTTCTGTAGGTTGTAATAAATCCAAAGCAAATTTAATTGCAATTTAATCTGAAAGGAAAATTAAGCGCTCGTTTAAATAACAAATCCTTGCTTGTCTTCAGCAGTTGAGATCGAGATTACTGCAACATTGAAAAATTGGTTGCACTAAATGTTAATAAGATGTCTTATTACGAACATTTCTTCCTGAATAGCATGTCAAGATACCCTGTATTAGGGGGGGAAATTAAACTTGGTTGGTGTGATATAAAGTTTGACATGTAAAACATTAACTCTTCCAAACCAGGCTGATCTCTAATCTGTCATAATACTACAGTGTGCAATATTACTACACTAACACTTACAGATAACTGTATTTCTACTCTTACTGCTATCATTTCAAATGAAGGTGAACATCCAATGTTCAAAACCTATTCCTAGTTTAACTGATGTCAAAATATCATAATACAAAAAAACATTTTATACTCACCCAATCATTATGCATTGATGTGTGAAAACGCGTTTAAGGTTATGATTTGAAGAAATAGTAATGTTCCTGGCATACTGAAGATAGATTTCATCACGAGATATCTTAGGTTCAAAGTACAACAATGCCAGTGAGACGTCACGATGACTATTGCTGAATTGATATATTGCTTCATGTAAACCAATGAGTCATTGACATTTGCCTTTTCAAAACGGTCCAATTAACAGAAGATGGAAGGGTTTTCATACTTATAATCGAGACTCCTAGATTGTCTTATATTATTGTTAATATAACATTTAAAGTTGAAAGTGGAATATTGGTATAATGATGTCTCAGAACGGAATAATGAAGAAAGAATTGAGAATGAAAATATAAATTGCCAAATAATTCGATAATAAAAACATGACATTTTAACAGTATATTATTGTAGAATATAGATTGCACACTATATATACTCATACTCAAACAATTCAGATAAATATTGAGTGTGTAAGATGTTTGATAAGGATATATCAATATGATTTAGACATTTATATCATGTAAGATCTGTTTATGATAAAAACTGTCAGTTCGGAAACTATCTTCGCTAAAGAGAGAGAGAGAGAGAGGGTCAAACAAACAATTACAATTGTCAAATAGTCATAATACAAATGTACTTTCGTCTGTCTTGGAATTATATTAATGTACCATTTCCATGAAAGAATTATTTGGTCCAACCAGATGACCATTATTCCACACATACATTTTATTTAGATAACAAAGATTCCATATAAATGGGGCACTGATTTATGTCATAAATCTACAATCACACCTCATGGATACAAAGAACACCATGATGAGGCTGATCATACACTAACATTTCATCACATACATAACTCTACAATCACACCTCATGGATACACCATGATGAGGCTGATCATACACTAACATTTCATCACATACATGAATCAAATCACACTATCCCAGCACTGCCAGCTAACAAGTCTAGCTGGAACAAGGTGCTAAGCATCATGATAGACATGGCTATCAGCCCTTTATAGACCTACTCATAAGCAACATTTGGTGACTAATGTCCTCTAAGTCTGGGACACAAAGCAAGAATAACTGTTTTCCCACCACCATACCTGGCACCCCGAGGCCACGGGCCGTGGCACAGTTGGTTAGAGCGCCAGCTTATTAGCACCAGTTCCTCTGTGGTGATCCAAAGATCGTGGGTTTGATCCCCGGCCGTGCCGAGATTGAATTCATGATACAATGTCACACATGAGCTGAGGCCCATTTCAAAGAGTTAATCTGTTGTCCTTGTAAAATCCCGTGGGTTGTTATGTCAAGGACCTGCGACATGACAATTCAGTGAGGCAGCACTATATCTGCTACAAGAAGGATGGATTCCTTGTCCTACTCATAAGCAACATTTGGTGACTAATGTCCTCTAAGTCTGGGACACAAAGCAAGAATAACTGTTTTCCCACCACCATACCTGGCACCCCGAGGCCACGGGCCATGGCGTAGTTGGTTAGAGCGCCAGCTTATTAGCACCAGTTCCTCTGTGGTGATCCAAATGTCGTGGGTTCGATCCCCGGCCGTGCCGAGATTGAACTCATGAAACAATTTCCCATATGAGCTGAGGCCCGTGCTTAAAGGGTTAACCCGTTGTCCTTGTAAATCTGGTTGCCCGGTCACAGATAATGTTGAAAGTGATGTACAACCCCAAATAAACAAACCTGACAACCCCCCTTCTGAGATATGCTGGTTCACTCAGCTCACTTCACAAAGTGGCATTTGACATTTAATCTAATACCAATTATCCAAGATAATATTACCTTATTCATAATTTGGAGTATTATAAATGATTAAAACGGAACTAGAATATTAATAACATTATGTAGTTTGGATTGTTTACTTATTTAGATAACTTGGTGTTTGATTTCCGTGAACTGTACCTCGACAGGAACTTAAACTAGTTTAATATATTCACTGAGACCTAAACACTATTTGTTTGGTTGTCTTTATGGGGAACTATCACGTGATATATGTTATTCTCGCATCTTCATTAATTGACACAGATATGTATGTGCATGGTTTTGAATTACATCCCTTTTGACGTTGGTATAATTTTGTGATTTAAATCTTTTATTCCAAGCACTCATTTCATAAGAGTTCAGTATGATTATAACATATTACAGATAATTTATGGAATTAATACACGTTAGGCCTTCACCGCATTTATGGTAATCTGTTACAAATCAAATTCAAATATAATAAAGTACATCCTAAAATTTAAAGGATATGTTCCAAAACCTACTAAATAGCATATCATTTTAAAACATGTAATAAACCTTACCTTTTTATTATTTACAATTTTTGTCATGAACTTGAAATTTGCATTCAAGCCAGGAAAGTTATTCAATTCCTAATAACATTTGCATAAATGTGGATGACAGATAAGTGCCAAAACAATAAACGTTGGCACTGCAATTATAAATAACAGTAAAAGTGAATGGATTACAAGTTGGGTGTAAACAGATGACTAACAGCACATTTTAAAACACCCCGAATCATAATAAATAGTGTGTCTCTGAAATGATTATACTGGCCAAAATCATTTAAACATGTCAAAATCAAAGTGGCATCAATTGTGTCAAATAAATCTTACATTTAGTATCTTAATATATCTATATCTGATATTATCAAACACAGTCAAGTTTGATAGGAAACGAATTTAGGCAGATCTAAACCTGATAACAAATAGCAATGTGTTTTGTGAATGTCTGAATATGTGTTAATACCACTTCTTCATGACATATGTTACAACATATTATACCTTTTACCTGATGTAGGGTTCATAACTTAGAGCTTATTATTCACAGCTGCCACTAATATCTCATTAATGTATTCATATATTTCTTGCACACAGTGTGGGATAAGTAGTTCTATGACAAAGAATAATAGTCTATAATAATAATATAGCACCAAGTTGCACCCTTGGGCTCTGATCTGATACACGCAATCCATAAGATTGAAAAAATGGATATGTACAAAGTAAAGGCACTAATTGATGATTTTTATGATAAAAAGACAAAAACAAGATTCTATAAGGTATGGTGGGAAGGCTATAAGAAAAAATATAGCACTTTTGAACTTGCTGCAAACATTAGCACCCTATTGATTGACGAATATAATAAGAAGAAATATGGGAAAAAATCATCTAAAAGATTGTTAAATACCAATGGACCTAATGAAAATTCTAATGGAAAAAAATTATCATTGCAGATGGCCTCTAAAAGCAGTACTAAAACTTGACAGGGACCAAAGAGGAGGAACTCCTCGCAGTCATCTCGGTCCTCCAGGTCCTCGCACCTGGACTGGGCAGAGGCTGTGGAGGCTGAGGAGGAAAGGACCACTCCGACTGATGATCATATTCAGCAACTTAGCGATGATGAAAAACCGTCAACCAGTGACAAGGGTCAGAGAAAAAAGAAACCAAATACGACAACAGATGATCAGAACACTAGAATGCAGGCACAAGCTGAATTATCACCAGGTGGCACTGACCCTGGTGAGAGGATCATCAGTAATCATGATGGAGGCCAAGAAGCCAGACGACTTGGTCATATTGGAAGCCAAGAAGGCAGGTGACGTAATCTCCCAGCCTGATGAGCTCGAAATGAGTATGGGTGAGCTTATGGGCTTACTTAAGGAGAAAGGGGAAGATTTTTCAAAACTTGATGAATTGGCCAAGGATCGTGAACAAACAATAATTGCCTTGCAAAATGAACGTGATGACCTAAGGAAGAATAAGACATATGAAGTATCTTTAAATTATGAGAAAATCAAGTTTAAGAGAGCTGAGAAAAAAATTCAGGAGATGAATAAGACCCTAATAAACAATGCTGAGCAGATATCTAAGCTAGAGGCGAAAAATGGAGATTATCAGGGTCAAATTGATGCAATGGCAGAGGCTGGCTCAAAGGATCAGACGGCCCGAAGTAGCCCAGATGATGGCAGGGATGCAGTGTGGTTCCTATCTGACAGTATCCACCATAAGCTACCCGACTTGGCCAATGACATCACATGGAGGTGGGAGGTCAATAATGAAATCATGAATCTTCCTGATTTAGCACTAGCACTTAATGACGCCGTCGTCAAGGAATGCAATAAAAAGTATGCTACCATTGTCATATGCATTGGTCTTAAGGAAGTTGAACAGGGGAGTGGCATCAAGATACTGAAGAAGATCAAGAAGACCATTTACAGAATGGCAGCCATTGCATCTTGTACCATCTACCTGTGCCCCCTCCCACCCATCTCATCAAGTGCCAGGTATAATATCATAAACTCTCACACCATATTAAATCATTACATCAACAATGAAGCTAGAGCCGGCTGATCAGCTCAGGGTAATAGGGACACCAAAATCAGTCTCTGATGATCCAAATGATCATGTGGTAAAATTTGCAAGTGATCCAACCCTGCTTGAAGAGGTGGCCAAAAACTGGATGGATAATCTGTGTCAGAAAATAAAACCGAAGAAAAAAGAACACAGTGAATCGATGAAAGAAATATGGGACAAGGAAGAGGCAGCAGAGAGCTCATCTGAGGATGAGGAGGCTGAATGCCAGGATGATAACAATGAAATAATCCTTGACTTTCGAAACGATGACTTTCCCGATGAGGAGGTTGTGACCATAATACCCAGGAGTTCTGCATCCAAACTGATTGGATCCAGGGGCGCTAACATCAGAAAAATATCTAAAGAATCTCAAACCACCATGAAAAAAACTGTTGTGGAGGATAGCAACACAGAAGATGGAGTCAAAATAACCGGAACCCCCTGGGCATTGCAAAAGCAATCGTAGCAATCAGGATGTAATTAATGAAAGTGACAGAGAAAGGGAGAGCAACAGGAAAGAAATATGCTTCTACTTTCAACAAGGAAAGTGCAAAAAGGGAAGCCGCTGCAACTTTCTACACGAGTCCACCAAGAAGCAAGACTCCAGACATAAGCATACAGACACACGCAATAGTAACACCACGAGTTTGAATTAATTTATATTATTGATAATTATGTGACTAGTAGATATCAGGCTGCCTCCTTGAAGTTTTCATGTCACAGGCCCAACTACTCCATGACCAGTGGCCTCTGCATGATAAGATCTTTATATAAGGTGCTGATCCAATATATAGTCATGGAATGAGAGAGTTAAGTTAATTATCATACTCTTACTGTGAGCAACCGGCACTGGCCTGTCTGTCCCATCCAGGTTTCTTTTAACAGCTTGTCTTACTGACTGGGTTGGGGGGGGGCAAATGTATATATCCTGAGGAATTTCATTACCAGGAATAAAATGCAAAATGGTAGAATCTTGTAAACTATTCCTGCGTTGACCTTAGCTCATGAAAACAGCTCACAATGAATAGAAGCAGTATGCGGCAAAATGGAAAAATAAACTCTCAATCAATCATGGCTTGTCTTTCAAGTCCCTTTTTATAAATCATCTGCTAATCCACTTCACTGTATAAATCCTAATGGGTGTGGAACTCAATCAAACATGCAAGTATCAAGTACAGGCAGCAAGTTGCTGTGTTTCTCTGCACTCTCCACATACAAAGTGACTGGTGGCTGGGACACTGGAGAGCACATCACACACTCCGTATCAGCTGCCTCTCTGGCACACAGCCATAATATATGCATCTAGCCTCAGTCATGTAGCAACACTGTTGCACACAGCAACACCGTTGCACGCCAGATCGTCGGATCCAACGACCAACGTGCTGGAAATGACCCACGCTTCCACAAAACCAGCCCAGACGGTCCACGCGCAGCCAGACCACGTCCTACAGACGACCCACGTCTGGCTGAGAGAGACCCCAACCAACACGACTCACGTGCCAGCCTTGGACGACGAACCACCACACGTGCTGGCCGTGGTCCCAGTCCAACCGCCCGGGCCACAGCTGACAAAGACAGATCCGTCACCAATAGAGGGACCCTCCCCAAGCACGTGCCACGTCGTAGACGCAATGCCAGCAAAACAGAACCCCCAAAGCCCACTGACAGCCGAAATGTCTCCCCGGGATTGGACCGACTTTCCCCCGCTGCCCTTGGTGGATATCGAGGCTTTCGCATGGCCACCCCCATCGGCTTCATACCAGACGAGGTGACACCAACAGTGTTGACAGAGAGCCGCCCTCTGTCACCCAACAAGAGGCGGCCCTCGACACCTGTATCAACAGACCCGCAGCCAGAGTCTCCTCCCAGACAAACGGCCCGACACCTGTCTCCACCGCCTGCACCAACAAGGAGCCTTATAACAACACCAGCCTGGACAACACCAACACCCACAGACACCAGGGCACCATCTCCCATGTCAACAGACCTGCCAGTAGCCGGGCCGTCCCACAGAGAACAGCCTCCAGCACCCACGACCAATACTTCAAGGCTGTATTCCGCAACAGTCGCCGCACAGCCACCAGCCCCGCAGAACAGTACTGGCTCCAGCACCCGGCCTCCTGCACCTCCATCCCTGCCGCTCCTCAGGTCCCAGCTGCCTCGTTTTCCCTTCCACTTACGACGTGGTGAAAGCCCTAGACATCGCAGAGGTAGTCACCGGCTGCTCACAGCCGTTGAATTACGATGTGCGCCCGAACCTACAGGGGGAATTCATACTCACCCCCAAGAACAGCGAGACCTCGCGGCAGCTCAGATGTGGGATCTGCAGTCTGCCTCACGCCACAGACGGCTGTCTAGGCAGACTGAAAAGAGGGGACCCCACCACAGCCAAATGTCCCAACTGCGACAAACCACACCATGCCTGGAACCTAGGGAGCCCTGCCAGACTTCACCTCCTGCACCCTGTAGATCAGAGCCCGCAGCAGACCGAATTCCGGCAGCCGCGCTCAGTCCGCAGGAGACAGGTGGTGGCCAGGCAGGTGCCTCAGCAACCCAGGCATCCGGCATCCAAACCAACTCCTGCAACCACTCCGGCTTCAACAGCCCACTACAGCAGCCCACAGAGCAGCATCCGAGTGGAAGAAGACATGGACACTGCCCCGCAGCCCGCACAGCTGACCCCGCTGGGGGTGACGGTACCAGCCGCCCAGCAGCCCGCAGTGCAGACTCCATCGGGGTAGACGATGTCAACAGCCCAGCAGCCCGCAGAGCAGGCCCCACCGGGGATGTCAGCAGCCAAGCAGCCCGCAATGCCGACCCTATCAGGGGTGATGGTGGCCCAGATGCAGCCCGCCCAGCCGGCCCCATCGGGGGTGAGCGGTCAGTTGCAGCCCGCACAGCAGTCCCCACCGGGGGTGATGACAGCTATGCAGCCCGCACAGCAGCCCTTATCGAAGGGGAAAGGGAAGGGAAAGGGGAAGAAATCGCAACCCAGCCAGGCCGCCGCACAACAGCCCGCCCAGCAGTCCCCTCCGGGGGAGAGAAGACCAGCCACCGAGCAGCCCACTTCCCAGGGAGCAGAGCACAGGGCCCAGCAGCCACAGGCAACGCAGCAGCCCGCCCAGCAGTCCCCACCGGGGGAGAGTACGTCACAGCCCCGCAGTCAGGCCCCCAGGTCCCGCAGGAGGAGACGTCGACCAGCCAGGACACCGACAGAGACAGCACTGAAGCCGATGCAGGACATGATGGCCAGCATCCTGGAGATGCAGAGGACCACAAATCTGCAGATCCAGGGCCTCACAGACTGCATCAGGGTCATCATGAGCCAACTCCCGATGTCACAGAATTCACAGTCCTCTCCTGGAATGTGAATTCTCTAGTGTCAAAGAGCCCTCACATCACCTCAACTGTTGGTCTCGAAAGTCCGGATGTTCTCCTCTTCCAAGAAACACTTCTACAGGAAGATAGAGAATTCAACATACCGGGCTACACACCTACCCACTTCCCGCGCAGACCAGACACCGGAGTGAGAGGGCTCTCCATCTATACTAAAAACTCCCTGACTACCAGCCCTGGCCCCGTTATCTCCTGCGGCACCCAGGTTGAATGCCTCAGTCTGACCATCCAGCTAGCCGGTGGGCCACTACACATATTCAACCTATACTGCAGCATGGGTTCCAAACCTTCTCTTGAAGAGCTCCTTACCTATACGGCATCCAATTCCACACTTATTGCCGGGGACTTCAACGCCCACCATCCTACCCTCCAGACCCTCGGCCAGGCCTCTCCTGCACTATCTACTAGAGTGTTACCATACCAGACCTCTTCGCGAACACCTCACCAGGCAAAGCTACGACGTGGAAAGCGAGGATACAGACCTACTTCCCACTGCTGCTGCCGTAGCCTTCCATGCCACAACCACTGCAGAGCTACACAGCCTAATCCTGCAATGGCCCCCTCCCCGGTAAAAGCAGCCTACCCCACAACAAGGCAGATTCAGCTCCCCTGACACCTGCCTGATGACGACTGGTCACAGACAAGAGAAACCGACCCAGCCTGGTGCTTTTTAGCACCATATAAAGCGCCTTCTCCAGACCAAGAAGATTCTTCTCCCGCAGCACCTTCCGCAGCACCTTCCAGCAGTAGGACCTGGAGCAGCCAACTCGTCAAACCGAGACTGCCTTCGGCAGCCACATGAGGGCCGTCCCTTGATGACTAAGGCCCTTGTGGGATGCAGATATTCACCCTGCCAAGCCTACTAACCTAATTCATTCATTCATGTTGTCACAGGTGACAAGTTAGCCAACCTTCCAGGATGCTCTGGTCTTGCTTCATTAAGTCCGGATGGCTCAAGATACCGGATGATATCAGCACCACTTAACCCTTGTCACTTTGATACAACTCTTTTTTTCTAAATATCTTGTTCCTTGTCACAATGGATTATTTGCCAATTTCAAGGATCACCAATGTATAGTGGCAAGGCTGATATCATATTAATACACCTTACAGAAGAAATCGGTGTTGTGAGCTGGGAGTATTTTAATCTTTCCTCACAATATGGCACACAACGTTCTTCTGATATTGTTATTGTGCCAATATGAAGTGTTGTAAAGATAAGTAAATGTCCCTTTTATATACTTGCCAAAATCCAAAAGGTTATTTTTCGGACATAACCAACCTAAAGATGTTTCAAGATGACTAAAGGCATCATGAATAAATGTTAAGATGACTTTTGGTGCAGTGTTTCAAATATAATTATCATTTATTCTAGCACCTATAGCCCTTTCCAAATATATGACTGCCATGATATTACTGGTGCCAAAGTTTAAATTTGATGTAAAATAATATGTTTATGATCACTTTAAATGTTGGTTTGGTAAATGTCACAATATGCCTTTCATCCCTAAGACAGTTAGGCATAATAAGCCGTATGTCCCCAGCAACAAACATAGGAATAATGTATACCATTTTATTTCTCAATGAATAATAAAACATTGACAAAATATGATCAAAAAGAAATGGGACAAACAGATCTTTAAGCAAATATTTCTTATATTTCAATTATTTATTATGATTTCGATTCTATACATGTAATCGTGAATGATTTAATATACATCGAACATTTTATACATCTTGCAAATTCACGATCATGCACATCACCCAATGTTTATTTCACATTTCTAATTATTCACAATCTTATTTCTGCTTGAAAAAAATGAAAATTATGCAAGTTGCTAATTCATGAATGATTTTTCTTTTAAAATCTATACCAAAGTTCAAATGGATTTTTTAAAACAACATTGATTAGAATTAAAAATGTCATCATGGTGAAGATCCAGACATTATAAGGGAACAAGACATTATTCCCATTTTAGTTTTTATGTCGACTTTTCATAATTTTGTGAAATTTATATTTCAAGCAATTGGTGTTATCAGCGATTTGATTATTCATTACATGATTGAACATCTGCCAAAGTCAACACCAAAAGCTGTGTCAAGGACACTGATTTCAATCTTTCTCCCGATCTTAAAGCCACACCCAAAGAGTTTTATCGTCAACGAATCATCCTTTATCCCGGCCTCAGAAGACACTCCAACTCCTAGATTCACATCAAATGCTGATACCTCGGCATTGAAGAGACTAGCGGAGATGGAGACCCCAGCGCCCGCCCCAGACCACACCTGAGCCTTGGCGTGAATCACATTAGCATCAACCTTCCTAATGCCATCTTGGTTGTTCACAATCTTAAATATCGTAGCTTCTGCATCTGCGCTCACCTGCAGAATGATACCCTCATCTTTACCGGCGGACGCTGCCACGAACAGGACCTGCAACAAATAGTCATCATATGGCTGCGTGTTAAAGAACCAAAAGGATTGTTACACTAAGTGATGATAATTTGGATGAAATGATGCAATTGCCATACCGAGCATTCATCACAACTCCGCAATAAACCCAGAGGATGCTTACCAAAAGTGTCCTCAAAATGCAGTCTTTTAAAGTCAAACAATATTGCATTTAAATATTTTTTTTGTATTTGTCTTATTTATAATGGAATATCATTTTATTTTTCTCTTTCGATTCTCAATTACTAAGCCGCAATAATGTGAACTATACTAAAATCAAGTTTAATTGATTTGATTTGTCTATATTACATCGGTTCACTATGAGCACTATAAGTAATAACCCAAGTTAGGCTTGGTCGGATATAAGCCTGCTGCCGGGACCCAATGAACTGCTCTTTTCGAATATTTTTAAGTTTGAGAGTGGTTATCGGCACCTTGTAATCAGGCCCCTCAGCAACAAACGTTTCCACCGACTCCCTGGCACTGGCGTATATCTGGGACAATCTGGTTGCGATTTCATCTTTGTTGGTGTTATCAGCAAGTAAAATAGCTCTCTCTGTAACCTTCAGTTGAACCTGTAAAGAAAGAAAATTACCATGACCCTTTGCTCCAAAGGTTAAGTATTGTAAAATGGTATCTTTAATTAGGATATGATCATGTCTTGCATGGGTACGAATATTTATACAGAAGCTTTGAAATGATGCATTATGATTAATGTTTAAGGATAGATAAACAATCAGACAACTTACTGTTGTGTATGTCTGTTAATAATATAAATACATATTGTGTCACCTTGGAGTAATAATTACTCCAAGGTGACACTAAGCACTAAATACAGTTATTTTGACTGTACACATCTCCATTGTTGTTATTTTTTATTTACCTCTAGAAAGATGTGTGTTGGGATATCTTTGTGATCCTCTGTTATTATAATTTAGATTTTTTATTTTATGACCTGGTACAACCATGTTTTGGTACCGTGCAGTCACGTACAGTACGAGATTTTCACCAGTATTCTTCTCTAAAAATAATTAGTATTCATAAAAGTGGATTCTGAACTAATATGATAATGATTGAATTTGACTGTCTGTGAATGTGATAGAATCTAATACATACCACAATGACAGACATTCTGCCGGGTTCTGTTGTCCACCACTGCCCGGTCCACTCATAGGCAGGGTGAGCCGTGCACCACTTATTGGCATGCTCCACTGCCTCACGTTGATTATAGATTGGTCCTACTTTGACAACTTTCAAATCTCCATGCAGTGAATATAGATGTCTGACCTGTTGAAGACATTTTTACATGTACATAATTCATCAATTAAGTATCTTACCTAACCTGTGTAAATATTATGAAGGGGTTAAAGAAATACAACTATTTCTGATGGAAACTTAAACAATCATATTTGATTCATACTGATGGGAATCGAAGAGCCTGAAGAAAACAGCTACTATGAATATCCCATCCTGACATTGTAAAATGTGTTTGCTTGTATCATCTCTTGATAGTTAACTTGCTATACTTCCCTTTGTTTAAGTCCCAGGTTATTCTCTATTTTTAAATTAAAGTCAAAACTTTCACATTGATCAGAAATTGGTCTCACTTTGACAACTTTCTAATCTCAATGAAGTACCTGTAAATACTTAACATATTGAAGTGATATGCTTGAAGTGATTATATGTTTTAAATTCAAATTATAAATCATAATTATAGTTATTATAAATGTATAAAAACAAGAAAATTGAGGCATATATATCTTTCAAGAATTGATAACGAGATGGGTCGTTTAATCGCTATGAAATGACATCTACCAAATGTTTTTCTTTTTTCTTTTGTCATAAAGTGCATACAATTTCAAATGAAGATCAATCCTTAATAACAAAGGCATGTATATATAATTGAGAGTGGTTGTGATAATGGCCGGGGTACCTGAATGACAGACATCTTTCTCCATTCGGTTGTCCACCATTGTCCGGTCCATTCCCAGCCCAGGTTTTCTTTGAGCCACTTATCAGCCGCGGCTATAGCTTGCTTCTCATTATACAAGGGTCCCACCTCCACAACCATGAGATCTCCAGTCTCTACAGTATATAGCTTCTCATTATACAAGGGTCCCACCTCCACAACCATGAGATCTCCAGTCTCTACAGTATGGTGAACAACATATCAATCATGACCATCTATTCAAACATCGATTATATCTTCATCTTGTGTCTTTGAAGAGGTCGGCCTTAATTCTAATCCCATGCAACTTTTATAAATGTGATAAATAAAATATTGGCTAATACAGAAGGTACAATTATAACTCATGGCTATTTAGAATTATGTCTGATCAAGTTTGATATAATCAGACTGATATCCAAGGTTTGGTAGATAGAGGTGGTAGAATGCAAAATAATCATGATATTTTTCTAAACATCAGTCTAATAGACAAACTGCCTGAAAAACATTTTTTAAATTACATAATGGATTGATGAATCTATTCATGATGAGAAGACAGGCGATAACATACTTATGAGTACACTCGGAATTGGTTTTTCATGATAGAGTGATATTTCCCTCATGTGATCTTTGGTCCGGAGAAAAGGTGACTGAGTTTCCTCGCTGCTGAGTCCTTCCGGTGCTGACATCTGTGATAAATCAAATGTATTGTCTTATACTAACCTGGCATTAAGCTGAGGGGGGCTGTAATGGGTTACACATCCAGTATATCTCCGTGTGTCATGCTATACAGTTAATATTCAATATTATTATTTCTGGGGGTCACATTTGATGAATAATATAATGATCTTATTATAAATTTTACATCTTATTACTGTCATTTTTATAATATATTTGACATGAGAGACAACCTGCTCGCCTTCACTAAAATACCTTTATGTCATTTGAAATATCTTTTTTAACATTTTTCCTGAATCCATACCATCATCATCTGTATAATGGTATCACCTACCTTTAAAAACTAAAAAAGTACACGCGAATGTTGTATCCGTTGGTTTCTCAGTCACGAGACGAGAGGCGTGCACTTGAGCTGAGTTTCAGAAGATGTTCAAGGTCACACATTCGTCCCATTAAATACCTTAGAAAACAGGATGAATGGGCCGAGCTTGCAGGATACATGTTATCTTACATGTTTGTGTGGGAGAACAATGGATGTAGAAGGATTTAACTTTAGCTGGTGTGACTTCCAAACATCTCCGTGATCTCCGTGTCACGCCTCAATCACTGTCAGTCATCTGGCAATGGTGGCTTTACCATATTCTATCAAATACAGGACATTTATAACTTTCTGTAACGTTCTTGATGGTTATTAAACCCTGTAAGTCATTGATTAAAATATACATGTCATTTCTCGCTAGATAATCACCATTGGTCTGTAGATGCTTAAAGATTAACATTTTGCACACATGCAGTCAACACTGATGTGGAATTGCAGTGAACATAAAAAATAAGATGAACGCGAGAACAGATCAATCTGTGTGGCAGTTGTTTAAATATGTTAGTAAACAGTGAAATATTCTGTTATAAGTTATAAGACCACTTAGTCGTTTTTATATCCATGAGTAACATTATTTATAGTTTGTTTTCCTAGCCTGGATCATGACACCTCCGCTTCAAGGATTTGCATAATACGGATAGAGAGATAACATTTTCAAACATAGTATAGTTTCTTGATAATCTTATTTATTGTAATATGTAGTTAATGTTCACTGCATTCAGGCAAGTGTTAGGTAATTTTACATATTCATTAACCAAATAAATGAATTTCACATGGAACAAATCCAATTGTAATTACAAAGTGATAGTATAACTTTTTTTTAAACTTATCATTATTAAAAATAAAAAAAGTAACCATTTGTTTGAAAAATAACCTTCCTATTTTAAGCAAATAGTTATTTACTGATATGAATAAATTCCAAAATGGACTATATCAGTGAAATGTGAACGGAAATTGTTTTCCCTCAGCTGAGTCTGCCTGAAGTATGGATATTGTTAAGTCCAATAGTCACCTCTTGGCGCAATGATCGATACATCTTATATAAGGAAAATATATATTGCTTAATATTGTAAAATATTTTAATTGCATAATTATAATATTCTGATGTAGATTAATTGGCCATAACTATACATCTCGCAAGAAATAACTACACAATAATTATTGTTCATTGGAATTTATAGATCAAGCACATTTAATTGTCACAGGTTTTGGTAACAATTTGAAGCCCGTGACTTTGATAAACACGTTAAGATCATGATTAAGGTCATCATACTATGGCCTTCATGGGATGCACAGATGTTAAATATTTTGAGCCTGTATTTTAAATAGCTGATAGCTAATAGTTTCCTTCAGCCCTCTAAAATTGACTTCTACAAGCTTGAAACTCCATTTTTCTGTCAAATGTTCTACACTTCAATTTATTTTTTCCTCAAGGTTGGCATTCTCAATATTTGCAATTGTTTTCACATCATTTTGTCTCATTGGTCTCGTTTGACTTACCTTCACCCCCCCCCCCCGAATGAACAATGGTCCACCCCTAACGATATCGATATTGAACAGATACTTCTATTGATTGAGTATCTGGTACAATGACGTCTTTAAGCTGCAGTCGATTTAAAGGACCCTTTTTAGGAAAATACGTTGGAATACGTTGAATATAGGCATATTGGACTGAAAACCTTTTTGCCTGAACCATTTTATTTATCTAATTTGCAATATCTTCAATGGTAAGTGTGAGTGTGTTATATAGTCAATTCGCTGAGCACAAGGGCACTGGGCTCAGTTTGTAGAATGTGTCTCCCATTTTAAAACTCTGAGATTCAAATACTATTTGGGACAAATGATTCGGTCATGCTAGATGTTCAAGAAAAGTGGATATATGATGTCTATATGATATTGAAAACAAATGTCACTTTTCCAAAAAAAAGGAAAAGGGCATTGAGTCCCAGTGACAGGTTTCTATCTGACCTGATATAGCCTAAGCCATTAAGTATCTTGTACAACAACGTCCTAAAGCTGCAGTCGATTTAAAGGACCATATCTAAGAAAATACATTGCATTTATAATTATGTAAATTGATTGATTTTCAAATCAATAATGAAGTCTCGGGGATTAAAAAGAGCATGTTGGATTGAAAATGCTTTTGTTCGAACTATTTTTATACAATTTAGGTAATTTGTAGTATATTCAATGGTAAGTATGTTTTAGTTAATTCACTAAGTGCAAAGGCCTTGGTCTCAGTTGGTAAAACATCTGTGAGGTGTGACAGATGACCCAGCACCACTGGCACTAAACTGATGTCACATGATATCAGATTGCTGTCACTTGGTGATATTATGCACAGATTTTGATCTTAGAACATTACTGTTATACATCATGTCATCAAGATGATTTTTACTTGAGAAATCATATTTATTTCTTTTAAATAATAGTTTGCAATATACAACTCTTTGCTGGAAAACTACCTCTAGAAATCACATAATTATTAGGATAAATATTAACAAGTTTTTAAGTTTCTTTTGAAAATGGTAAATCCATGAAAAAAAAGTTGAATAATGAGAATAATGATGGAGATCTTTCATGCTTTCATCAAAATTCTAATTCTCACAAAACTAAAGTGGGATGTTGGCAGAAAAGATGGCCAGAGTTGAGAGCAATATCTGTAGGTGGCAATTCTGGAAGTGGGTAAACACAATATCAAAACCTCATGAGGTGTTGATAATATCAGACAAATAGCAGATTGTCATCTCTGCTGGCACAGGAGCATGATGGCCACAGGCCGTGGCACAGTTGGTTAGAGCGCCAGCTTATTAGCACCAGTTCCTCTGTGGTGATCCAAAGGTTGTGGGTTCGACCCCCGCCCGTGCCGGGATTGAACTCATGATACAATTTCCCATATGAACTGAGGCCTGTGCCTTAAGGGTAAACCCGTTGTCCTTGTAAATCTGTGACCGGGTGGGTTGTCATGTCAAGGACCTGCGACATGACAATTCAGTGAGGCAGCACTATATCTGCTACAAGTAGGTCTCATCACGAAATGACTGAAATAATGTTGGAAGTGATGTAAAACCCCAAACAAACAAACAAACAAACAAACAGGAGCATGAAACCACCCTGCTGTGAGGGCAATCAAAACACATCTAACTTTTTATAAAACCACCTTCAAGCTTTCCTCTTAATTTCCCATGCAAGTGAATCATATGGGTAACTACTTCTTGTAGTCATTGTAGTACTAATTAGCATTGTTTTATTAAAACGGAGTGAGTGTTATTCACATGAATCCTATAAAGAGAACCTCATACATTTTTTTTTAATTTTTAGATTTGTCATAGGGACAATATATTCATTGTTCTCCGATTATCTAAGTGGCCATGGTCTTGTACCTACTCTAGGTATCAGCAGTTGTGAGAAGTATTCAGGTGCCTTACCATTCTGAGCCTTTCATGCAAGTAGTGCAATCTTAAAATCTATTCTGGCCTCCACAGGCAGCCAATGCAGTTCCCGTAATTTTCCAGTTATATGGTCATTCTTCTTTTCTTTAAATACAACTCTGGCTGCAGCATTCAGCATTTTTTGCAACTTCACCGATTCACATTCAGGTAACCCGGCGAGTAGAGAACTACCATAATCCAAGAGTTGAAGTAACAATGCATATGCTAAAGTATTTAATTTAGTAGTTTTTCCATCCAAACATTTACTAAATGCATGATATATTTTTAACCATTTCTGCATATATTTTTATTTCTTGTTTCATTGTAAGTTCCTGATCGAAAATAACTCAAAGGTCCTTGACTGTGGGATCTTAGAATATTTGTATCGCCCACCAAACTTCCAGATGGGTTTTCATGATTTTTAAAAGTTTTTCCACATATTAATAATTGAGTCTAGCCATCATTTATTTCCATTTTGTTGTCTAGCAAAAAACTTTTAATACCCATAATGCATCTCTCCATTTCCGGGCATGATAATTTAGAATTTTATTCAGACTTTGAGTCCAGGGTGATGTAGAGTTGAGTATCATCTGCATATATTTGGTGTTTCATGGCCATATTGTTCAATTATTTCCGATAGAGATTCAATATATGTTGTGAATAGTATGGGTTCCAGCACAGAACACTGTGGGACTCCATAGCTAATATTCATATTTTGGATCCCTTCCCATCAATAATGACACATTGTTTCCTGACAGATAGATATGACTTACACCATCTCAGAGCATTTCAAAAGCCTAGGCCTCAGAGAGGTCTTTTTTCACTGTTTTGTTTTTAGATATGTCCATTAGTATATCATTTTCAACTTTTAGCAATGCAGTCTTTGTACTGTGAAATTCCTTATATGCTGATTGAAACATGCTTTGAATCTTATTTTTTATGAGATGGTTGACATACTGTTTAGCTACATGGCAAAATGTGCTCCATGTGGAAAACACATGGTCTTGTTTTCACATGGTAAACCATGTGGTTTTCACCAGGAAACCATGTGTTTCTTCACCTGGTGATAACCACATGGAAAATTTTCATGTGGAAACCATGTGTTTTGCCACATGATTTTCACATGGTTTGTAAATCATGTGGTTTCCATGTGAAAACCAGACCATGTGGAAATCATGTGGTTTTCATGTGATTTTTAGGAGGAAAGTGTGTGGTTTTCATGTGAATTAATACCATGTGGTTTCCATATGGAATCTTTTCGTGTGAATATCATGAGGTTGGGACTCAGAAAATAATTTTAGCCCTTATCACCCCTGGAAAATTATCACCCTGGGAAATTGTAGCCCTTGGAAAATTGTAACCCTTGGAAAATTGTAGCCCTTGGAAAATTGTAGCCCTTGGAAAATTGTAGCCCTTGGAAAATTGTAGCCCTTGGAAAATTGTAGCCCTTAGGAAATTGTAGCCCTCGGAAATTTTCACCCTTGGAAAATATCACCCTCGGAAAATTATCGCCCTTGGAAAATTATCGCCCTTGGAAAATTATCGCCCTTGGAAAATTATCGCCCTTGGAAAATTATCGCCCTTGGAAAATTTTAGCCCTTGGAAAATTATCACTATTTGAAAATATCCTTAGAAAAAACCACCCTTGGGAAATTGTAGCCCTTGGAAAATATCACCCTTGGAAAATTTTAGCCCTTGGGAAAATATCACCCTTGGAAAATTTATCCCTTGGGAAAATATCATCTTTGGAAAATTTAGCCCTTGGAAAATTTAGCCCTTGGAAAATTTTAGCCCTTGGAAAATTGTAGCCCTTGGAAAATTGTAGCCCTTGGAAAATTGTAGCCCTTAGGAAATTGTAGCCCTCGGAAATTTTCACCCTTGGAAAATATCACCCTTGGAAAATTATCGCCCTTGGAAAATTTAGCCCTTGGAAAATTTTAGCCCTTGGAAATTTTTGGACCTTGGAAAATGTTAGCCCTTGGAAAATTTTAGCCCTTGGAAAATTTTATAGCCCTCAGAAAATATCACGTTTAGGAAAATTATTGTGCTGGCAGAAAATTATTTGGAGATGTTTCCTTTGTCTCCCTGTGTAAAGTTGATCTTTCCTTTTGTCTCCCTGTGTAAAGTTGATCTTCCAGCTTGTGTTGTGTGTTCACTTCAAGCCTGTGAGGCACGTGCTGCGCTGTGACGTCACACTGCCAAGTGCAGACACAGTATATACATTGGGCAGACGACATGGAAGAGAAGGCACCAATTTTCAGGTCTTGCTGTATGAGAAACTTCTTTGTTGTTTTGAGCCAATACATATACAGATTTATAACTTCAAATGGAACAGACTTTGTCAGAGATGCTGAAGAAAGACTACTATTTGAAAGTTGGATCAAATGGTGAGTACAGGTTACAGGATATTATGCAATGCATGGGAGAATCGCTACTGTAGACCAAAGTTTGTGGTTGGGTATCACTTGTATTGTATATCTTTTGTGTGTTTTGCATGTGACCCATATGTATTGAACACCACTTATGTGGTTTGTACATCACTTATCAAGTCAAGTTATATGAGGTTCCCTATCACTTAAGAGGTTCCCCATGACTTGTGAGGTTCCCTATCACTTGTGAGGTTCTCCATGACTTGTGAGGTTCTTCATCACTTGTGAGGTTCCCCCATTACTTGTGAGGTTCCCCCATCACTTGTGAGGTTCTCCATCACTTGTGAGGTTCCCTATCACTTGTGAGGTTCTTCATCACTTGTGAGGTTCTTCATCACTTGTGAGGTTCTTCATCACTTGTGAGGTTCCCCCATTACTTGTGAGGTTCCCCCATTACTTGTGAGGTTCCCCTATCACTTGTGAGGTTCCCTATCACTTGTGAGGTTCTCCATCACTTGTGAGGTACTCTATCACTTGTGAGGTACTCTATCACTTGTGAGGTTTCCCATCACTTGTGTGGTTCCCTATCACTTGTGAGGTTCCCTATCACTTGTGATGTTCTCCATCACTTGTGAGGTACTCTGTCACTTGTGAGGTTCCCTATCACTTGTGAGGTTCCCTATCACTTGTGAGGTTCTCCATCACTTGTGAGGTACTCTGTCACTTGTGAGGTACCCTATCAACTGTGAGGTTCCCCATCACTTGTGAGGTACTTTGTCACTTGTGAGGTTCCCTATCACTTGTGAGGTTCTTCATCACTTGTGAGGTTCTTCATCACTTGTGAGGTTCTCCATCACTTATGAGGTCCACCCATTACTCGGGGTACTCCTTCATATGTGAGGTTCCCTATCACTTGTGAGGTTCCCTATCACTTGTGAGGTTCTCCATCACTTGTGAGGTACCCTATCACTTGTGAGGTTCCCTATTACTTGTGAGGTTTCCCATCACTTGTGAGGTTCCCTATCACTTGTGAGGTTCCCTATTACTTGTGAGGTTTCCCATCACTTGTGAGGTTCCCTATCACTTGTGAGGTTCCCTATTACTTGTGAGGTTCCCTATCACTTGTGAGGTTCCCTATCACTTGTGAGGTACTCTGTCACTTGTGAGGTTCCCTATCACTTGTGAGGTTTCCCATCACTTGTGAGGTTCCCTATCACTTGTGAGGTTCTCCATCACTTGTGAGGTTCCCCATCACTTGTGAGGTTCCCTATCACTTGTGAGGTACTCTGTCACTTGTGAGGTTCCCTATTACTTGTGAGGTTCCCTATTACTTGTGAGGTTCTCCATCACTTGTGAGGTACCCTATCACTTGTGAGGTTCCCTATTACTTGTGAGGTTTCCCATCACTTGTGAGGTTCCCTATCACTTGTGAGGTTCCCTATTACTTGTGAGGTTCCCTATCACTTGTGAGGTTCCCTATCACTTGTGAGGTACTCTGTCACTTGTGAGGTTTCCCATCACTTGTGAGGTTCCCTATCACTTGTGAGGTTCTCCATCACTTGTGAGGTTTTCCATCACTTGTGAGGTTCTTCATCAGTTGTGAGGTTCTTCATCACTTGTGAGGTTCTTCATCACTTGTGAGGTTCTTCATCACTTGTGAGGTTCTTCATCACTTGTGAGGTTCCCCCATTACTTGGGGTACTCCTTCATTTGTGGCGTTGTACATTACTTGTGCGGTTGCACATGAGTTATTTGGTCAGTATCTAGTGACCATATATCATTTATGGGAATTGTTAAATCAGAGAGGGAGAGCACTTTTTCAAATTACTCATGGATGTAATGTCTTATTTCTGAATGAAGATAATGATACTGTTAAAATTAGCCTTTTTTCACTAAATTTGATAAAAAAATGCTTAAGATGTCTAGTAGGTTCAGCTCCTCTTGAAGCACCAAGTTTGATACTATATGTCACATTTTTTTTTACAGGACGAGCAGTCACAACCATCCATGCAGAATGAACAGACACCCATCCATACAGGAAGGACTCGATGCAGAATGTGTAGTCACCCATCTATGCAGGAAGGACTAATCCAGAATGAGCAGTCACAACCATCCATGCAGAATGAGCAAACACCCATCCATACAGGAAGGACTAGATGCAGAATGTGCTGTCACCCATCTATGCAGGAAGGATTCAGTGCAGAATGAGCAGACACACATCCATGCAGGAAGGATTCAGTGCAGAATGAGCAGACACACATCCATGCAGGAAGGATTCAGTGCAGAATGAGCAGACACCCATCCACGCAGGAAGGATTCAGTGCAGAATGAGCAGACACCCATCCACGCAGGAAGGATTCAGTGCAGAATGAGCAGACACCCATCCATGGGGGACTTAAGGACTCACATGAGCCCATTTTGCTGTGTACCACTTTCGCACATAAGATATTAGCAGGAAAGATTCAGTGCAGAATGAGCATAAATAAAGGGTCCTGTGAGGTCTGAGTATTCACATTACCAAAGAAGGGACAAAGTACGGAATAAGGGACTAAGTACAGTACAATTTCAAAAAAAGAAAAGAAAAAAGGAAATTCCATGCAAGAGTGACAGTTCAGTATGGCATGTCACAAAATTGCAGAATGGACTAAGTGTTAGATGATAAATCACAAATATGATGAATGGACCTTTAAATCTAGAACTACCTGAACTGTTAAGATATTTAAAGTTGAAATGTGATTCATTACTTGTGACCAGCAGGTGCTTCATATTGTTATTCAACATCACCAAGGAATGATGTCACAATAGGCTGGTTATTATGCCAACTTTAAGGTTAACTTCTAGGTTAACAATAGCAGAATTATGCCCCAATAGCTGTTTTGAGTTCCCTTACAAAATTATTATGTCATGAAATTAAACATTCATGTTGCATAATAATTTTCTTAAACATCAAGAACTGCATAATTTATGTTCTGACACAATGATTCGAATATTTTAATTCCTGTATTTATCCAAATGTGTACTAAGATAGATTAAATTATTTAAATAGTTGTACATTGCTTTAAGTTATGATATTGGTATTGTGATGTATCAAGATTAAAACATTTGAATACTATATTTGTGATGAAGATTGTTCCAATAAAGACTTCTCTGTTGAAATACAAATGTTTTTGTCATTGATAAAAAAAATCAATCAGCAACTATAATAATTTTCTTAAAACTAGTAATTTAGTAATTTTAATTAGTAATTTTAACCAATAGTCTAGATCCCAAATCCCAGCGAGCATGAACCAACCTAACCCCATATCCTCAATAAACCATATGAAAACCACACAATAACCACCAGAACACCTTGTGTCATATTTCCATGTGGTTTCCATGAGGCTCATTTCCACATGAAAAACACATGGAAACCACATGGAAACCACATGGCTTGAAACCATGTGGTTTCCATGCGACTCGTTTTCTGCCAGGTTGCACATGGTTTGAAACCATGTGAAAACCACATGGTTTCCACATGGCTTTCACATGGAGCACATTTTGCTGTATACCGCCCTCTCAATGAGTTTGAAAAGATAAGCCAAATTGTATCTTGTTACCTGTAATTTAAGTGTAAATTGAATAATATTGTGATCCGCGATTTTTCATCAACGTAATGACTATGAATAATTTTTGTATAGATGTTTGTTATTAATAAATCCAAAGCATTACCAAGAATATGTGTTAGTTCGTGTATATGGTTATATAGGTTGTACAGATCAAGGACCTCTTATAATCTAACTATAACAGGCTTTTCAGGTTTATTCATGTGAAAATTATAAACACCAATGAAAATAACATCATGCTTATTATACACACTATAACAGAACAAGATTTCAGAAAATTCATCAAAAATATGTGTGTAAGTGTATTTATTTTTTTCTGACGGTTCAGGTTGATAAATGGTAAAAAAAAGTATAGGATTTTGTGCCCGAGTTAATGTTAATTTCCATCAGTTCCATAATTGATAATTTGTGATTATGATTAATTTTCATAAAAGCGATAAGGAGATTATTATTGTTATTCTTTAATTGATTTTTATTTATCTCATTTATGGTTTTCATATTGGGAGTACTTTCATTTAATGTATTGCATTCATTTGATAGGGGAAAATGTGAAGGATCTTTTTGCACAAACAGGTGTAATTGTTATTTTTTCTTTTCAGTTTATTTTTAGTTATTGGCACACATATTGACAAGTTAGAAAATTATACCATTACATTCAGTGAAAAAAAAGACCACCAGAAAATGTAATTTATATCCCTGCCAATGTTTGCACTATTATAAATAATTTATCTTGTTTAATCTTATATCATCATTTAAAGCTAATCGAAAATAACAATAAAAACTGCAACAGGAATTTTATAGATGCGATGTCATAGAGAAAATAATTTGTTTCTAAAAAGTAATATGGATAGCGATAAACTATTTTTAAACATAGAAATAAAGGTTTTGAAATTATTATTATTATTATTATTATTATTATTATTAATTATTATTATTATTATTATTATTATTATTATTATTATTACAAGTGAACCAACAATAATATGAAAAACAGGACACTATTATTTTCCTATTGACCACATTTTCGTCAATTATTAGAGTAGAAAGATGATTTAGCATGCTCTGAAACCGTAATGACGTTGCAAGCAAGGTAAACACAGTTGCGTGAGGCTATGAGATGCACATTTCTTTCCACTGAGCATCGTATATATAAAAGACCACAGTTTCGTCAATAATTGCAGTAGAAAGATGATTTAACCTGGAGTGAAGTCCTCTTGGTGTTGCGAGCAAGGTAAACCCAGTTGTGTGAGGCTACGAGATGCACATTTCATTCAACCGAATATTATATATGCAAAAGACCATACCTTCGTCAATAATTTAGAGTAGAAAGGTGGTTTTTCGTGCTCTAAACCTGTGTTGACATTGCAAGCAAGATAAGCATCATGACGACATAGAAAAATGTGTCATTATGACGTCAGACAGGGATGTTTTGTCATAGTGACATCAATCTACATCTACATCTACATCTACATCTATAAGTTTACTCGGCAAAACCAATTGGCATCCCGCCGAGAGTGCAAGGTTGCACTAAGAGGTGCAGCTGATACAAACCAGCTGCTTGTTGCCAACCTTTATACTCTGGCAAGGGAGTTTCTGAAGGATGCCGAGCTACCTGTTTCCAATGTAGTTAAATGAGGGGGAAGGTTATTCCAGTCTGTCACTGTTCTTGGGAAGTAGCTGTATTTATAAGGGTCACAGCTTGTCGCCATTTCAATATAGCGGTTTCCATGGTTTTTCCTTGTAGGAGCTGATTTCATTTTGACATGATCTGGAAGTTTCAAAGCTATTTCACCATTTATAGCCTTGTGCAATAAAACCAGCCTCTGGGTCCTTCTTCTCCCTGCAAGTGAATCCCATTTTAGGTCTTCCAGGATTTTTGTTACAGTGCCTGTTTCTCTCTTCCAGTTGCCAGCCACAAATCGAGCAGCTCGTCTTTGAACTGATTCTATGCGGTCTATGTCTTTTTTTAGGTAAGGGTCCCACACACTTGATGCATATTCTAAGTGAGGGCGCACAAGTGTATTGTAGGCAGCCTCTTTGATATTTCCTGGGCACATATTGAAATTTCTTTGCAGACAATGTTGTTAATATGTTCATCCCATTTCATATCTGTTTGGAGCTCAACTCCAAGGTAGGGATGATGTTCAACATGTTGCAGGATGTGACCATTTAATGTATATTTTCTTGAATCAAGAGCTTGGCTGCTCAGGGTGTAGCATTTCTGAGCATTGAAGTCCATTTGCAATTCACTTGACCATTCCTCCAGCATATTTAGGTCCTCTTGCAGTTTTACTGCATCTTCATCATCTTCAACTATTCTATATAGGAGGCTGTCATCAGCAAAGAGTCTTATGTTTGAATATTTTAGCTTCTTTCCAATGTCATTGATATAGAGTAGAAATAGTATTGGTCCAAGTACTGTACCCTGAGGCACTCCAGATTTAACATGGACGGGGTCAGATTCATCACCGTCAATAACCACCCTCTGTTCACGGTTTGTAAGCCAGTTTTTTATCCATGAACCGACCTGTCCTGAGATTCCATAATGCTCAAGCTTGCGATTCAGTCGCTCGTGGCAGACTGTGTCAAAGGCTTTACTAAAATTGAGAATGAGCATGTCAACATTTTGCCCATCATTTCTTGCCTTGAGTATGTCCTGTAAGGTTGTGATTAACTGAGTTTCACACGAGTGGCCTGTCCTGAATCCATGCTGAAAATTTACCAGGATATTGTAAAGTTCACAGTGATTCATCATATGTCTAACAATTATATGCTCCAAAATCTTACAGGGGACAGATGTCAAGGAAACTGGCCTGTAGTTAGCGGCACAACTTTTATCTCCTTTTTTAAAGACTGCAACTATATTTGCTGTGCACCATGCTTTTGGAACTTTTCCTTTGTCGAGTGAGTCTTGGAATATTTTTTGGAGGATTGGAGCTATTTCATATGAGCATTCTTTCAAGACTCTTGTGGGTATTTGATCTGGGCCATTGGCTTTTTTGCAGTTTAGGTTAGAGAGCAATTTTTCCACACCAGCAACTGTGATGGTAATTGGTTCACTATTTGCGGAGAAGTTGGATCACCTTTGTCAGGAATATTTTCCATGTTTTCAGTAGAAAAAACAGATTCGTACTGACGTGAAAGAACTTCTGCCTTGCCTTTACTGTCTTTCACCTCAATGCCATTTTCTGTTAGTGTTGGTACACCAACGGTATCTTTGCGCCTGGATCTAATATAGTTCCAGAACCTTTTTCCCATTGATGGTCTACTGAATTCAATGTCAGGTAAATCGAGTAGCCCAAGGACATATTCATTGTGGGATTCTCTCAATTTATGTTTTATGTGTTTCCTAAGGTTTCTGAATTTTCTACGGTCAGAATCCTTTTTAGTTTTTTCAGCCTTGTTGTATAGTCTTTGTTTCCTTCTAATTTGTCTCTTGATTTCCTTTGTCATCCATGGCACATCCCATCTACCAGTTATTTTCTTAATAGGAATGTGTTTATTGATGGACTCCATAAGCTTGGCTGTGAACTTATTTTTCAGAGTTTCAACTGGGAGACTTGAATCCTTAACTTCGTCTTCAAAAAAGACATGCATGTCTTGTTTTATTGCATTCATGTCTCCTTTTTTGTACAGCAATACGTTTCTTGGCTTTTGCTTGGCTAGTGTGGCTTTTGCATTGATTTCTGTTATCACTACATCATGGTCACTCATGCCTTGATGGACAGATACTTTATTTACTAGGTTAGGGTTTGTTGTACTGACCAAATCTAACCTATTGCCTCCCCTGGTTGGGTGAGGATTTACTTGTGTGAGACAAAGTTCATTGAAAGTATCAACCATTGCTGTATTTAGGTTGATCCCATATGCAGGGCTTGGCTTATAGGACATATTCTCCCATGTGATATCTGGTACATTGAAATCCCCTGTTAGTAATATATTAGGGGTATTTGTGTCAGACTGGGGAATCTTTCCAAGAGATGCATTTAGTTCATGGACGTTAGATATATTTCTGTCTGTTGGCCTATAGTAACATCCTATGAACAGTGGTTTTGTTCCAGTTATGTTCAGTTTTCTCCATACAATTTCACAGTCAGTTTTTAGACTCTCCTCCTTAGGGTCTGACAGCCACCTTTTATGTATACCAATCAGTACCCCACCACCACCCTTGCATCTGTCTTCTCTCCCTATATCATAATCAGGGTGGATGACACTCTCTGCAATAGTGTGGTCAATGTGGGATTCTGTTATGCATAATATATCAGGGTAATTATGCTCAGTTATTAGTTCCTGTAGCTCCAATTGCTTTTTGGTTGAGTTTAGGCCTCTACAGTTCACTGTCATAACTTTAAGCTTTTGAATTTTTTGCTTTTTTCTACCTTGCTTTGGTCTTGTGGTGTAGGTTTTCCCTACAGATTGATCTTCTGTTCTTGCACTTGTGACACTTTCGTCACTTAATGTTTCAAAGAGGTTACTTGTTTCAAATTCATTTTCAAAGAAAGCATCAGAAATATTAGGAAGGCAACATTTCCAGCATTCCCATGACAGCCATCTTTGTTTATTGATTAACTCATAATCTCTATTTGTGAGCCCATCACATTTAATGTGTACGTATGAGTCACATTCATCACACTGCATGGCTCTGTGATTGTTGGCAACTGGACGTTCACACACTCCACAGGGAAATTGAACAGGCCCTGGATGTGGGTGAACATCACCACATAATAGTAGCAGTGATATTAGGAAAAGTAGCACATAGATATTGCATTTTTTCTTTTGATTTGATTTATTCCAGTAGCAGAGATTTTGTTTTCTATATATGATACTGGCTTTGTGTATGGCAATGCTCAGTATTGGGTTTCTCTGTATCATATTTTGCTTCTGGATTGAGCCATTATTCAGGAAGTATGCAGTACTTCCAGGTCTGTTGGAAGTAATGCCAGGATTCCCTGTGTGGTGGGATATGCTTGCCACCCAAATGCAAACAAGAAAGCTCAAGATCAATTTTGTTTGATACTGATTCATTGTATTGATCTACTGTAGTAGAAATTAGTTTGATCTACCGAAGTAGAAGGATTGATCTACCGAAGTAGAAGGATTGATCTACCGGAGTAGAAGGATTGATCTACAAAAGTAGAGACTGACAATTTTTGTGTGGGGCAAGCCCAGTTGCCGAGGTGGTTCGGCTTGTCAGTTAAGATAGGATGTATTTACTTAGTTTGATAATGTCCAGGTGATTGGACAGTTTTGTCTAGGTGATTAGACAAGGTTACCTAGGTGATTAGGCACCTGATACAGCAAGGAGGTGGTTCCAAGCTTGTATGAGAGAGGAGTTATAAAGTAAACACTATATATATATATATATACTATATATACTATATATATATATATATATATATATATATATATATATATATATATATATATATATATATATATATATATATATATATATATATATGAACATGCACTTCGATGTCAAACCAACAATCAATGTTATTGGCGAAGAACAAAATTATATTTTCATGGCTTTGCTCCTAAATTTACGACATCTACAAATTTACGACAATCGTATTGTGCATCATGACGAGTCTTCTTTTGAGCCAAGTGCGAACGTTCAAATTTAAATTGTCACTCAATATTACGCAGGTGTTGACAATATGATTTAATAAAAATAATACTGATACAAATTATCTGTTCTATAACAAGAAATTAACTATCACGTAGCGCATTCAACGTTTTGTACGAATAGACGTGCACGTTGCATCATGATCCTTCCTTTTGACCTCGGCCACCGGGAAAAGCACATGAAGAACTGAAAATTTGTTGACAGAATCACGAAAATGTTGTCCAAAACGGCCGTAAGCCTGGCTGCAGCTGGGGCAGGGATATGCTTCGTAGGCTACTGCATATATTTTGATCATAAACGAAGAAGTGACCCAAACTTTAAAGAAAAACTGAGAGAAAGTAAGTGCAGATCTTGTCGCTTGTTTGGTGTCAAAGATGAAAAAGAGACGGGACTGTCTTCGTCAAGTGAATTTTAAGTCGAGGGAGCTTGCAGCTTCTTATGTACTTCATCCACGTTAATGAATTTATTCAAATATTCAACTATTTGATAAGGACTTGTAGTGTGTTTAGTGTAAACAATCAACTTTAATTCTTGCGTTCTGGAAACTGCCTATTATCACTCATTATAGGGGGCACCACCTGTTTTGAGTGGAACGACCTGGGAGCTGTCAATGGCGCAAAGATGATTCAGTGTGGAAAACTTGTATTTTCTATCATATTTTTGTCAAATTAAGACAGCTATTAACCCCTAACGGACGGGAAGGACGGCAACGGACGGGAGAGACGTTGACGTCCCCATTGTTCTGACTTGATGACGTCATTTGTAACATTCTGAATAGCTGCAACTTGTTACAATGTAATCATGATAGTGACGTCAGACTGTCATAATCATGAACTTTTGACCCCAGCATTTCATTAAGCATATTGAATAACCATGGTCATAAATTTTATTAATTTAGTCCAGAACAAAATTGGTTAGTCCTGCCAATCAACAAAATTTAGATGGGCTAGTCCGTTAGGGGTTAACAAAAGGAAAACTGTTCTGAAAGCTGCAAACAAAGATATTTACAAAGTGCTATATAATTTCAAGCTTACATTTTGTAGCATAAGAATCAATGAGAATCATACTCGTACATTCTGCAGCTGATCCAAAACAAATTTATAGTGCTAAACAAAAAAAATTGGTATTTTAGTCCTACAGTAAATCTGCACAAGATGTGGATTTGTAAAAAAAATATCATATTTTAGCATGTTTAGATGTCCCTGTAAAATATGGATATTTATGGTTGTAGCTTTGTCAATTGCACTAACTTGAACTGACCCTTCAAACCCTTCAAACCCGAGAGCAATAATAGTTATATTGCTCTCAGTTCAAACAGTGAGGAGCCAATCTTGCTATGAATTTTTAGTTAATTTTCAGTTTCATATTGTATCAGTTTATTTGATGGGATACACCTGTGAAAGCTTCAAAGCTTTCATCTCAGAAAATATGACAGATAAATGTTTTTCACAGAGCTAATTATGTGACAGATTGCAATTGTCAGCAAAGTGCTATATTGGGGACATTTATTTGGCACAAAAAACCTGCAATAAATTAAAAATGCAAATGTACAGATTTTTCTGTTGTTAATACAAACTTATTATACATGCCCCTGATTTCCTTGCCACGGTCATGCCCGATGGTTGTACACTGTTTATTTGCTGATAGCTAATAGATACAAATATGACAGTTGTGCATTTACATTTGTAATAAAATTTAGAAATGGTATAAACAAAATTGTGATAAATTTGATCAACTCCAGTGATTTTTATGGCTAATATTACAATGTGACAGCTCATTTGACAGATCCTTCTTTCCACTCAGTTTTGGTGGAGTGAGTGAGAGGACCTGACAGAAAGCTATGACTCGTGCTGAATGCAAGAATAGTTTCATATTTTACCTCTCATAAAATTTGTTAATTTACATGTTTTATTTTACAATATCTCTTATATGAAGGATGACATATAACCATTCTGAATCTACCCCAAGATGTTTATGGCAAGAAAGAGAGAAAAATACACAACTTTGTGATGTGTTGAACCAGCACCAAATGACACCATAGACACAGGCCCAATATCTACTACCAACAGGCCGATTGCCAATCTCCATGTTGTTTTTTCCCCCCATTGAAAAGTACACACTGGAACTGACATGAGAATGTACATTAACTATTGTGATAATTTATTTCAGAAAGAAGAAGGGCAAAACAGTCAAACAAATCAAGTCCTGGAGAAACAGAGGTACGTAACTAACAACAGATTTATGTGAACAAATATATTATGATAAAACAGTGCATTACAATTTTAAAGCTGTACATTTTGTTCTTAATGAGTGCAAACCAAACATTTCATAAGCAATATAGCTGATGTTAAAATTTTCACCCATTGACCCAGCATATCATGGTTCATTGTACATGATTTATTCGCTTGTCCAAACTTTGTCATGTTTTAGCTCTCGCTGTTAAGTATGTGCAGATATTTTGCAAAATTGTCTTATGTTACCATCAGGAGAATTACTACATATGTCATCAAAATTTTATTGAAAAAGGTGACTATTAGTGACCTTAATTTCAACAATGTGACTGATTATTATGAAATGTCCATCACATTGTTTTGACATTGTGTTCTCTAACCTGAACCAATACATGATAGATCTGCCCTGAACATAAACATATTATACCCTTGGATACATACTGGTTAACACAGAGATATTGTTGATAGAAAACGTTGATGTCACTTTTATCTCATTGGAAAATAAAAGTGATGAGACAATTCAAATTTAAATGAGACAATGTTGTAAGGCTATTAAAAGGTATTTTCTCAAAATTATTTTATAAACTTGGATGTTTATTTTATAAGCAACAACTTAGTTTCAGACAGGGTTGTCTAAATTACCTCCTCACTGCCAAAGCTATCTGATATAGCTTTCCATTCGGACCAAACATACAGGCCAGCCCTTATCTAGTTTTATTTTGTCAAAGAATGGAAAATACTGTAAAAAATCTCAAAAGTTGCTGGCGCTGACCAAATTTATGTTAATTGCATCAGGCAATGGGGAAATCTAATTTTTTTTAATACTAATTAATATCACTTGACATGTCACTTGTTGACATGTGTTATGACAACAAAGACTGTTAGTGAACACAAACATTTCAAAATGGTTTATGTCAAGATTGCATTTTCTTAAAAAGTATCTACTGTCATGTATCATTCGGCAAACAAATTGAAACGGAAACCGGTGCTTTTTGTTTACCATTTGACCAAATACATTGACACAATTTAAATGTCTTCATTTGTGTATGTTTAGATTCCTGACTTACGGGATGGGGAAGCCATGCAAAGATTTTTCCTTCAAGAAGTACAACTAGGAGAAGAATTACTTGCAGGAGGTAATTATCTTTGAATAAATTAAATGTGTATAGTATATGCTGAATGGAAGATATACATTTACAATATAAAATTGAATGAAGTATTAACAATAGACAGTCCTCAACATTGAATAAATATAAATAGATCTATATATATGCTTCACGATGCAAGTATTAACAATAGGCAGTCCTCAACATTGAATAAATGTAAATAGATCTATATGATACAGGTGCTTGACTGTATCTGTGAGATTGTGGGTGCAAGTATTAACAATAGGCAGTCCTCAATGAATGTAAATAGATCTATATATATGATACAGGTGCTTGACTGTATCTGTGAGATTGTGGGTGCAAGTATTAACAATAGGCAGTCCTCAATGAGTGTAAATAGGTCTATATGCTACAGGTGCTTGACTGTATCTGTGAGATTGTGGGTGCAAGTATTAACAATAGGCAGTCCTCAATGAATGTAAATAGATCTATATATATGATACAGGTGCTTGACTGTATCTGTGAGATTGTGGGTGCAAGTATTAACAATAGGCAGTCCTCAATGAGTGTAAATAGATCTATATGCTACAGGTGCTTTACTGTATCTGTGAGATTGTGGGTGCAAGTATTAACAATAGGCAGTCCTCAATGAGTGTAAATAGGTCTATATGCTAGAGGTGCTTGACTGTATCTGTGAGATTGTGGGTGCCTATATGCTACATGTTGTTGATGTTGTGTAGGTGACATTGAGAATGGAGTGGAGCATCTGAGCAATGCGGTGGCAGTGTGTGGCCAGCCCCAGCAGCTGCTCCAGGTCCTCCAGCAGACTCTGCCGCCTCAGGTCTTCCAGCTGCTCATACAGAGGCTACCAGCCGTCAGCAAGGTCAGCATCGTATACACTATATACTACATACTAAGCATTCTGCTATTTTTCTTGCATGATGTAAGCTGTGATACTAGGTTATTTTGTATGCTTAAGTTGAATGAACAGTGCCACCAAAGTTCAAGTGAAAAATGAAAAGTAGAAAGTCATTTCATATTTCTGTTTTGCATAAATGTAGATAAGTTTTTGATTCGTATATTTGGTCAGATAAATTAAGAATAAAATGTAAATCTGATCAATAAAAGTAAAGGTATTTATTGCATGTTGATTTGGAATAATCTAACCTGAACTGTACTTATTTTGTATAATGTTAATGATATTTTGATAATAGGACGGTTGAGGTGGCCATCCATTGAAAACAAAATACCAGAACTGCACATAAAAATCAGAACTGCACATAAAAATCAAAACTGCACATAAAAAATCAGAACTGCACATAAAAAATCAGAACTGCGCATAAAAAATCAGAACTGCACATAAAAAATCAGAACTGCACATACAAATCAGAACTGCACATAAAAATCAGAACTGCACATAAAAATCAGAACTGCACATACAAATCAGAACTGCACATAAAAATCAGAACTGCACATAAAAATCAGAACTGCACATACAAATCAGAACTGCACATAAAAATCAGAACTGCACATAAAAATCAGAACTGCGCATAAAAATCAGAACTGCACATAAAAAATCAGAACTGCACATAAAAATCAGAACTGCACATAAAAATCAGAACTGCACATAAAAATCAGAACTGCACATAAAAATCAGAACTGCGCATAAAAATCAGAACTGCACATAAAAATCAGAACTGCGCATGAAAATCAGAACTGCACATAAAAATCAGAACTGCGCATAAAAATCAGAACTGCACATAAAAATCAGAACTGCGCATAAAAATCAGAACTGCACATAAAAATCAGAACTGCGCATGAAAATCAGAACTGCACAAAGAACTCTCAAAATTGAATCATAATAAAAGATGGCAACCTGCAATCACACTATAGACAAATGTACAGTGGAGGCTCGGTGTAAACCTATATCAGTGCATTGCTTTGTTAAATATTGGCTTTTTTCAGAGATATATCGAATGCCAAAACCAGAGAGAAGAGTTAGAACTTAAAAAGGTTTTTTTGTTTCAGATATTTGACAAAAGTGTTCTTTAAACAGGAATGAGAATCCTCTTTCCCAGATTGCTTTCACCACTTTGCAAAATAGATTCATAATTTTATTATATTTGATAAAAAAAAAAGTAAAATTGCAGTTCAAATTTGTAATTCTGAATATTTTCAGCATTGGGAAAATTTGTTCTCATTCCTATAAATTTATGTTTGCACATGATCATAATATGTTACTGTTTTAGACTAATGTTTGTCAATTGTATATTGGTATTAGTTTTACTAGATGCTGAAAGTTGGTTGGTTGGTTTGGAATATATAAAATGGATATTGGTTATGTATTGCTCATCCTGTTATTAGTTTTCAACATGATTTGTCAGTTTTAAATTTGGTAGTCTAAAGCTTGGAGTTTTATTTAAGGTTCATTTTCAGAATACTGAACACATTGGTAGAATAATGATTATATTTTATTGGGTATTAGTCACTTTAAAACAAAATACATCAAAACCATAATATACCTTTTTAATTGTTATTTGATGTTGTAACATTTCTCTAAATATGGTGTTGATGATTTCTCCATTTGCCTATAAATCTAATGATGACATCGGGCATATTTGACAAATTAGCAGAGAGATAGGCTTGCCAAAGAATCTGAGCAGGCAGCCGCAGCCAAAGAATCTGAGCAGGCAGCTGCAGCCAAAGAATCTGAGCAGGCAGCTGCAGTCAAAGAATCTGAGCAGGCAGCTGCAGTCAAAGAATCTGAGCAGGCAGCTGTAGTCAAAGAATCTGAGCAGGCAGCTGTAGTGGCAGTTCCAGATGAGCCAGATGATCCACCAGAGCAGATTGTAGCTGCACATGCAGCTGGGGAAGCTGTAGCACAGGTGTCAGCTGTACCTGGAGCAGCTGGTCCACCAGCCATGGCCCAACCTTTTCCACCTCCTTTCTTTCCTTATCCAGCCCACAGACCAGCAGCATCATGGGTACACAAACTTTCAGATTTTTCAAGTGTTCTTTTTTCACTTTGAAACCTTAAAACTTTGTTAAGCATATTTGAGTAAGGGAAGCCCATGTTTCTTGGTTTTGATTGATGTAGTGGCATATGATTGCAGCCTCATGGAGATTCCAGGGTGATAAACGAGGTGGATGCTTTCCTCCTACCATCATTATTCCCTCCTAGAACTGACGCTGGAGACCAGAGAAATATTCCAGAACTTCATAACATACTGGATAGCATCCTGTATGGAGAGCCTGCTGGAGAGGACAGTAGGGGGATTGTTATAGACGATCTTAGCTTAGATGGTGAGGAAGATATGTCCCTGGCAGATTTTGAGAATGGAGATAGTTCCTCGCCTCCCCAGTTAGGAAGGTTTGCAGCACGACCGTTGACAGCCAGAGGCCAACAACAGCACAGGGAATCTCGGGGTCTGAATGACGTGGCAGGGTTAGGTGCCTCAAGAGAACAGATTATAGCCAGAGCAGCATCTCAAGCTGGAAGTGAAGCATTGAATCAGTCAGCAGGGAATCTGCCATCTGAGATGCCACCTCCTACACAGTCCACACCCGCAGGCAATGTAGACTCAATGCTGTTCAGTGCAGAGGGATTGCCTGTTGAAGGTGCAGGATGGATTCACCCGGATGTGACCGAGTCTGCAGATATACAGGAAAGTAGCACAGACACAATTAACAACTACAGTATATATACAAAGCAGAACCAGAGAGGAGAAAGTGAAAATGTCAGCCGAGCCAGAGAGAATACAAGTGTGGCAGATCAAGTTGTCATCAATATTGAGAGCGAAACAGCAATCACAAGAGTAGAGGAGAGCAGTGATGTTATAGGGAACACAGTCACAGCAAGGCAAGCTGCAGCTCTGAGTCCAAGTAACAATGAGCAGGAGGATGATATCATGCAAGTCGCAGCAGAGGGAGGGGCATGTTCTGAGGGTGGAGTGGATGCTGGTGTCGATGCCAACAAAGATGTCAGCTCAGATGCAGAGTGTAACACTATTTTTAAGCCAGATGATTCTAGCTTAGAGGAAATCTGTGACACCAGCATGGAGACTCAGTACGCCAGCTTCAACACCAGCCTGGAGACACCATACACAAGTATGAGTGCTGACTTGAGCAGCCCAGAGTTCCTGCCCGGCATTCCTGAGGACCACACCATGGACCTGGAAACCAGAGCAGGCAATGTGTCAGATGCATCGTCCGAAGTTGTTCTGGATGACTCCCAGTATTCCCAGGATGATGACCCCTCTGCCATCCACATTATAGATGATGAAGAGAATTAAACAAATCCAAACATAGGTGATTGAAACAGGTTGAAAACAATTAGGAAACTAATGTGTTTAATGTTAAATCATTTTATTGTTGAATTCCTTTTTCTGTTTTTCCATGCAGGGATTCTTGTTCAGCATAATGCTTCTGGTTCACTCACTCAGTTCATAACTTTTGATTTTCAGTGGTTGTGTTATCAATGGGTTGTTGTTATGAGTTATTGAGCCCTTTCTTTCCTCTGTGCCAAAGTTACATATATGTAAAACATTTGAATATTTAAAGGACTCTTACTAACAATGAGTTTTTTGTTTCAATTTCAGCAAGGAAAGTTCCGAAATGAAAAATTCCAAGATGTCTTTTAACATGCTCTTTTTCGGATTATCATATTTTACATTATAAAATGTAAATAATAGCACAGTGAAATATGAGTATTGTTAATGTTTTTGCAGAAGATTGCAGGCAGTACAGCCACGACCCCCTCAATGCAGGAGGATGACTTGGAGTGAGACAACAACAAACAAGGTGTGAATGAGCGACTTCATGAGTGAGAAAGAGAACAGTAAAAGTCAATACCAACACAGAGTGGGTGATAATTGCAGTACATACACAGTGGCTGAACATATAAGAAAAAGTAACAGACTGCATGTTATAGTATTTGAAATATATATCTGAATAAATTCTGCAGTTAAATAAGCATGATAGGAATGAAAGATGTGCAGTCATACCTTTGTGAGACAAGAAAATATATATGAATTAAAGATTGATTGTGTGTAGTGAACATTTTACTCATTTGTTTGATTAAACAGCTGAGTAGTGCAATTTTGAAATAAAGAATAAATACTTGTACATATATTGAGGTTTAACTTTGACATTTATGAAGGTACAGAAACGTGATTTTTATTTTGATGTTTTTAATTAAACATGATAACCAAAACATATTTTGGTGTGAGTAGTACAGATCAAAATGAAACAGTTACTTATGATATACAATATAGGAAAAAACTTAAAATAGGATGATACCATGCTGGTGTGGTATTAAGAGGAACCAATGGACAGTTCTGCATGTGTCCATTAATTCATGGTATGAAAAGAGCAGACTATTGTATAATTCTGAAGCAGATATTTATTTGGTCACATTTAAGTCAGGGTCAAAGGTGACCAAAATGTGCCACACATGTAACACCAACCTGACGTGACTGGATAAGGTCAATTAATGTTACCAAATAGATGTTTGACACCACATAGTCATGTAAAATAACTTGTTTAGAAATTTTATAAAGCAAATTTCAGGAATTGGCAACACAATTTTAGAGTGTATGTCATTTGTCATTGTTGTATCTTTAAAGATGTCATGAAGAGGTAAAGATTTCTGTGTGTGTATGGAAGTTGAATGATATATATAATAGTGTCTGTAAAATTTTGTAAATAAACTTATTTACGACAATGTATTATTTGTAAGCATTTGCACCATTTCTCCCTGGAAATGTGACATTTTAAAAATTTGTTAAGAATTCTAAGAAATGCTGTCACAAGTTTTACTATAGTGTAAATATATGCTGATCTTTTGAAGTTTATTAACAATTCCAGGCTCATAATCAAAGCAAGCAGCATTGTCTTAATTTGTGCAAATATTGTACTCCTGTATATCATGTGTACAAATATTTCAATTATAAAATATGTATACATACCAAGATATTGTTGTAGTCAATATCCGTTTCATACCACACCTGATAAAAGTGCAAAATCACAATTGCCCCTTGAGCAAATTTTGTCAATGGTTATTGGTGCGTTTCCAAGGTCTGACCATCTCTTCCCCTTGTTCATGCAATATCGTAAATGCCAAATTTGAGCAATGTGTAATAGATAATTCAAAAGGAAATTCCACTGCTGCTATGACTCCGTGCTATCATTATTAAGGTCAATGTGATAAGATACAAGAAAAACTTGAGGCGGATCAGATTTGTCAAAACCGTGACTGTCGGGACAGTATTTAAAAAAAATAACTATTTTTCCTTTATTTTCTGTGGTAGTTTTGATGGGAAATGAAGACAAGCAAATTAGTTCTGCAGATTAAACAACAGGAGTAGCCTTGTTTAAAGCTGTTTATTTCATTTCATTGGGAAGAAAATTCACTGATCTTAATGAAACAGTTTCATTTATATAATTTGGAAAAAAAAGGATATTTGGCAATCAGATATGTGATGAACATTTTTGAAATGTTCAAATGTACTTTACCTCTATATTTCTCTTAATGTTTTTGGAAAAATAAAAAAATCACAGTAAATATTGTTAAGATAACTTGTACAAAGTTGTTGGGAAATCCACTTTATTTTGGTCCCACAATCTGCCGAACTCTCTTTAAAATTTTGAAATGATAAAAGAAATCTTAAATGTAGCTACATATTACTATGCCGCTTTTTAAGGCCATGGTCCATGGCACAGTTGTGTAGAAAGCCAGATTATTAGCACCAGTTTTTCTGGTGATCCAAAGGTTGTGGGTTCGATCCCCAGCCATGCTGAGATTGAATATATGATACAGTTTCACACATGAGCTGAGGCCTGTGCCAAAGGGTTAACCCGTTGTCCTTGTAAATCTGTGACCGGGCGGGTTATCATGTCAACGGACCTGTGACATGACAATTCAGTGAGGCAGCACTATATCTGCTACAAGTAGGTCTTGAATCTTGAAATTATCATTTTTGTAGCCTCCATGTTACAGTTTCTTTGCAAACATGTCTGAGCTATGAATATCCCTCTAATAAAACCCAATATATAATGATTTCTTTTTCCATTAAATAAAACCCCAATATGAAGATCTCAACTTTTTCTGTGTAAAATCATTTTTTATTTATTTTTTTGCTAAAATGTGAGATAAGTTATGAATATTTCTCTGAGGTTACTTCAGATCGGAATAGTGTAAAACTATAGGTGGCGCCAGGGGGCATCCCCGGCCACCAGGGGGCGCTACCAAAGTATTCTATATCCAGAATGATTCGCAATGATCCAATGTACAGCTATGCCATGTTTGGTGCACAAACATGGTCTTTTTATGCATTTATATACTTGACTATAAGAGATATTCTGTGTTTGGCAGCCAAAATTAAAGTATTATTCAAATAGATCATTTAACAATGACAAAATACTTTTCTTAATTGTACAATTTTATTCTTCTCATATTTAATACAAAGTTAGACCTTTAGATTCTTCAATGACTTGGTATAGATGGGAAACCAGACGACACCCTCCCACAAGGACCCTCACAATTGTTGATAGATAACTGTCCTCACCACTCGTGATGCATAATGGCTCAAGTGCTGGAGAAATTAAGGCCAGTTTCTTGTATTACAAGAAATGGGCTGTGCTAATTGTATTTGTTGTCAACTTTAGGCATTCACAAAAAAAAATTCAGAGATCAGTTCAAATGACTTCTCCATAGTCTATCATTTCAACAATGGCAGAGTAGAACTTTAGGATACAATTTGACCAATATTTCAAGAATGGTTTACAAAGTTTTAATGAAATAATCCACCAAAACATTAAATAGAAACTCACTTCAACAGAATTAACATTTAATTCAATATAATTTAATTTTAAACAAGAAAATTTGTTGTAGCTTGTTGTAGTTCATTTCAATTTGTAATTTGTTGCAGTTCTCATATGATTTATATTGGCTCATAGTTATTTGTAATTAATCATAGTGGTTTGATGTGCATGCGCAAAGATCTAAGCATGACAAGACATTCTTTAATACACTTTAACTTAACCAGATCATGCAACAATTCGTATCAATTCTACATGTTCTACATTTGTTCATAGTTCTGGTCAAATCATGCCAAAATGATTTTGTTCTTCATCCTCATTGCATTATCATATTACACAAATGGCAAATTCCTATCTCCATATGCATTATGGTAATGGACTATATGGGTTAGAATTATTGAAATTACTTCATTGACGCGAAATGTATAATTTGTTAAAATCACCATCCGCCAGTCAGTGTGAGTAAAGTTCCTTTGTCTATGGCCAGCTTCTGTTAGTAAAATTTCACAACGTTCATTCTGAGTGTTTCCAAGTATAAACTGACTTGAGGTTGTTGACTTCACTGTTCAGTTTATGCTTATCCATATCTAGCTTTCTCTGCTTTCAGTTGATTCAATCTCTCATTGGCTTGCATTGTCATGACATGTTTGTTGCCTAAAACCTTACGATATTCTGAAAAAAGAAACAAAATTATGTCCATACAATCATTTTCTGAATACCTCTTCAGCATAAGTTAAAGAACCTCTATTTATCTCACAGTCCATCAGTCGAAAACAATACCATCTCTTATGATGTGAGCTCTGATCAGCAAGGTCATAGGTCAAGGATTCAATTAAACATGATGTTACAGACACATTAAAGTGATTCTAAATATGAAATGCCTACTCTCTGCAGTTCCTGTGAGAGATGCTGGACAGGTTTTAATTGGGGGCCATTACAGTCAAGTTAAGGGTAGAAAAGTCGAACTGTCATGTATGAATAACCACTTATGAATAACCACTTATTTAGTGTTGCTCAGAGTCAAGTTCATTGCAGCAATGTCAAAGATCAAAAGGTCAAATAAACATGACATTGTTCACACTAACTTTAAGGTCATCATCAATACTTGCTGAGAAAAAGCCTGGTAAACTTCCTCAATGAAATAGCTCCGATTTACAGGACCATGGTTAGTGAAATAAAGCCCAAAGGTCAAAGGTCAAATTCACATTACATTGCATGCTTACCATGAAGGGATGTCATTTTCAAAATATGGAGTACCTCCAATTTAAGGTCAGTGCAACAAGGTTAAAGGACAAAAGCCCATTGACCTCTTGAGTTATTATATTCTATACACGTACCATATACATATATATTTATATATAAAATAAAGTTCCTACAATTTGGATTTGTTTTGAAAATGCCCAAACAGTTTTTATATATAAGGTTTTATATATCCAAAATATGAAGTACTTCCTGTATGTGATTGCTTCAACTGAACAAAATGATGTCAGGAAAAAACCCTTGGACACTTGTGTTTGTACATCCTGTCATTTTCATTAACAGTAAACATAAAATATGATATTACACTAGCTATTTCCTGAGTCAATCATTTAAATATATTCAAGCAGTGGCCTTCTTTAACGTAGAGTATTTGCTACGGCCATTTTTAGGACTCGGGATTCAAAAGTAGGTCAGTAGGTTGGTCATCTGCTGCATGGAAGCCCCACCTGTCGCAAGCAGGAGCAGCTGTATATAGTAAACATATCAACACTAGCAAGACCATGGTGCCTTGCACTATATATATATAATATAAGGACAATTGTGCCATGCTCTCACAGTTGCCGAGCAACCAAAAGATCAAAGGATCATTTCCCGTGTGTTTTCAGATATTTCACAATCTAAAAATCAATGGATCAAAGCCCTTATGTCCCTGTTTTATAATTTACATATAATTCCATGTAATAATTTATGTATAATTTCATGTAATGATTGGCAAGTTTCTCTGTGGTGTTACAACTCACTTTGATTTATACCTTATTTGAGAAGTCTAAAAGGTCCTTGGCTGTTCCCATCCCTTATGGACCTCTTTATGCTGTGAGGGTCCATACACCCGGACATGAGGAGGGGACTAGACACTCAGTCAAAAAGGTCATAGAACTATCAGTTTTTTGGTGTTGTGAAATATTGATGGAAAGAATGTTCCTGTGAAATTAGCATAGCTTTATCGCCCATCAAGCAAATTGATGTGGAACCTTTTTAGAGGTTTGAAATGAGTTTAAAATAAATTTCATTCTGAAACTGCTAATAATGTTATATTTCATTAAATTTAGGAACAATTAACTATATTCTGATATGTGGTGGGCTTCCTTAAGATCAAATAGAAATATTTTTATAAAACCTTTCAGTGTATTTTCAACAATTGGTATGGCTGTGTCAATTATGGCCACTTTGATAGGCAGAGGAATCTGAAAGAAATTAAAAATATTACATCAATCTTTAGAAAATACACCAAGATTTTTCTAGATCAATTTACAGTTCTCAGTAAAATAAAGCTTTGTCTCAAATTTCTTTAATCAATTTCAACACAAAATGCATATTCAGTGGATGAAGGTATTGATTTGAATAGAAATACTGTACACAGATAACCCTGACCATTAAACCAGTTTGGTTCTGACAGATTTTAGTCATTTTTGGCTCGTCAAAACTAGGCCATTGTCCTTACAGAAAAATGTATTGCTCATGTTAATCACTTTGAAAGTAAAATTTTGGAGGCCAATGAAAAAGCTGATTGTAGAAATAGGCCATTATTCTGAATGACTATAATAGTACATCTTGCAATATAAAAAGAATTATTCCTGATATTTCTTTTAACATCAAGGTCATTGCTATAATTCAGAATAATATCAAATCTTCCTTATATGATATTTTTGATATGATATCAATCTTCAACATGAGAAGATTTTCTGACACAAATTGGAAGTACCTGCTATTTTGAGTTGTGAAAAATTGTTTTAAAAAAAATGATAAAGGTCAAAGTTTAGAAGTTAAAATTTGTAGTATGTTGAACATCAACCTTCTTGAAGTCATTCTAATAACCAAATATGAACTATGTCTCCTTTTATGATTGTTGAAAATAGCAAAAGAAAATGTGAGCAGTATTGAAAAAATAGCTTTTGTTGCCCTTAGAAGTTGCTAAAATATAATGGAAGTATGACAGAAAAATAGACGACAGACAAGTATTTACTTTGGGTAAAACACTAGGCTCTTAGTGAATGCAATGATCAGTGGAGAGTTATCATGTGCTGGAATTCATTTGAAGTTAAAGTACAAAAAGATTTGTTTGCCAAAGTATCAATGAACATCATAATGTGCAAGCAGGTGCTGGGAGGGCCAGTATATTCCTGCCGGGAGGGCCGGTATATTCCTGCTGGGGGGGGGCTGGTATATTCCTGCCGGGAGGGCCAGTATATTCCTGCTGGGAGGGCCGGTATATTCCTGCCGGGAGGGCCGGTATATTCCTGCCGGGAGGGCCAGTATATTCCTGCCGGGAGGGCCGGTATATTCCTGCTGAGGGGGGGGGGTTGGTATATTCCTGCTGGGGGGGGGGGGGGGCTGGTATATTCCTGCTGAGGGGGGGGGGTTGGTATATTCCTGCCGGGAGGGCCGGTATATTCCTGCTGAGGGGGGGGGGTTGGTATATTCCTGCCGGGAGGGCCAGTATATTCCTGCCGGGAGGGCCGGTATATTCCATCTTCACAAGTCTCTGACCTGATATTCCAGCTGATGTCTGATGGTCTTCAAGATGCTTTCTCTCATCTGTTCCTATAACAAGTAAAGTACAACACATGTACAATTACAAAGAGTGAGGTTCATAATCTCTGGACAACATAAACATTGGTTCATTCTAAATAGAAGAAAGTAAATCAAGATTTTGTCGATGATATTTCTTTGCATTTTATTGTGTTCCCCTTATCCCATGACTAGAAAATTTCCCTTATCAGCTATGAAAAAATCAGTGCTGAAGGGTTCTCTGTATTATATGAGCTACAATTTGTTGCCCTCAAATTATTGAGTCGTGACTGTTAATTCAATATCATATATAGAGCTTTGAATCACTCACAAAATTAAAACAAGTTAAAGGTCATATGGGTCCCCTGCTCTCTAGAACTTTTATGACGTTTTGACCTAACTGTTGAGATCAAATATAAATGGAGATATGAAGAGAGATATCATCCACCTGCATTCATGTGCAATGTTTGTGCCAATGGAGGTTTTTGCGGTCAAGTTAGGAGTTGGCAAGGGTAAAGTCATATGTCAACTGTGACGAGCTATAATAAATGGCCTTTATATTGGACAACACAATATAGAGAGTTGGCAAGGGTAAAGTCATATGTCAACAATGACTAGCTATAATAAATGGCCTTTATATTGAACAACACAAAACAGAGAGTTGGCAAGGGTAAAGTCATATGTCAACAATGACTAGCTATAATAAATGGCCTTTATATTGGACAACACAATATAGAGAGTTGGCAAGGGTTAAAGTCATATGTCAACAATGACTAGCTATAATAAATGGCCTTTATATTGAACAACACAAAACAGAGAGTTGGCAAGGGTAAAGTCATATGTCTACAATGACTAGCTATAATAAATGGCCTTTATATTGGACAACACAAAACAGAGAGTTGGCAAGGGTAAAGTCATATGTCTACAATGACTAGCTATAATAAATGGCCTTTATATTGGTAGACAAATGACCCACTTCATTCATTTTGGCCTCCAGTCTGTCGAGTTCATGTTCGTCCTTATTTCTGGACCTATCATCCTCCTCATCCTCCTCCACCACTGTTTCTAACTGGCTGTTTGTCCTCAGTTCTGAGGTCCTGCCATCCTTCTCTTCTGTTTGTGTCTTCCGGCGCTCTTTCTCACTTTTCAAGTCCAACCAGTGTAATGCAGACAGTAACCGGTCAAGCTTCGAGTCTTGCCCTTTAAACATTGCTTTATATATATATATATATATATATTTATATTCATATATATTTATATATATATATATATATTTAGAAGCTGGTACAGATATGAGGTACTGGAGGAATTTTTTTCAGACCTCATTATGGGGTACCATCTTATACCTTAATGTGTGTAACAGGAGAGTGCCATCTGTTGCTATTAATGAAATTATTTTACACACCCCACAAATCTAACGTTCATATCAATGGCGCTAATGCCATTATCCATCACCAGGGCACTTATTACTAACTGTGACACTAGATGGCAGTGATTTATATAATTATAGCCTGGTTGTATAAATATGCTTCTCAGACATGTAACTGTGACTATGCAGCTGCACTATGAAGAGTGGAGTATTTTATATGCCTCACATCAATTTCTATATATATATATATATATATATATATATATATATATATATATATATATATATATATATATATATATATATAGATATATATATATATATATATATATATATATATATATATATATATATATATATATATATATATATATATATATATATATATATATATATATATATATATATATATATATATATATATATATATATATATATATATATATATATATATATATATATATATATATTTTGATAATATTTGCAATATTTGTGTGTAATATTTTTTGATAACTGTAACATTGATAAATATTCTTTCAAAATTAGAGGTCAGATGATCATGACTTTGCATCCATATGCCTTATGGTTATAATCTGCACCAAAGATAAACTACAGTATGTCCTGTACAATAGATATAGCCTGAGAAACTATGCAGCCATGGTCTGCTGTCACTGCCCAAGCATCACAGCCAATATCAATCAGTAATTCAGTACTGAGGGGTAAAAAGCCTTTTTCTTACCTGTACACATGTCCCCAGTTCTGCTTTTCTCCTGAAAATCCTGCAAAAACAATTTTTCTTTTACTTTTTATTTTGATATTGGGAAGCAGGTTCGTTATCTGAAAATTTAGGTACACAATCACAAGTGTAAGTTCTCCTTTTCAAGATATCAACATGACTTACTGAAACAGAAGAAAATACTGGGGCATTCCTGGACTGATCTGTTTTTTTCTTGATATCTGTCGAGGTCTTGCTGGCACTTTCCGGAGTGCTGGATGGTGGAGTGGAAGAATGCCGACCACTGGATGACTTCCTCCTGGTTGACATCGGTATGGGTGGAACACCAGAGCTTCGCCGGGAACTTGCTTGCGACTGCCAGCCAATGGAAGATCTCCTCCTGCCAGACGTGTAAACCTCCTCACTGCTAGGCCTAAGCCAAAAAGGAATCATGCAGGCTCAATATATTCCCATTTACAAATTTCATAAAACAAATATTTTATGTGATGGGTGTGTGTGATTTTAAGCTGATTTGTACATTATTACCTGAGAATGAAAAAAAGGTAAAGCTGGCATTTATACAGCACTGATTCCAGACAATGTCTGCTCCTAGCCTAGGTGACATTTATATAGCACTGATTCCAGACAATGTCTGCTCCTAGCCTAGGTGACATTTATACAGCACTGATTCCAGGCAATGTCTGCTCCTAGCCTAGGTGACATTTATATAGCACTGATTCCAGACAATGTCTGCTCCTAGCCTAGGTGACATTTATATAGCACTGATTCCAGACAATGTCTGCTCCTAGCCTAGGTGACATTTATACAGCACTGATTCCAGACAATGTCTCCTCCTAGCCTAGGTGACATCTATACAGCACTGATTCCAGACAATGTCTGCTCCTAGCCTAGGTGACATTTATACAGCACTGATTCCAGACAATGTCTGCTCCTAGCCTCGGTGACATTTATATAGCACTGATTCCAGACAATGTCTGCTCCTAGTCTAGGTGACATTTATATAGCACTGATTCCAGACAATGTCTGCTCCTAGCCTCGGTGACATTTATATAGCACTGATTCCAGACAATGTCTGCTCCTAGTCTAGGTGACATTTATATAGCACTGATTCCAGACAATGTCTGCTCCTAGCCTCGGTGACATTTATATAGCACTGATTCCAGACAATGTCTGCTCCTAGCCTAGGTGACATTTATATAGCACTGATTCCAGACAATGTCTGCTCCTAGCCTAGGTGACATTTATATAGCACTGATTCCAGACAATGTCTGCTCCTAGCCAAGGTGACATTTATATAGCACTGATTCCAGACAATGTCTGCTCCTAGCCTAGGTGACATTTATATAGCACTGATTCCAGACAATGTCTGCTCCTAGCCAAGGTGACATTTATATAGCACTGATTCCAGACAATGTCTGCTCCTAGCCTTGGTGACATTTATATAGCACTGATTCCAGACAATGTCTGCTCCTAGCCTAGGTGACATTTATATAGCACTGATTCCAGACAATGTCTGCTCCTAGCCAAGGTGACATTTATATAGCACTGATTCCAGACAATGTCTGCTCCTAGCCTAGGTGACATTTATATAGCACTGATTCCAGACAATGTCTCCTCCTAGTCTAGGTGACATTTATATAGCACTGATTCCAGACAATGTCTGCTCCTAGTAGCTGATAGCTACTGGCCGAGATTCAAACCAGGAGGCCCGGGTCTCAAGTCAAATACAAATTTGGCTATTTTGGCTACGACAACAGAAACAGCTTCAAGATCCTATGAAACATGTAAACTTTACAATAAAGGAAAACTGTCAAAAGCTCAAAACTGCTTGATCCTGTGGAAATTACCTTAAAAGATTTGTGGAGCAACTGACCTGGTGGCAAGGTTTTGTACATTTGAGGGTGTTTCTTCTGGTCCCGGCTCACCAGGTAAGCCCAGGTTACTGTATGGGTTTATGATGTAGGAGTATTTGCTTTCTGCAGCTAACGGCTGTCCTGAAGATCCTGTGTTCAGTCTTGAAGATGGCACAAATGGCAAACTTTCCTCACTGGAAGTGGGGTTATCATATTGTTATATCAGTAATAATAAAAGTTTTTAATATTTTATTTTAAAGCATGGATAAGTAACTTGTTCAATAGAATTGGGTCTTCAGGAATATGATCTTTAATCTGAGAGTTACTTGACATTGGAGGCACTAATAACCCCATGGGTTGATAGCTCTGCTGACTTGAATGAAAACACATGAACTGAGAAAAAGTGCAACATGCAATCAGGTTATGATTTTCCACACAAGATCCTAATTTCGTTTTGATGAAATATTCATTATTATTTGGTAAATCATTATCTTGTTACCAATGCAATATTTCATGCACAAAATTTGTGATTTTTTCAAAAATCTAATAGCTATCACTTAGTTGTTAAGGAGGCTGCCATTTTGAATAACATAGCCAATGAGAATCAAGATAACAAGTTGGGGCCAAATTTGATTTGTAAAATGCATTTTGATTGGTCGAAATCATCATCTGCTCAAGTATCCTCCACTTTTAATGGTTGTGAGATTTTGCATGCACACAAATTTTGAATTCAAGGTAAATGTGTCAAGGTCAAAGGTCACATGACTAAGAAATTATGACGAGGCACAGCTATGACCTAAGACATTTCTGTATACCAAGTTTTAATTTCTTCTTATAAGTGGTTGCTGAGATATGCTCCTTACAAAATTTGCGACATCAAAGTCACTGCACTAAGGTCAATGGTGACATCACTGAGAATTGAAGGAATCTGAATCTTCAACTCTCTATCTACCTCTATATAAAATATGAAAGATATAGTACTGGTAGTTTTGGAGAAGAAGATTTTTAAACAAATGTTGACAGATGGACAGACAGACATTTCCCCCCCTCCTAAAGTTCTGCGAGCTAAAGTCTCAGCAGAGCTAAAAAGTTGGGGAATCTTTTAAGCACTATCACGGTGCCTTTGAGGCAATACCATAATGAATTCTGCCTGTTAAATATAAGAGCGCACTGTTATACTTACCTGGAGAGTTTTGACTCTGATTTGACTTCAGTGCGATGAGCTGAGGCTGGGCCTTCTCTATCTGTTCTGTTTGAGAGCGATGACTCCTTTACCTTAAGGTGAGACGATCTAACATTTCTATTGCTCATTATAGTACTGAGATGCTGCATTGCTGAGGTACCATGTATATTAGTCAGAGACCCTATCTGACCAGTCCTGAAATCACAAAGTAGCAAAATCTTCTCTTTTTTTGTCATTTGGTCCATAAATCCAATAAGGATCTAATAAGGATTGCATTTAAGAATCCAATTGATCCATATGAAATAAACTTTCACATTTGTTTTGAGTTTAATAATTTTATCTGTCATTTAGAAATCTCATTTAAAACCACACATATGTTTATAACATTGCACCACACTATGTATGAGCTGCCCTTTGTTGAGGTTTATTATATCACCTGTGAAGAGAGAGAGAGGTGGGCCAGTAATACTTGATAACAATATAGAGAGGTGGGCCAGAAATACTTGATAACAATATAGAGAGGTGGGCCAGTAATACTTGATAACAATATAACTAGGAGAGAGAGGTGGGCCAGTAATACTTGATAACAATATTATTAGGAGAGAGAGGTGGGCCAGAAATACTTGATAACAATATTACTAGGAGAGAGGTGGGCCAGTAATACTTGATAACAATATTATTAGGAGAGAGAGGTGGGCCAGTAATACTTGATAACAATATTATTAAGAGAGAGAGGTGGGCCAGAAATACTTAATAACAATATTATTAGGAGAGAGAGGTGGGCCAGTAATACTTGATAACAATATTATTAGGAGAGAGAGGTGGGCCAGTAATACTTGATAACAATATTATTAGGAGAGAGAGGTGGGCCAGTAATACTTGATAACAATATTATTAGGAGAGAGAGGTGGGCCAGTAATACTTGATAACAATATTATTAAGAGAGAGGTGGGCCAGTAATACTTGATAACAATATTATTAGGAGAGAGAGGTGGGCCAGTAATATTTGATAACAATATTATTAGGAAAGAGAGGTGGGCCAATAATACTTGATAACAATATTACTAAGAGAGAGGTGGTCCAGAAATACTTGATAACAATATTATAAGGAGAGAGAGGTGGGCCAGAAATACTTGATAACAATACTATTAGGAGAGAGAGGTGGGCCAGTAATACTTGATAACAATATTATTAGGAAAGAGAGGTGGGCCAGTAATACTTGATAACAATATTAGTAAGGGAGAGAGGTGGGCCAGTAATACTTGATAACAATATTATTAAGAGAGAGAGGTGGGCCAATAATACTTGATAACAATATTATTAGGAGAGAGAGGTGGGCCAGTAATACTTGATAACAATATTATTAGGAGAGAGAGGTGGGCCAGTAATACTTGATAAATATATTTTTAAGAGAGAGGTGGGCCAGAAATACTTGATAACAATATTATTAGGAGAGAGAGGTGGGCCAATAATACTTGATAACAATATTATTAGGAGAGAGAGGTTGGCCAGTAATACTTGATAACAATATTATTAGGAGAGAGAGAGGTGGGACAGTAATACTTGATAACAATATTATTAGAAGAGAGAGGTGGGTCAGTAATACTTGATAACAATATTATTAAGAGAGAGAGGTGGGCCAGAAATACTTGATAACAATATTATTAGGAGAGAGAGGTGGGCCAGTAATACTTGATAACAATATTATTAGGAGAGAGAGGTGGGCCAGAAATACTTGATAACAATATTATTAGGAGAGAGAGGTGGGCCAGTAATACTTGATAACAATATTATTAAGAGAGAGAGGTGGGCCAGAAATACTTGATAACAATATTATTAGGAGAGAGAGGTGGGTCAGTAATACTTGATAACAATATTATTAAGAGAGAGAGGTGGGCCAGAAATACTTGATAACAATATTATTAGGAGAGAGGTGGGCCAGAAATACTTGATAACAATATTATTAGGAGAGAGAGGTGGGCCAGTAATACTTGATAACAATATTATTAGGAGAGAGAGGTGGGCCAGAAATACTTGATAACAATATTATTAGGAGAGAGAGGTGGGCCAGTAATACTTGATAACAATATTATTAAGAGAGAGAGGCGGGCCAGAAATACTTGATAACAATATTATTAGGAGAGAGAGGTGGGCCAGTAATACTTGATAACAATATTATTAGGAGAGAGAGGTGGGCCAGTAATACTTGATAACAATATGATTAGGAGAGAGAGGTGGGCCAGAAATACTTGATAACAATATTATTAGGAGAGAGAGGTGGGCCAGTAATACTTGATAACAATATTATTAAGAGAGAGAGGCGGGCCAGAAATACTTGATAACAATATTATTAGGAGAGAGAGGTGGGCCAGTAATACTTGATAACAATATTATTAAGGGAGAGAGGTGGGCCAGAAATACTTGATAACAATATTATTAGGAGAGAGAGGTGGGCCAGTAATACTTGAAAAAATGTGTATTTCACAGAAAAAAAATCTTAATAACAAGAACTGACGGATCACTGATGTAATTGACGTCCATGTAATTGACCATCTGGACCTGGGGTGCACTTGTATCCAGAGTTTTGTAGCGCCCCCTGGAAGACATGCCGACCGATCCTTGAACATTTCCACTGGAATCAGTGCGCAACAACTTCTGTAATTTTGCCAATCTAACCTCAGATTCTAAAAGAGAAAGACAGTAAGGCCTACAACATTTAATACCTTTATAAATACATATAATAAGTGAGATGGCTGCTCTAGGGCTGCTATGAGGGTTAATGGTCTGGGTTCAGAGGCACATGCCTTCTGGCTATCACCCTCGTGCCATCACAAAAACACAACACTCATCACTTTACAGAAGCTCATAAACTAAAAGAATTATCATCCAGTGCAAACATTTAATGCCTGTAAAGTTGTCAATATTTGTAAAATAAACATTGCGATCAGTGCAGTTACATTTGTTAAAAAAAGATGTTATTGGTAGCAATTTGTGCTCATTAAATTCTAAGTAAGATTCGAGACACCATACAATAGGAGACCCTGTGAAAGAGTGGAAAGTTCAATGTATTAATTACTACGTCTCAATAATCGTGCTCAGACTGACCTGTTCTTGTGACATCATAATCATCTGTTCAGACTGACCTGTTCTTGTGACATCATAATCATCTGTTACTATTGTTGGTACCTCCATGTCCCGAGTTTGTCCCCTAACATTCACCTTAAAAATACATTACCATTTTGAAATGAATATTTTAAATACACACTGTAAGACACAAAGAGGGCATTCAATAATCACTGATTCATCACGGCTGCATTGATATTTATCTTTGTCTAGGAACTACTTATTACATGGAAATAAAAGAGAATATTCTATCGTTTGATATATTCTATCGTTTGATATATGATATCTGGGTTTTATCACTTTATAAGAGTTGTGGTGCCGTCTTAAACTATGAGAGATGACTAAGGCTCAGACATGCTTGCTAGACCTGTCCAGGATAGCCCTTCTCCTCTGCATGTCTGACAAAGTATCTACAAAACGTGTTTTTTTATCAGTTGTGTAAAGATTTATCATGATGGAGATCTTTCTTTTGCATATGATTATCACAGCCTATTGAAGACAGCTGCGGCATCTGACTTTGATACCAAAACTGGTTCAAGCTGAGAGCAATAATAAATTAGTTCTCATGTTCAAGTAAGAAAAGAATCAGTCGCAGAATTCCATCTATCTTGGTGTGGTCAGAAATAAAGACAGCCTGCTCGACGGGATGCCTGTAGAACTGGTTTTGTCGAGTAAATATAAAGTAGTTAAACTTAAATATATGTTGTGAAGATCACTCGATGAAATCAGTCATTTTTCAAAGCAAACTCTTCCAGAACAAACTGAAATATGTAGTCCTTCTAGAATTGACTAAGAGTAAGTCTGGTAGACCTACTGAGAGTAAGATTATAAATTCTTACTGAGAATTTGATATAATAAATAGTGATCCAACCTTGACACGTACGCTGCTTTCATTTAAGGAGTAATAATAGTTTTCATCCACGAGGTCAAATCCAGGAAGAACTGTCTTTAAAAACCTAAAATAATGCCAAAACACTGAACGCTTATTTTGAAGAAGAATGATTTGATTTGATTTTGATTTGATTTGATTTGATATGTTGGCCGCTCCACTTTTGTCTCGTGGGCACTCAGAGCCTACGCAGCGTGGCTACCCAGCTAGAGGGGAGATCCAATACGCACTATCTCCAATCTGTGAGTAGCACTCGTGCTGACCGCCCGGTGCAGGCCCCTACACTGATGAAAAGCTACCCTATCTAATTATCACCTTCTGCACTGACAACTTTCACCTCAACACTCACTCCTTCCCTTGGGGCCTACAATCCCCAGCGCGCTAAAGGGCGTCCAATATCCCTATACAGCCTGAGGCGTCCAATATCCTCGTAAGCCCTACCAATCACAACTAGAGGCTAAAAATGTCCTCCACGTGAGTACCTAGTGATCTTCAGCACCTTCATATCTACCAGCTGCCTCCTTACTAACTTTTCTAATCCCACCGAGACTACATCCTAAGTAACCGACATCCCCCACTAAACTATGACTAACATTTTTCTCACCATCCTGATCCAGACCTGCAAACACTGCAAATCACAATAACAATTAGTGGCTGCAAATAACTGGAACAAAATATAAATATCTTCAACTCCTGAAACAACAAGGAAAAATTAAGATTTTAACACCGAGACTACATCCTAGATAACCAATAACTATTGATTTTGATTTGATTTTTTTGATTTGATATGTTGGCCGCTCCACTTTTGTCTCGTGGGCACTCAGAGCTTACGCAGCTTGGCTACCCAGCTAGAGGGGAGATCCAATACGCACTATCTCCAATCTGTGAGTAGCACTCGTGCTGACCGCCCGGTGCAGGCCCCTACACTGATGAAAAGCTACCCTATCTAATTATCACCTTCTGCACTGACAACTTTCACCTCAACACTCACTCCTTCCCTTGGGGCCTACAATCCCCAGCGCGCTAAAGGGCGTCCAATATCCCTATACAGCCTGAGGCGTCCAATATCCTCGTAAGCCCTACCAATCACAACTAGAGGCTAAAAATGTCCTCCACGTGAGTACCTAGTGATCTTCAGCACCTTCATATCTACCAGCTGCCTCCTTACCAACTTTTCTAATCCCACCGAGACTACATCCTAAGTAACCGACATCCCCCACTAAACTATGACTAACATTTTTCTCACCATCCTGATCCAGAACTGCAAACCCTGCAAATCACAATAACAATTAGTGGCTGCAAATAACTGGAACAAAATTGATTTGATATGTTGGCCGCTCCACTTTTGTCTCGTGGGCACTCAGAGCCTACGCAGCGTGGCTACCCAGCTAGAGGGGAGATCCAATACGCACTATCTCCAATCTGTGAGTAGCACTCGTGCTGGCCGCCCGGTGCAGGCCCCTACACTGATGAAAAGCTACCCTATCTAATTATCACCTTCTGCACTGACAACTTTCACCTCAACACTCACTCACTCCCTTGGGGCCTACAATCCCCAGCGCGCTAAAGGGCGTCCAATATCCCTATACAGCCTGAGGCGTCCAATATCCTCGTAAGCCCTACCAATCACAACTAGAGGCTAAAAATGTCCTCCACGTGAGTACCTAGTGATCTTCAGCACCTTCATATCTACCAGCTGCCTCCTTACTAACTTTTCTAATCCCACCGAGACTAGAAACTGGCTGGCACTGAAAATGATAGGAACCCAGTTGATCACACTCCTCACAGCGATCAAATGACGTTTATTGACGTCGCTCGGCGCTGTGAGCTGTGTGACCTGTAGACCGGAGGCGCCACCAAGCGTATAAACGCGATACACAGAGGGCGGCACCAGTCTATGGCTCTTTTGTCTGCATGTTGGGAGTCAGCATTGCATTCTCTGGAACATTTGCAATGCAATAGAATACGGATCCAATACAATAAGCAATGATATTTTTCATTGTGAGAGATAGTTAAAATGATATTAGATATTAGACATTAGATAATCAATGACCACAGGATTCGCGCAATCATAGGATTGGCTGATAATATGGAGAATGTCCTGTAATTTGTCGGTCTATACATAAACAAATAGGACATTGGAATTTTGGCACAAAAAAGTTTATATAAACGATGTCAATAAATTGTTGTGAAAATTGCACCGTTGGCTTCTTACAAAAATATAAACATGGGCGCTGCTCTGTCAATTCTTGGCTAATTTACATGAAAACTCTAGTTGAAAACTCCACATTGAAATGTATGTATTGGGCTCCTCTCTTCAATAATGTACGTGGAATAATATATGATATAATAATTTTTATCTTTCAGCATAGAAGAAAGGTCAGTGCGCGAGGACTTTGATCGTGTGCGAAAAGATGTGACCCTGACTAAAGATATAGTATGATCACCGCTTTATAAGTAAAGCTAATTGTTACTGATTGATGTACCGCACTGTACGGTATACATGATATCAACTGTCTATGTTTTGTTGGATAATGTAGACGCAATGGTTGACAAAGACCCAATTGCGCAAAGTTGATGATCGTTAGCCCAGCATGTAGCTGATGTTAAATAGAAGCCGCAGGTTCATTGCCAAATAAATAAAAGACTGGATGGACGGGTGGCTGGATGGACGGGTGACTAGATGGACGGGTGACTAGATGGACGGGTGGCTGGATGGACGGGTGGCTGGATGGACGGGTGGACGGGTGGCTGGATGGACAGGTGGCTGGGTGGACGGGTGGCTGGATGGACGGGTGACTAGATGGACGGGTGACTAGATGGACGGGTGGCTGGATGGACGGGTGGCTGGATGGACGGGTGGCTGGATGGACGGGTGGCTGGCTGGCTGGATGGATGGGTGGCTGGATGGACGGGTGGCTGGATGGACGGGTGGCTGGATGGACAGGTGGCTGGGTGGACGGGTGGCTGGATGGACGGGTGACTAGATGGACGGGTGACTAGATGGACGGGTGGCTGGATGGACGGGTGGCTGGATGGACGGGTGACTAGATGGACGGGTGACTAGATGGACGGGTGGCTGGATGGACGGGTGACTAGATGGACGGGTGACTAGATGGACGGGTGGCTGGATGGACGGGTGGCTGGATGGACGGGTGACTAGATGGACGGGTGACTAGATGGACGGGTGGCTGGATGGACGGGTGGCTGGATGGACGGGTGGCTGGATGGACGGGTGGCTGGATGGACGGGTGACTGGATGGACAGGTGGCTGGATGGACGGGTGGCTGGGTGGACGGGTGGCTGGGTGGACAGGTGGCTGGATGGACGGGTGGCTGGGTGGACGGGTGGCTGGATGGACGGGTGGCTGGATGGACGGGTGACTGGATGGACGGGTGGCTGGATGGACAGGTGACTGGATGGACGGGTGACTGGATGGACGGGTGACTGGATGGACGGGTGGCTGGATGGACGGGTGACTGGATGGACGGGTGGCTGGATGGACGGGTGACTATAGATGGACGGGTGACTGGATGGACGGGTGGCTGGATGGACGGGTGGCTGGATGGACGGGTGGCTGGATGGATATTTTCCATTTTCTTATTACATTCTATAAGAATGTACGCTACTTTAAATAAATTCAAGATAACTGGACAGAAACATATTATTCCTACATATTTTGTCTAACAGTATCTACAATTCGTTTCTTTTTCAGCCAACATTTCGCTATATTTATGCTATGCACGCATTGAAAGAAAACACCCGGCCCTTATAAATGTTAGAAATCATAACTGATTGTGACATGTAATTTTATCATTTATCACGAGAACACATGTGCATGTTAAATGTTTAATATGTCAGCTTTTCAGTATTTGAAATTTGATATTTCGCTAGCTTGTGTAATTGAAATGAACTTCACCTGTCACAAAAGATGACCTATGAAATGCAACAAGTAAACAAACCTTCTGATGTAAATAATGTAGTATTGTAAACATGTAATATCTCTTGCTTACATACGTTTGAGAGTTTTATAAACTATTTTAATGTTTCAGTATTAAGAAAAATACACAGTGAATATTGAACATGATGTTATAATTACCAAAGATTATTTTGTATTGTTCATTTCATAGCACATACCCTTTTGGGTGATTGTCGCCTCTTGACGTTCCCTGTGTTAAATGTGTGAAATATACCAGGAACAAAATGTTTACTGACTTGTGATCAGAAGCAAACTTTCAAACAACGCTTGGCCCATGACTAAATGAGTGATGACAATCAGTACTATAATATAAAAGCGCTGAAGACATCGCATGGCAAATTGATAAAAAAAACACTTTATGATTTAGTTTTTTCATCATATTAGCATAACTTTAAAAATTGCATGCTGAAATCTTATTTCGCTCTGCATTTAGATTATATTGCATCACACGCAACCACTTCATCATTTGAATCCAAGATTCTATGCTCGACGACTACAGCAGTTCATCTTGAGAACAAGACGTTTGTTTCGTTTATTCTTACTCACTCGTCTATAGTATTCTACTTTAATCATGCACAATGGCTAAAATTGAACTTACAACATTAACTGAACTTGAACATTATTCACTTAATACAAGCACAGAGGAAGATGCTAAAGAATTAATCATCGATTCTGGCCTCTATAATTTTTACATTTATGGGAGAATGTTTGTATGGTTCATTGGCAGCTCTGGTAATGTGTTATCATTTCTCATATTTTCTCGGGAAGCAATGAAGAATTCTTTAACTGCCTTTTGGTTCAGATGGCTGGCAGTGTTTGATTTTATAACCGTCCAGGAGCATATAGAGATCTTGTTTGGGTTTGTTGGGATAGAAATTATTGCTTTCCACACCTGGTCTTGTAGAATTATATATTGGGTGCTGACCACGACTCAGATCTCGTCAGCATGGGTCCTATCAGCTATTGCCTTGGAGAGATTAGTCGGTGTGATGTGGCCTCACAAAGCCAAACTTCTCTTCACATTGCACCGAGGCAAGGTTTTCATAAAGGTTTTGGTTTTCATAGCTGCTTTAATAATGTCTCCATCTCTATTCATGTATGTCCATATCTCCTTATACATGCCACCAACAAATAAACTGCTTCAATTCTGTGAAAGTAATCCTAATCTACCTTATTATTTGCATTACTATGTGTGGTATATAGACCCATGGGTGTACCTAGCGGCCTTCTCTATCATCCCTATGATAAACCTTTTTTGTGTTAATAGTTTAATCATAATTCAACTCATTAAACACCATAAACAACAGCAGACTTTGCATGCAGGAGCCACAAACAGAGGCCAGAAATCCAGCACCGGCTTTACCATTATACTGGTGGTTGTATCTGTGGCTTTCCTGGTTCTCACTTTCCCATGGTGTCTCTATTACATCTTTGAAAATGGCCCAGAGTCCCTGTGGGCAGTCAGCTATGTCCTTCAGGGCCTCAACCATAGTATCAATTTCTTTCTATATTCCTTGGTGGGAAGTAAATTCAGGAATGAATTTATTGCTATGATGCAGTGCAAGTAAACTTCAATTTGTTTTATAAATATAAATATACATATATCTTTCAATCATCACTTATCATTTCATAATCTATTGTAATATGATTTTATTTGATTAATACTTACAGTATCAATAACAGATTAATTAATCATAATTTGATTTATACCTGAGAAACAATAACAGCTTAAGTGATGATTACGAACAAATCTTAACTGAGAGAAAAGTTGTGGATATTCCTATCCGCAAAAATGGTAACTAATTTATTACATAATTAGGTGATTTATAAACAATAAGTGTGTAAACCAGTGACTTACTTTATATACGATATACTGATATATATTATATAGTTTTGATGTAGAAGTGGACTGATGCATTGCTTCTATCCCTATCGTAAATGAAATTGCAATTTGTGATTCTTTAAATAACTTAATTTAAATAACTTAATTTAGATAACTTAATTTAAATAACTTAATTTCAAATATATGGTTATGCGCTTTTTCAAGTAGATTATTGTGTTAATTTCTCAAATTTGTAATTTCCAAAATGTCCGGTAATAAAGCATGACCAAAAGCAAGACGCCCATAATAACATTTTGAAGGAAGGGTTTAAGTATAGGATAAGGTATGCTCACATGATCATTACACAGTATAATCGTAATGAACGAGTGGCCATACCTTATCTGTTTTAAAATATGGACTCACAAAGCACTGAAACTGATTTGAGTACATATTCTGAAGTTCAATATATTGATATCAGTGCATGGATGTATATTTCATGCCTATTGCATGGTATAATCAATTTCAATTTCTCCAAATTTCAAAATCATTCTTTTTAACAGTGAATACAAAACCATTTCCTTTATATTACACTTTGGATAAGAAATGAATGAGCCTTGATTTCAATTTTCACCATCATATACTGGTTGGATAAGAAAATAATCACCACAAGCAGTATCAAAGCTGAAACATGTTACACTAATCAGTATTGTCAGATAAGTGCAGATCATTTTGTTAATGAGTTTTGGGTTTATTTGTTGTCTTTAATTTATTTCTTCAGGTAAGCTTCAGCTTCTTTGTTGATGACAACTGGCAATTCACAAGTTTAAAAAAATTAGTTTTGAGTTTATTTATTTCCTTTAATTTGTAACCAAATCAAACAAGAATTACTATTATGAATCGCAGTCATGATATTTCTGTTGCAAAGCTCACTGGGGGGATACTGGATTCGGTAACTGTTACCGAATCAAAATGGCAGACTCTGCACCAGGTGAGAAATCTCAGCAGCTTGTATTTCATCTTTCCTGGGGTTATTGATAACTGCTACCATGACCAAGTGCTTCAGTATAGTATATAAATACAGTATGATCAAAATGATTCACATAGCTTTACAGGTAATGTGAAAAAGAGGGAATGTAGTTTCACTCATGATTCAGTAACTGTACATGCATGATTCGGTAACTGTAGTCTTCTCCATGTGGATGATTCGGTAACTGTTGAATGATTTGGTAACTGCCATATGTGTATGCCAACAAAATATCAATGTTAATGTGTATAAGCAAACAATAATAGTAAAGTTACCAGAACAATATGCTCTGTATAATGACTGCAGGTATGTATAATGTGTTGCAATCCAGTGGTTGCAATGTTCATTGTAACTGTAACTATAATATGACATGCTCACTTTTTCAGCCTTTATGTGTTACCATTGCACAAAAACTGGTAAAATAGAACTAAATATATTCCACCATGCTAAATCCAGCCACCAGAATTTGCCTTTAACATTCGGAAAGAAGAATTAGATGAAACCACTAAACCAAAATATATAGATTTGTTCACTTTGGCCAAACAATCAATGCCATAATCAATAAATATGGGCAGAACTGTGAACCATATATTGAAACAAATGGTACAAAAAATATTCTGAAGATCAAGAGAAGTTATTAGTTCTGAACAAACTGTTGATTATAATGCACCTGAAAAAGAGAATGGACAAAAGGTATATTCCTAAGCAGGGGATTATGTGAAAGAGTCTGAAGTTTGCAAATTTATGACTGACAAATTAATGAAAGTCCTTGATCTTATTGATCAGCAGGGTAGAAAGGAGAAATTCATGTGTGTTATCCAGTCCATTGCTGATGGAGTTTTATCAAGTCAAGATAATTCACAATTAATATTCCTTGTCAAAAGTTTATTTCAATGCCGAAATTGAATACACAATTAATATTCCTTGTCAAAAGTCTGTTTCAATGCTGAAAATGAATACACAAGGTTTGCTTATAAAAAGGAGACATGAATGCAATAAAACAAGACATGCATGTCTTTTTTGAAGATGAAGTTAAGGATTCTAATCTCCTAGTTGAAACTCTGAACAATAAGTTCACAGATAAGCTTATGGAGTCCATCAATAAACACATTCCTATTAAGAAAATAACTGGTAGATGGGATGTGCCATGGATGACAAAGGAAATCAAGAAACAAAAACTATACAACAAGGCTGAAAAAACTAAGAAAATTCAGAAACCTTAGGAAACACATAAAACATATAGTTGAGAGAATCCCACAATGAATATGTCCTTGGGCTACTCGATTTACCCGACATTGAATTCAGTAGACCATCAATGGGAAAAAGGTTCTGGAACTATATTAGATCCAGGCGCAAAGATACTGTTGGTGTACCAACACGAACAGAAAATGGCATTGAAGTGAAAGACAGTAAAGGCAAGGCAGAAGTTCTTTCACGTCAGTACAAATCTGTTTTTTCTACTGCAAACATAGAAAATATTCCTGACAAAGGTGATCCAAAAAAGCCAAAGGGCCCGGATCAAATACCCACAAGAGTCTTGAAAGAATGTTCACATGAAATAGCTCCAATCCTCCAAAAATATTCCAAGACTCACTCAACAAAGGAGAAGTCCCAAGGCCACTCGTGTGAAACTCAGTTAATCACAACCTTACAGGATATACTCAAGGCTAGAAATGATGGTCAAATTGTTGACATGCTCATTCTCGACTTTAGTAAAGCCTTTGACACAATCTGCCAAGAACGGCTGAATCACAAGCTCGAGCATTACGGAATCTCAGGGCAGGTCAAACTGGCTTACAAACCGTGAACAGATGGTAGTTATTGACGGTGATGAATCTGACCCTGTCCCTGTTAAATCTGGAGTGCCTCAGGGTACAGTACTTAGACCATTACTATTTCTACTCTACATTAATGACATTGGAGAGAAGCTAAAATATTTAAACAAAAGGCTCTTTGCTGATGAAAGCCTCCTATATAGAATAGTTGAAAATGACGATGATGCAGCAAAACTGCAAGAAGACCTAAATATGCTGGAGGAATAGTCAAGTGAGTGGCAAATGGACTTCAATGCTCAGAAATGATACACCCTGAGCAGCAAGAAAAAAGCCAAGCTCTTGATACAAGAAAATATACATTAAATGGTCACAACTTGCCACATGTTGAACATCATTCCTACCTGGGAGTTGAGCTCCAAACAAATATGAAATGGCATGAACATATCAACAACATTGTCTGCAAAGCAAATCAAGTACTGGGATTTGTAAGAAGAAATTTCAATATCTGCCCAGGAAATATGAAAGAGGCTGCCTACAATACACCTATAGAGAGAAACAGGCACTGTAACAAAAATCCTGGAAGACCTAAAATGGGATTCACTAGCAGGGAGAAGAAGGACACAGAGGCTGGTTTTATTGTAGGCAATACATGGTGAAATAGCTTTGAAACTTCCAGAACATGTCAAAATCAAATCAGCTCCTACATGGAAATCACTATATCAAAATTGCGACAAGCTGTGACCCTTATAAATACAGCTATTTTCCATGGACAGTGACTGACTGGAATAATCATCCCCCTCAATTAACTACATTGGAATCAGGTAGCTTGGCATCCTTCAGGAACTCCCTTACCAGAGTATAAAGGTTGGCAACAGGCAACTGGTGTGTACCAGCTGCACCCCTTAGTGCAACCGTGCTCTCTTGGCGGGATGCCAATTGGTTTTGCCCAGTAAACTTATAGATGTAGATGTAGATGTAGTCTCAAGTTGATCAATCCCATACAGCTCCAGCTGGGGTTATCCTAGGAGTATCTACATGTATACATACCATCTACTTGATGCAAAGATTCCATTGTGCTCTGGTAATATCAAAGCATTAAAGCTTGTGACAACATACAGCAAGTGATCATTCAAATACAACTTAATTGAAATGGTGTGGTACAGGAAATAATAGATTAAATTATTGAGATTCATCTTAAATACTTACTAAATTTGCTTCTTTGGTATCCATGTTTTCAGCTAATGAAATATGTGTCAAATGAAACAAAGTAAACTAGTGAACCATGTGTTATATGTTGTACACTTCTCTGCCCCACAATTTAATGGCATGCATGTCCATTATGCTGAATGCATGAACCTGCTAATTGATAGATCTATATACGATCTCATAACCTTAATTTATTTTGGGATAGTAAAGTGCTTAATATGTCTTTAAAGTAAACTAACAATCCAAGAAAATGGGATGCTCAGACTTGGAGTAAGCCCATATTCTAAGATCAAGTCCCTCTCAGTGATAATCAATGATGATTGTATTCTATAAGCATCTGATAAGTGAGGACCCATAGCGGAGTTACCAAATCATGACACCCCAGTTACCGAATCTTTAGACATACACTGATCATAGTTACCGAATCTCAAGACAAAATAACATGGCCCAAATCAGACATTTAAGCCATTGTCCTGCCTACCTTTTGCATGAGATATTATTATATTGCTTTTATCTCTAACAAGGAACACAAAACAGTGACACAGTATGCAATATACCCCTCAAAACAAGCTGCTGAGATTTCTCACCTGGCACAGGGTCTGCCATTTTGATTCGGTAACTGCAGTTACCGAATCCAGTATCCCCCCAGTGAAAGCTGTAATGCATTGTGTTACAGTCTTTCATTTAATATTATCATAGATTTTCTTTAGAAATGATAGAAATCTACATCTTGAATTGCTGGCCTCTAGGTTGCATAATGGATATGTCTGATTTCATGTCTGCAGTGAGTTTATAGAGGCCACCTATAAACCATTGTGTTGTGCAAGCATTACGCGATATAAAGTACAGTAACACTGATCTGTGATTGGCTAGAGAAACTAGGCCATATTTTAAACTTCCAAATGAGCTTTGGAAAATGCCACTCTGTATGCTCCCAATATCATGCATATGCAAGTTCAAGAACTGATCTAGACCTGTCACACAGCTAGTTGACAATTGGTATTTAAATCAGTGGACTCTGTTATGTAACAAGATTATAGATCACTGGGGGGATACTGGATTCGGTAATTGCAGTTACCAAATCAAAATGGCAGACCCTGCACCAGGTGAGAAATCTCAGCAGCTTGTTTTGAGGGGTATATTGCATACTGTGCCACTGTTCTGTGTTCCTTGTTAGAGATAAAAGCAATATAATAATATCTCATGCTACAGGTAGTCAGGACAATGGCTTAAATTTCTGATTTGGGCCATGTCGTTTTGTCTTGAGATTCGGTAATTATGATCAGTGTATGTCTAAAGATAACTGAGGTGTCATGATTTGGTAACTGTGCTGTGGGTCCTCACTTATCAGATGCTTATTGAATACAATCATCATCGTTTATCACTGAGAGGGACTTGATCTTAGAATATGGGATTACTCTGAGCATCCCATTTTCTTGGATTGTTATTTTACTTAATTTTACTTTTAAAACATAATCACTTTACTATCCCAAAATAATTTCAGGTTATTAGATCACATATAGATCTAACAATCAGCAGGTTCATGCATTCAGCTTTATGGATATTCATGTCATTAAACTGTGGGGCAGCTAGAGAAGTGTACAACATATAACACATGGTTCACTGGTTTATTTTGTTTCATTTGACACATATTTCAGTAGCTGAAAACATGGATGCTAGAGAAGCAAATTTAGTAAGTATTTAAAACAAATTTCGATAATTTAATCTATTATTTCCTGTACAACATCATTTCAATAAAGTTGTATTTGAATGATCACTTGCTGTATGTTGTCAGAAGCTTTGATGCTTTGATGCTTTGATATTACCAGAGTACCATGGAATCTTTGCATCAAGCAGATTGTATGTATACATGTAGATATTCCTAGGATAGCCCCAGCTGCGGCTGTATGGGATTAACGTTAGGGGGAACAGTGTCTTCTAAAGTTCTTTTTTCCGACCAAAAAAGTCAATTGAACCCCAAAAAGTAACATGGTGCCAGATAATTGCTTAGTATGAAGATAACTACAAAACGGATTTCAGCCTTTAATGTATCAAATGCTTTGGGATGAATGTTTCTTTTGATTTGATTTTTAATTTGTTTTTAAAATGTTGTCATTTTTAATCATTTTAGATTTAAAATTGAAATAAAAATCAGAAAAAGATGTTTTTGAGCTTACTAGAAAAATAGATAGAATAGATAGAATTTTAAAAGATGTCTAAGAACTCAAATAATTTGTGTTTTTGTAATTAAAATGTTTCAAAGAAATGTAAATTTATGACACCATTTGGTAATTTTTGACTTGAATTTGAAGAAAAATAGATATCTCAAGATATAGACCATTAATCAAAATTCCCTCTATTCAAACTAAATAATATTTGGTTACATTTTGGTAATTAAACTTGCCAAACTTCTCAATTTTGTCATAAAAAGCGTGGGAAATTTTGAGAAATATGATATTTTGTTTACTTCATTTTTGTATCACTGGGCAGTAATGAGGTCAAATGCAGCAGCTACTGGCTAATGGATTAGTCACATAAGATCACTAAATGATGTTTTCATGTGTATATATTAACATTGATCCCCTCTGGACAGAAATATGTTACCTATTTTACTAACTTTGGTATCTTACAAAGATGCACAGTTTTATGTAGTTGAAGGAGCAATGACGTCATTATGGTGCTTTGGTTATTTATCAATGAAGTAGTGATGTCTTACTTGTTTGTACCTTAGCAACCATCAACAACACATTTCACACAGCTGTTCCCCCTAACGTTAATCAACTTGAGACTAAACCTTGTGTATTCAATTTCAGCATTGAAACATACTTTTGACAAGGAATAATTATTGTGAATTATCTTGACTTTTTGAATAATACCTAACAAATCTAAATTTTGTTGACATTATATTTGATTTGCAAACACCTTATTAATAGTTACCATAAACCAAAGTGAACAGATCTATATATTTTGGTTCCTGTGGTTTCATCTAATTCTTCTTCCCAAATGCTAAAAGGCAAATTCTGGTGGCTGGATTTAGCATGGTGGAATATATTTAGTTCTGTTTTACCAGTGTTTGTGCAATGGTAGCACATAATGGCTGAAAAAGTGAACATGTCATATTACAGTTACAGTTACAATGAACATTGCAGCCAGCAGATTGCAACACATTATACATCCCTGCAGTCATTATACAGAGCATATTGTTCTGGTAACTTTACTATTATTGTTTGCTTATAAGTACACATTAACATTGATATTTTGTTGGCATACACATATGGCAGTTACCAAATCATTCAACAGTTACCAAATCATCAACATGGAGAAGACTACAGTCACCGAATCATGAGTGAAACTACATTCCCTCTTTTTCACATTACTTCTAAAACTATGTGAATCATGTTGATTATACTGTATTTATATACTATACTGAAGCACTTTGTCATGGTAGCAGTTCTCATTAACCCCAGGAAAGATGAAAAACAAGCTGCTGAGATTTCTCACCTGGTCCAGAGTCTGCCATTGTGATTCGGTAACTTCATGAAAAGAATTGGGATAATGTCTAAACAATGCGATAAGAATTTATTCAATAAATTTAAAGATATCATAAACACATGGAAAACAGCACACAGCATATTAAATAGGACTAAAATATAAAGGATATTTCATCTTTTTTCCAGGATAATGAAGAGACAAAAAAGCTATGTCTTTGAATGAGTTTGTAATATCATTTTATTCTATTTTAGATTTTAAAATTACCAAATATTTTGAAAATAATACTGTTTCTGACAAAAACCATTTAAGCTTTTACAAAATTATCATTGAGAAATTCCATATGTCTAAACTATATGGAAATGGTGGAGGCTGAGGTAAGAAATTAAATATAGATGCATGATTTTGCAGGGGCTCATCAATATTATTTAGGAACAACAGGTCACAATCAACCTTTTGCGTCATAAGCATGAACACATATGGCCAAAGATGTGCTTTACATGATTTCTGTGCAATGTTTTATTTGGTCACATCAATATTCTGTGAGGAAGGATTCAAACAATGCGGGATTTAGATGTCTGTCAGGTATTGGCACATCTATGTGGCTCTTGTTTTGGCATTCTCTTCATCATCTCTATCTTACTTTATTCAGGGCTCCTGACACCGAGTAGTGTGGCAAAAGGTTATATACAGGTGAGTGAAAAGTTGGGAAGGTTTTAACCTCCACCTGCAGAAAGTATATCATGCATAACACTGGATATTATTAGTGATATCCATGCATTATCTACACACAGAGATAAATTTGATGATATCCAAATGAATGCACTTAGCAGGAAGAGGATTCACCATTCCCGATATCGTGGAAGCATTCCTCTTCATGCTTCGCAATGGGCATGAGTTCAGCAAAGAAGCACAATCCTCTTCCAGATGTAAAGTAATTACAATAATAGGGGATATAAAAGAAGGACAAATCTAGAGATAGATTTCAAACATTGGTGGTAACTTTCATTCAGCTTCTTGTAACGCTCTATATAGAAATAATCATAGGCCCCACCAGATATCTGATAATGTTCAGTTTGGAATGAGAGACATATAAAGACAACTACCTCTACACTTGATGACCCAATGCAGCGATTAATCAAGAATCATCTTGTGCATAAAAAGCATCATCGAGCATGCAAGCAAACACCACTTTGATGAATGACAGTAAGATAAATCAAGAACATCAAAATTCCCCATCAGCGAGTGACATAAACAACTCCTAGTTAACATCACAGCTCTGATCAGTAATCTGGGGATAAAGAGTGTGGAATCCTTCCCCTGACCCTATAGAGGAATTAGAGCAGTTTACTAATGAAGTACCTGCATTGTAAAGTACCTGTATTGTAAAGTACCTGTATTGTAAAGTACCTGTATTGTAAAGTACCTGTATTGTAAAGTACCTGTATTGTAAAGTACCTGTATTGTAAAGTACCTGTATTGTAAAGTACCTGTATTGTAAAGTACCTGTATTGTAAAGTACCTGTATTGTAAAGTACCTGTATTGTAAAGTACCTGCATTGTAAAGTACCTGTATTGTAAAGTACCTGTATTGTAAAGTACCTGTATTGTAAAGTGCCTGTATTGTAAAGTACCTGTATTGTAAAGTACCTGTATTGTAAAGTACCTGTATTGTAAAGTACCTGTATTGTAAGGTACCTGTATTGTAAAGTACCTGTATTGTAAAGTACCTGCATTGTAAAGTACCTGCATTGTAAAGTACCTGTATTGTAAAGTACCTGTATTGTAAAGTACCTGCATTGTAAAGTACCTGCATTGTAAAGTACCTGTATTGTAAAGTACCTGTATTGTAAAGTACCTGTATTGTAAGGTACCTGTATTGTAAAGTACCTGTATTGTAAAGTACACGTATTGTAAAGTACACGTATTGTAAAGTACACGTATTGTAAAGTACATGTATTGTAAAGTACCTGTATTGTAAAGTACTTGTATTGTAAAGAAAATATCACAGGGTGATAAGATAAGCTCATTTTCAAAATCAATTTAAGACAGAATACATCTATATAGTATTGCATTCTCCCACCAAACTAAGCCAATATTCCCCCATCAAACTAGGCCAATATTGACGAAGGTGACACACCGCTTATTATGCCTAACATTCTGAGGGAGGATTGCCATATTGTGACATATATCAAACCAACATTAGAAAAGTCACGAGAGAATGTATATCTTGCATTAAGCTATGCTTTGGTCTGTTAAATCAGAAATGGTTCATATTCTTAGCCTCTTGATACATATAATTGTTGGTATTGACAACAGATCTGTGTGATGTTTGATTAAAGTGATGTACAGATATTCACACCATTTCGTGTGAGATCACCAGGATGTGGCGCCCTCTATATTATCAAATGATGGTCATTCCCGTGCATACCTGTATTTCTGTGTTTGAAGCTGATGAGACAGGGCTTTCATTATAAATCATTAGTGAAACAGCTACACAAAACTAAGCATAAACACAGAGATCTCTTTGCTAAATACCAGTCAGTCATTGAAGAATAGACATGAATTTCTGTGTTTGAAGCTGATGAGACAGGGCTTTCATTATAAATCATTAGTGAAACAGCTACACAAAACTAAGCATAAACACAGAGATCTCTTTGCTAAATACCAGTCAGTCATTGAAGTTCCTTTGCCCATCAACATCTCAAATCAACGGCATGTTACATTACGCTGATACTCATCTCACTGTATTCCTTCATTTTCATCCCTTCATTTTATCACTAGTGGAATCCTGCTTAAGATCGCGAGGGGGCGTAGTTTCCTACTATGAAGGTGTATGAGTAATGTTCCAGCATGCATGCCATTGATCTGTGTTTTCAGATCATGTGTTGGTACATGAAGCCTACACCCTGCTAGTTATAATCATCTGTTTGGTCCATTTTCATACAGTTTTATTTACTTCCATTGCATGCTTATACATTCTCATGTTATCATACTAGTCTTGTTAAATTTGTTTCTGTTAGTCATTCCAGTTGTTAAACATAGCATACATATATACGGACGATTTAGGCAATATAAGCCCCGACACAGCCAAAGTCTATATAGGCTGCAGAACATGCTGTCTGTAGAGTGCATGATAATTTTCTTTCAAGGGAATACATTGAAAAAATCAGAAATATACTAAAAGGAATTGAAGACAACAACCTATGCTATTTTTATGCTCATGAAAATGACAGATGATATGTAGTTTATTCAAAGGCGATTTCGAAAAGGTTGAGGACAAATTATGTTCAGTGGAAATAACAAAAAAATAGACCGTCATTAAAATAGGTTATACACAGACAAACCAATATAAGTGTATGTCTCAAAATGAAGAAAGTTAAGTTGTATTATTTGAGGAAGGGAAAATAGAATTCAGATTTAAGAAATTGAGGATATTGCTGTGTGTAAAGTATGTATGAGTTAGAAAAGTTGCATGAGGAAATGGAAGCGTATTGTAGCCAACATTGGGTTTGAGAATTCATCTGAAGTCTTTATGACAGTTCTAATTATGTCTACTGAAGAACAATAGATATCAATGCATTTCCATGCATTTTCAAGTTTTTAAATATTTATATCCTTAATTATGACTTTCAAAGGAAACAAGGTATTAAATAGGCACATTGTGGATGAATATATATCGGATCATAAACAAATCAAAATTTGGCTAAATATTGCCCCCCCCCCCCCCCCCAATATTGAATAAAAATTCGTAAAATACAGAAATTATAAAAACCTGGATATACCAATCTTGAAAAAAGAACTGAAAACATTAATTGAAGACAAAACTAAATAGGAATATCTGTCACTGTCAAAATTAGTGGATTACTATGACAACAGGCTTACTGCACTGGTGGATAAACATGCACCGTGGAAAAAAGCGTACATTACCCAAACACAACCTCTCCCATGGATGAACGAAATCATTAAAAAGGAAAGGTCTCTTAAGAGACAACTAGAGAGAAAGATAAACAAAACTGGGAATAATATAGACAAAGGAAAATATAACAAACCGAAAAATAGCTATAACTCGCTATTGAAATCAGCGCAATCAAACTATTTCACTCAGTTAGTGCATGAAAATAAAAATGATCCCAAAAAATTGTTTAAGGCACTGAAAAGAGTCATGCACAAAGCAAGGGATACCCCGATGCTACAAACTAACTCTGAACCGGCCCTAGCAGACAGATTTAATGATACCCCGATGCTACAAACTAACTCTGAACCGGCCCTAGCAGACAGATTTAATGATACCCCGATGCCACAAACTAACTCTGAACCGGCCCTAGCAGACAGATTTAATGATACCCCGATGCCACAAACTAACTCTGAACCGGCCCTAGCAGACAGATTTCATGATACCCCGATGCCACAAACTAACTCTGAACCGGCCCTAGCAGACAGATTTAATGATACCCCGATGCCACAAACTAACTCTGAACCGGCCCTAGCAGACAGATTTAATGATACCCCGATGCCACAAACTAACTCTGAACCGGCCCTAGCAGACAGATTTCATGATACCCCGATGCCACAAACTAACTCTGAACCGGCCCTAGCAGACAGATTTAATGATACCCCGATGCCACAAACTAACTCTGAACCGGCCCTAGCAGACAGATTTCATGATACCCCGATGCCACAAACTAACTCTGAACCGGCCCTAGCAGACAGATTTAATGATACCCCGATGCCACAAACTAACTCTGAACCGGCCCTAGCAGACAGATTTAATGATACCCCGATGCCACAAACTAACTCTGAACCGGCCCTAGCAGACAGATTTAATGATACCCCGATGCCACAAACTAACTCTGAACCGGCCCTAGCAGACAGATTTAATGATACCCCGATGCCACAAACTAACTCTGAACCGGCCCTAGCAGACAGATTTAATGATACCCCGATGCCACAAACTAACTCTGAACCGGCCCTAGCAGACAGATTTAATGATACCCCGATGCCACAAACTAACTCTGAACCGGCCCTAGCAGACAGATTTAATGATACCCCGATGCCACAAACTAACTCTGAACCGGCTCTAGCAGACAGATTTAATGATACCCCGATGCCACAAACTAACTCTGAACCGGCCCTAGCAGACAGATTTAATGATACCCCGATGCCACAAACTAACTCTGAACCGGCCCTAGCAGACAGATTTAATGAATAATTTATGGGCAAAATTGAAAAAACCCGCAAATAAATGGATATTCAAACATCAAATGAAAATCCACCACCAGATGTCGCCACTACTGACATTGGTAACGTGAACATTGACAATCTGACACTTGAGGGCATTGCAGTACTAGGAGTAACCCAGACATTAAGTGAGTTCAGAAAACTAGAGATCAATGATGTACGCAAGCTAGTGAAGTTAGCGGCAAATAAATCATGCGAACTAGACCCTATACTATTGCAGGAATTATCAGAAGACATATTACCTATCATCACTGCTATCATAAATAAATCACTAAGTGATGCTATGGTATTTGATACATGAAAATAGCTATAATCAAACCACTTCTAATCAAACTCGGTCTGGAGCTGGTGGAATCCAATTACCGACCTGTATCAAATTTAACCTACATCTCAAAATTAACGGAGAGGGCAGTAGCAAATCAACTTGTACCACATCTGATTGAAAATAATCTAACTGATAAATTTCAATCAGCATATAAAGAACACCATAGCACAGAAACAGCACTTCTCCGAGTGCAAAATGACATCTTAATGGAATTGGATAAAAAAAGATCAGTTATTCTCTTTTTACTTGACCTATCAGCGGCATTTGACACCATTGACCATCAAATTCTCTTAAATAGACTTCATAAAAGATGCGGTGTCCAAGGAAAAGCCCTAGCTTGGATAAAGTCTTACCCTGATTCCAGGGAACATTGTGTCAAGGTTGAAAGTCATAGATCTAAAACAAAACAAATAAAATATGGGGTCCCACAAGGGTCGGTCCTTGGACAATTCTATTCTGGATATACATGTCACCCCTGGCTGACATCCTGATCAAATATGGACTATGTTACCATATACATGTATATACGCAGATGACACACAAATTTACATACCAGTAGAAAAAGACTCTGCTGAGCAGAGAGACTTATGCAAGAAAAAAACTAGAAAATTGCATAGAGGAAGTTATGAACATCCTAGTAGCAAACAAAATGAAAATAAGCGATGGAAAAACGGAAATGCTAGTATGCACTAGTAAAAACAATAGCGATGCTAATATTGATAGCATCAGAGTGGGGGATTCAATGATTACACCTAGTGATAATGTCCGACACCTGGGGGTAATACTAGACACTAGGCTGGACATGAAAGCACAGATTAAATCGATATGCAAAAAGGGCTATTATCATATCAGGAATATTAAATCTATCAGACAGTGTCTAGACGAGAAAACTACAACTACTCTAATACATGCATTTGTTACTTCCACATTGGACTATGGAAACGTGCTTCTTGCAGGTCTTCCACATTCTGAAATTAAAAAGTTGCAATACATACAAAACTCTGCCGCCCGTCTGGTCGATAAGATTAAGAAATTTGACCATATCTCCGAAAAACTGAAAGAATTGTACTGGCTGCCCATACATGCAAGAATAAAATTCAAAATTCTACTTACTACATGGAAGGCTCTAAATAGTAAAACGCCTTCTTACTTGCGTGACCTCCTGGTAGTGAATCAGGGAGACAGGGACCTAAGATCCAATGATGGATCCTACCTGGAAGTACCAGCCACGCGCCTAAAAACACTGGGTGATAGAGCCTTCTCATATATTGGGCCGAGTACCTAGTGATATCAGGACTAGTACTAGTATTGTCATGCCCGGAGAAGGCGGCCAAGATTTCTCCGCCCAAGGAGACAGTTCTGCTCCCAGATGAGACAACAACCACCTCCTCCTCTACGAAAACACCTAGCTCCTCTTCAAGCTCTCTCCCCTCCAACAAAAAGAGGAAGACCACACTTGATGAAACCACTGTCATCTCCTCCGAGTTAGCTGGCCGCATCATCGGCAAAGGTGGGGCCAATATTCGCCACTTCAGAGACGACATCGGCGTCCAGATTAAAGTGCAAACGATAAAAAACGGCAGTGAGGATATCAGCCTTCTATCGCTCTCGGGCAAACGTGAATCTGTGCAGCTTGTTAAAACCGAGATTGAAAAATACAAAACATCCCTGTGATGGGGTTGGCCGGAGCCAGCCACGGACCCATACAAAACGGACTTGAACACGGACATATCCCACGGACATTCCTTACCTAACTCTTTATATATAAACTGTGAACACTATATGAACAATAGTTATGGACAAAATACTTCTATTATTAGAAATAAGAACTCTATCCTATGTATATGTACTTGCCTTATGGGCAAACTTGTTTCTTTATGTGAAAATAAAAATGTTTTCTTACCTCTGCAACGCAAGCCAAATATTAAATCTTTCAATCAATCTGTACCCAATACCAACCTAATTGAACCACTCCCTACAACCAATCTCCAAGCCACCATTTTTGCCCTCTGTAAAAACCACGCAAATATTTCTCTCTTGACAAATTCACTATTGAATATTAATTTTAATGTTACAACGAACCCCATCTTTACCTTCGACCATCTCTCAAAATACAATATTCCACACTATTACTTTTTTAATGAACAAATTGAACACTCACTATTTATAAAAAACCCATATGCACATATATCTTTCAACAATACACAATCTTTCAAATAAATGGCTCCGGCGGGAATGTACCCCTCACAGGGCCCCCAACTAACTTGACCCCCATGTTAATCACAGGCCGCCCCCCAACATATATGTACCCCACCATATCACCCCACACCGACCCTGGTGGAAATCTCCAGCGTCCAGGAGGCACCACTATCAACAATGCTTTCTTCAGAGACTTACTGTATCCACGTGGTAGCACACAACGTGGCCTTTTACGTAACTACCCGAAGCACGATCACACGAGGCGGAAACGCTCGAGTAAACTCGTAATAGCCAATCGCTACCAATGCCTGACAAGTACGGAAACACACGAACCCAATTATGTACATGTAAACATACACAATACACACTGCTCTGTCCGACCAGCCAATCACAAGGCGGGACCAACACGTGCTAATCCCACTTCGGCTCCGACTACACGTGCCTGCTCTGCAGCACGTGGTCAGCCTCAAAAACAACATTCTCGCATTAAGAATCTTAATAGAAATGGGAAGAAAACATTAAACATTGGGTGCTGCAATGTACAGAGCATATCTAGCAAGATCCTGCCAGTAAAAGAATATTTTACCGAGCATGACCTTGATGCCCTATTCATGACTGAAACGTGGATGTATGACTCAAAATCTGACAAGGTCAAACGTGAACTTGAAGAAGGCTCACTTGAATTTGAGTCTTTTCCAAGGATTGGACGGACAGGGGGAGGGGGAGGGATTTTATACAAATCCGAACTCCCTTTCACAACCAATAGGGCCAACCAACCAGTGGTCACCACCATGGAGCTCATGGAGTCATCCATCACACTGAGAGGAAAAAAGATAACGTTTGTGGTGATATATAGACCTGAACCATCTGATCAGAATAGATATACCTACTCTGAGTTTTACGATGAGTTCACCCAGTTAGTTGCACATTATGGTTCATTCAGTCATGAGGTCATCTTCCTGGGTGACTACAACTTCCATGTCAACCTCCCCTTAAAGCCTGATGTCATTAAGTTTAATGATATCCTTTCTACCTTTGATCTAAAACAATGGGTACGGGAACCAACCCATAGGTTAGGGAACACCCTTGACCTAATCATGACTTTCAAAGGTAACAAATTACTGAAGAGCCACCTGGTGGATGAGTACTTATCTGATCATAAAATGATTAAGATATACCTAGATATGGCACCCCCAAAACCCCCCAAAAAATCTATCAAATATAGGGATTTCAAGGGATTATATCTCGAGTCCCTAAGGAGGGACATCAAATCCCTAACCGGGGCAACAGCGACATGGGAACACCTATCCTTGAGTGCCATGGTAGATCACTATGACAAGGAACTCATGTCAATCATGGATAAGCATGCTCCTACAAAGTTTGCCAAGGTCACACAGCGCAAACCTGTACCCTGGATGAGTGACCAATTAAAGCTGGAAAGGTCTCTCAAGAGGAGGCTTGAGAGGAAAATGAACAAGACTGATTCCCACATTGATAAGGAAATGTATAACTCTCAGAGAAATAAATACAATTCCATGTTGAAATCATCTCAATCTGCATATTTCTCCAACTTGGTTGAGGAAAACAAGCATGACCCTAAAAAACTTTTCAGGGTCATTGATACAGTCATGCACAAGAAAAAGGACACACCTATGCCTCAATCTGACTGTGAGGCCACTCAAGCTGAGAAGTTCAACACCTTCTTTCTTGGAAAAATAGAAAGGATTCGCCTGGACATTGACAGGGCTCCACCCTGCCCTGTTCCGCCACCAGGTGACACTGCGAACAATAAGAGTACAACAAATATACCACGGCTTGAGAGGTTCACCCCTCTTACCAGTGATGATGTGCGAAAATTAGTTAAGAGGTCAGCAAAGAAGTCATGTGAGCTGGATCCTATTCCGACTTGGCTCCTAATCGACCTCTTAGATGACCTCTTACCAATAATTACGGCCATCATCAATAAATCACTACTGGAATCAGCAGTATCTGAAAATATGAAAATAGCCATTATAACACCCCTGCTGAAAAAACTGGGTCTTGAATTGATTGAGCAAAATTATAGACCTGTTTCCAACCTAACGTACATCTCTAAACTTACAGAGAGGGCAGTAGCAGACCAATTAGTCCCCCATCTTGTAAGGAATGGCCTTACCGACAAATTTCAATCAGCCTACAAGGAATATCATAGCACTGAAACAGCTCTATTGAAGGTGCAGAATGATATCTTGCGTGAACTAGATGATAGGAAGTCGGTTATTCTGTTGTTACTAGACCTCTCTGCTGCCTTTGACACCATCGACCACCAAATCCTATTTGATCGATTGGAGGCCAGATGTAATGTTAGAGGTGATGCCCTCTCCTGGATTCGGTCATATCTAAGTAACAGGAAACAGTGTGTGAAGGTGGGGACTCACAGGTCCTGTCTCAAGCCTATAAAATATGGAGTTCCTCAGGGCTCGGTCCTAGGTCCAATATTATTCACCATTTATATGACACCCTTATCTGACATTTTAGCCAAATATGGGCTGAGCTATCATATTTATGCTGATGACACCCAGATCTACATCCCTGTAGACCACATTTCCCCCCATCAAGCTGATATATGCAGACACAAACTAGAGGAATGTGTCGATGAGGTCAGAAACTTCCTTATATCAAACAAGATGAAGATCAATGACGGGAAGACAGAAATGCTCATATGTACTGACAGATATAATACTGCCACCAGTAGCAGTAACCCGAACACATTAAGGGTTGGGAGCTCTGACATTGCTCCTAGTGAGTCAGTTGTGGATCTGGGCATAACCTTCGATTCTAATATGGACATGAAGGCCCAGATTAGGAAAATGTGCAAGAAAGGCTATTACCACATAAGGAACCTATCTGCCATTAGACATTGTCTAGACGAGAAAACAGCAGTAACACTTACCCATGCCTTTGTTACCTCTACCCTGGACTATGGCAACGGCCTTCTTGCTGGCCTTCCTAAAACTGACACCATGAAGCTACAATACCTCCAAAACTCTGCAGCACGTGTCGTAGGAAAAATCAGGAAATTTGATCACATTTCAGGAAAACTGAGAGAACTGCACTGGCTTCCAGTTCACGCAAGAATTGACTTTAAGATCCTCCTTTTGACATGGAAGGCTCTAAATGGTAAGGCGCCGCCTTACCTGCGCGATCTACTCCTAGTCAAACAAGGAGAACGTGACTTAAGATCAAACGACGGCACTTACCTACAGATTCCAAAGACCCGACTAAGGACAGTGGGTGACAGGGCCTTTTCATCTGTCGGCCCTAGACTATGGAATTCCCTGCCTAGTGATCTTAGGACTAGTACCTCAGTCACCTCGTTTAAGAGTAGACTGAAAACCCATCTCTTCAGGATGCACGTCCTGAACGCAGCGCTATGAACAGACTTGTCTGGTATCAGCGCTATACAAATTGTATTGAAATGTGATCATAATAATAATAATAATAATAATAATAATAATAATAATAATAATAATAATAATAATAATAATAATAATAATAATAATAATAATAATAATAATAATAATAATATTTATTAGTTTCGTCAATAATTGGAGTAGAAAGATGATTTAACCTGCACTTAAGAAGTCTTAATGCTGCGAGCAAGGTACACAGTTGAGTGAGGCTACGAGATGCACAATTCTCTCAACTGAATATTTTATATACAAATGACCATACCTTTGTCAATAATTGGAGGAGAAAGATTATATTGATATTGCAAGCAAGATAAACATGATGACGTCATACAGAAAAGTGTCATCATAGTGACGTCAAACAGGAAAGAGTTGTCATAGTGATGTCAGACATAATGACGTCATGGTAACATCATAAATTATGTTAATATGATCTTGCACAATACTGCTGTTACCTTTTGGTGAGCTCCTCCCTCTGTACTGCTTGAAATACCAGTTTTTGGTTATTTTGACTAATAATAAAAGAAATGGATGCTATGTCCCTTCCACCTTTCTAAAACTGAACCAAACAGAAACGGATATAGCACAGTGGCTCTCCCTGTCGCCACTGTGGAGAGTGACATAAAATGTTCAACGGGTAATTTTTCGCCTGATTACAAATTTAATTAATGACTTTATCATTTATATTCATATTATTGATTATTATTATTATTATTATTATTATTATTATTATTATTATTATTATTAATTTTATTATTATTATTATTATTATTATTATTATTATTATTATTATTATTATTATTAGTATTATTATTATTATTATTATTATTATTATTATTATTATTATTATTATTATTATTAGTATTATTATTATTATTATTATTATTATTATTATTATTATTATTATTATTATTATTATTATTATTATTATTATTATTATTATCATTATCATTATTATTATTATTATTATTATTATTATTATTATTATTATTATCATTATCATTATCTTTATCATTATTATCTTTATTATTATTATTATTATTATCATTATCTTTATCATTATTATCTTTATTATTATTATTATTATTATTATTATTATTATTATTATTATTATTATCATCATCATCATCATCATCATCATCATCATCATCATCATCATCATCATCATCATCATCATTATTACAAGTGAACCGACAATAATATGAAATAGCAGAGGTGCAAAATTAATATAAACCATAGTTTTGTCAATAATTGAAGTAAAAAGATTTAACTTGCAAGGCCAATGGTGAAAGAAGTCATGACGTTGCGAGCAAGGTAAACACAGTTGTGTGAAGCTACGAGATGCACAACTCTTTCAACATATAAATGGTGTCAAAATACAACGTTCATTGAATAATAATGGAAAGGAGAAATGGTATTAGAGAAAACCTTAGATATCACCTGTATACAAAAAAAAACTGTGGAATTTGAATTTGGGTTTGGGATACCAAACCTGAAAAGGCAATATTAGGTAGCGACATGAAACGTAAAGAAACGCTGCGCTTGATGCAACTTAACAAAGAAAAAATCACAGAACATAAAAATGAGTATGAAGCAATTCAAAGACATCAGCGAGTTATCCCAAAACATGCATGAGGGGAAAATAGGTACAAAAACAGAAAAAACTAAATCATTTGTTAAAGTAATAGCCATGCTGTGAAATCATTTAAATCATGGCGGCGATCATTGGAAATGGGAGGTGTTGAACATGAAATGGGTAGAACAATACTTCCTACAGCAATAAAAACATAACATAGCTTTTAACCATCATTACTTTGTATATGGGATCAATTGTAAGTCAAACAATTTTCGCCTTTTGTAAACCTACTATTTTTCAGCTCTTTTAAGTAAAATTAAGCCTGTTAATAAATAAGACTTTATTTTCAGTTTTTCCAGTATCAAAGTTTTGTAAGCATTAATATTCATATACTTTCACAAATCAACCACTCACAAACTGTTATAATTATAGCATTCATTTCCCCCTCTAATTCCCTTGATCATTGATCTAAATCTATAAATTGATCTAAATCTATAAATTGATCTAAATCTATAAATTGCTCCAACATTTTTGTTATAAACAGATTTTTATGAATAAGGACTCTACCACCTTGTATATGACAGATGTAGATAATTGGGTATCAAATATTACATACAATCCATGGAAATAGGTGTTTGTCATTTGTATTGTTGAAGGTCCTAACACGTAATTATCAACTTGACTTGACATAGGTCATACAACCCTATTTTCTGAATAATCCAAATGGGATATTTCTCTTCGCCAACGGTGACAAATGACTTCCGTATTCAGTTTAAGCATGAAGGGGTGGGTGTATGACTTCTGTGTTATCAAAATAGGATGCAGTAGTGTATTATGAGTGCAAAAGGTCCTTTTCGTAAGCTATCAGAATAAGTTCATCGAACAAGTTGTTTAAATATATCATCTTCATATGAAAGCTCCACATGAACAAGTACCCTCCATAGCAGAACAAGTACCCTCCATAGCAGAACAAGTACCCTCCATAGCAGAACAAGTACCCTCCATAGCAGAACAAGTACCCTCCATAGCAGAACAAGTACCCTCCTCCATAGCAGAACAAGTACCCTCCATAGCAGAACAAGTACCCTCCTCCATAGCAGAACAAGTACCCTCCATAGCAGAACAAGTACCCTCCATAGCAGAACAAGTACCTCCATGGCAGAACAAGTACCCTCCATAGCAGAACAAGTACCCTCCTCCATAGCAGAACAAGTACCCTCCATAGCAGAACAAGTACCCTCCATAGCAGAACAAGTACCCTCCATAGTAGAACAAGTACCCTCCATAGCAGAACAAGTACCCTCCATAGCAGAACAAGTACCCTCCATAGCAGGACTTCTCTATCATATCAGTCCCTGCCACCCTCCATAGCAGGACTTCTCTATCATATCAGTCCCTGCCACCCTCCATAGCAGGACTTCTCTATCATATCAGTCCCTGCCACCCTCCATAGCAGGACTTCTCTATCATATCAGTCCCTGCCACCCTCCATAGCAGGACTCCTCTATCATATCAGTCCCTGTCTACCCTCCATAGCAGGACTTCTTTATCATATCAGTCCCTGCCACCCTCCATAGCAGGACTCCTCTATCATATCAGTCCCTACCTACCCTCCATAGCAGGACTTCTCTATCATATCAGTCCCTGTCACCCTCCATAGCAGGACTTCTCTATCATATCAGTCCCTGCCACCCTCCATAGCAGGACTCCTCTATCATATCAGTCCCTGTCTACCCTCCATAACAGGACTTCTCTCTCATATCAGTCCCTGCCACCCTCCATAGCAGGACTTCTCTATCATATCAGTCCCTGCCACCCTCCATAGCAGGACTTCTCTATCATATCAGTCCCTGCCACCTTCCATAGCAGGACTTCTCTATCATATCAGTCCCTGCCACCCTCCATAGCAGGACTTCTCTATCATATCAGTCCCTGCCACCCTCCATAGCAGGACTTCTCTATCATATCAGTCCCTGCCATCCTCCATAGCAGGACTTCTCTATCATATCAGTCCCTGCCACCCTCCATAGCAGGACTTCTCTATCATATCAGTCCCTGGCACTCTCCATAGCAGGACTTCTCTATCATATCAGTCCCTACCTACCCTCCATAGCAGGACTTCTTCTCTCTCATATCAGTCCCTGCCACCCTCCATAGCAGGACTTCTCTATCATATCAGTCCCTGCCACCCTCCATAGCAGGACTTCTCTATCATATCAGTCCCTGCCACCCTCCATAGCAGGACTTCTCTATCATATCAGTCCCTGCCACCCTCCATAGCAGGACTCCTCTATCATATCAGTCCCTACCTACCCTCCATAGCAGGACTTCTCTATCATATCAGTCCCTGTCACCCTCCATAGCAGGACTTCTCTATCATATCAGTCCCTGCCACCCTCCATAGCAGGACTTCTCTATCATATCAGTCCCTGCCTACCCTCCATAGCAGGACTTCTCTATCATATCAGTCCCTGCCACCCTCCATAGCAGGACTTCTCTATCATATCAGTCCCTACCTACCCTCCATAGCAGGACTTCTCTATCATATCAGTCCCTGCCACCCTCCATAGCAGGACTTCTCTATCATATCAGTCCCTGCCTACCCTCCATAGCAGGACTTCTATATTATATCAGTCCCTGCCTACCCTCCATAGCAGGACTTCTCTATCATATCAGTCCCTGCCTACCCTCCATAGCAGGACTTCTCTATCATATCAGTCCCAGCCTACCCTCCATAGCAGGACTTCTCTATCATATCAGTCCCTGCCACCCTCCATAGCAGGACTTCTCTATCATATCAGTCCCTGCCTACCCTCCATAGCAGGACTTCTCTATCATATCAGTCCCTGCCACCCTCCATAGCAGGACTTCTCTATCATATCAGTCCCTGCCACCCTCCATAGCAGGACTATATGTACATCATCTTTGATCTTGGCTTTAGAATTGCTAGGATATTATAATCAATGTTAAATTAAGAAAGTACGTCCATTAAGATCTATGTTTTGCCCAATAATTAATTATTAATAAAGTGATCAAGCTGAATGTCTTTTAAATATTAAAGTGCAAACCTATTTGCAGTAACTAAAAAGCACTGTTACATTTATTTCTGCTCTCAAATTGTGTGTTGCGCTAAAAGTTATGTTGTAAATTGTTTTAGTCGCTGACGCCTCGCAAATGATTCCATCATTCATGCTTTGTGTGGTTTGCACCTTCTGTTGTGCTTAACAAAGCGAGTCCAAATTTTCTTTTGGTTTCATTTCCCCCTCTAGAATTGACTCGAAACTTCATTTATTCCCAAACAATTTAACCCTTTGAACATTATTTATACAGATGTGAGCCTCAATTTTTTTCCTCAAGGTTGGCATTCTCAATATTCTTTTTGAGTACTCTCACCTATATTTTTTGTTTATTTTTTACTTTGCTCCACTCCCCCCCTAAATGAATAATGGTTTGCCCCTTAAGCTCATATGTTGCTCCCTGTTGAACCCATCCGAGACTGGAAAGAAGTAACCTGCAGTGTTAAAAGAAAATTCCAATTTTGATTTATTTTAAATATGTTGACAAGATTTCATAATACTGTGCCAATTGTTGACCACTCCTCATGCCGGGACCCAGGAAACATACAAAAGGTCCATGTGGTAACCGTCAACACAATGAGGTGAAGGTCTATGATTAAAAATTCACCCCATGACCCTGATGAGATGACATCACAAGTATTCATACGTACAGACAGAGCTACAGATTTACCCAGGCACAAAGTCAGTAGTTAAATAGCCTTCCATGAGAAGGTCATGATAAATAGGCACAAAGTCAGTAATTAAATAGCCTTCCATGAGAAGGTCATGATAAATAAGGCAGCACAAATTCTGGGATTTATTATATCTTTTCAATTAAGGTTTAAGTAGATTTAAAGATTACATATTACTAATACCAAGGATTATAAAACTAAAGAATTAAAAGAAATTAAAGAGGAAAATAAATAAAAAAGTGTAAGGTTTCAATTAAAAGCGAATCTTGTAATATTGGATTGTTTAGTATTGTGAATGTTTCCAAGGCAACTGGTAGATATTCTCTGATAATGCTCAAAGGGGAACTAATTGCATAAATATTCTATATATCGTGACAGCTCACGTACTCTTTAGCCTAGGGAGACAAATAGAATGACAGAATGGCATCGTAGTCTCTCACAAAGTTTCAACAATTAGACAGGCCTGTAGGGGTAGGGGTGAGGGGAGCGGATAATGGTCACAATTTACATGAAGACATGCAGAGCGAAGCAAGACAATCTTTTTATTTTTTGTTTGGTACCTCCACTCCAGAAAACTTATGACTTCATTTATGCCAGCGTGTCAGCTCAAGTCTTAAAGGGAATGTGTATTTACATGCTTCTTTGACCCAAAATTGTGAAAATGGTTTGGGAATTTCCCATTTAATATTTAGACAGAACTTACCCCTTCTATGATACATTAAACAAGGGAGGGTCCACTCATATCTTAAATTTTGGAAATATTTTTAGAATTTTAACCCAGACATTAATGATTATTTTTATTTTATTTTATTATTATTCTTTTTTTTCAAAATCGAAAATTCGGCATGGAATGTAAAACATTAGTGTGTGAAGGGAGGAGAGCATAGCAAAGCCCATTGGAAAGAGAACAGGCTTTGCCCAGGTAAAGACACTAGCATACAAGTCTAGTTCTGGAAACTAAATACAAAGGATGTGTGATGCTGGGAGATTGGAAGAAATTGGAGATTTTCTGTTCCCCACAACTTAGCCTGAAATATAAATGGTCTGTCTCTTATGAAATATTTAAACATGGTTATACAATTAAATATATAAGTTTAGATACCTTAAATTTGTAGCGTAGCTTGGCATAGCTTAGAATATCTTAGATATCAAGCAGATATTTTCTGCACAGAAAAATTTCTATTTAGAAGAAATTGAAAGAATAACATTCGAACAAGAGATATTTATTTCGATGCTCTCAGTTGTGTAGCTACCTTATTTCTGATATCTGAGAGGCTGTAATTATTTATTTTTACTTACTCTGTTTAGTGCTTTAGATATGCTGTAGCGTCAGTTTCACACTGTTAAGCGATGGTTGCATAAATGTACAGTAGTACTGTAAAAATTGGTTAAAATTCTCACAGGTTAAAATCACATAAAATTCACAATCCGAGTCTGCTTTATACCAGCTCACAGGTGTGCTTCAGGTGTTGCAACGGGTATGACATGGTATTAAAGGGGAATATAAGCCAGTAATAATGAAGAGGCAGAAGTCCTATCACGACTGCATACCTCTGAACTCGTCACTGAAAACACACATACTAAACATAAAGCAGGCCAATCCCTATCACTGCAACTTCATGACATGTTTCCCTCATACGCAAATATGACTTTGGAAAGCATGTTCTCCAGGAATGTGGTTTAATTAAACAGTGGTCAAATAGATCTGTTAAGGCATATATCGCCTAAATGAAGGAATGCTTTTGATCAATGTACATATATGCGCTGAAATGATCATGATTTTGATTATATAGATGGCACCACATGCAGGTGACCTCACAAGAATTGGCGCATAAATAAGTATATCAACACTTGCATCAAACATTCTCATCAAGGTAAGATTATCTTATTTATGTTAATTTTGTACTGAAAGTAACCAATGTCAATATAGGCCAAGTAACCAATTCAATGTTGGCCAAGTAACCAATTCAATATAGGCCAAGTAACCATTGTCAATATTGGCCAAGTAACCAATGTCAATATAGGCCAAGTAACCAATGTCAATATAGGCCAAGTAACCAATGTCAATATTGGCCAAGTAACCAATGTCAATATAGGCCAAGTAACCATTGTCAATATAGGCCAAGTAACCAATGTCAATATTGGCCAAGTAACCAATGTCAATATAGGCCAAGTAACCAATGTCAATATAGGCCAAGTAACCAATGTCAATATTGGCCAAGTAACCATTGTCAATATAGGCCAAGTAACCAATGTCAATATAGGCCAAGTAACCAATGTCAATATAGGCCAAGTAACCAATGTCAGTATAGGCCAAGTAACCAATGTCAATATAGGCCAAGTAACCAATGTCAATATAGGCCAAGTAACCAATGTCAATATTGGCCAAGTAACCAATGTCAATATAGGCCAAGTAATCATTGTCAATATAGGCCAAGTAACCAATGTCAATATAGGCCAAGTAACCAATGTCAATGTTGGCCAAGTAACCAATGTCAATATAGGCCAAGTAACCAATGTCAATATTGGCCAAGTAACCAATGTCAATATAGGCCAAGTAACCATTGTCAATATAGGCCAAGTAACCAATGTCAATATTGGCCAAGTAACCAATGTCAATATAGGCCAAGTAACCAATGTCAATATAGGCCAAGTAACCAATGTCAATATTGGCCAAGTAACCATTGTCAATATAGGCCAAGTAACCAATGTCAATATAGGCCAAGTAACCAATGTCAATATAGGCCAAGTAACCAATGTCAGTATAGGCCAAGTAACCAATGTCAATATAGGCCAAGTAACCAATGTCAATATAGGCCAAGTAACCAATGTCAATATTGGCCAAGTAACCAATGTCAATATAGGCCAAGTAATCATTGTCAATATAGGCCAAGTAACCAATGTCAATATAGGCCAAGTTACCAATGTCAATATAGGCCAAGTTACCAATGTCAATATAGGCCAAGTAACCAATGTCAATATTGGCCAAGTAACCAATGTCAATATAGGCCAAGTAATCATTGTCAATATAGGCCAAGTAACCAATGTCAATATAGGCCAAGTAACCAATGTCAATATAGGCCAAGTTACCAATGTCAATATAGGCCAAGTAACCAATGTCAATATTGGCCAAGTAACCAATGTCAATATAGGCCAAGTAATCATTGTCAATATAGGCCAAGTAACCAATGTCAATATAGGCCAAGTAACCAATGTCAATGTTGGCCAAGTAACCAATGTCAATATAGGCCAAGTAACCAATGTCAATATAGGCCAAGTAACCAATGTCAATATAGGCCAAGTAACCAATGTCAATATAGGCCAAGTAACCAATGTCAATATTGGCCAAGTAATCATTGTCAATATAGGCCAAGTAACCAATGTCAATATAGGCCAAGTAACCAATGTCAATATAGGCCAAGTAATCATTGTCAATATAGGCCAAGTTATGATTGTAGATGGGAGAATGCACTGCTTTGGAGTAAGGAACAGTTGTAGGGGTAATAATAAATTGAGTAAGGGAAAGCATTCGCATTTATTTTGATGCCGTGAAAATTATTTGTGATAGATGTAGCCAAGCTGTGAAAGCGCTAAAAATGCTGGCTCTAAGTTGGTCAACGATAGCCTAAATATTCCTAAGGGGCTTAACAAAATTAAAACAACCAATCTCCATAAAAAGGGCAAAAGGCCCAGATTTTAACCCAAGTCATAAAGGAACGCTCAAAATTCTTCAGGCTAATGAAAAGTACCAAAATCATGGCGAAAAGATACAATCTATGAAAAAATGAGATAAAATAGCTGCCCTTTTACCTACCACCCTGTCTACTTGTCACCTGTGCCCGCCCGTCCAGTAGACTGGTGGCACCCTCTGTGTTCTCGATGGAAGACCAGTCAACCCTTCCAGTAGACTGGTGGTGCCCTCTGTGTTCTGGACACTCGGCGGGGAACCAGTCTAGATGATACAATGTAGAATACGAGATGAACCACTGTGACCCTCGTAACATGCATGTGTGCTTTCAAAACCGGCCACTCTTGGGAAACAAAGTTGATCATGACCTTACCTTGACATGGTGTAAAACCCTCCAATACCAAGCCTCAAAGGGATTTCTTAGTCTAGAAACTTAGGGACATTACAGCAAATACAGTGTCGCCATCTGGGTGCTATTTGGTTGTAACTCATCAAAATTGAATTCAGAGCCATCTGGTGGCAGGAATGTTGCAGTCGAAATCTTAAAAAGTCTGTATGTTTGTATCTATGATAAGCATCTGGTAAAAACCTTGTCATATCTAAGCAATAAATAACAAGAGAGGCCTGAAGTATGTTGCCATGATGTTCTTGTTCCCGTACTCATAGTGTTACACCAACCATTTTGTCTGCTTGCAGCAGCAGCTCACAGGTGGAAATCATATAATCATGATGGTGGACACCACACTCCTATCTTTCTTTAAAAGGATGGTTACTCAATACTAGACATAGCAATATTCTAATGCAATACTATGTTAGCTGATTCTACATTTGCATGTAAATAGAGTTCTTGAAATAAATGTTCAGCTGTGGATGGCCATTTACACCATCGATAATATTTCTCTTAGCAAATAGAGTCTCTCTGCATTTTGAATTGTCAATATTCTCAGTTACACTATTGTGCTAGCAGATTTTCAAAAGATTGTCAGTTTCATTTCTCTTCCTCCTTTTTTTTTTTTTTTTAATAACTGTCTTTGTAATTTTGTAATAATTCAATAACTGTTATAGTGAACACAATTATTCTACAGTCTTTCACTTGCAATATTGTGATTCTCAGCAAATTAACATAAGAATTGCGAGTTAAACTGCAAACAAACATTCTTCTCATTCAAACTTAAAATGTCATATTTTAACAATCAGTTTAAAGTTCAATTTAAACAAACTATCATTTGCATATCATGTGTCATTTTTTTAAACATAATCATAGGACTTTTAAATTCTGTCAATAGTGTCGCATATAATATTTCAACTTTAGGAACACTTAATAAATTGAACACATTTTGCATATAAATCCAACTTTGCAATAACACAAGATAGGTATTAATAATTCCGCTGGGTGAGCACAGCTTGCCTTTTGTTGAAATTTAACACATATATTCAAAAACACACATGGATCCTTGGACATTTTGTTTGACGCACAGAACACATAAAGCTCATAATTTGCAAGCTTGTCATAATCCTTGCATATTTTCTATCACATATATAATGAGCTTTTTATCAATTCCATTTTGAAAATGGTTTTTTGTTTTCACATTTCACTTCACAGATCAAGCCTATTTGGCTTCTTAACATGTCGGCCTGACCTGGTCGTGGATTTCGGTTCCATCGGAATGGCTTCTCTCCTGTGAGACGCTCTTGGTGATGGGTGTGTTGGTGGAATTTCTGGGCTACTCATAGCTTCTCGCTTGGGTGAGACTCTTGGCAGGGTGTGATTTTGTGGAGTTTCATGATCACGAATAGCTTCTCTCCTGGGTGAGGCTCTGGGTGGTGTGTGACTTTGAGCTTCCAGGCCTGTCATAGCTTCTCTCCGATGAGAGTCACCCTGTGGGACTTCCGCTAGGGCATCAGGAGTAGCTGGGACTTGATCATGGGGCAGATCAGAGGTCTCCTCACACTCAGCTGCCTGCGCGCGCGGAGCACTGTGCGCAGTCCGCTGTGTGATCTGTTTGAAAAATGTTTGATTTCTGGTGATTTGGTGATCATCAGGCTGTGCTGTGATCATGGAACCATTCTTGTGTTTGATCCGATATGGTTTTGGATCAAACTATGGCGAGAACTTGTTCCTTTTTCTTTGCTTGACCAGGACGGTGTCCCCGACCTTGAGAGGCCTAGGTGAGTTGAGAAGGTTGTGATGTCCCGGGAGTCGGGATGCAGCTCCAACTGGTGGTAGCCTTCCTCATGTCAATAATTGAGAAGATCGTGGCCCCATTTAGGTCGGCTATCAGGTCATCAAGCGTGGCAATGGGGTGGCGCTCACGCAGCACAGCCTTATTAGCCTGACGCATGTTTACACAAATCCTGGGCTCACCAGACTTCTTCTGAGCAACCACTATTGGTGACTCCAATGGGGTGGAGCCAGTCTCCTCCTCTATGATATCTGCGTCTTCAAGGCGCTTGATCTCATCAGCAATTTTCTGCCGCATATGGAAAGGGTCTCGGTGGTGGCGTTGTGCGACCTTTGGCACATTCGGATATTTGTGTATTCTCACTTGGATCACTTTTCCATCTGCGCCCTTCAGTGTGCCGATCTTGTTGCGAAATAGATGGGTAAATTCTACGCACAGGCAGTCTGACTCCATCACACCTGCTCCTTGTTTAATGTTGTTCACCGGGCAGCTCGTGTGGATAAGTCCGAGACGACGTGAGGTCTGGTATGAGAGTAGAGTCCACATCCACCACAACTACCTGGGCTTTCACTGGACTTGTGCCAGATTGGATTTCTGCACAGAACTTCCCCAATGTCTCCAGTGGCACTGAGCTGCCATAGCCCAGCACCTTCACCTTTGTGGGGGTGAGTTGGGGCTTTCAGAGCTGGGTGTGTGTGTTGGGGGTTATGATATTTATACTGGAGCCCGTGTCAACCAGAAACTCCACCTGCCTTCCAAATATGTTCAGATTTGCGTGTGGCAAGTTGCCGCGGCCAGTGGTATTGATTCTGTAGACATATTCTGTATCATTGTCACTTTCCACTTGGTCAACTTGATATATTCTTCTGCGATCACTACCCCAGGCGCCACCTTGCGGTGTTGGTGGGACCTTTTTTCTGTGGCTCTGCAGACGCCACTGAAATGGTTAAATATGCCACATTTGTGGCATTTCTTCCCTCTGGCAGGACACTTAGACATTCCACCCTGGTGGGGCCATGCTTTGCCGCAATGGCGGCATGTTTGAGTGGACTTGGGGGCTGGCGCAGCGGGGGCGCGGGTGTGCGACTTGGGCCCTGATCTGTGGTGTGACGTGTAACTTGGGTTCTGTGACTTGGATTTGGCGAACTTGTTTCTCTCCTTGTATGAACTCACTTTGTTCACTGTCTCAGTTCACTCAATGTCACAAGCCTGTACCTCAGAGGTCTCATGTGATCGAGCCTCCTCCAGCACATCTTTGAGTTTCCATTTGGGATGCTTGAGGATTTTCCTACGCAGAGGTTTTGAGGATGTTATCTATAACATCAGAGCCCTTATCTCTGCTTCAACATCAGTGAATTCACAGTCTTGTGTGAGCTGACGCAGCAGCGTCACCAAATGGTCAATCAACTCAGTGGCCCCCTGTGTGCAATCCCTGAACTGGTATATTGCTTGTTAGTGTCTTTCATAGGGTTAAAATAGGCTTCTAACTTAGTCTTTGTTTCTGCTAAAGTGTCCGTGTCACCAGCTTTAGCAAGTGTGTCAAAGATATCCTGTACCCTCTCCCCAGCCAGGAGCAGTAGCAGGGCCTTCTGCCTGTCTACTTTGTCTATACCTGCAGTAACAATATAGTTCTCAAACCTTTTTATCCACTTCTTCCACTTTGGACCATTATTCTGTGGTTTTTGGTCAGGATAAAACTTGGGGATGGATGCTGACTGGGCAACAGGTACTGAGAGTGTAGCCATTGTGGGGGGCTTGTGAGAAGACTAGAAACCTTGTCAGAGTTCTTGTGTGAATTCTATTTCAACCCTTGTGGCAGAGTTTTGGCATTATACCTTGTTGCACAATTTTTTTAGCATCATGTAGTTTCTGTGAAAACTGTATTGGAAGCACATAGACAGTGGGGCACTGATCACACTGGTAAACATTGTCAACTTGGGAGGCTTTCTTGGGGATTTCACACTCACAGAGTTCATTTATCATTGTCTATATTGTTCAATTATAAATCTACATTGTCATTTCACAACAGTGTTTATTTACCCATATTTGTTGGTTTTCATGACCGGGAGTTCTCCTGTTGTGTCTTGGGATTCATTGCAAAACCATGTGATGTTTTGGTGGGAATCCAGTGACTCCACTTCAGAGGGGCAAAACACACACTTTCCTCCAACAAACTTGGCTCAAAATCGGCCATTATATGCCTCACATGTTACTTTAACATCATCATTGAATAGTTCCTCATCACTCGTTGCCAGAATGTCATATCTAAGCAATAAATAACAAGATATCATCGGGATGCCAATTGGTTTTGCCGAGTAAACATATAGTTGTAGATGAAGAGAGGCCTGAAGTGTGTTGCCATGAGTCTGATGTTCTTGTTCCCGTACTCATAGTGTTACACCAACTACTCGTTTCGTCTGCTCGCAGCAGCAGCTCACAGGTGGAAATCATATAATCATGATGGTGGACACCACAAACCTCAGACAAGTTTGATGGACAGTGACCTTCACCTACTTTTCGAGGCCACATAGACAATTATGTGAAATCCCAAGAATCGCGATAACTCAAGAACAAGTGATGGCAGTTTTATGAGATTTGACACATAAGCATTTGGTGAAGACCTCATACGTTTATTTATGAAACATGACCCCAAGTTTTCTATAGTACTGACATAGGGTGATACATGGCTCAGAGGTTAAGATGTCTGTCTTCTGTCTTCTAAGGACCAGGGTTAGAATTCTGGTTGGGAAAAATATTATTTTCATGCTAAAAGTGACATCTTAACATTGGGGTTGATTGAGTGATATGTACTTCAGAAAACAGAAATTGATTTGTCTATTGCAAATGAAGAAAAATATAAAATGATAGAAATGACTTGATACCAAAATAAAAAGAAATATTTATATTGGAGTTCTTATTGAACAATTTGCATATCAGAAGAATCATTATTTGTATTTTTTGTGCAAAACATAGACAATATGAATAATAATGATCCACATTTAAAGATAAAACAAAGTGTTGTAATAAATCATCAACCCTTAAAACATACCATCCAAAGTTCATTTTTAAATACAATCAATCAGATTGGTATATTATTTATTCCAAAACAATATTCAAGATCTTCAGCAGGTCATATGTCACTTCAGCAGGTCATATGTTCCCAGCAGGACGCCAGCTCATATTATTAATCTCTACCGCTGGTACCCTTACCTGAGACTTTCCTCTTTTTGTCAGGTGTGTTGGCTTAAGGGAAAAACATGTAATGATCCTGGTGTTAAGACGAGAGTAAATGACCCTAGACTGAGTTCTTTCTCAACCCTCCAAGTGGGAATGTATAATGTTTCTAAAATGGATGTAATTCTTTAATAAAAGTCCAAATAGAAAAGATTTCTTTTTAGAATTACATTAATTTTCGTGAAGTCTTAATCATGTCAAGAAACTATTGAGAACAAAGGTTGTGTGCCCAGTTGGAACTAGTGCATGAGAATCTCTTTTCTATTATAACATAGCTAAAATGACACAAGAATAGACTTGCTGTTCGGTACTAACTAAATGAATTTTAGCTTTTAATTTATTGGAATCCATTACCTTTGCTGCACAATTTAGGCCATGTCAGTACCATAATTGACTGGGGGTCCCATTGTTAGTTACTAGACACAAATAACTGTTCCAAATTGGGACAGTAAAGTAGCTCGCAGGTGCCCGTATGCTTTGGTCAGAGTTCCACATCACCGGAAATATGTGGTCGTTGTTTAGGATTTACCTGTTCTATATTTATGTGAACCAATCAGAGGAATCCTCCAATAATTAGTGACATTATTCAAACCCATTTCAACGAGAGGTCCTTGATTGTCCTATTATATTTGGACAAGGATTGTCTGGATAGCTACCAAGTGGTAAAGACTGCTGTCCACTTCCCCCATGATGGTGTCCCATGGTGGTATCCCCTGGTGGTATCCCATGGTGGTGACCCCTGGTGGTGTCCCCTGGTGGTGTCCCCTGGTGGTATCCCATGGTGGTGTCCCCTGGTGGTGTCCCCTGGTGGTGTCCCCTGGTAGTGTCCCCTGGTGGTATCCCCTGGTGGTGTCCCTGGTGGTGTCCCCTGGTGATGACCCCTGGTGGTGACCCCTGGTGGTATCCCCTGGTGGTGTCCCTGGTGGTGTCCCCTGGTGATGACCCCTGGTGGTGACCCCTGGTGGTATCCCCTGGTGGTGTCCCATGGTGGTATCCCCTGGCGGTGTCCCCTGGTGGTGTCCCCTGGCGGTGTCCCCTGGTGGTGTCCCCTGGTGGTATCCCCTGGTGGTGTCCCCTGGTGGTATCCCATAGTGGTATCCCCTGGTGGTATCCCCTGGTGGTGTCCCATGGTGGTATCCCCTGGCGGTGGTACCATCCCTTGTTGTGACAAAAATATCATAATTGTTTGGTATGTTTTTATTGTGAAAAGGACTTTGAGTCATTTTTATCAGGTTTTGAGAGCTGCATTAATGCTTTATTTACTTAGTTGTCATTTCATGAGACATAATGACACAAATCATATTCAGTCAAGGGGCACTGGCTTGTGTGAAACAACCCAGATGAAAGATTTTGTCCATTATGTTTTAGTTATTTTGTTTTACATCATATTGAACATTATTTCAGTCATTTCATGAAGTGACTTGCTTGTAGTAGATATAATAATAATACAAATATATAGAGCGCTGTTACCAGACAGTGTCTGTTCATAGCACTGTCAGGAAAGCTCTTCTTGAAGAGGAAGAGGTGGGTCTTCAAACCTAATGTCAGTAGTGATAGCAGAAAAGCAACAGCAGAAAAGGCCCTATCACAGACTGTCTTTATATGAATCCTAGGCACAGACAGGCAAGTACGGTCATTAGCTTAAAGATCTCTCACAACTTGTCTAGCAGGGAGTAAATCAGGTAAGGGGGTGCCTTCCCATTTAGGGCCTTCCAGGTAATAGGAAGGAAATCAATTCGAGCGTGGGAGACCATTTCTATAATCCAGTGTGGATGTTACAAGGGGGTGGGTCAGCTTGGTCTCCAGTCTTGCTGTCTAGACATTGTCTAATGGCTGCAATATTCCTAATGTGATAGTGTCCTTTCTTACATTTCTCATTTTACAAGGATAGCTGGTTAACACTTCAGCACAGGCCTCAGCTCATATGAGAAATTGTAGCATGAATTCAATGTTTTACATCAAACCCATAACCTTTGGATTATCACAAGGAATTGGTGTCTATGAGCACTCTAACCAACTGTGCTCAAAGGTCTGTATTTTTATGAAATTGTGTTGGCAAAAGAATAATTATTACCAAAAATTATTTTTATATTTGATTGGCTGGGGAAATGACAACAAGAGATTTTGTCTTATTTTGGCTTAACTTTATTGGTTAACAATTTGGACAACTTTACAACTGGTGTATTTGTAAGCACAATGTAGTTGCTAGCAATCATAGTTACAAAGGCAATCAGCGACACAAAATGCAAGTCATCGCCAGACACACATGCTTCAATCATCTCCATTATATACACAATTATCATATTAATTATACACCAAAAGACTTTATTCCTGCAATTTTGAACATCTGAATCTTACTTTAAGGTCTTAACTCAGCCTTCCCTATGATGTATGATAATCATTGATGAATAAGTTTCAAACATTGCAAAAATAAAGTCTTCAATGCTACATTGCTACAGGGTACACCAAAATTGTCTATCAGATTCTGTCTATCTCTCTGTTAGGTTATCATTTTGGAGCACCCTGTAGAAGGACAAGAGTATAAGAGTTCGACATTCTGCAGACAAGCTTGCTTAGTGAAACAATACATTTTGATTGGACAAGGACTCTGATACAATTCATTCCTAATTATATTAATTAACACCTTAGTTATACTATAACCTCCTGCCATTACAACATGTCAACTGGAGTGTGAACTTAACAGAGGCAATGCATACATACACCTAGGCTATTATTGCTTCAGACAGTTTATCAGAGCTATTCACAGGCAAATTTGATCAACAAAAACAGGTCAGCATAACTGTCTTTGACGCACACCAACATTTGACACCTGATGAAGTAACAAGACATTTGATACTACCATGAACAATATAGATATATTCTTTTACTGTACCTGTACAATAAATGTTTCACAAATATATACTATTTCCTATATTCTATAGATATCTATACTATATTCACATAATCTGATTATGATATGTTTACATATAACACACAATTTAACAGATTCCATAAAAACAAACTTGTCTGCATTTTGTTGGCTCCTTACATACTGTACATACCAAAATGAAATCATATTATTCGACCCTAAATTGGCACTTTGCCTCTGAATTGTTAGGACAAGCCACAATATTCAAAATGGACAAATCTTCTTCTTCTCTATTTGTATGGACTCAACAACAAATTATTGAATGCTATTTCCCGGAGTCACCCTTCACATAACAGGACATTATCTAGAGTATAAACTTTGTACAGGAGCACATCTTTTCCCTGTATCCACATTACGGCTCTAACATGCAAGATTGTTTAGTTCTATAGACTATATGCAAGTTTCTTGATGCATAAAAACACAGAATGTAAAGTAATAACACAATTCTTAAAATGGGTTTTGTCTTGTAGACACATCTCTGTAAGATTAATTCACCATTATTACAGCACAGTGTAAGTTCCAACAATTTCCTCCACTTCATCTTCACCACTAACACCAGCATTCCATTAAATTGTCATGTACATTTTGACATTCACTGATTAATGTTAAATCTTAGTCTAAATAACCAACTACTCTGCATAGACTAACATCTGCAGCTGTATCAAGTCTACAATATGTGATGCTGTGATATGTAAACTTAACAAGTTGATCAAATATTTTTTCACAGGGATGACCCAAACCTTATCAAAATAAGCATAGCTTACTTCTTAATCACATTGAAGTGTGCAGGAATACGACACTTCTCATTTCTCATGTGGCTTGCTCCAATTAATTAAAACAAGCATATGCTACACAAAAAAAGAATATTGCGTTATTGATAAATGGTCCGATGCATTTTGTCCTGTACAAGGACAGAGTTAACATAGCACAGCCAAACCGTCTTATTTTATATAAATGTCATTATTTATAGAGAGATCCCCACTTCATTCTTAGCAAGTTCTTGCAATATTTAGAAGCGTAATAATGCTGCCCCCTGGTGCCGGTTATTTTTGTGAAGCAAGATATTTTCTTTGGCCTTCTGTTTTCAGAAATATTTCATTTGCTTTTCTTCCCTGAGTCTGTAATACTACTTACAAGAGATAAGCAAGTTTTGAAAAGTGCACATTTAAGGTCAAAATTACTAATTTTTTTCCTGTCTTATTGTTTGTGAGCAACTATCAAACAATGTCAAATAAAATCCCTTTTCCCTTCACATTTGTGTGGCATGAGTTTTATATTAGGAGGGGAAGTTGTGTTTGTATTATACAAGTTTAGAGCCCCGATACAACAGGCTGACAACTTGAAGTTGTAACACTAAATGACACAATAATTCAAATGATCTTAAAGGAAATACTGCCTATTTTAGTAGATAACCGCTATCACCTCAAACCACTCAAAACACGTCATGTAATCTATGTGATGCTGCAACTTTGAAGAATAAAGAATGTTCTTTTCAAACCACACTGTCTATACTCTACCCTGCTAAAATAAACACTAGAAATCATTCCAAATTTTCAACTATTGATTTACACACCTTATCAGTAACATAGTTTGAATATGCTATTTGGTTTCATGTCGGAGTGCAGTGTTATTTGACTTGATTGTCATTAGTCTCATACCCGTATAGCAGTGCCTGATAATATCATAGCTCATCACTTTATCTCCATTTACAAGCTGGATTTCCACATAGCAATTTCTTAAATTTCAATTTAGATCAAAATATATATAGATACATCTTTTTTCTCCACTACAAAAAAGGTCTGTGTCTTTTTCCTGCACTATTTTTGTTTTGGATTGAGCATGTATCAAATTTCTCACCTTTAATTCATTCCAGGCAATCTTGAAGCTATTTATCATATAAACACATCACTCATTGTAATACAGTGTTGTAGCTTTTGTGAGCTGTCACTCATGTACCTCAGCATATCATCAGATTAATCACCATTTATAGAGTTATTTCCTAAAATCAAACTTGTATGTGTAAACATATTGATTTACATTCTTCTCTCTTCTTTGTAAATAATTTATACAAAGTGTGCAACATAAAAGAGGCATGCAGGGCTTTATGCAGTGCCACCTATATATATATATACATAATATTCACATCCATTATAATTACCCTTACTTACATTAAAGTTCATTTAGGGTAAGATATGTAATAAACAAATGATTCTATTTAAAATCACATTTTAGCAAAAAATTAAATTAAATAATATTATCATCAAGTTTATCAATAAGCTTCTTTTTTCAAGACTTACATTACAGTATTACGCTTCTTTGATTTCTAATTCCAGACTCTAGGCTTATGGATCTTCAGTCAAATATGTCTAAATCTTCACATGTGAAAATTATGCTAAATTCATTTTTTAAGATCGAATGTTATGTGAAGCAAACTGACTGTCTTGACTACATCTTACCCTTGTACCTTAATATCAATTAACTAATACTTCAGATACATTACAGCTATCAAATAAATCAAAACATCAAATATATAAAAAACATTCAAAATATATAAACTAAAATGCTTGATAACCGTTTTCTTTCATTTCAATTCATAATAGTACACTCAACTGTACATAACCTACCAAATTATACACAGACTGTTTCTCCTCACACCAGTCAGAATCATCCACGTTAAATCTTAACCCAACTCCTCTATTTCAACATTTGCTTTTTTCTCAATATTTCTGCATTTATGGCATAGATGTAAATTCATATAAGGTAAGCACTGGGTAATAATGGTGCATATATTCTCCCAACACTGGTGTCGATATTATTTAATCCTAGAAAATCACAGGTATTAGAAATAAAACATGACAAAATATTAAGGATGCATCTACTGATTGCATTACATATAAATTGAACTGACTAGATGGTATGTATAAAGACTGGATGGTGGTTTTTTGTGGATATCAAAGGAATCATCTAAAAACAAAATATACCACAATAATTCTATTCTACTTCATCAAGGGTGAGTCTTGACCTGTCAGGTACATAAAGACATTTTACAACATTTCTGATGCCAGTTTGTAAAGGAAGCGAGAGTGATATACAGTTCTGTTTCTATCTCATTACTGAAGCTTTTTTGCCACACATATCTACCTAATTGTTACCTCTACGCTTGATTAAATATATATATTTTATTTGTGATTTGCTTTCTCTTTTATATCACTACTAATGTTAGTTGGGATTATCTGGACGGAAACTACTGTGAAGCAAGTTTTCTGGTAATCACTTGCCACTTGACTACATCTTGTGCATCTCAACTAGGTCTATTACCGAAGTCTATTCCCAATCCATATTCCAATATGCTTATGAAAATATCTACCTAGCATATAGAGGGTTCATCATTTCCTATACATACATATTACAGTTAGATAAACTGTTCAACAATTGAAGCAAACATGTTATAGAACTATTAGTGTCAGGTTGAGTGGAAGATGACGTGAATCTTAGAAAGGGTGTTCTTCTTTCAAACAACAAATCTGCATTGTCACACATTAAACATCTTTTACATTGTGAGATTACACACCTTTGCTTGGAAACAATATCTTTGTTAAGGCTTTCATAACACACAATGGGACAAATGGATCTTTAATTAAAATGGGTATACAAGTATGAACAAACTTGACTTGCCAGTGTTTTATTTGAATGGGCCGCCAGTACATATTACAAGTGAGTGTCACTTCACGAGTACCACATTAATATGTCTAGGTCACGTGCAGTTACTAGTCTCTCTCTATGGCCTCATGTTATACTCCATTTTTGTTTTTCATCAAGGCACCACTTCAAAAAAAAAAGTCAAATTATCTTGTCTAATCGTAGAATAAGATTCCATGATGCTATGTATTATCTTGGAATGTTTTGATCTCTTCCATAAATTAAATCTACAACTAATAATATTATCTTCACTTCTATCACAACTGGGCATTCATTACGGTAATATCATATCAAGGTTAATCTTGCCAATCACATGGTGAGGCTGTCCTAGGTTAGATGAGGTATTCATGCAATGCTCATACTCAGTGCTTGCTTGCATCTAATGCACACAATACTATAGCAATCTCTGCCAACTTCACTTCCTCAATGGTGGTTTTTTTGCTCATTTTCCTATCAGAACTGTGAACATGATTATGCAATGTATTTGTTTGTTGATGATATTTTTAAGTATACACATATAAGATGATATCTATATATATAATATATATAATATATGTATGTATGCCATTCTGTGGTACTGTCAGTGTTGAATAAAGGATTATATGTGTTACAGCTGCCATAATAAGATCCCATTGATCTCTGCACAGTATTGCACCAAAACTGACAGAGCATATCAATTTTGACAATGTGGTGTTATTTGTATTACAAACAAAATTATCTATAAACATCAACATCAGAAATCATTACTGAATTACTTTGGATATTGGATATTTGTTGTTGAGAACAAATGTGGATTTTGATACACCGACAGTGCAGTAATAAAGCACCTTACACGGTTCATTTACTCGCATATTAAGACGGCAGACATTCCAGCCTCAGTATCACAGTTCTAACAGTTACATGTTTGATTGATGTTGATTCTCTAATCTTTATTTGGCTCTGATCATCATCAAATTGTAGCCGGCATTCAGAGCTACATGAAAAGGTCACTGCAGGAAGGTCAAGGTCATTTCACCAAGGCCAGCAAGTCAGGAAGAATTGTGGTACCGTCCACATTGCACCGACCAGTGCATCACACCCGTTAATTAATGATTTTCAAACATTTCATTTCACAATAGATGCACACTTTGTATATATATATACACTTTGTATATATATACATATATACATATATGTATATATATATACATATATACATACATATATATATATATATATATATATACATATACATATATATTCATATATAGTGAGTTGGATACACTGAGGAATGGGCAGGCACCATATAATAAATGAAAGACTTGGCAAACTTGACTGGCCACTTGATGATACAACCTTACTGTATAAACCAGGAGATCAGTGAGGAGGATCCTGTGGAATGATATGACAACAGACTACACATTTCTGGCAGGGACAATTCTCTGAAGGTATACTTGTCTATGCACTGCTCAAGACTTTCCACCTGGTTTCATTTTGATTGGTCTACGGTGGAACTCTTCACAGTGGCAAAATACAATGTTTGCTTTCAGACTGTACTACATGCTGTGGTATATATGTATTTTTGCCAACAGTTTATGATATTTTCTACACCAACCTATTTATTAAGCATCCTTTACCTTTGTCTATCTAGCACCTGGCAGCAGAGAAGCCTTCTTTTATCTCAAGGAATTGTGGTTCTAAATACTGGTATATTAGGTCTCCTAATTCTTAATATTACACTAACTACGTGACAGAGGGAACTAATATATACACGTTATTAGGATCAAAGGCAACTGCAACAAGCAATGCATGGCTTGGCAGCTGCACATCTGCAGTGCACTAAAGTGTGACACAAGGAACAGCCATAGAGTACTCTCTATGAAGGCACTAATTTATTCTACACACACACACACACACACACAAAGTGACCTGGAGAAGCACAAAACCACACACCACAGAAGAGACACCTAGTGGCAGAATCTGGCATATTACCTACACTGTGAATTGTCATTTCCATCTGGAGGCTGATTTTAGGCTCAAGTTATTATCTGTACATTCAAGTGCATCTAAGAAGTATTTAGCTTGACATAAAACATTATATGCGAAGGACCTTTCTCTTCTTTTTCTCTTTTGCAAACAAAACATGAATTCATGTCAAACTTCTTCACTTCTTGAAAATATTTTAATGACTCCTTCACAGAAGTACATTGCATTTCCTTCGTGACAAGTGTGCCACTATGTGTTTATATGCAAAGAAAAAAAACCCAAAGAATGGTCAAACTCACAAGATGTTAGATTGTTGTCTCCCCACTGGTTAAGAGAGCTTAAAACACTGTACAGTATTTCTACATTTCTACAATTATACAATCAAGGTACACTGCGAATATAGTTTCCTACGTACTTATTGCTAATTAAACAGAGATCCCAACAATCTACTCTCTACATTGAATATGATATATCATGTTATGTCCGTGCCATTATAATAATAATAATACATTAAACCTTCATGCATTCTTTCTTACAAAAGAAAAGCACCACAAGAGGGAAAGCTTGAATGCATTCCAAACATGAATCAGAGACTAGTGAACAAAGTAACAACTCTATTTGAAGAGACAAAAAATAAGGAGACAGCGAAGGAGGAGGACTTGACGTGCTATGATGGGGTCACACGTTGTGGGGGATATTTATCTCAGTGGGGAATTCCAGGAAGCTTAGCAATGGCTTATGACACAGTATTCTATTCCTTCAGCAAGTTTATCAAACAGTTATTTTCCTACATGCTTGTCTTCTGAAAACCTCCCTGTGGCATCTGATAGTCAGCAGGGATATTGCTAAACACTTATATTCCAATTTGCAGTAAATGTTACCGCAGCACTGCTGTGGGAAAGCGAGTGATAATACGTGCTGAAGAAATAGGATGATTACAGAATGTGAATAACACTTAGTATTGCTTGTTGCATTTAACATTTAAGATGAAATATCTAACAACAGAGAAGTAAGTATCTTCTCTCTTCATCAACAATGGACAACAATATATGCAAATGAGACACAGAAATGTAGAACAGTAGTTAATTGGCATTTTGATTGTAAAATTCAATAATAATACATTCGACACACATTTTCAGGTGTTACATTTCAATAAATGAATACAATTTTGTACAAATCACAAACTCATTTTTCATTCTAGCAATTAGAATAACACACAAAAAATCCATATCATAAATGTTATTTAACATGTCTCCAATAATAATAGATATTATTTTGTGCTGCCATTTTGTACTCGAACGTTTTCAAAATGTGACTGGAGAGAACAAACGTTCACTGAAGATCTGGTCGCCAACTGAGCCTGGCGGCGAATCCTCCATTTCAAACCTAGCTATTTACATACATACAGTTTATGTGTTTTTCTGACATTATGTAGCTTTTACCGATTGAGAGACCAATATAAACCAGGTCCACAAAACGCATCTTTCACCGTCTGAATGGTTGCTGCCAATCTTAAGAAATTCTCCTCCACACCAAGTGATCTGTTGATTTGCATTAACTGGCAAGATTCTTTTATTTATAGAAGAAGCCATCATTCCATTCCTATATTTGTTTGTTTTATATACAATTTTGAATATTCATCTCATAATCTCTGTGTTTTCAATGCTGTTTATGCTGCCTTTCGATCACAAAAAACCAGGTGACTGTAAACTGGTACCCTGTTAATACATGGTTGGCGCCCCGTCTGGCTGCCGTCCGCTACAGTTTAGTACCTGGTCTGTAAACCAGATGGCGCTGTTTTGCAACTTTCATCAAACGGTGATGAACATCACATAAACCATTACTACACTGTCAAGACTGTGCAGTGGTAAGCCACGCACTCACTCACTCCCTCCCCATATTGTGTCATCAGTTTCCTGGCTCAAGCTTTCACAGTAACAGTTTTTAGTTTTGTACATTTTCTCACTGGTAAACCTTCCCTAAAGCTTGGCAAGTGTTATGTGTTACTTGCATACTCCAGCATCTCGGATAAGAGTTTGTGAAGGGGGACGCGGCCACCTTTTTTCACGTTGAACCAGTACTCTTTGGCAAGGAGTTTTTCATGCATAAGGATGGGCAGGCTGAAGAGCAGGTTGCCCACGCGGCGCTGGTTTGACGTGCCTCGAGTGCGCTCGTAATCCAGTAAGGAGTCGTGCATCCGGTCCCGTAACTGCTGAACTGTCTCCGTATTGTCACAGTTGGCATCTGCAATAACATAAACATACAACATTTGCATTAATAATCAACAAGATCTACCACAACAAATATTTTATTATTCAGAATATCAATAAATATGGATAAAATTGTATATTTTTGCATGTCTCAAAATGATAATGAAATGAGTAATCTCAATGACTACAGACTACTGCACATACTAGCAGTGAGAGTTATGTACTAGCAGTGAGAGTTATGTACTAGCAGTGAGAGTTATGTACTAGCAGTGAGAGTTATGTACTAGCAGTGAGAGTTATGTACTAGCAGTGAGAGTTATGTACTAGCAGTAAGAGTTATGTAATAGCAGTGAGAGTTATGTACTGGCAGTGAAAGTTATGTACTAGCAGTGAGAGTTATGTACTAGCAGTGAGAGTTATGTACTGGCAGTGAGAGTTATGTACTAGCAGTGAGAGTTATGTACTGGCAGTGAGAGTTATGTACTGGCAGTGAGAGTTATGTACTGGCAGATCTACATGGTCACTTGAGACATGTGTCAACATCTTAGTTTTATTCAGACTCAAGTCTGTTGCTTTCCCTGTACACAGGAGTAATATGTTTGTACAAAGCAATGTTCTCCACTTCCCCCAAGTACATCTTCAATTAAAACATACACAATTTGTTCTACACATGTTCCTGACAACAAAGATATCCTGAAAAAAGCTTAAGTGAATTTGTCACCAGAAACCAATGCTGGGCACATTACACTGCTGGGCACATTACACTGCTGACAGCACTACACTGCTGGGAGCACTACACTGCTGGGAGCATTACACTGCTGGGAGCACTACACTGCTGGGAGCATTACACTGCTGGGAGCATTACACTGCTGGGAGCATTACACTGCTGGGAGCATTACACTGCTGGCAGCACTACACTGCTGGGAGCATTACACTGCTGGGAGCATTACACTGCTGGCAGCACTACACTGCTGGGAGCACTACACTGCTGGGAGCATTACACTGCTGGCAGCACTACACTGCTAGGTGCACTACACTGCTGGGCACATTACACTGCTAGGTGCATTACACTGCTGGGAGCATTACACTGCTGGGAGCATTACACTGCTGGGAGCACTACACTGCTGGGCACATTACACTGCTAGGTGCATTACACTGCTGGGAGCATTACACTGCTGAGAGCATTACACTGCTGGGCACATTACACTGCTGGGCACATTACACTGCTAGGTGCATTACACTGCTGGGAGCATTACACTGCTGGAAGCATTACACTGCTGGGAGCATTACACTGCTGGGAGCATTACACTGCTGGGAGTATTACGCAGTCACAAGTTTCTTGTGACTAACTGAATAATAGAAAAAGAGCTATAGATTCTCATGTATCTCGTGAGTCAAAACTTAATATCAAACTGAAATGGACTATGTCTGCCTAAATTAAAGCATTTCCTGATGGAGACCCATGTTTTTACAACTTAAACCTTGCTTACAAGATGATTTAAGAAATTCAAAGGAGAATTTGAAGTCAAATTTCATGCAATAAGGTTGTGCATAATATCATACAGGTCAGGTCAAATGACATTCAAAAAGGCTGAGTAAAATATCCTGGAATTATAGCCAAATTCTACCAGTCCTTCAATGTGTGTTGTTTTTCAACATTATCTAATACTTCAGTAATTTACTGACTTCAAGCTTCAGCAGATCTTTACAGATGATTAATTTTGGGGAATATACTCATTATTCTTAAGCTGTCAAAACATTGATCCACCACCATTTCTGAGCAATATGGGCCTCTATAAATGTGAAAAACATGTTTGATTGATGTGGATTTATACTTTATATAAAACAAGATATTTGAAATAAATGCTATCGATTTTTGGAAATCACACCATTAACTGTTCTATCAGATAACAAGACACATTGAATTTATGTGGCGCAGAGCAATTCAAAACGGTAATCAATATATGCTATGGCTGTTTTGAACATTTGTGGGGTTGACTAAAGGCCATTTGCTCTACCATATTATCAAATATAGCGGGTATTGTTAAATATATTGGTATTTCACCATTGTGTTTTCCCTTCAAAGCCAATAAATGATCTCTTACACACCTCTCATTTGGTACAAATCCAAAAGCTTATTTACCAGCAAGGTTAAGTAACGTCACAGAAAAAAACCGAAATTGTCTTCAAACACCACAGTTGGGCAGTAACATAGAACAAAGAATGAGGGAGATCTAATCAAAACTCTGAGGTCTTAGCCTTGTGATGAAAGAAAGTGGCAAGAATGCTGGCCTTTGGGTCACACGTCTGTCTTGTACGCTTCCACGCAAGTATTCTTTATTGGGTGGGAAGTGCCAAGGATATTGACAAAGGAGGTGAACAAGCTCCACACATGCCAAGAGCTGTGTGTGTGTGTGTGTGTGTGTGTGTGTGTGTGTGTGTGTGTGTGTGTGTGTGTGTGTGTGTGTGTGTGTGTGTGTGTGTGTGCTGATAGGTAGTGCTCGGATCAGCAATTATCAGCACTTCCCATGCACGCCATGTACAACCCTAACTTCTGGTGTCTATTCAATTAAGGCCTGCTATTTCACTTTAAATGTCATGAATACACATACAAATTTCCTATGCTACAAAAACAATTTTCAGACAGCCTTTTTGGTTACATGAACAACAAACATCAAAATAAGACAATTCAGAGCCATGGCAGACAGCGCCCCTGTACCGCCCCCTGTCAGGAGGCCCGGCCTGGAGGGCAGTGCAGTCTGGAGACAGCGCCCCCTGTCAGGAGGCCCGGCCTGGAGGGCAGTGCAGTCTGGAGACAGCGTCCCCTGTCAGGAGGTGTCAATCATCAAGGCCCACCATCAGGACATTGCTCATCTTCATCATATATGCAATATACTAACTGACACAGATCCTGGCAAAGTCACTGAAAGCACTTAAGGAGTGTTGGCACTGCATTGCCCGTAGGTTAAGAAGGAGATTGTGCTATGACAAGCAAGGCCATTCACCCGGTCAAGATGATCCCGAGTATCTCAAGATAAGACTTTCACAAAAAAAACTCTTTATTTTATGCCACAAGAAATAGCCCATAACACAAAGCATAAGTAGAAGCTTAAATCATCAAATAGCATGGAGTAAAGTGAGCATTACATCCGTGACCCTGTGTCACTGCGATGGCAGATTAGGGCTACAGAGTTGGTCTCTGGCCGCGTCCTGCAGGAACACCCAGGTCTGATAGACATGCTTCAACACAAACACACCACAAGGGACATCCTTGGTGGTCCGTGATGGATGCACACACGAAACAATCATAGATACCTCAGGTAATTTCAAAATAATATGGAAAATATGGAGAAAAAAATTACACTGCGACATAAATATTTTGTTTGTGTCTTCTAATTCTTTATTCAGCTTCCAGTCGCTAACTTTCCTGTTGGCTTTTAAATGATCAAACAGTTTTCTCCTTTGTGACCATTCCTGATATATTTCTCAGTATAGGTATAGTTCTACCACTAGAGGGCACTGCAGACAAAGCTAGCAGAAGGGACCACATGTCTGGTCATCCCTGACACAATGAAAGGAGGCGTGGCAAGTATGCCAGGACCCTGTGACATTCTCACTCTGTTTGCGGGGGAGTCTTTTTACTTATTTCACTTCAGTCTTGGCACCTTTATATCCTTGCCCTCTTTGTTGGAATGTCATAAGGCATTTCACTTGTGCTTATAGATCTACTTTACACAATTGTGTGACTTGCTCTCAGGCTCTCCAGCTGCGTGGGCTTTGCTTTCGCTTGGGCAGATGGTCTTACTAATCCTATATGGAGGAATATCCATAGATTGAAATAAAAAAAGACAAAGTCTTTGTCATGTGTGTATGCATATATATGTGATCATCCTGCTTTCAGAAAGAAGCAAACAGGAAAGACAGCCCAAGCTAACGATGCACAAAGTAGTGAAAAGTGTTGGCTCCCTCTGGGGACAGCTCCATGGCATAATAAACACAGTGATATAGCTGCCAGAATCTACAGGAAGGCAACTAGCTTGGCATACAGCGGGCCTATGTTACATGTCTGGTACCCAAGCCAAGAATCATAGCAGCAAAAAAAGCTTCATAACCAGAGACTGCAAAAGTTCCCATATCTTTGCTTTTGTTATCTGGTTTTTTCCCCCATCACTTAGTACCCTTTCTTTGCTTCTGTTTTCTGCAAGCCCAGAACCCCCCCCCCCCTTTCCTCCCCCCATCACTGAGTTCCCTTTCTTTGCTTCTGTTTTCTGCAAGCCCAGAACCCCCCCCCCCTTTCCTCCCCCCATCACTGAGTTCCCTTTCTTTGCTTCTGTTTTCTGCAAGCCCAGAACCCCCCCCCCTCCCCCCATCACTGAGTTCCCTTTCTTTGCTTCTGTTTTCTGCAAGCCCAGAACCCCCCCCCCTCCCCCCATCACTGAGTTCCCTTTCTTTGCTTCTGTTTTCTGCAAGCCCAGAACCCCCCCCCCCTCCCCCCATCACTGAGTTCCCTTTCTTTGCTTCTGTTTTCTGCAAGCCCAGAACCCCCCCCCCTTCCTCCCCCCATCACTGAGTTCCTCTTCTGTTATGTTTAAGAGCCTCATTCTGCTAGTCCATTATCCTTTTTTTCTACCTCATTTTACAAAAAAAGCAGCTGTGTCCACCAATCTCTTGGTCATTGATCTGTCAAGCACCGGGGGCCTCTGCGAAAAGCTACACAAATCCAGCAGTACCCATTAGTTGCTGCGAGTCTTGGCAGGCCTGTCTTGCCCAATACCACAGAGTGTAAATGCCCGTCTTGTTGTATGTCATTGATATAGTAAAACACTCAGCAACTTGCTGTGATGTCTGCGGCCTTGCCTGGCGATAGCAGCCTCAAGTCATAAGCCTCATCTGACACTCTGCCACACGAGACCACTGCCACTCCCAACCTCATCCCTGCCACTCCCAACCTCATCCCTGCCACACGAGGCCACTGCCACTCCCAACCTCATCCCTGCCACACGAGACCACTGCCACTCCCAACCTCATCCCTGCCACTCCCAACCTCATCCCTGCCACTCCCAACCTCATCCCTGCCACACGAGACCACTGCCACTCCCAACCTCATGCCTGCCACACGAGACCACTGCCACTCCCAACCTCATCCCTGCCACACGAGACCACTGCCACTCCCAACCTCATGCCTGCCACACGAGACCACTGCCACTCCCAACCTCATCCCTGCCACACGAGACCACTGCCACTCCCAACCTCATCCCTGCCACTCCCAACCTCATCCCTGCCACACGAGACCACTGCCACTCCCAACCTCATCCCTGCCACTCCCAACCTCATCCCTGCCACACGAGACCACTGCCACTCCCAACCTCATCCCTGCCACACGAGACCACCGCCACTCCCAACCTCATCCCTGCCACACGAGACCACCGCCACTCCCAACCTCATCCCTGGCACACGAGACCACCGCCACTCCCAACCTCATCCCTGCCACACGAGACCACTGCCACTCCCAACCTCATCCCTGCCACACGAGACCACTGCCACTCCTAACCTCATCCCAACCAATCAAATCTATCAATTGTGCTCTTCTCCACTGAGCAGCAAGACAATAATAATATTTTTTATTTTCCCCACAAAAAAAGCATTGTAATGTCGGCAGGATTCTCCAGTCATGTCGGCAGGATTCTCTAGTAATGTCGGCAGGATTCTCCAGTAATATCAGCAGGAAGACTCTACTGCTGAATAAGGTGCCTGGCCTCCCACCTATTTGTGATGACTGCCACGTCTAGAATTCAAACTGTCAAATTGTCAAGGTGCAAATTGCCGATACCCCTGCCACTCCTGCCACTCCTTCCACGCTGACCCTGTATTCTGATTTCATTGTCAATGTTTCTGCATCTTGTGTTAGTTGTGTATGATAATTATTGTGGCAGTTTGACTTCTTATGTTTCCTGATTATTTTTTTCAATACTGCTGCTTGCAATTGCATTTGAATAGTCTAAAGTAGATCCCACAAGTAAAACACACCAAGACTATAGAGAATTTACTCCTCAGACAGGCAGGAGAATTGTGATAATACTCGCCAATTAATGGATTGTGAATAGCTCTAAATACAAAACAATGACTACGTCGTCTGATTAATTAGTGATTCCCCTTCCAGGACTGACACTCTATAAATAGCCCATGAGGAGAACAGCGGAGAACAAGCTTGTCACCGTTAATATCTGCAAACTGGCAGACTTGAGGCTGTCATAATATGTAAGAATATCCCAATGGAGACTAGAGCATTGGAGGGGCAAGCCTATGGTATATAGAGGGGCAAGCCTATGGTATATAGAGGGGCAAGCCTATGGTATATAGAGGGGCAAGCCTATGGTATATAGAGGGGCAAGCCTATGGTATATAGAGGGCAAGCCTATGGTATATAGAGGGGCAAGCCTATGGTATATAGAGGGGCAAGCCTATGGTATATAGAGGGGCAAGCCTGTGGTATATAGAGGGGCAAGCCTATGGTATATAGAGGGGCAAGCCTATGGTATATAGAGGGGCAAGCCTATGGTATATAGAGGAGCAAGCCTATGGTATAGAGAGGGGCAAGCCTATGGTATATAGAGGGGCAAGCCTATGGTATATAGAGGGGCAAGCCTGTGGTATATAGAGGGCAAGCCTATGGTATATAGAGGGGCAAGCCTATGGTATATAGAGGAGCAAGCCTATGGTATAGAGAGGGGCAAGCCTATGGTATACAGAGGGGCAAGCCTATGGTATATAGAGGGGCAAGCCTATGGTATATAGAGGGCAAGCCTATGGTATATAGAGGGCAAGCCTATGGTATATAGAGGGGCAAGCCTATGGTATATAGAGGGCAAGCCTATGGTATATAGAGGGGCAAGCCTATGGTATATAGAGGGCAAGCCTATGGTATATAGAGGGGCAAGCCTATGGTATATAGAGGGCAAGCCTATGGTATATAGAGGGCAAGCCTATGGTATATAGAGGGCAAGCCTATGGTATATAGAGCGGCAAGCCTATGGTATATAGAGGGCAAGCCTATGGTATATAGAGGGGCAAGCCTGTGGTATATAGAGGGGCAAGCCTGTGGTATATAGAGGGGCAAGCCGGTGGTATATAGAGGGGCAAGCCTGTGGTATATAGAGGGGCAAGCCTGTGGTATATAGAGGGGCAAGCCTATGGTATATATGGGGCAAGCCTGTGGTACATAGAGGGCAAGCCTGTGGTATATAGACCTCATTCTACCTGGCTTGCCTTAATATATTACATCTCCAAATTGCCTGACAAGTCTCAAAATACTGGACTCTTTGATGTACCTGAATCCTATATTAGAAGCAAGAGACGCCCACTAAATTTAACTAAGGATAAATCAAAGATGTTGGGAAGTAATGATGGCTACAAAAACATACAATCTTAAATCCTATACTGTGCACTCATGACTGAAAAAAATTCACTCTTTTCCCTATTCCAAATATGTCCTAATGTGTCTATATTTTAATGATGAACATTTAGGTTTTTTTAAAAGGTATATTTCTATTGGTATATAGGTTTAAGGAAAATTAGTGAATAAAATATGAATGGTTGTTGGCCTATATTCCCCAGAGGTGGTATTGTGAGTAGCTCACCTGGGTTGAGCAGAAGCATGGCTTTGAGGAGGATATATTCCTCGCGAGTCACTCGCAAGTCGGTCAGTTTCTTGGCCAGTTTACGTGTCAGAGAGTCCAGATCAGCTGGAGACCCGAACTTTTTGCTGTCTTCCTCTGTACACTGGAAGTCGTCGGCGAAGACGAGGACGCCCTTATAGGGGGCGCTGCGGTAGGCCAAGTTGAAGCACAGGATGTCCAGCCAGGTGCTCTGAAGCAGGTTCATCTGGTCACCCAGTGGCAGGTTGATAAAACCTGAAACAAGAAAATAACAAGAATTCACTAACACTCAAAAGGCATCAAACATTATGGATTACATACAAACAAAAAGCATATTTGGGGTCTAATTCTTTTTTAAATCTTTCCTCATTTTCAGGGCATAAATATCTACTATCATTCCAACTATTTGAATATTAATCATTTTTGAAGTGACAGAACTACTTTATGATACATGAACTGAGTCCTGCCACCCGTTTATCATTATATGACAGGAATATAAAATACAGATAGAGCCCCAAGTCCATCTTAACCTTGCGTGTAGGCATAAAGCAGAAGTCACGTAGAACCTATTTATTCCTATCTCTGAGGACCTCAGGTAGGATTTGACTTTACTTCTTATATATGTATGCGAGACATCACAATTTACATGATAGACATGTGCTCTCTGTCGGGAACGTTAATGTGCGTCATAATGGCCATATTTAGCACACGAGTAACGAGTGTGGCCTAAATAATAGATCAAACATTACTATTGATCTGTAAAGTTTGTCATATCTGCCACTCTAGTGATTTATACAGTTTCATATCAGCAAGTGGAGTTGTAAATGCTCAAGTGGCTTCTGGCCATTATAACACAATCATCATACAATGTTACCTTTGATCTGGCTGTAGATAATCCCAGCCTCAAGCCTCAACCAACCAAACTACCATATTCCTTCATGAAAAACTCACCTCATAGAGATAGAGTTATTTGTAATAGAACAATGGCTTCCCTCCATTTTATTCTTCTATCCAACAGAGGAAACTTCTAACTGCACTTTTTTGTGATTAATATGGTACACATGAGAATGGCACCATTGGGAGGACGCCTGGCAGGCTGATGTCCAAACATGACCTAGTCAAGGTCCAAATACTATCATAATAATGTACCCTAGTGTATACTGGTCCCGGGCTAACACAAAACTGCTGAGCCCTGCATATATATACATATATACCACTGAAAGTAAACTGTTCAAAATATATTATATTCCTGGCAATTTCTAACTTACATGCCAAGTAATTTATGATTTCCTAGTATTGTTACATTATAATAAAGTACACATGAAAATCATGATTCTTGTCACAAACAGAAACATTTCTTTTGGTTGAACTGTAATGGACTATCACAAAATACAGCTCTGTTAGGAGAGAAAATGGCATTTAATTAAATAAGAAGTGGAGATTTTCTCTGGCAACAAGTCATCCAATTATTACACCCAATTGATATCACAGGGCCTGTTTGTTCCATCTGCAGTGGGTCTGAGTTTCTTGGACCTTTTATCACCTGCTCTGACAAGCTATTTGCAGTCTCATTTTTCTTCTACGGGTGATTAAATTAACAGATGCTGATGGAACATTGAAACAATGCGCAGAAAAAATCAAACTTGGTTAATACTGAGTACAAGTGATTGCATGCACAGGAGAGTATCTGCTCTGGTCACCTCCTGGCAGACACGGCAGCCTTGACCTGTGAGAACACCGATGTAAACAACCCAGGCTCTACATACATCCCCCCTCCCCCCCCCCCCCCCCAGCCATAAGAAGCACCATCAACATAGCATCTTTTATGTGTGAAAAACATCTGCGAGAAGCACGCTTACTTTGCTGTTGGGCTGTGAAGCGCCAGATAGACTCTGGGGACATTAATCATATCGAGATGGACTGGCAGAAAACAGGTCTTGTTCTGTGTGATTTGCAGGCCAAATCTTCTAACCTCGCCTCCCCACACCAACGAGGGGCTTAGTGCCATTGGCTTACAAGGCAGTCAGCTGACCAGAGAATGTGCTCACCCCGCGCTGTGTGCAGTCTCAGCTGTAGAACGCTGCTTTCTTGGTAGGCATGCAGGGAGGGACGTGCAGGGAGGGACGTGGGTGGACTCAAACATGTCATTAAAATCACAATTACTGTTTATGTCAGCAATAAAATGCCATCCAACTTCTTAAGCAGTAGGCGTTTGTGATGATTGTGATAGATAAAACCAGTATTAATGCCAACTTTTAGCCTAGCTAATATCAGCTGCATTGGCAGACAAAGGATAAAAACAACCTGAAATACAGCAGAGGTGTGGCCCCTGACACAAGATCAAAGACAGAATACGGAAGTGGGCTTGTTTTGTGTGGCTCCACCTGCTGGTGTCTGCACCAACACCTCCTACCTGGCTTAGGCCCAGGGTCTCAGGGTGCACAAACTTCACAGACTATCACTTTGACCAAACTCATCTGTGAAATATCATAATATTCTGAGACTTTATGCCTTTAAGGAAGAATATTATTTTACTTAAATCATTCAATTCTATTTCGTTTCCTTTTCAATACTGATTTCAATCTCCACATTCCATCACTAACAAATGAGGAAATCGTGTAATCCTTTTTTTCCACTAGAGGGCATGACTGAGTCATGTGCTTCAGTTAATGGTGAGTTAATATTGACAGATCACTTGAGGATTAGTTTTGTCAGCAGAAGCTTGGGTCCAACCTACCTGGTTAGATCTGTGCAATGATAATCTGTGAATGAATTCTATCTGATACAATGTGGATGGCTGACTACTATTCCTGGCTTTCTGACATCTTCTATAATAATAGAGTAATGTACGACTGAAGCAGAGTGCATTCATATCATCTGGATTAGAAACACACAAAACGGAGGCGTTGCGTGTAGCAGGTGAAGGAAATTTCCAGCCATATTACACACAAGTCATATTCTGGTACCTCGGCCCAATGACGCACAAGTCTGGTTCAATGGACTCGAACTGAAATGAAACTCAACCTTTGTAAATATAGGTCCCCCCCCAAAAAATAAGACACAACACTTATGAATACGACCATTCAAAAAAATGAAATGTTTTATTTAGATTCCCGGTTGTCATAATCTAAGATTATATGTGGTTTACCACTGGTAGTGTGGAATATAAGTCACTGACGGTATCACTGACGGTATCACTGACGGTATCACTGACGGTATCACTGACGGTATCACTGACGGTATCACTGACGGTATCACTGACGGTATCACTGACGGTATCACTGACGGTATCACTGACGGTATCACTGACGGTATCACTGACGGTGGCCTGTGGTGGTGGCCCAGTTTACCAGTGTGGTATGTCATCCTAACTGTACATCCTGATTCTCTGGTAGTGTGGAATATAAGTCACTGATGGTATCACTGATGGTATCACTGATGGTATCACTGATGGTATCACTGATGGTATCACTGATGGTATCACTGATGGTATCACTGATGGTATCACTGATGGTATCACTGATGGTGGCCTGTGGTGGCCTGTGGTGGTGGCCCAGTTTACCAGTGTGGTATGTCAGCCTAACTGTACATCCTGATTCTCTGGTAGTCGTTGTCACATTTGCTCTCCCTGCCATGTCAGCAACATCAAGTAAAGCTCATTTTATAAATTTCAAAACAGCCCAACAATCAACTACAGGTGATAATTTCACATAAATAAAATAGAAAGCAGGTAATTTATATATATATATATCTATTAAAGGACGTGAATTTGGAAGCCTAGTCTTGGAACTTGCATGATTCAAATAACTATAAATTATTTCCACATTTGTACAGCTGCATGCTGAACTATTAGATGACGTATATTTTGAACTATTCAGTTGCAGAATCTGCAAGTTTGCACACAGAGGTGGCAGGATTCATAGGTGTGAATGCCTGGCAGGACGCATAGGTGTGAATGCCTGGCAGGACGCATTGGTGTGAATGTCTGGCAGGACGCATAGGTGTGAATGCCTGGCAGGACGCATTGGTGTGAATGTCTGGCAGGACGCATAGGTGTGAATGCCTGGCAGGACACATAGGTGTGAATGCCTGGCAGGACGCATAGGTGTGAATGCCTGGCAGGACGCATGGGTGTGAATGCCTGGCAGGACGCATAGGTGTGAATGCCTGGCAGGACGCATAGGTGTGAATGTCTGGCAGGACGCATAGGTGTGAATGTCTGGCAGGACGCATAGGTGTGAATGTCTGGAAGGACGCATAGGTGTGAATGTCTGGAAGGACGCATAGGTGTGAATGCCTGGCAGGACCCATAGGTGTGAATGCCTGGAAGGACGCATTGGTGTGAATGCCTGGAAGGACGCATAGGTGTGAATGTCTGGAAGGACGCAAAGGTGTGAATGCCTGGCAGGACTCATAGGTGTGAATGTCTGGCAGGACGCATAGGTGTGAATGTCTGGCAGGACGCATAGGTGTGAATGTCTGGCAGGACGAATAGGTGTGAATGCCTGGCAGGACGAATAGGTGTGAATGCCTGGCAGGACGCATAGGTGTGAATGCCTGGCAGGACCCATAGGTGTGAATGCCTGGCAGGACTCATAGGTGTGAATGCCTGGCAGGATGCATAGGTGTGAATGCCTGGCAGGACGCATAGGTGTGAATGCCTGGCAGGACGCATAGGTGTGAATGCCTGGCGGGACACAAGTGTGAGTGACTCTTATGTATGCGTGAATTATTCCTCTGTCCTAAATTGATTCATTCTCAGATAATGTCAATTGGATAACCACAATGCGGTTGTTCAAATATAGTATACACACTGCTGGTAGGAACTAATCTTAATATATGAACAGTTTGTCAATAACAAGAAGCTAAATCGGTCCTTCTCAACAAGTTGGCTGATCCGGTTGCTGTATGTCACTGATAAATCTATCTTCTCGTAAACTGTGCTTAAGATAACACAACAATCAAAGCTGTACTTTGTTAATGTCAACAGCCTCCTTATCAGGATTTCTGACACCTTTTGAACAATCTTGAAAAAATTTAATCATGACCTCAAAGTAGGATGTTTAATTTTCGTCAAAAAATGGTTTGGGTAATGGTTTTTAGCCATTTGACTCAACTTTGTAATAATAATATGCATTTTTTGTGGGAGAGTGACAACATGTGTGCGTAACCATGGTGACAAACATCAATGAAGATAATTACTATATTAGTACATGTTCAATATTAATGACAAAATAGAGTTCATGATGAATGGCAAAGAATGGATGCTAATCTGTTGATGCTAATCTGTTGTAAATTTCATATCGTTATTATTGCCGTTTCTTGGCTGGGAACATGTTATTGCCTAATTCTATTATCTATGAAATGAATGAAAAATAAAACATGCAGCAAAAAACATTTCCTCTGACAATATCCGGTCATTTTTATGATATTGAAGTTATACTATATGTTTGGCAGAATCATCTATTTGGCTTCTTATCTTGTGACACATTATTTGAAATGCTTTTTCTTCATCATTACACTTTATATGATCTTGCAAATAATACAATTCTGTTATCATTCTGGCCTAGTTTCAATGGCATATCATAGAGAATACAAGTTTTATTATATTGAATGGCGCCTATAACCCTTTATGAGACCTCGCTGTTCATATGATACCATCATAATCATTGCATTATTCTCTAAGATGAAATATTCCATTAAAAACACCTCAGGCCATACTGTCAGGCCCAGGGTATTTCTGATGTGTAAAACACAAATTGATATTTTTAAAAACTGTTGTCTTACAATTGTAATGTTTAGTGTGGTTCAGTCCTGTAAGTACCAGCATCCACTGAACCATGACTGACATGAGAAATATCATGTACGCCAAAAACTACAAGCTCCATAACAAATTATAGTAATGATAATTGATATTACTTCAAGATGACAACAACACATGGCAGGGACAAAAGTCTGATGTGTCTGAGAGATACGGAGGATACTTAATGCTGCCTCTATCCTGGTTCATGTCCCTCTCTGATCCAAATCCTTGTTATATGTTTGGATTTGACAATAGAAGCAAACTATTTCTAGAATTATTTAAATGAACTGTGTGAAAATATTATCATCCATGTATTATTCCCTTTGTATCATGTCTTTCGTTTTATTCTTTTTGAGTTAATACTATCATTGGATATAATACTTGGTCTATTTTCCCAGATTCCCCCAAAGTGTTATCAGAATCCCTGCATGGCCCCTGGATATGCAAATCAGGGTCAGCCTAATCCACTAGGACTTTTCATGTGCCTGTCAAATAAATCTTATGCACATAAGCTTTGGTCAGACCAGGACACTGACATAGAGTATATATATATATGAAATATGACATAGGTATTTGGACCACAACCCCTTGCCATCTTTGGCCCCAGGCCAGTCACGACCCCCCCCCCTCCCCCTCCCCCCCAGAGGTTACAGAGAAGGAAGACATTAATGTCATCCTGACCTTGTTTTCTACTGTTTCAGTTTTTAGTAAACAACAAATTGTGGCAAAAACACCAAGTCATATGACAGCCAACTATTGTCAAATCAGCTTCAATAGCATCAAAGATCTTGTCACAATCAACGGCAACAAAGATCTAGCCATAGTGGCAACGTTCACCACTTGCATATAAAGTACACAATTCTGAGATAAGCATTAGATATTCTCAGATAAGTATTAGGTGATTGTTTGCATTAATATACTCCTAATGAGGAGATAACTGTTTCTAATCATGGTGATTACGGAAATGACGAGAATAATTCTGCAGCATAAGATTCATCTCTGTCTTGACATTATCATCTTGATGCTATTTCTATACATCTAATAAGATAATCACAACTTCTGCGGTCACCAACATCTTTAAATAACCCACATTTCTATCCTATGCTTTACTTCTATCCTGGCACATCAGTCTATATTTATTTAATTTATTATCACCGTCTCCTCTGCCAGTCTATTCATCATAATATGTGACTTGGGTAATAATGACCAGACATGGAGTCGCAGTGACCTCCTCCGGGTTAATGTCTCGGGGTTAATGTCTCGGGGTTAATGTCTCTGGGTTTGTTTCAATAAAAGTAGTAAACTCTACCACACTACATACGTGAATGTCTCTTCTTCATATTGGCCATTACACATATTTGCAGCATAGCTGGTCAGAGGCTGCTCCTGGGCCTCATTCTAAAGTATTCAAGTTGGCACTAAAGCACAACCACACTTGCATTTATTTATTTTTCATCTTTACCTGTATGTCTCTTGGGTCATGACCATCATGGAAATAAAAGGATTTTATTGTGATGTGAATATTTCATTGGATACCACTTTCCCAAACACAAGGCAGTTCGCCTGCCATATATCGGGAGAATGCTTCAGTGATATTCTCAATGATGATCTGGCAGAATGTCTCCATGAAATGTTCATTGATGATGCAGCAGAATGCCCTGGTAACATTATCATTGCTGACACTATCATTGCCGACACTGTCATTGCTGGCACTGTCATTGCCGACACTGTCATTGCCGACACTGTCATTGCTGGCACTGTCATTGCCGACACTGTCATTGCCGACACTGTCATTGCTGACACTGTCATTGCTGGCATTATCATTGCTGGCACTGTCATTGCTGACACTGTCATTGCCGACACTGTCATTGCCGACACTGTCATTGCCGACACTGTCATTGCTGGCACTGTCATTGCTGGCACTGTCATTGCTGGCACTGTCATTGCCGACACTGTCATTGCCGACACTGTCATTGCTGGCACTGTCATTGCTGACACTACCATTGCTGACACTGTCATTGCCGACACTGTCATTGCTGGCACTATCATTGCTGGCACTGTCATTGCCGACACTGTCATTGCTGGCACTGTCATTGCTGGCACTGTCATTGCTGACACTACCATTGCTGACACTGTCATTGCCGACACTGTCATTGCTGGCACTATCATTGCTGGCACTATCATTGCCGACACTATCATTGCTGGCACTATCATTGCTGGCACTGTCATTGCTGGCACTGTCATTGCTGGCACTATCATTGCTGGCACTGTCATTGCCGACACTGTCATTGCTGGCACTATCATTGCTGGCACTATCATTGCCGACACTATCATTGCTGGCACTATCATTGCTGGCACTGTCATTGCTGGCACTGTCATTGCTGGCACTATCATTGCTGGCACTGTCATTGCCGACACTGTCATTGTTGACACTGTCATTGTTGACACTGTCATTGCTGACACTGTCATTGTTGACACTGTCATTGCCGACACTATCATTGCTGGCACTGTCATTGCTGGCACTGTCATTGCTGACACTGTCATTGCTGACACTGTCATTGTTGACACTGTCATTGCTAACTATGAGGAATGGTTGTATGACATCTTCATTGCTGATTTGACATCTTCATTGCTGATTGTGGGAATGTAATTGCTGATTTTTTCCTTTTATTTCTGATTCATCCCCATACGTTGACACATCTTCATTGTTAATTCATCACGAGGCCAAAGTGTCTCTATTCTTTGAATTACCTTTCAATGTTAATTCAACTAATATAAGTGATTGGTGTGAATGTTTTCAGTCATTCTCAGGCAGAGGCTTACACACTCCTGACAGAGCTTTCAGGAGGAATATCCAAGCACATTTCTTAATCTACATAACTGTCTACTAGACATCACGAGTCAGCTTATCGTTTTTCACACCTCATTTATCAAAAGCTTTGCATACAGATTACATTATTCTATGTTTCGCCATAAAAATCTTATATCTCCATAAAAAAAACCACAATACTTACACAAGGGATTGAGAGCAAGCTGCCATTAGCAAATCTGTTGCAAGGAATCAGTGAATCAGTTGGGTGTATCCTGCCAGTTTCTCTACACCTTCGAATTGTTACAGGATTTGATTGATATTGTCAAATGGTAAAGAAGGTGTCTGATCAGGGCATGGACGCTGGGGGTCCCCGTCGGGGTAAAGAAGGCCAAGGTGTCTGATCAGGGCATGGACGCTGCGGGTCCCCGTCGGGGTAAAGAAGGCCTAGGTGTCTGATCAGGGCATGAACGCTGCGGGTCCCCGTCGGGGTAAAGAAGGCCTAGGTGTCTGATCAGGGCATGAACGCTGCGGGTCCCCGTCGGGCTAAAGAAGGCCTAGGTGTCTGATCAGGGCATGGACGCTGGGGGTCCCCGTTGGGGAGGATGTCAAAGTGGGATTATTCCAGCACCAGTTATTGGGTTAGGATGGCTTTTATGTGGCTCAGCATTTTCAGAATGCGTGACTGACTGCACCATCAATACTCAGCATGGGCCATCAAGACGGGCCACCAAACAGCCATCAAGAAGCAACTAAGCAGAGGGGAGACCCGAAAACATTCACGAATGACGTAGGTGCAACGGCAGCAGAGGCAACCCTACGCAAGCACAGGAGGGGCCCATGACGCAAGTCCCGCAAGCCAAGCCTGGCCCATTTTGGCTCGATGACGAAAGACTGAGATTCATTCATACAAATCCCTAGACTCAGCTACAGTTTACTCTGGCTTGCTGCCAGAAGCTTCTAAAAGGCACAGAGTGGTTGTGCTCTATTGAGATTTTACACACAGATGTCAGTATCATATTTGTATTGGGCAGGTGCTTGGTGCCATTCTAATCTGCCCTCCTGGATGTTAGCACATAGTGTGCAAGTACTGAACCCTTGGCTGTTGTGGGTCAAGTATAGCTCCTTGTTGCAAGCCCCCACCCAGCCCCCACTCTGGGCGAGATACTACAAATCATGAGCCAAAAAGCTATCACCCTGCAGCGTGAATTGTGTGCACAAGCTACACAAAGCCTAGCATTTCTGTATCGTGAGCCTATTTATTTCCACAGAGACAAACTTGAGAGAATTGCCACCCTCACGCTAAGCACAGTCTAGCCATAGTTCTGTCAACAGTCACTCAAGTCATTCTTTGCACTCATTTGTGCATCTGACAAGAAATAGATATAAAATAATTGTCAGTTTTTAAGAACATAAAACCCCTGTCTCTTAATGTATCTCTTCACACTGATACAAAGAGCTTCTTATTTGGAATTTTCCCATCAATCATTTCAATTTGCTCCACAAATGTGAAATTCCTAATATAATCTGCAAATTTATAATTTAAGAGCCAGTTCTATAAATTTTACTTTACGTTTAAAAAAAATATACTTATTTTACTACTCTTTGGAGTATTTTTGAAGGCAGGTCAAGGGTGGGCGATGACCTTTGAAAGGTGCACCTTGCTGTCATGCCTTCACCTGAGTGATAAATCTCAGAGGACATGTATCAAGGCGGACGCCCCCTGGTGGCAAGGCATGCTGTACCCTGGTGTTAGATGACGGAAGTGCCATTCATTTCCTGCCAAAATCCCTCATTTGTCACCTAATAACCCGTTTTGTCAGATAATTTTCATAAAAATTTGTTCAGTAATTTCCTTTTTTTTTATCAGACTTTTTGTTTTCATTAAAAAGGTGTGCCACACAAGTTAACAAACACAGAAAACTTTTTTTTTCACACAAATATGTTGAGCATATAAATTGACTTGAGAACTGCTGAACAGCAGCCAAAAATCTTGACACCAGTGAATGTTTTTTTGGGCCAAATTTGCCATTTATTAAGCCAACCTTGTCACTCCAGCTCTCTGTAGTAAACACCTTCATCTTTAAGCTCTTCCTGCTCAAAATAATACAATGTTTTATGTTATGAACAACTTGGTGTTTGTTGTTGGCATTGCTTACATACTGTCAGTGACAAACGAGCCGCTAACTGTCAATGTCAGTTGTTTTCACCAAATTGTTTTCAGTCCTTGAAAATTTACAATTCACAATATTTCTTAAAGATCACAATATAAAAGCACCTCACAATGTCATTCACTCTTGCACTATCCTAATTTGGTCATGATGTCTTTTTTTCTGCAAAATGGTTCTCAACTATATCAACATATCTGTGTGAGATTTCTTGTCACTGCATTTGTTCAGCAATCATCTTGGCAATCTCACTGTTTACTGTTCTCTCTGTTCTGACAATTCTAATAATTAAAACTTGTAATCTAGGAGCTTTGAAATAAAATCTCCACATAATTCAGCCGATTAATATATTCACCATCATTCATTACATTAAATTCTGTGTTATCAACTAGTTATTTTCAATCCACAGATCAAAATATGACAAGAAAGAAATGATTTCTCCCGTTGGACTATTTCCTTTGTATTCCTGCCAAGAAAACAAACCAGTCTTAGATAACCAAATTGCATAACAAACATAAATGAAGCTCCATGTTTATTTACAGTTGACGGGGATCAGGGATAGGATTAGTGTAGGTGCCATTCACACGGATGTCTTCCACTGCGTACTGTTAATATCACTGTACAGTTCCTTGGACTGAACTTCTTCTGACGGAGAAAGTGTGCAGAATGTTTTGTGCAGCAGAATGTTTTGTGCAGCAGGTTTCAGTCTTGGCATAGTCTTGTAGAATGTGGCCTGTCTGTGAGCCAGAAATGAGCACACATTATCATAGGCTTCATCATGGTTGTGTAGACATAGCTGGGTGGTTGCAGTGGCAAGCCGAGCCCCCAACCTCCCAGTGACGGCAATGAAACTGACTAGATTTGTATTTGTCACCCAGTTTCCTGTTAATAAAATAATGGTTACAGCAAGCGAAATTCATGAGGAGCAACCTTTATATAAATGTACCTTTCACCAAACACAGCATATCCCCAATCAATGCAAAAAATACCCTTGGTACCTATTATTTAGTCCAAACCAAAACCTAAATGGCTCTCTGGTGAAAATAGGGTGTCTATTTTCACTCAGCCCTTGTATTATTGAGCAAGGTTTGGTGCAGGATCAAGAGCCTGCCTTTCACATTTCTGCACAACCATGGATCCATATTTCTTCAATCTCCTCACGTCAATAGTGAATCTTGACACTGGCCTGGCCTAAACAACTATGTGATTACGGTGGCGATGCCGTCAGTGAGGCTTACCAGCGACCCCTTGTGGTGAAATACATGGCCACTCCCCAGGTCCAGAATGTAGCTTCAACCAGTACCAGCCCCAAAATATAACCTCTGCTTTCCCCTGCATTATTATGTTAACCCGTTTATCTTGGAAACATTGTAGCAAACACTAGACTGACTGTATGAACAAAGCAATTTACAACAGCAGGCCTGTTTGCCAGCAAAATGATGTCAACCAAGTTCTTAGTAATAAATAAAGTAGGCCGCCCGTAAGTTGGTTTATATCATCATAGTCTATTAGGAATCAGTGGGAAGCATCGCTGCACCTCCTCATCCTCTTTCTCATCCCCTTTCATTTTGTTAACAACGCATGAGTGTTCTCCACTTGCATATCAATGTGAAGTTTCATTAGTGTTGGTGTCATACAAATTTGGATGCAGATAACAAGATGGACGTGGATGAAAGCTTGAGCCCGCATCATTGCTACCCCACACACCAGGAAACATTCCATTTACCTGTGACAATGTTATCAGACAACTGTCATCTTTCCTGGCAGGATTCGTCAAAGACACAGGTGGCATTTGCATACCCATAATGTAAGCGCCCCCTGGAAGCAGATGATGTGCGTGTGCCTGTGGAGAAGGAAAGGTCCCAGGCCAGATCTTGAATCTTCCTTGCTGGCCACCTGTGCTGACATTTGATGGACTATCTCCGCACCTTGTATCTCACACATCCTTCCCAGAATACCCTCTCCCCCTCCATCCCGTCACACACCTCTTAACAAACAATCATCAACATCAAATATAAAATTGCCCAAATAAAACCATTCTTGGTTTCAAAATAATAGGCATTTGAGCTCATTCTCAATGGCTGATATTTGTCATGTTACTAAAATATATAAATCTGATGTTTTTTTTTTTCAAAAACCATAACAATGAAAAAATACAGAGCCTGATGAAATATACAAGAGCTCATCTACCAATAGCTAAGAGAGAAATATTTTTCCCCTCACTACAGAACACGAGAATCTGCTGAAATCTGTTTTAGTTTAAAAAAGAATAGAGTAAACATAGTGCAAGGTGGAAAGCATGCTATTATAGAACCCACAGGTGGGTGAAGTGCAGGAGATTTTCAGCTTGTCCAGAATCTAGTCCAGTTGCAGGTAATTCTAGCCACTAGGTGTCACTGTGCAGGGCCTGGACAGGAGATTGATGAGAGGAAGGCGGCCTGACCTAGAACCTGTAAACTCTGGGTTGAGGCATATCTCCCCAAAACACTGCAATCTAGCATTCTTGCTGTGCTCCTCCCGCTACGTCCTTGCCATAATTTCCTAAACATCCTCATCGCGTTACTTGACAAACATTTACCTGATAAACAACCAATGAATCAAAACAATTTTTTCCACCTGCTCTACAAGGCTCATCAAAGCCAAATGGTATTTGATAGTTATCAGAGAGAAAGGTATGGGTTGCAATATGGCAGAGGTGGGTAGTGATGTCACAACAGGGGGGGGTGGTTTAGCAGGGGGAGAGCAGTGTCACCACAGGGGGTGGTTTAGCAGGGGAGGCAGTGTCATCACAGGGGGTGATTTAGCAGGGAGAGAGCAGTGTCACCACAGGGGGTGGTTTAGCAGGGGAGGCAGTGTCATCACCCTTGTTGAATTGTGGCTATCTTCCTTCAGCCATATATATACTCATATATTATATATTGATCCACGTTGTGTGACTAGTAATACTACTGATGTGATGCAGAGTAATCTAACCATTGAAATGGTGATATTGTATGACAGGAGCAAACATACTCCAGTCTGGCGTACACAGCCTAATTACATTCAATGCAAGGCAGACTTAACATGCCGCTTATTTTTAGGCAAATGGATTTCTCTAATTCACAGATGGAATGTATTCAGCTCAACGTATCATTTAATGCTTTCCCTAGCCTGACAAACTGATACTTGCAAACATTTCCAATCAGATTTGGTTCAGTTGCCCAAATGGCATTCTAAATTTGTTTAATCAATTACAGCTTCTATTGGGTAATTTGGTGCACGGCTGACATCAAGGCTCAGGCAAGCAGTGAGCTCCTTGCTTCAAACCCTTACATCATTATATTGCAAAATCTAAATTACACAAACATATACATTATACTATATTTAGAAATCTAAAAACTATGACATTTAAGAAGATTAATTTTGCCAGAGGAAAAGGGAAATTTACTAATCACGGGAAAAGGGCAACATAATAAAATGCAAAGAAATATTACCTCAGAAACTAGTTCTGACTCTTCAAATCAATTAATTGGTGAAATACTTGGTTATCTATGTTTATTAATTAGGGAAATCCTTGAATTAAGGCAACCAATTTTCAATTGGAAATATTTAATTCTGAAGAAATTAGCATCAGTAAATCAGAATGGTGGATTTATCACTTTTCTTCAGAAGGAATTGATTTTCCATGAGTGGTAAGATTGATGGTTGGTATTAGATACTATGAATCTTATCAATACATCTTATCTGGGTAGAATTCCCCATCAGGATAATAGTTCTCTCTTTTGGTATAGATCTGTAAACCATAATAGTATCTATGGCATAGACTTTTCCAGGGAAATAGCTTTTGCTTCAAGCTACTTTTCTGACTTAATCAAAGGCTTAAACAAAACAAGCCACCATTTCAATAATTGTGGAACCTTGGAGAAGAATGACCTCCATACCAGAGGCCACATACACCAATACTCTTCCCCTATCATTTGTAATGGCTGAAGGTAGAGCCTTGTACGACTGAGGTACACGACTGAGGTACACATGGAAGGTGTTTGGCAGTGTATGCCTATTGATCTGGGATTGGCAGCTCAGTTTGGGCTGTCCACCACCCTGTCAGGCACCTATCGATGATGAATGATGCCACTGCCATCACAGGATATTGCAGCTCCACATACTGAGAACCTCAGCGGCCGGTCTATCTGCCTGGATCTAACCTAGACACATTCCATGCACGGATTTACATGTATCCATGTGAACAGCCCCTATTAGCTGCTCCCGGCATTGTTCAGCATTGGTTCGTCCAGTAAGCTCCAGCATGGCTTTCCTGTGAAGTAACGTTGACCTTTGTCAGTTCAGTCCATCCATCAATATGACAGAGGTGTTTTGACATCCCATTCTGATAGCATAGCAGAACAGGTTGCCCCTCACAGCTGCTGATAATAATAACCAGAAGTCAAGACATTTCTACCTGAACAAGGGGTCAACAATGTGGGTCAACCCCAAAGAAAACACAAAGCCTACTATGATATCATCAAGTTAATAGAAATATGTGCATATTGTAGCTGTATAAATTGGTGAAACTTCAATCAAATCACAGCAGTAATCAAAGAGTCAATGACCCATAATGAGATGACTATTGATTCACAGATTATCTGAACTGACTTAAACCGGAGTGGATTATACAACTGAGGATCCCTCATGATCAAATATTGTAAATTTGCACCAGAAAGCAGATTGCGATAGTTGCAATGTCTTTAGTGCTGTAGGGTTTGGTTTAAGCCCTGCTAGGTCATCGCTGGGCTTTGCACTATGGGCTATTAGGTGAAAGTCCTTCACTGATTTGTAAAGGTGTTCCTTTTTAACATCCAAAATAATTGTGTTATTCTTTCTCTGGCAGGCCGGGTGTGAGTTATGTTGCAAATACCACCATGTCCTGCTCATGATTGTTTATGTGCAGCTTCACGACAGATTTATGCAAATGACTTCTGAACACATCTTGTAGTATGCATCATTTTGTTGTTGTTTTCCTCATACATAACACATATAACTTTGGAAACAACAACAAGCAACTATGGATTCCATCTTGAAAAAAAAGTTCCATCTTAAAAATATCTAATCATAATTTAGAAAGGTGTGAGAGATGAATGTTACCTGCATGCTGCCTGAAGGTAGAGAAATGGAGCAGAGAGTTTAGCTTAGCTACAGTGCAGACAGCACCAGGCAATCTTTCATCCTGCTCAATGCTGACAAGTCAATGCTTATTGTCAGGTTTCTCTGTAATCTGAGATTCATTTAAGCTTATATGTTGAACTATAACTTTTTTCACCATGTTAATGCCAATCTTGACGCGAGCAGCAGAATTCTAGAAATTCCTAAAGCCTTTCTCTTTTTGGTTATTAATAAAAAATGGTAATATTGACAGTAACTGGCCAGGATTTGAACCAAAAATCATGGTGAATGCTCTAACAATTGAGTTATTACAAATTTAGTTTTATCATTCTTGCAATCTTTAGAGCAGTAATGATTCAAGGATAAAATCTTTTAATATTGTCATATTACAAGGTCAAAGACCTTGGACATAACTAACACTAAAATAAATGTGATTGACAGGATTGACCGCAATCATACTATTCTGTAAGATGGGCTTAGGGGCTAGGTCTATGTCAAATGCCATCAGCCAAAATCTGCATGTTTTGTCAATCTTTCTCAGAAAATACTCTATCTGTTGTTTACTACATGTGTATATTTTCAGCTTGGCATATGTTATGAAGACAGGCCAGCATCCTTTTCAATTCTGACATTCAAATAAATGAGATATGTACCTGGTGGTCCAATATAGGACCTGGTGTATGGTATAAGACGGGGGTCCATACCGTTAATGATAAGGTTGAGGGTATAAGACGGGTCCATACCGTTAATGATAAGGTTGGGGCACAACAGTTGCTGAGGCTGTGGAGTATGGAGCTGAGGCGATGGAGCACATTTCTCCCATCTGCTGTAACCCCAGTTTGAACTCTGCAGACATATCTCACTGATCACCATCATTAGTCATGCACTGCCACCTGGTGGCAGATTCTGTGTTAATGGCCAACAGATAACTGATCATAATTGAAAAGCAAACACAAACAATTTAAACAGCACAAAGTGACTAATAGTTTAGACAGGTGATAAAGGATGTTTCTTGGGAGGAAGCTATAGAGAAGATGGACAGAGGTGGAGAGGATCCGGTGCTTGATTGGAAAAGAAGCCATGTTGCTTCATGCTTGGGTGCCCCACAGTGCCAGCATGGAGTGAGCTAACAGATGTGAGGGCCTACACATGTCAGGGCCTATATATGACATGAGGTCCATTGGCTTGGCCTTGCCGCATCTTGAGTGGTTGTTCTGTATCCAGGCCCAGGCATCCGGGCCCAGGCAGGGATACCGGTCTGTGGAGTATTTGGGGTGTGACCCTGCCTGTGAGGAGGCTTGGCAGATACATGGTTGCTGTTGGTTAGGCTGGCGTTGGATGTAAATGCTTACATCACCTGCCTGACTTCTATGCCCAGTCTACACTTCATCATTCACATACGTCTATTGCATACCCAGCAAACCAAACAACTCCACACTCATAATTACACATATCCTCTTCCTTTTTATATTTAACCAATAACAAAATGTTTTCTCAATTTATTTTGATCAGGTATTGATATAGATTACTGGTGGAGCCTTTATACCTGAAAACATAATCTAGAAGTTTGTGTCTACTTTTTCTTTAAACCCAAATGCATGTTAGACATTTTGACATCGTTTAACCTGAGATTGGAAAATAAATATACACAAATTTCAGTCTAATTACCAGTAAAAAATCTGAGGTTGTTTTATGCAGTATTATTAAAAGAAAAATATATGAGGTTGTTTTCATTTTGAAAATACCAAATCCTTGATAAAATAGGATTGCAGTGCAATGGTTACAAAATGTCAAATTGTTGTGTATAAAGGGACAGCATACAAACATTTTTAGCAAACTGCAAAAATGAGTTAACCAAATCTTTGTAATAATGAATTAGAATTGCTAGTCTCTGAATGTGCTTCACTGTTGTGCTTTAGCTGTTTTCTTTTTGGCCATGTCTGCAACAGCACGACCTGTGTAATTCAAACCTGGAAATACTATACTTTGTCTGTAGTGAGCAGATTCCGTTTGAGGTATCTGCCTGCAGTTAGTTGCAGGCATTTCCTGCAGCAGCTTTTGAGTCCTGCAGGCTCTCTACTTCCTCTGTGTCAGTGTACATAGCTTTGGCATTACACACCCTGGTATTTCAAGCTAGGCCCTTGTGCTGCCCCCTTGTGTTACATCCACTTTCACCCCTTCATGACCGGGGTCATGACAACTGTTGCTCATTAGTTCACCATTTAAACCGACCACCTTTGTCAAAGTTCAAAAAGTGGAGATTGTCGCTATTTTCTACATTGCCATTCGTGTCATGGTATTTTAAGAAGTTTCCTATCTGCATTAGAGCTTTCATCCCTGTTATGTATTGATAATGGGTGACTATACAAGGTGATTACTGTACACCGCGCATGCCTGGATAGGCTGCTGTACACCTGTCTAAATCCAACCAGATCATTTTACCTTGAACCTTGATAAATGGCCTCATCAATTAAATATAATATTTCTGCGGAGCTAACATGATAAGCAGATAGAGCCGACACATTTGATTCATTCTCTCCATCTTACCAGTGCCACGCCCTTTCTGTGTGGATCTCTCAAACTGCATTCAGCAGGGTCAGGAGTTCACAGGCAAATAACACTACCTTCAGAGTAAGTTATCAAATCAAAATTTGACTCACTACTGGGACTGTGCCCAAGACACAATTTAGGACAATTTAATGGATTAAAAACCCAAGAGAGAAAACTTAACAAGAGAAACCAATCTCACAACAAGCCTATCGTTTTTCCTGTTTACCTTATCAACATTTCGACCCCTTCCATCCTTCCCTGCCAAACCTCCCCTCAAAACATGTTGACCTTTTCCTCTAACAGACGCCAGCGACATTCTATGCAGATATGCCAACAGTGTCTTGGAAGACAAGACTATAGTGGCACTATAATTAGACTCCTTATGTTCAAGGCCACCCAGATATAAACACGTCAGATACACTCACCTGGCATAGCACCCAAAATAAGCACCCTTCATTATTATCATATGAAAACACTTGCCAATTCTTGGTTCTGGTGTTAATGTCAGGGAAGTGTAAACGAGGAGTCTGTTATTTGCATCATTATAGCCCACGACTATCTTAAAGTCTTGCCATATATTTCAATATGGCTACTCTCATACCGGAGTAGATAATCACAGGTCTCAAGGCATACTACATTGCAATGTCAGACTTGTTTGCTGTTTGCTCTGCTCTGCAGGTATTTGGCATTTATGTTGTAATGGCCACTGTCAAAACCCTCTGGCATTGTTTGCTTGGCAAAAACTACTGACACAGGGTCTATATCAATCATTATAGGATCCTTTCTACTGAGCATAACTGGCTCAGTGATATTCATCTAAATTGATACAGCATTCTGAGGAGTACGTGAGCAATTCTTCCTGCCAGCCCCAGTCCTTCCCGCCAGCCCCAGTCCTTCCTGCCAGCCCCTGTCGGATCAGCTGTTCCAGCTTGTGCCAGAGTGCTGGCTGCTTTCTATTTTCCCCGGATTGAGCATGTGACCACCTGATCATATCTAACGTTGCAGCATCTCTTTCATCTTGATTTCCCACGCTATTTAGTCAACTATTCCCCACTTTGTCTGCCAACACTGACTTATACTTATATAACTCCACTCAAACATGCTGTCTTCTTTTTTGTTTTGAAAAAAACAAAACAAAAAACAAAAAAACACTGACAAATACTGAACATCATGTCATAACAAATCTAACAAGACATGTTCTAAGCACAGGCTACACTAAAAGAGATGATATATCAACAGAGCAAACTGAAAAATGAAAGCAGATATTTCAAGATAGATCTATGCAAGTATAAAATTCTACACTTCTACACAACATCACAGACCAGAGTGCATTGATGAGGATCGGACAGATTTGGTGGTAAGAATGTATTGAAGGTTGGGTAGATCTGAAGTGGCTGGCTAATAAATCTGCCATTTTACATCACAACTGGCTACAAACCCAAGTGTCAGAGCTGTCAGAGCTGTCAGGGCTGACAGTCTCCCACCAACCTCTACCACTATTCCCCCACAATTTCTTTTTACTGAATATTCAACATAAGATTTCATCTCTTCCTACACACTTTCAATTAATTACAACAATTTGAATGGTATTCAATTTTTTAAATTCCTGATCTATATTTGTAACTTGAGGCCTTTAAAGAAATGTTACTTCACTTTGTATTTTCCCTTTGATCAGGCAGTTTTCATAATTTTTGTTCTCTAAAACATGAAAAAAAGAAATCAATTGATACCTCGGTGAGTAAAAATATCACGTTAATCAAAATCAAATTCAGCTGATTTTCTGCTCGAAGGTAAGTAAAAAGTCACACTTCAGTAGTGCAATCAAATGTAACGAGGCTAAAAACTTCAGTTTTCACCTGCTTCCCATTTGTTTACAAACAAGTGTTGGAACATTACAGAAGGTATGTTTTCTAACAGTAGACTGTTAGCTAAGTCACTAAAGGTGTTTCTAGTTACTACATCACCTCCACAGCTTACACCCACCCATTTAGTCCTGTATTACAAGCATAAATAGCAAGGATGTAGGATAGCCCTGGTGGCTGTGGTGAACATTTCTTTCTGGAGTTTGCTTGCTGTGGGGGGGTCGTGGTGGAGTTTGCTGTGGGGGGGGTCGTGGTGGAGTTTGCTGTCGGGAGGTCGTGGAGTTTGCTGTGGGAGGGTCGTGGTGGAGTTTGCTGTGGGGGGGGATCGTGGTGGAGTTTGCTGTGGGAGGTCGTGGAGTTTGCTGTGGGAGGGTCGTGGTGGAGTTTGCGTGCTGTGGGGGGTCGTGGTGGAGTTTGCTGTGGGGGGGATCGTGGTGGAGTTTGCTGTGGGAGGTCGTGGAGTTTGCTGTGGGAGGGTCGTGGTGGAGTTTGCGTGCTGTGGGGGGTCGTGGTGGAGTTTGCTTGCTGTGGGGGGGTCGTGGTGGAGTTCGCTGTGGGGGGGGGGGTCGTGGTGGAGTTTGCTGTCGGGGGTCGTGGTGGAGTTTGCTGTGGGAGGGTCGTGGTGGAGTTTGCTGTGGGGGGGGTCGTGGTGGAGTTCGCTGTGGGGGGGGGGGGGTCGTGGTGGAGTTTGCTGTCGGGGGTCGTGGTGGAGTTTGCTGTGGGAGGGTCGTGGTGGAGTTTGCTGTGGGGGGGGTCGTGGTGGAGTTTGCTGTGGGAGGGTCGTGGTGGAGTTTGCTTGCTGTGGGGGGGTCGTGGTGGAGTTTGCTGTGGGGGGGTCGTGGTGGAGTTTGCTTGCTGTGGGGGGTCGTGGTGGAGTTTGCTTGCTGTGGGGGGGTCGTGGTGGAGTTTGCGTGCTGTGGGGGTTGTGATAGAGTTTGCTTATTCAGAATTTGCTTGCTGCGGGGTGGTGGAGGCTGCGGGGTGGTGGAGGCTGCGGGGTGGTGGAGGCTGCGGGGTGGTGGAGGGATTGCCTTCACCTGTATGCATCTACCTTGCCAGCATCCGCAGCCAGCATCCGCAGCCATTCTGCATCTTGAGGCCCTCTTCATCCTACCATCCATCACAGCCTGGCACCTCTATTTACTACTCATTCCTGGCAGAACCTTTGATCGTAACACCAGCAGTGTTATCCACAAATACCACCTAAGCTGGCCTGGATTGCCTTCCCCCTGACCCTTCCTTGCTTCAACTTTGCCCTCTTTTTCCTTTCAAATATATTTTCTTCATCCATAATAAAACAATTTCACTATTTTGTTCTCTTTGCCATTATCAAAATCAACATAATATCTTGAAATATCATTAAATACCATTATTGCTAATATTTGACATGAATAAGAAGGAGAAAATTAGGTTCTCTTAAATTCCACAATCACTGTGATTAGTTGAGGCTTTGGGTTTCTACCATGTGACCTTTCCATGACCAACCATCAATAATCAACACACCTTATTCATGTATGCCCAAGTAATAAACTGTTCAAGATTGACTCAAGTCAATTACTTTCTTAATCCCAGAATCAATCCATCGGATTGTAATTAAAAATCAATCTGTCAAGCTGCCCTTGTGAGCACAAGAATTGTAGATGATTTGTCATTATTCTTCGTTTCATGGTCAAGCTGCAGTCATATTGCTTGTTCAAGACAAACAAGATATGTCAACTCCCTGAGATTTTCCATCACTTATTACATCAGATTCTATCGTATCTGAATAATTTTATCATCTTGAAATATTAAATTCTGTGAGAAAATATTTATTTAAAATGTTTCTTTCATTTGATGATTGTTTGTTCCATGTAAAATTGTGGTTTGACGAAATGACATAAAATCTAATAAAATTTAAATTGTCCTTTCTACCTGAAAAAATAAAAACATGAGTAATTTGTGGCGACTAATATTGATGTCAAGAACTTCTCATAAGTTCAAAAATCATTACTTGGAAATTTTGCCTTGACAGCAGGTTCTTGTAAACAGACCATCTTCCCCTTGTGTGAAAGGATCACCACTCAAAGAGAAGAGACCACCCTGCCCCCTGGAGATCTAAGACAAGTTCAATTCCTCCTGGTAATTAGTTCTGATTAGAAGTGCTGCCATCTGGTGGCAGAACACCACACCTCTAATACTCATACTTGCGAGTCAAAAGGTTAAACCATCACCCGCCACCTCCAACTTCTGTGCCGAATTCCTAATTTTATTCTCCACTTTGTTTGTTTCAGCAGTCAGCAGTTTCTCTTAATACTCTCTACTTTTCCTGATTCTTACCAAGAATAGAAAAAGGCATCAGATCAAAGTGCAATTGCCTCATGCATTTTCCACAAGTTAGAATACGTATTGTGCAATATTCATAGTAAATAACATTACGTGACATACACAAGTTCTTTTTCTTCGAATAAACTGTATCTATTTCAATAAAAAAATAAATAAATTGTATACCAGTATTGTAAACTGTTTGTATACCAGTATTGTAAACTGTTTGTATACCAGTATTGTTTGCTGTTTGTATCATGTATGCTATTGAAGTATCCAGGCCCATTTCTTTCTATCCCTCGACTGAAGCTTGTGACCTATATGAACTCGGCCAAGTTTACCACCTCCACAAACTTACCCCCATCAGCAGCAGCAGCACCCACAGCTGCCAAGATTAACATAAAACCCTAACCCTCTATATTGCGCCCCATGGAGGGAGTGTATCATGCAAAGATATGGCGATGTCCACTGCTATCAGTTCACCAAATATGGAATTCCCTTTAAACTCGCTACACTTGGAGAGTAAATCTACATAATTATCATCCTGAACGGGAAGCGGGAGAGACTAAGTGAATTTGGCATATCCACTTGATGAATCTATTTCAATTTATGTTCAATTTACTGGAGGTTTTCTATGTGGCAAATATAATTGGGCATTAGTCTGCTAAATATCGATATTTTTATGCAACTTTTGTGCAATTTTTCTACACCAATTTTTGAGTAAATGAAGACAAAAATATGGGCATTCCCAAATGCCAAATACTCAGCATTACAATTTTTCTATCCTAAATCAAGTAAAAAATAAGTAAACACACATAGATCATTCTCTGACCAAACCTCAAAAAATTAATTCTGTCCAAAAAGATATGTTTATTTACCTGGCACTTGTTTGGCCCAGCCAATAGTGGCGACGAGTTCGCGGTCGGCGAGGTCGGAAAGAGTGGCCATAAGCTTGTAGTCGTCATCCGGCAGGGTGGGGTCGGGCATTGCATACACCTTCTCTGGCTCTATGTTGAGTAAAGCTGATAGCATCTTGTTTTCTGAAAGACACCAAAATATATATGAAAAAATTATAGACATGTCAGAGTTAATTACTGCTCAAGAATTGTGAAGATAAGGAGATCCTGTTTATTTACGAATGTATGCAAATAAAGACAGATATTTCAAAAGGAAAGGACCAATGGGTGCAGGGAAGGAGGATTTGAAGATCTGGTTACTCTTACTTGCCCAGGTGTATAGAATACATTGAAAGGCAAGAGTACAACATTAAGGGAATAGCTTCTTACAACATTAAGGGAATAGCTTCTTTAGGATCAATATCAATCTCCTATTCCATATTGTGTCAGTCTGTAGCAGTTTGACTATCCACATTGCAAATCCTTTTTGGCAAGTTTCATCTGAAATATTTCATTTTTGAAAACCTCAAGAACATGAGCCATGATTGAGATTATGTGTAGCAATTCACAACTATTCACACATTTTTGTACACAACCCCTTTTTGTTTAAGAAATTATTTTAATAATGAAACTGGGGAACAAAGTGAACCCTTGCTCTGTAAAATAAATCATCAAAAAATGGTGACACTGCACATGTGGTAAGCGAAGGCAAAAACTTAAGTTAAGTGACACGGAGATGTGACATCAAAGCATTCATTTAACCACAAAATACACTGATTGATGATTTACAGTCTCATGTGATGAACTCTGATATCATTTGCCCTGACCTCGAGTTTGAGAGCCTAAACACTTATTATATCTCTGTGACATTGAATTATTCATATAAATATCATATGACATCGGTTAGACTGTGACAACATGATCTTCAAAACAAGTATATTGCACTGTCTTATAACACGTAGACCCACAGACCTGACAGGGTGCCAGAAAGTGGCAGACCACAGACCCCCCCCCCCCACCTTAGTCTCTGACCTATATACTAATACTAGGGTTAAACCTATATTATATAGAAGTAGTGCTGGAAGCAGATATTACTCTGGCTACCTGTGCTAATTTGGCTTTTAATGCATGGAATGCGAATGTAGCAATTTAAGATTTGTGGGACCTATAACAAAAATTGCTGAGACCATTCTGCTACAGTTTCAGACAGGATGATACGACTCCCACACTGGGCCACAGACACTCGCCAACATGATGCATTCTGTCCATGTTAACAAGCTATAAGTTCCCTTAAACTGTCACGCCTACCATGCCATTACCAGGGACAAACACTCAACTGGGGTGCTAAGAAGTAAATACAAAGCAAATGTCATGTGTAAGAAAACAGGCTGAACGTGCATGCAAGACCCTCCATGCCTGACACTTGCACTGGCTGCAATGGCCGACAACAAAGCACAAGGTTACAACATTTTCTCATAACACTGCCTGTTCTGGCTGATTAAAATCAATAACTGGCTTCCCTATACCTGCCCCACAGTGAAGTCTACCATAACAAACCTCTGGACTTTGAAAAATATGCACATAGAAAAGAAAAACAGGGAAAATAAGCCTACCCATGGCTGTGCCATTCCAGGCTGAAAGTGACACCATCAAGTAGGTTAGTGTGTCTAGGTGGGGTCACGGCCATGGCCTTGACCCGACCTCATTCTGCTCAGCAGCTCCTGGTGTGATTGACAAACACCAACATCATGCAAGCATAAAAGCTACAGTCATGATCTCTCTCAACCATAAACAGGTATACATGAAACATTTATATATCTCAGATGTCTAATCACTCATTGTTTTATTTGAAACAAGACCAAATATTATGTCAAAAACAAATTTGGTCAATTTGGCACAAGCTTTGTGCACACGCTTCGTGCACAAGGTTCAAGAAGAAAACAAATCTGCCACTCCCCCTTTTTGAATGTCACATTATTATGAAAATCTGGATTCATTGAGAGATTAGACCTGTACCACAATCAAATTAATGACATTGATTTCTATGATGCTTCCAATCCTATCATATTTCATGATCACATATCTATCAATAATAACACCCATTACATTATACACAAACCATGTTGCCAACCCACATGGGAGTGATATAGGGATGTGATATTTTACCTTTCATTTCATTTTCTAATTAGATTTGTGAACAGCTAAAATGAGAACACAGCTTCAATAGTGCTTGACGTGTGTGTGTGTGGGTGTGTGTGTGTGGGTGTGTGTGGGAGGGTGTGGGTGGGAGGGTGGGGGTAGGGGCATGAGTGCTGGCATTATGTAGTGAATAGCAGCTCTATTGGAAAACGGTGATGTGGCCTTGGACCACACTTCTCATATTGACATTCCTGTGCGGCTGAAATAAATCACTGCTGATCAGGCACACACCAGTGTTCAGAGCGCCCTCTGTGGGCATTATATGCTGGTCTATAAACACCAGTGAGCAGATTTCTAGGGTGTGTGGGGAGTGTTAGATATATATGTATACAGTAATTTAATCACATTCTCCAAATATTCTTCTTATTTGCTTCCTACTGCATTATTCATCAAGACTTGGCTGGTGGATGTGGTGGGTTAGAAGGAGAATCTGAGGCTGAGATACCATTCTGGGCCAGACTCAGAGGGGCTGAGGGAAGCCAGGGTTAATCCAGATATGGGTCAGGCAAACTTATCCATCATCCACTACTAATCCTGTCAGATTACTCCCCACTGCATACAAATGTAACTCTATTATTTATCACAGACTACAGAGGAGATAGGATTGACATTTCTATCAAAGGCACCGCAATAGAAATGTGTGATCTTCCGTAGACAAATATTAGTCAGACCTGTGTCATTAAACTCTGCACGGTGGTTATAAAAGAAGCTCAGAGTACATGTGCCTTCCCCCCCCCCCCCCCCCCCCACGAAAAAAGAGCAGAAATCGTGGATACAACCAGACCCACTCTCCTGCCCATCAAAACAACACAAAAGAATTAAGAAATGATTTTCTTGATTTTCATATTTAATTTGAATATGACTATCGTGTTTAAATAAATTTAACTTCCTAGTTAAATTTCACATCTGATCGACAGAATTAATTGCTTTCCTTTCAACACATTATTTCTCATTTCATGATAATGATAACAGGCACTGCACTTTGCAGCGGAATGCAGAAAATGTCTCTGAGCAATTAAACATGTATTTGATACAAAATTATTCAATTCAATAAAAATCAACACCACTAGCCCATGTAGGATTATTTATGTAGGATTAACCCAAATCCACTCAGCCTAATCTGTCACAATTTGAGGTAGAGGTTTCTCTCTTGATTGGGCTGTAAATTGTGCCAGTCGTGGGCCATTGCGTGATATCAGGCTATACCCACATCCTTATGCCACAGCATCCATTATTTAAATCTATATCTGCACTGTGAAAAAATACAAAATATTTCTGCTACTGAAAAAAGGCAATTCAAGTGTGTTGAAAAATTAGATCTGAGGGTGTATTTTTCAGAAATAACAAAAAAACAAAACAAAACAAAAACAAAAACAAGACAGAAATTATTTTTAGAAATTATTAAGTTTGTAGACACCCAGGGGGTGAAAGTAATGTCTGATTTTTGAGAGTGTGGTTTAATATCTGGAAACTTGGCAATTATCACTTAAGGAAATTAAGAAATTTAAATCCCATTCCTGCCACTGGCTGATTTGATGCAAATTCTGTAAGTCTGAAACAAATGGTGTTGTTTTCTTCACTGGCATACGTCATTGTCATTTCAAGCTGCAGACACCGAGTGCATACCTATTAATTCCATGAGAGCGTCTTGTTTTGACGCAGGCATGCTAACAATGAGATATTATTCCTATTCTGCTGGGGTTAAATCACGACTTCTCCGCCTGGCAGTCTCACGACATACCAGCAACAGATCTCCGCATATCTGCACCAATAACAATGCTCCGTTGATTGCGGACCAAATATCCCAACCCGGCTTTGCATCAAGTAATGAGGTTTTATTCTTTAGAGACGGAGTGCCCCATTCTTGCCCGATTTTTCGATGATCCTATTCTACAGGAAATCCTCACCCCTGCTTAAGACGATCATAAATCCTGCTAGCAATTACCATACTCTCACTTGTTTACTTGTCTGCTAACTCTTATTGTGCTATTTTTCATTGCTCATGTGGAATTGTGCTATGTTTTGCCTGACAATATGAGACCTTCTTTTGCGGGCTTATCGGTCTCCAGTCCTAATCAATTGCTCTCTGTAACATAAACCTCCAAAAGCTTCCATTTTACCTCAATGGATTCTACAAAAAAACAGCATCACTCCAAATACTACCAGCAATGACAAACAAGTATATCTAACAAACTAATAAACATTCAACCTTTTACAATACAACTATAACCAGACATATAATTCCCCTCCCCAAACTCAAAAAAATAGTATTACTCTCTTGTGTCATAGTACTATTCCTGTAATTTAATTGCAAAACCTTATGAAAGATAATATTTTTATGTATACAAGAGTTGAAGAATGGGTTTGGAAATGAAACAGGAAAAGATAATGTAGATGACTCTGCCTGACAACGAGGAAATAACATGCTGTGGCCATAACTCATTTCTTGAGAGAACTCCTGGGCTGCCAGCATCCTCTAGGATTCACGTATCATGTCATAATTTGCAACTTCTATGTTCTTGTGAATGTCTGTGAGCCTGGAATTGTTGCAGGGAATTGTAGTGACCGTGCATTGTGAAAAGTGCTCCTAAATGGGGCACTCACATATCACTGGTTATAAAGCAACATACGCTCTTTGTTGTGGTTTGTGTTTTTTCTTTTCTTTTTTTCCCCTACTCTCTTTGTTATGATGTCAAACTTGTACAAATAGCCATCTCTGCTGACAACACAGAATCTCATATCTTCATTGCAGCTCACGGCACAATTTTCTCTTATCCCACATTTAATGAAGAATATTAAAAAGCACTACAAGTTTCTGTATTGTGCTCTTTGATTTATGACATACTCCGATGTTCCTCGATGCAGAGAGAAAATCCCCAGTCGATCTTTATTGGAACATAATTAAAATATAACAGCAATGTTATAATAATAACGATTCAGATGTAAATATGCATTGACAAAGGCAGGTCACATGTGTTCTAAAAGTTTAATCCTGTCTCAGACACAGAAGAGCTCAAAATGATGTCCTTCAGGTTCTGACAACAAACGTGTGTCTCCCCGTCCTGTCACAAAGACAGCCGGAAGCACACTTCTTGATCATGTGGCACCCTGCGAAAAATCACACAATACAGGCTCAACATTTCCAATTAGGAGAAACATTTTCTTGGGAGACTATTTAGGTCTATATAGGAATCCATTTGTATTTGTGTGAATGCTTTCTACTTGCATTCATCTATTTCGATATGCCCTGACCTCACACTAGTGATGCTGTTCTCACCTCCATGTACGTCACACGTCAACTTTCTATTTTACATTCACAGCCAAACAGTCAGCACAAATGCATTATTTGATTTGATGGCTTGTTTCTGATCAAGTCTATTTTCCATGGGGAAATTCACAGATACATTTCATCACAGTATTTCATGTGTGCAGCTTGTTTCCGTGTGAAATGTAAATCTTTAATTTACCTTTTCCTGGTGTTGTATTGGCCTCAAACATGATTAATTTGCAGAAATTGGGATATATTTTTCATTAGTACAACAAAAATGTCTTCCCATCCATTAATCTTGGGGGATAGCTTTTCAATATTAGATTAGGATAACACTGCTTGACGTCATTTTTTTCTCTCCACAACACTACCCAGCTTGTTCTGAAAGTGAGACCTTCACGGTCCATGTCCATCAATCTAGATGATGTAATCAATATAATCTGACGTCCTTGCCTTCATTAATAGCTTCTTGGCTGGCTATCATCAGCTGATCCAGCCTGGTGCAGCCTGACAACCAGGCAGTGTCCACCCAGGCCGTGCTGCTCAGTTAACCATGCCTGCACTCCCCCTACTACCCCCGACTCCCCCTCCCCTCCCCCCACTCCCCCTCCCCACTCCCCCTCCCCCTCCCCACTCCCCCTCCCCACTCCCTGGTGCAGCCTGACAACCAGGCAGTGCCCATCCAAGCTGTGCTGCTCAGTAAACCATGCCTGCACTCACCCTACTACCCCCGACTCCCCCTCCCCTCCCCCCACTCCCCCTCCCCACTCCCCCTCCCCACTCCCTGGTGCAGCCTGACAACCAGGCAGTGCCCACCCAAGCTGTGCTGCTCAGTAAACCATGCCTGCACTCCCCCTACTACCCACCACTCCCCCTACCCCACTCCTCCTCCCCCACTCCACCTCCCCCACTCCACCTCCCCACTCTCCCTCCCCACTCCCCCTCCCCCACTCCCCCTCCCCACTCCCCCTCCCCACTCCCCCTCCCCACTCCCCCTCCCCACTCCCTGGTGCAGCCTGACAACCAGGCAGTGCCCATCCAAGCTGTGCTGCTCAGTAAACCATGCCTGCACTCCCCCTACTACCCCCGACTCCCCCTCCCCTCCCCCCACTCCCCCTCCCCACTCCCCCTCCCCACTCCCCCTCCCCACTCCCTGGTGCAGCCTGACAACCAGGCAGTGCCCACCCAAGCTGTGCTGCTCAGTAAACCATGCCTGCACTCCCCCTACTACCCCCCACTCCCCCTCCCCTAAACCCCAACTCCCCCTCCCCCACTCCACCTCCCCACTCCCCCTCCCCCACTCCCTGGCTATCATCAGCTCATCCACTTCTGGTGCAGCCTGACAACCAGGCAGTGCCCACCCAGGCCGTGCTGCTCAGTAAACCATGCCTGCACTCCCCCCACTCCCCCCAACTCCCCCACTCCCCTTCATACCCTTTTGCAGATTAATGGGAAACTATATTTTATCTTGTAACAAGAATTGGGGTCATTCCATGACAGGTGTCCTTCTTGTGACATTAAGGACATTTTCTGTGGCGAGAGTATTTGACTCTTGGGTCACACAGCCCCCCCCAGGGTTCCACTGTAATACCCTGCTGCCTAACTAGACTGTTTGTATGGCCAGTGGCTTGCCAATTTGTGCAAGTTATGATGTCTCTTCTTTTCTGTCATTTGTTGGTGGAAGGTGACCTTTTTGTGGACATATTAACTCTCTCATCCAACTTTCACCATTTCAGTCTGCCTAGTCTACGGGTATTTATTCACCAATTTAGAGCAAGTCAATTCACCTCAAACCTAATATTCACAACAGGAAAATTGCATTAAACAAACTAATTATCATTCCACTCTGTAACTGTAACCCGACCTAACATTCCTATAAATAAATCCAAGGATACAATGTTGAAAACAATTACTTGTGATGACATTTGGACATCCCCATGGATACAGAGAGAATCTTTCTCATCTCATATAAATCCATCAAAGATGCTAGAAAAATAATTTAAACAAAAATGAAAAAGAGTAGGAAAACCCTGTGAATCTGGAAATCTCATTACAACAAGCCGTCTCGTCCTCTCTCTTCCCAGAATCCTTTGCTTCACTACCCCCAGTGATATCGGCCAGCACGAGTGTCTACATGATTCTCTCCTTTAACCATTTGCTACCTGTGTAGAGTTGAAGCAATATTGAAAAAAAAAGGTTTTCACATGATTAGAGAAATTATGCTTGCTACAGATATGGATTGAATAATAATAATTCCTTTGATGTTAATCTCTCCACAACACCAAGATTCTTGAATATAAAGTCCATATCAAAGAGCTCAAATTATTAATCAAACTACCAAATATATAGTTATTTCTTATTGCAGGCTTTTACAATTAAGAAGGATTTTGGTGACTTCCCCGAAAAGATACTGCCCTCAAAATGTTCTTATAGTATCTAGATATGATATATCTTTTATCTCTTCACAGCAAGCTATATTGGGTATGTAATATTACATTTCTCTCTCTAATTACAATATGATATGACAAGTCTGTCTGAGAGAGCAAAGTAATCTTACAGGGGCAGGGCACTAATCCCTGACCCGCCGTCCCTAATTTAGGGTGCTTCGCTTGGTCCAGCCCCTAACTTTGTCTTCTATTTCCCTTTTCTTTGTCTTCTCCATCCCCAATCTGTGGCCACCAAACCTAATCCATGCCCTGTGCAATATTCTGGGACCCTAAATGTGTGACTTCACCACTGATTTCTGTCCTTTCCTAACCTGTGACCTTTGTCTATGAAGCAGTAGCACCAATCCCGGTCCTTCTGTTGTAGAAATCTACCAATTGTGACATCAACTCTGGGCTCAGGATGAATATATTTCTGAGATCATAATTCATTGTAAAGAGTTTGGCATCACTATTTCATTCAAAAATAGATTTGAGCATCCACTTAAATGCAAAGGAGACAAAAATTGGGACTGAAAAGTACAGGCTTCAATTGAACATCAAACTGAATACAGGATGACATCCCCAAACAGACTGACAGTCATGGGTTAGGGAATTATTGTACTGAGCTGCTAAGTATATACACATAAGACCTCAACTACAGAAGTTAAATAGAGTTCAAGAAAAATGATCCCATCCAAAAAGAATAGTCATTTTCAAAATTAAATTGGAGTGAGTCAAAAAAGGCCATATAAAATATGCAAACTTGGATTTGCTGAATCAGGAGAGGACATTTAAGTGGTTATAATGATAGAGTAAACTGTGAGTGTGACCAAGCATCAAGGATCACCCCAGTGACCACTGTTCTTTTGAAATGGTGCCTGGATAATTGATCAGATAGCCGACATCAAACTACTGATAGCTTTATGAAAATATCTGAATGGCTGCATTTGATGGCCTAGTACCCCACGTGTACTAAACATACAGTATAGCAAAGGCTGGGAAGCAGACTTCATGGATCATTTAATGATTACTTTAAGGTAACCACATTATAGATCTTTAATCACTCTTTAAAAAATGAATTAAGTATGTGAGCTGTGAACATAATTTTTGTGATAATTTTACCTCAGTAGAAATAGGAACCTTCACCTAATTATTCTTAATGAGCTTGCCTACATTTTATGAGGAGCCAGGTTTGTTTTATTTTTTTTAAGTTACATCTATCAAATACAAAATCTATTAAAATTCCGCCTCTTGTTGACTTTTATGTATATTTTATGAGGTAACATGAGATATCTAACTAACATTTCACCATCAATCACGATAAAGATATTTACTGTGTCATAAGCTCCACACAGTACAAATTGTGTCTTATGTTTTGCATCTTGCTGCCTGACATTTTAAAGGTATTAAGTTCCACTCCTATCACAAGAATTTCTTTTTTCTTTTTAATGCCATGGACGTATGAAAATTACCAATTAGGTATAAATGGGCTGTAAAATGTGATTTACTATGTTCTTTATATATCAGTAGATTTGTTCATTTTATGCTAATTCAGTCGAAATAAAAATTTGTATGTTGTTTTTTTTTTCAGCAGGAACCATGATCTAAATGTCCACCTTTTTGTCTGTTGTTTTGTTGAGGAAACTCATCTAAACAATTGATGTTAGTTATTGTGAGTGTTGTATGGGGCCAGTGCTCCGCGTTGATGCATCTTAGAGTGGTGTGTGAGAGCAGAGTCGTGGGCTATGAACTCGCCATATCCGCACCCGGCTAGCCCTGACCTGCATAGTAATCACCAGCTCAGACCATAGATGTATATAGTCATATATAAAGGTGACCAAATGAAGTCATGTGAGGCCATTAGGTGACCATACCCTGCCGCCACACAGGAGGCAAGCATGACCAAATGAAGTCATGCGAGGCCATTAGGTGACCATACCCTGCCGCCACACAGGAGGCAAGCATGACCAAATGAAGTCATGCGAGGCCATTAGGTGACCATACCCTGCCGCCACACAGGAGGCAAGTATGACCAAATGAAGTCATGTGAGGCCATTAGGTGACCATACCCTGCCGCCACACAGGAGGCAAGCATGACCAAATGAAGTCATGTGAGGCCATTAGGTGACCATACCCTGCCGCCACACAGGAGGCAAGCATGACCAAATGAAGTCATGCGAGGCCATTAGGTGACCATACCCTGCCGCCACACAGGAGGCAAGCATGACCAAATAATACCATGCATCAGCTCATGCAAAAAGTCTCACAAAGGCAATGCATGACTCTATTTCAAGCATGACCAAAAAGATGTTTGGCTTGCACTGCTCATGAGACGACTGCAAGGTGCTTTTCGCCATTTTACGGCACCACTACGCATCCATTCTATCATCAGCCTCATCCTCCTCACTGCTGGTGGAAATAATATCTCGTATTGTTGGCCTTGGCTCTGGACAATGCTGGTGGAAACTATTAACAATCAAAGATTTGTGCATGGAATATGATGCGGTCACAATCGTATGCATATTGCCTTAATGTACAAGCTTGCTGTATGGTTGATGTACACGATACTTGACGATGACTGGATTGAGAGTCACTCATTCATCAATAAGATGCTCATTCAGCCTGTATCCCTACTGTGTTGGAATGTATCAAGAGTCCTACCCCTTTACCAGCCTAGAAGTGGTATATATAAGTGGTATATATAATATGTACTCATCTATATCAGTGATCATCTATATCAGTTTGCACAGTGATAGTTTGCAAAAGAGTTTCATGGAAATGATATTTTATAATGCCTCCTCACAAGTAACATTGTACATTATGACCTTTGAATGAATGGACTATTAATGGCACATTTACATATTAAGGTCGTTCAGTGCTATGATGGTATCAATTAAATCATATTCTTAAGGTAACTTAATGTACAAATATAAAGTATTCAAATATAGTGTATACATTCAGACTTGCATGGCAAATAACACTTTGGTAGACAGCAACAAACAGAATACTTTAAATGACTCTAAAGAGGGAACCTGGGGTTTGAAGAAAATTGTTGAGTTGGACAACAAAAGGAAGTGCCAGTGAACCTCTCATGTCTATCTAACCCCTTAATCCCTATCCCTGCCTGCCAACCCCAGTATCAGTGCCAGGGAACATTTCATGTCTATCTTCCCCCTTAATCCCCACCCCGGCCTGCAGACTTCTCCCAACCCCAGTATCGGTGCCAGTGCAAGCAACCCATTTAGTAGTCCATGAAAAACTGTTTCTTGATATTTCATTTTTTATAATTGCTTTTATCTTCATTACTGATTTCCACAATCCCAGAAACATGAGAATTCTTGGAATAAGCCGTGCACTGGCAACGGTCAAGATACGCAGAGAAGTTGGTGTATTTCTCTGGTGTATTTTTCTGGTGTATTTCTTTGGTGTATTTCTCTGGTGTATTTCTCTGGTGTATTTCTCTGGTGTATTTCTCTGGTGTATTTCTCTGGTGTATTTCTCTGGTGTATTTCTCTGGTGTATTTCTCTGGTGTACTTCTCTGGTGTATTTCTCTGGTGTATTTCTCTGGTGTATTTCTCTGGTGTACTTCTCTGGTGTACTTCTCTGGTGTACTTCTCTGGTGTATTTCTCTGGTGTATTTCTCTGGTGTATTTCTCTGGTGTATTTCTCTGGTGTATTTCTCTGGTGTATTTCTCTGGTGTATTTCTCTGGTGCATTTCTCTGGTGTATTTCTCTGGTGCATTTCTCTGGTGTATTTCTCTGGTGTATTTCTCTGGTGTATTTCTCTGGTGTATTTCTCTGGTGTATTTCTCTGGTGCATTTCTCTGGTGTATTTCTCTGGTGTATTTCTCTGGTGCATTTCTCTGGTGTATTTCTCTGGTGTATTTCTCTGGTGTATTTCTCTGGTGTATTTCTCTGGTGTATTTCTCTGGTGTATTTCTCTGGTGCATAGTTTGTTATTAGACTATTTCTAATGATACTTTAGAGGTAATAATTCCTCTTGTATGAGAGGTTCTGACTCTGAATGAAGAGTTATTATTGTGAATTTATAATAAAGGCACACACCACAATATATAAAACATGTTAGTCAGAGAAATACTTAATGATTATAGAATCAAATAGAATTAAACATGAGAGTTCCTGAAGCCCCAGGCCCCACAATCCATCAAGCAAATCATATTATAGACTCGGAAACTTCCATGCTCTATATAATGATATCTACTCTCCATTTTGATGTGAACATCATTCTCATGGTGACATTTAAAATGCAAAAATTTCATATCATTGGAAAGCAAAGCTATGAATCAAATGATTTTGTATGAATGTGAATATCAACATTCCCACAATTAGCCTGCAGGAAGCTCTCACCCAGAATGCATATTATGTATATATTATGAAAAAGTATTTAATTTCATAAAACTTGATGGGCAATATTCTATTCTCAGATGGAGTAGCAGTCTGCAGGGGACCATGCCAACAACATGCTAACATTTTAACGATTCTGTGTGCCACATTCCATTTAAACATGTCCAAAGCTTGGGGAGTAATTTGATTTTATGATACAGAGCAGGTACTTTGAGTGGCCTATGGGTCATGTTCACAGAGGCCGGTAGAAGAGCAGGTGGTTTTGATGGCTTACCTTCTATGCAGAGCTTTTTGAGTGGTGAGCTTGTTGTGATGGCCATGGGTGCCGATTCTGGACTTCTCTTGTATTTCTGTCGTCCTCCCCTCACTCTGTCTAGCCGCACTCCTGAAAACCAAAATATGTTTTCACAAATATTTATTCTGCGCCTAAAAATCCCACACTGAATTTTCAAGCAATTTTTAATGTAAATATTTATTGCTATACATTGTTACCCTACTGATGTATATATCTGGTACCCTACTGATGTATATATCTGGTACCCTACTGAGTTATATATCTGGTACCCTACTGAGTTATATATCTGGTACCCTACTGAGGCATATATCTGGTACCCTACTGAGTTATATATCTGGTACCCTACTGAGGCATATATCTGGTACCCTACTGAGTTATATATCTGGTACCCTACTGATGTATATATCTGGTACCCTACTGAGTTATATATCTGGTACCCTACTGAGGCATATATCTGGTACCCTACTGAGTTATATATCTGGTACCCTACTGATGTATATATCTGGTACCCTACTGAGTTATATATCTGGTACCCTACTGAAGCATATATCTGGTACCCTACTGATGTATATATCTGGTGCCCTATTGAGTTATATATCTGGTACCCTACTGATGTATATACCTGGTACCCTACTGAGTTATATATCTGGTACCCTACTGAGTTATATATCTGGTACCCTACTGAGTTATATATCTGTTACCCTACTGATGTATATACCTGGTACCCTACTGATGTATATATCTGGTACCCTACTGAAGCATATATCTGGTACCCTACTGATGTATATATCTGGTGCCCTATTGAGTTATATATCTGGTACCCTACTGAGTTATATATCTGGTACCCTACTGAGTTATATATCTGGTACCCTACTGATGTATATACCTGGTACCCTACTGAGTTATATATCTGGTACCCTACTGAGTTATATATCTGGTACCCTACTGAGTTATATATCTGTTACCCTACTGAGGTATATACCTGGTACCCTACTGAGTTATATATCTGTTACCCTACTGATGTATATACCTGGTACCCTACTGAGTTATATATCTGGTACCCTACTGATGTATATACCTGGTACCCTACTGAGTTATATATCTGGTACCCTACTGAGTTATATATCTGGTACCCTACTGAGTTATATATCTGTTACCCTACTGAGTTATATATCTGGTACCCTACTGAGTTATATATCTGTTACCCTACTGATGTATATACCTGGTACCCTACTGAGTTATATATCTGGTACCCTACTGATGTATATACCTGGTACCCTACTGAGTTATATATCTGGTACCCTACTGATGTATATACCTGGTACCCTACTGAGTTATATATCTGGTACCCTACTGAGTTATATATCTGGTACCCTACTGAGTTATATATCTGTTACCCTACTGATGTATATACCTGGTACCCTACTGAGTTATATATCTGGTACCCTACTGAAGCATATATCTGGTACCCTACTGATGTATATATCTGGTGCCCTATTGAGTTATATATCTGGTACCCTACTGAGTTATATATCTGGTACCCTACTGAGTTATATATCTGGTACCCTACTGATGTATATACCTGGTACCCTACTGAGTTATATATCTGGTACCCTACTGAGTTATATATCTGGTACCCTACTGAGTTATATATCTGTTACCCTACTGATGTATATACCTGGTACCCTACTGATGTATATATCTGGTACCCTACTGATGTATATATCTGGTACCCTACTGAGGCATATCTCTGGTACCCTACTGAGTTATATATCTGGTACCCTACTGAGTTATATATCTGGTACCCTACTGAGTTATATATCTGGTACCCTACTGAGTTATATATCTGGTACCCTACTGATGTATATATCTGGTACCCTACTGATGTATATATCTGGTACCCTACTGAGTTATATATCTGTTAACCTACTGAGTTATATATCTGGTACCCTACTGATGTATATATCTGGTGCCCTACTCAGTTATATATCTGGTACCCTACTGATGTATATATCTGGTACCCTACTCAGTTATATATCTGGTACCCTACTGAGGCATATATCTGGTACCCTACTGAGTTATATATCTGGTACCCTACTGAGGCATATATCTGGTACCCTACTGAGTTATATATCTGGTACCCTACTGAAGCATATATCTGGTACCCTACTGAGTTATATATCTGGTACCCTACTGAGTTATATATCTGTTACCCTACTGAGTTATATATCTGTTAACCTACTGAGTTATATATCTGGTACCCTACTCAGTTATATATCTGTTAACCTACTGAGTTATATATCTGGTACCCTACTCAGTTATATATCTGGTACCCTACTGAGTTATATATCTGGTACCCTACTGAGTTATATATCTGGTGCCCTACTGAGTTATATATCTGGTACCCTACTGAGTTATATATCTGGTACCCTACTGAGTTATATATCTGGTACCCTACTGAGGCATATATCTGGTACCCTACTAAGGTATATATCTGGTACCCTACTGAGTTATATATCTGGTACCCTACTGAGTTATATATCTGGTACCCTACTGAGTTATATATCTGGTACCCTACTGAGTTATATATCTGGTACCCTACTGAGTTATATATCTGGTACCCTACTGAGTTATATATCTGGTACCCTACTGAGGCATATATCTGGTACCCTACTAAGGTATATATCTGGTACCCTACTGAGTTATATATCTGGTACCCTACTGAGTTATATATCTGGTACCCTACTGAGTTATATATCTGGTACCCTACTCAGTTATATACCTGGTACCCTACTGAGTTATATATCTGGTACCCTACTGAGTTATATATCTGTTAACCTACTGAATTATATATCTGGTACCCTACTGAGTTATATATCTGGTACCCTACGGAGTTATATATCTGGTGCCCTACTGAGTTATATATCTGGTACCCTACTGAGGCATATATCTGGTACCCTACTGAGTTATATATCTGGTCCCCTACTGAAGCATATATCTGGTACCCTACTGAGTTACATATCTGGTACCTTACTGAGTTATATATCTGGTACCCTACTGAGTTATATATCTGGTGCCCTACTGAGTTATATATCTGGTACCCTACTGAGTTATATATCTGGTACCCTACTGAGTTATATATCTGTTAACCTACTGAGTTATATATCTGGTACCCTACTGAGTTATATATCTGGTCCCCTACTGAGGCATATATCTGGTACCCTACTGAGGCATATATCTGGTACCCTACTGAGTTATATATCTGGTACCCTACTGAGTTATATATCTGGTACCCTACTGAGTTATATATCTGGTACCCTACTGAGTTATATATCTGGTACCTTACTGAGTTATATATCTGGTACCCTACTCAGTTATTTATCTGTTAAAAAGTAAGTTTCCTGTTTATATATTTGAGAGCTATCTTTATCTTCACATTATTTTTCTGACAAGTTTATAAACAACAATGTTTATAGAGAGGAATATGGAAACTGGGGCTCACCTTCCTTCAGCATTCCCATCCGTAAACACTTCTGGAACCGACATGCTTGACAGGCCTTTCTGCGGCGTTTGGTTATTTCACAGGTACCATTGGCAGGACAGGAATATTCAATATTACCTACAAAGATAAAAAACAAACATTTTTGAATGAAAATGGCAAAAATAGGAACTCTCTTATTTCTAGAGCATTTTTTATTTATTGAAAGCGACAGTTGATCACCACATGTAACTGGTTGGATTATTCATCAAATCTGGACTTGGTCAAGGCTAATGGCTGCCTTTTCATGTAATAAGCCTAATCTACTCCTTAGACTGGAGATAATTTAACATTCCAGCCACTTTTTTTTTGCTGTTATCTTGTTATCAGTCTGCGTAGAGCCACTCTAACCTTTCCTTCCCCCACAAAAACACTTGAGTGCCCCCTAGTGTCGGTGCAGATGGCTTGACGTGGGTTGGTACATATCAGCAGCATCAGCAGCCAGCATCCAAGCACCTTCATACCATTATCCTGTTATTTCCTGACATTTACTAAACCACTTCTGCCCCTTTTTTCCCCACTCCCTCCCCTCTGTTCCTTGGCATTCCTCGCCCTTCCATTGCAGGCAGAACGAGGCCCAGAGCTTGCCCAGAGCTTGCCCAGAGCTTGATAAACCCGAGAAGCTGCTCCAGTACCCTCCTCTGTAACCCCTTCTACCCTCCTCTGTACCCCCTTCTACCTCTTCCTCCCCTCCTCCTACCCTCCTCTGTACCCCCTTCTACCCTCCTCTGTACCCCCTTCTACCCTCTTCATACCCTCTTCCTACCCTCCTCCTCCCCTCCTCTGTACCCTCCTCCTTCCCTCCTCTGTACCCCCTTCTACCCTCCTCCGTACCCCCTCCTACCCTCCTCTGTACCCCTCCTACTCCACTCCTCCGTACCCCCTCCTCCCCTCCTCTGCACCCCTTCTACCCTCCTCCTCCCCTCCTCCGTACCCCTTTCTACCCTCCTCCTCCCCTCCTCCGTACCCCTTTCTACCCTGCTCCACTTGTATCTACCCACCAGGCCCTCTACTGACGTATACTTATGTCATAACTGCCTTCCCTTACGCACAACCTGCACTTGATATAACCTGCCCATCAAGAAAGGTCAGTGTCAAGAATTGTTGATAAAGTCTCATGGAATTCATGAACATATAAAGGCATACATCCACAAGGTGCTTACATCAATTTGTAATAAACCACATTTACTTTCATTCATTGCCTATGATAAGCAGTGCAGTTTCACAATGCGTGTTTATGCTTTTTTTATTGGTCTTGTTTCTGTTTTCATAAGCAGGATTCCAGCAATTCATTCTTCCACCCCATTATTTACATATTTGACGGAGGGAGACCTGAGTGTTCACATCAAGGGTCCATGTTATGATGTGGTGCATAGAACACAAGGTGAGACTAAACAAACAATATGAGGAGAAAGTTTCATGGCCCTAGCAGGATGCCAGTACCTTCAGGTATCATGGCAACAAAAGTCAGAGGCTTCCTCATAAAAAACACACATCTCTTGATTTTATTACAAAAATCCCATTTTTGCTTTTCCCAGGAACAAAATGGGAGTTTTGTTTTCTATTTTCCGTCTTGATCGCCATAATGCTGGAAGCCGCTGTTGCTGAGTCTGTGGACGGAGACAGTAATGGGTTACAAGTGAGGGTTGGGTGGGCCTGTCACTGTGCCCTGATCCCTCCTCCCATCCAAGCTCACACACATCCTACTCCAGTACGTACACTTCATTCAGTACGTACACTGTCGACACCCGCGGCAGGTGTTTACATGTGTACATTATTACTAATGACAGGCTTGAGATTATCAAACTGACAAAAATAAAACATAACAATGATCTTTTTTTCTTCTTTCCAACCGATTTCAGTGCTCTTGTTTTTAATTTATACATAGATTTTAATTTATACCAGATTATAAAGCCATTTATTTCTGATAATGAATGTTCTCAGGTGTGTGATCCTGTTATAACTTCATCAAAGCTTCACAGTGGAGTTCTTGTAACATTGATTTTATCCATAAAAGCTTCCATGGGTATATTATCTATCAGTTCATTAATTTTTCATGCTCCGATCATGGCTTTGCTTGAAACATACTTAGAAGTATGGTGGAATCAAAGCGTGGCATGAGATCTGAGTTGACACAGCCTTGTAGGCTCCTATATGACATATAGTATATCTACCTTGATGTTAGTAACATTAGCCAATATGCAAAACAACTCATAATTCCAATATATATTTACACATAATGTGAGAATAAAACCCAATTCAACTAAAATTACACTAGATCTGACAATTTCAGGATTAAGCTGAATGCACCAAAATCAAACCTGCGCAGTTTGGGTAGAGCCTTGTAGTATTGAAATCTTCTATTTATGAATGAAATATTTTCTTCTTTGTAATAATGTTATTTACACAATAACCCAACTTCCTAATATCATAACTGATCTCAATGACCTCGTGGACTATCTATCAGTTTGTTCACCATGACCTGAGTACAGTTCCCTTCAAAATCAGGTTATCTATATTCATCACAATTGTAGTAAACAACATATTCTTTTAACCAACTCTGATACATACTAATAATAATTTCACTTTTCAGGAGTATTCTATCAATATTTTTCTCCTCCCAACCTTTTCCCATTAAAATCGATATATAAAAGTACACAGAATCAGATTTTTTGTTTGTTTGAAGGCCAGAATGATATTAGATATGGTGACAGGGTGAGCAGAGAGATGCAGTTTGGGGAGAGATTGTGTAATGTTGTTGGTGGCCCTGAGGGAGGGCTCCATAGTTTACAACAAATCCTGCCCATGTGAACGCTACTGCCTGACACAATCTCCATCCCCTAAGCCCCACACCAACAACACCAACAACTCATTTGCTAAATGCTCCCCCGACTCGGCAAACATCCAAACCCGCGTTCCTTCAGTGATGACCAAAATAAGGTTTATCAGCCCAATATTATGAAAATGAAGAGTTAATCCTTGCATAAACACAGAAGCATCTTCCCTCAATTACATATTTCTTAAAAACCCTCATACTGTGATATTCAATATGCCTTATTAGTAAGAAAATCTTGTCTGATGAAGTTTAATTGACCACCCAATCCAAAATATTTTTTTCAATACTTTAAATCATTGGCTGTATTTTTTTCAAAGCATAACTTGTGAATTTGTACAAGATATTGAAACATTAACTCAAACATCGGTAGCCTGGCTCCTTCATCATTAATTGACCTGCCTGGATCATTTAACTGCAAGTTTTACACAGCAAAGTATTACCTAAGACCAGCCTACGAGTTCTTTACCTGCATATGCATCTAGCGAGGTCATTAGATAAGGCCCAATTCACCATTTATAGATGGCGCCTTGAGAGAGGGGCAAAGTACCAAGGACAATAGCACGCAGGTGAAATAACATATTCAGCCTCACACCCCTCGATTGTGAAACGATTCAGGTCTCTGACACATCAATGCCACTGGGTGTCTTTACACCCCTACCCACATCAACCTCAGCCATTTTCTCTGGGTGATATTAAGTCATCGATAAATGTCAATTATATGGCAACATTTTGATTGAAGGCAGTTTTATTCACTGTGGGCACGGCATGGCATGGGAGATGGTGTATCATGCACAGAATGTCCGCTCAGCTCCTTCATTAAGGCCACTCCTCCCCATCTTCCAGCCAGTCAATATAGCCCCCCTCCTCCCCATCTTCCAGCCGGTCAATACAGCCCCCCTCCTCCCCATCTTCCAGCCAGTCAATACTGCCCCCCTCCTCCCCATCTTCCAGCCGGTCAATACAGCCCCCCTCCTCCCCATCTTCCATCCAGTCAATACAGCAACCCTCCTCCCCATCTTCCAGCCGGTCAATACAGCCCCCCTCCTTCCCACCTCCCAGCCGGTCAATACAACCCCCTCCTCCCCATCTTCCAGCCGGTCAATACAGCAACCCTCCTCCCCACCTCCCAGCCAGTCAATACAGCACCCCTCCTCCCCATCTTCCAGCCGGTCAATACAGCACCCCTCCTCCCCATCTTCCAGCCGGTCAATACAGCCCCCCTCCTCCCCATCTTCCAGCCAGTCAATACAGCCCCCCTCCTCCCCATCTCCCAGCCGGTCAATACAGCACCCCTCCTCCCCATCTTCCAGCCAGTCAATACAGCAACCCTCCTCCCCATCTCCCAGCCAGTCAATACAGCACCCCTCCTCCCCATCTTCCAGCCAGTCAATACAGCAACCCTCCTCCCCATCTTCCAGCCGGTCAATACAGCCCCCCTCCTCCCCATCTTCCAGCCAGTCAATACAGCAACCCTCCTCCCCATCTCCCAGCCAGTCAATACAGCAACCCTCCTCCCCATCTTCCAGCCAGTCAATACAGCCCCCCTCCTCCCCATCTCCCAGCCGGTCAATACAGCACCCCTCCTCCCCATCTTCCAGCCAGTCAATACAGCAACCCTCCTCCCCATCTCCCAGCCAGTCAATACAGCACCCCTCCTCCCCATCTTCCAGCCAGTCAATACAGCAACCCTCCTCCCCATCTCCCAGCCAGTCAATACAGCCCCCCTCCTCCCCATCTCCCAGTCAGTCAATACAGTAACCCTCCTCCCCACCTCCCAGCCAGTCAATACAGCACCCCTCCTCCCCATCTTCCAGCCGGTCAATACAGCGCCCCTCCTCCCCATCTTCCAGCCAGTCAATACAGCCCCCCTCCTCCCCATCTTCCAGCCAGTCAATACAGCACCCCTCCTCCCCATCTTCCAGCCGGTCAATACAGCACCCCTCCTCCCCATCTTCCAGCCAGTCAATACAGCACCCCTCCTCCCCATCTTCCAGCCAGTCAATACAGCCCCCCTCCTCCCCATCTTCCAGCCGGTCAATACAGCCCCCCTCCTCCCCATCTTCCAGCCAGTCAATACAGCCCATCTCCTCCCCATCTCCCAGTCAGTCAATACAGCACCCCTCCTCCCCATCTTCCAGCTGGTCAATACAGCGCCCCTCCTCCCCATCTTCCAGCCAGTCAATATAGCCCCCCTCCTCCCCATCTTCCAGCCAGTCAATAGAGCACCCCTCCTCCCCATCTTCCAGCCAGTCAATACAGCACTCCTCCTCAGTTCAACCTTTGATCACTTTGTTGTTTTGATAATACAATCTATTAGAACACTGAAAAAACAACAATTTGGGTCATAAAACTGGGTGTTGCATACCTATGTTGCTTGCCAGATATTTGCACAACCAAATGTACTTAAGTTTTATTTCGAAACACTGGCCCTAACACTTGTTGTTAATGCTTGAGTTTTGTGTCCTGATCTTGATACGATGTGATGTCATATGTAAACACTTCAAAAGGCTATATTACGAGGTCACCATGACATTTCTGCTATGTTTATATTCATTTATAGTATTACTGATGGTTCAAAACAAACTGAATATGATAAACCACTTATGACCTTGATAACCGATTTTGGTCATCAACCCTGTGAGTCAGGGTGCCAGTTCCCAAACCTTGGGCCAAAATGTGTAATCTGTGCCACAGATAGGAATTATCTCTATAAATGAGAACCACACGAGAACAGGTGAGCTCTTTTTATACAGCAGTCATAGTTAAAGGTCTTTCAGCATCCTTGCACGTATTCCCCTTGTTTACCATTTCCTCCTTTACTTAACTGCCCATCCTCTTTAAATATAAGAGACCATATCATCAAGACACACGCCTGCTTCTGTGATACCTCCAGAACGGAGACTCCGGAACACACACGACTCCGGAACACACATGACTCTTACAAATGGACTGAGCGTTTCCTTGGCAGGATTTTCACGCAGACCAGCTCTCGGTTATGGAGGCTGCCACCCTGGTGGTTTCCCATTGCTTGCCGTCTCCTTTTACATCACCTAATATCACACATATAAAACCCACTAATGAGCTCCATAAAGCCAAGTCTGCTAAACACCAAATGTTTCAACTATGCAGTACTTCAACCTGTTAAGAGTACAATCTGTCTTCTCATCACTGCATCACAAACATCTGTACCCAACCTCTGTACCCCACCTCTGTACCCCACCTCTGTACCCCACCTCTGCACCCCAACTCTATACCCCAACTCTATACCCCACCTCTGTACCCCACCTCTGTACCCCACCTCTGCACCCCATCTCTGCACCCCACCTCTGCACCCCACCTCTCACCCCACCTCTGTACCCCATACTACCATTAAGTTGGCATCTTAAGAGTAATATAAGCTAACATTAACCACCGACATTTACACAATATCCTTAAATTTCATGCTGACCTGATTAAACAATGTTATTTATCTATTACCCTAACAAGTCTTCTTTGATTTCTTTTTCTTAATAATAAAAGCTTGTTTGTTTTTTTGTTTTTTTTATTGGCTACTTTAAAGCTAACATTATATTTTCTCATGTTATGTTTTATAGTAACATAATAATCTGGTTGTTTGACTATCTAATATTTATTTGGCAAATATAATAAGTTGTTTTGTGATTTGTAAACTTAATATCTTTGTTTGTTTGTTAACTTTGAAGTTAAACTGAGTTTGTTTGGTTTGCATCTGACTGTGTTGACACAAGTGAGTACTCTGGTGGGGCTAGTGTAACCCACATTAGTATCACCAGAGGTCATCCATAATATATGATGCCATTCAGGTGGGGCACACTGAATCCACGCAGCTCAGATCAGTTCTATCAACAGTTTGCTGCACTGACCTGGGCATCAAGAATTCACATTGTGGGACACATATTAGTTCTGATAAGTAGAAGGGCATCAAGAATTCACATTGTGGGACACATATTAGTTCTGATAAGTAGAAGGGCATCAAGAATTCACATTGTGGGACACATATTAGTTCTGATAAGTAGAAGGGCATCAAGAATTCACATTGTGGGACACATATTAGTTCTGATAAGTAGAAGGGCATCAAGAATTCACATTGTGGGACACATATTAGTTCTGATAAGTAGAAGGGTACACTGTATCTTTCTCTGACTAATGGCTTTGAGAATAATGAGCAATTAAATGTAACTTTACCAACAATAGAATTCATTATCTGTCTGGATTATTATCTAGACCAGCACCATTAACGACCAAAATGCTCAATTAACACTGTCTATTCTTATAGTGTCTTCTCTTTAAGATAAGGTTTTCAATGTGTGTTCAATATGGTTGATTTAACAATAAGATCAGAATATTAAAAGCTATTTTATTTGTTCGTATACATGTATTTGAATTTTGGTATTTTTATATTGAGGCTAGTTCACAGCATTAATTACTCGCACTTGCCAAGTATTTATCAAGCACTTTAATGCATAATTGAAAGTAACATTAAGCTGCAGTTACTGTGGCAGCATTGAAAGGTCGAAGCATTAAACATCACAAGTTTTTGTGTGCTTTGATTTTTGACATCAGAGGGAATCACCTTGGGCTGGTCTCCCACTCAGGCAGACCATGCTGTGAGTCCTGTGCCAATACACAACCACTGACGACTCACCAGCATGCACGACTCATCATCATGCACGACTCACCATCATACACGAATCACCATCATGCAAGACTCATCATCATGCACGACTCACCATCATGCATGACTCATTATCATGCACGACTCACCATCATGCACGACTCACCATCATGCACGACTCATCATCGTGCACGACTCATCATCATGCACAACTCACCATCATGCACGACTCACCATCATGCACGACTCACCATCATGCACGACTCACCATCATGCACGACTCATCATCATGCACGACTCATCATCATGCACGACTCATCATCGTGCACGACTCATCATCATGCACGCCATGTTTGTCTCTCCTGGCCATGAGGTCAATCTTTTTTTCTAAATGTCGGACACCTTGAGGTCACGAAAATATTCCTCATATGAAATGAGCTTCTTAAACTTTTACAAATTTGGTATGAACAGCTTCTGTTACAAGACCATATTGTGAACCAGATATTGTGAACCAGATAAAACACACACCTTATCTTGGCATCTTTTGTTGGGTATTTGCATTGACTGTTTTTCAGCTATTTTAAAAGGACTGAGCTTCAAATAAGAAATACTCTATTATTAAATAACCAAATATAATTATATTCACACATGAGAAATCTATTGAGAATATTTAAAAACAGATACAACTGCAAGTTACGATGGCCAGCCACACAATCCCCGTATCAGGTCATCAAGCCCAAAAGTTGCATAATATGTGGTCAACGGTAAATGGGGAGACAAAGTCCAATGCACATAACTATATATGTATATACACCTAATATGGAGGCATTTCTTTGGAAGCCTATCACCTGAATGACTCTTATGTGGCTTTGAACAATATGGAGTAATACCACAAAGGGAGTGTTTCATTTTATAATCATCCACAGTTATCACTGCCTCTACCCTCCCTCTGATGGAACAAAACCATCTCTCAACCTGGGGTTTTGGTTGCTGACAATATGCCATAGTTTGCAAACACGGGTGACACAGCAGTGTTTCCTCCCTACCAATGCTAATACTATGCCAATCTGGGTTTGATAACGCAAGTAGTTGTCAGTATTTGTATACAGTTGTAAAATAGCTTGTCTGGTTAAAAGAAGTCTTGTAGCCAGTATATCTCCTATTGTATCATTGTGAAAAAACAGAAAAAACACTTGAATCAGCCCCCCCAAAAAACATCAATATTAAAAAGATGATTCTCCCAAACCACAAGAAGTGGACACCAAAAGTAGTTATTGTCCCAGGCCAAATTAGTCACCAAACATTGACATTAATATTTCACTGCTCAAGACTGCTCAACAAAATAACATCTGCTGTTTTTATATAGGATATCAATAAAAAAACATTGTGTCTTTAAAATGCTGACTTGCTGCAATGAAACAAGAAAAACAAACCATCAGTCACTTCTAGTGCAATAAATAGACTGGGCTATTTATAGCTACGACAGAAAGTACATGCTACAACTTATTGATCAGGCCGGATTTTGTGACTTGAGAGACACATGTGGAGAGAAGGCTGCTCACACTCCACACAGCCATGGGTCAAAGACCCATCACTGCCACAGGCAGATCAGCATATCAAAAGAAACATGTGACCATGGGACTACTTCCAAAGTGTAAATATAAATAAGTTTGCAAAATTGTAAAATGATCGCTCACTGACCTGTGAGGCTGAAACCAACATGTGTGTGAAGTTTGTTACTTATTCACTATTCACAGTTCATCTTTCAGATTTTTTTTCAAAATCTCAACAATGAACTGTGAATAGTATGAGGGTATCTAAATATGCTTGCCATAAAATATTTTCTTCTATGGATTGTCCTGTTTACCTCAATACATGACAATTTGAAATAGTTGTTTTAACTATCAAAACATTATTAATGAACTGTGAATAACGAATAAGTAACAAACTTCACACACGTGAAACCAACAACATGAGAAAGTAGGATTGAGCTTTCCACCCCACAATGCCATCTTGACCTCAAAACCAAATCACGCAGCTCTTGAAGTGGCCCTGCACAATTCTAAATAATTCCCAGCAAACTCTGAGTGTAACACTGTAAATACTGCCTTTATTGGTACAATGTTTCAAAATTGGTTACAACCCATTCAGATAACTATGTAAAGTCACTAAATTTAGTCAACAATAAACTCTAGCGATTGTGAGCAAAAATTGGCGTATGGGAGCAAATTGGAGCCAAAAAGGCACCTGTGGCAGTGGTGGTACCGTTGATGGTGGAGAGGGTGGGTGGTCGAGACGGTGGCGACACTGCGTGGGAGTGTGAAGGCTGCTGCCACGCTGGGCTCCCACTTCCTGCGTGGCCCCCCTGATTTACTAAGCTTCCTGCCTCACACGCTTCAACCTTTCCATTTTGCATTCTAATTCTCTCCTTTAGAAAATATTAATACCATATAGACCTCAACCAACTCACTGGGCTTTTTTCATTTCTTTTAACTGGTGAAATCATTTTAGTGAAATATTCAATTCTTAACAAGGTAGAAAATAGATTTGTTTTTCAAAACATCACCAGCCACCAGCAAACCACCATTAGGATCACAATCCCACTGTTTACATCCGTGCTTAGAGGTATATTACTCTAAGATCCGTGTGACTATTTTTTCATCCCCTGCTTCTCTTCATTATATGCTAAAATTGAGATAGTTGTGAGGGGACCACAACTTCTACTGATAGTTGAACCACACTGATTGTCATTGTCCAAAACCTAATTTGAGGAGTCAAGTGTGTACAGATATATGCTGGGTTTCATATGTAAGGCCTAAGGTCAAGATTGTTTCCAATTCTCTGATAAAATGATTATTTTTTTCTTTCTGGACTGAACCTATTGAATGATGGGTACAATTCTAAGCTTCTACCCCCTTACTGGGTACAATTCTAAGCTTCTACCCCCCTCCTTACTGGGTACAATTCTAAGCTTCTACCCCCCTCCTTACTGGGTACAGTTCTAAGCTTCTACCGCCCTCCTTACTGGGTACAGTTCTAAGCTTCTACCCCCCTCCTTACTGGGTACAATTCTAAGCTTCTACCCCCCTCCTTACTGGGTACAATTCTAAGCTTCTACCGCCCTCCTTACTGGGTACAATTCTAAGCTTCTACCCCCCTCCTTACTGGGTACAATTCTAAGCTTCTACCCCCCCTCCTTACTGGGTACAGTTCTTAGCTTCTACCCCCCTCCTTACTGGGTACAATTCTAAGCTTCTACCCCCCCTCCTTACTGGGTACAGTTCTAAGCTTCTACCCCCCTCCTTACTGGGTACAATTCTAAGCTTCTACCCCCCTCCTTACTGGGTACAATTCTAAGCTAATATCTTTCTACATTGTTGGGTAAAATACTTGAAGTTGAAGTGATTATGTCCATAATATCAATAATGTCTTGCAGACAAATCAATTAATTTTTTTCATTATGCAATCTCTTGACTATTATATGAATAAATATGTAAATACAGATAAATATATCATTATACTTTATCTTTTCCAGAAAAAAAAGCTGTTATATATTTAAATTGAGATCAAAAGATGCATCAAATTGAGATCAAAAGATGCATCCGATATGTCAGCCAGCAGTCATGGGGTATTCCTATATTCCCTGAACAAGGGAGCAAATGACCAGGTATTAAGACAGGGGCCGAAATGTGAAGCTCAATCTTGACAACTCATCTCTGTCTCTATTTTATTTCTTTTTTTCTTTTCTTTTGGTAGACTGAAGTCAGGTTGGGCAGCCATCCATCATGATCAATGAACTTGTGTTCTTGACAAAAACGTCTCAGCATGATATGGTTCAGCTCCACTTCCAAGACTTCACAGTTGGCCAAATAAACCAACACAAAATGGTCAAGTCAATGATCCTATTAATACCACCCCACTCCAAAACCACTGCATAACTTGCATAATGGCTGAAAGGCAGAGGAGAATGCAGCTTCTTTTATTTGTCATAAGTCTTAACCTTTAATAATATATTCACTGTGCCCAGGGGTAACTGTACTGAGGCGTGCCACTTCTCTGAGCACACACAATGCACTATGATTGAGTCCATAGTTTTCTCAACTCAATCTTAACAGCGTAAAATCTCTATCACATAAAAGGCCTGGAGATGAACATAAAATAGTCCAAAGTAATAAAAGTCACTTTACTGCACGTATTAGTCTCCCTGGCTTGAAATGAGTGAAAAACAAAACAGGAGAGGTGTGATAGATATGCTTCAGGGGAAAAGACCCAGATAGTAGTTCACCAAACAGCCGTCAAGATATATATTTATATATATATATATATATATATATATGCACACATATCCAGGCAAAGTTAACACTCTGAGGAAGTAATCTTTTCATGAAGTTGGACGGCATCCATCTTATCCATTCACTCTTTCCCACTAGGATACACACTGTGTGGCTTAGGTCATTCTTATTTAATTATTAGTTGTGCAGATCTTTTAACAGGATTTCTCAGATTGGATCATAGAATTATGAGAATTGAATTACAACATCATTCCCCCTAAAGCTGAAATAATTTACAATATTTGTAAAAAAACAACAAAATGTAACAATTTAAATGTTCAGGCAGGGTGTATGAAAAATACAACAAAGTTATATTTTCTTTTCATACATTTGTCCCCAAAATAAGAGGTTTGTGAAGAAGTTGCTTGAAGCAGCAGATAATCGAGCAAGTTTGGCCTAACCATTCAAACTATTAATATCTACTTCCTTCAAGCCATTGAGCATCTGTATGTGCTATGTGGTGATCCTGCCAATTATGAGATTCTATAATCAGATCTAACCAACTTTCCTCTTGACACAGCACTTGGTGCCAAACCATCCTTGAATCCAAACCCTCAGGTGCCAAGACTTAAGGTGTAAGAATCTGTCCCTTAATCACCTCCCCATCAAAGCACTGCAAGAAGGTCAAAGTAGGTGTGTCACACCATATGGGACCTTATATTCCTTAATTGCAAGCCATGCTGTGAAATACTAAGAAAATCACATAGCTACCTAGAATAATGTGGAAACTTTAATCTAAAGGTTAATTTTCGGAAAAAAGTAAAACAAATATAATAAATAATCTAGAACTGATTTATTTTGGTATTTCTTTAACTAAGAAATAATACACCACGGTAATAGAGATGAAACATTTAGCTGACTGCTATCAGACATCTTCCACTGACGCACCATAGTAAAGCCGACCTCCCCGTATACAGTTCTATGTCACTAGGAGTAACGTGAGATGAAGTTATTGTGGAAAATCAGTGGCTTGTGGTTTTATGAATGGACCATGCACACTGAAAACATCCTCATACACGATGCTAGGGTCAAATCAAATAAACGTAATATTGCTTTTTCACTTTGCCTGCTTTGCCTTTAAGGCTGGATGTTTAAGATTTCAACTGCTAAGGCTGCAAGTCAATGGAGTATCTCTGTATTATCACCCTATGTCATTAGTTTGAAGGCCATCTTGAGGCTATTCTCCCACTAGATGGCACTTTTGCATGAAATTGGAATGGGTGAAAAGTGAATAGTGTGTAGCAGAGCTTGTTGGTCAAGTAGCAGAAAATCTAAGGCTTAGTTTGCAAGATTTTGTCAAACTTAAATCATTGCAGAACTTTAATTTTCATCTTGCAATCACAGTACTTTCAAATCCTATTGTTCAAATCAAATTGTTCTTGAAAATTAGAGAATTAGATTTCTCAGGAAGAACAACTTCATGCACATATTCAACCAGTCATTTAGTCAGGTAGTTTTACATAATCGAGGGTTGTCATTTCTTCTGTCTAAATCCCTTCAGGTACAAAGCCACAGCATCCTGTATATTTATTGGGGTAGCAAGTTCACCTGAAATCTCACTCATAGTATTTATATGTGATCATATCTTTTAACTAATTTGCCCATTAAGTTCCACTTTAACGGTTCATGCTGTATACCTTGTTCCAAGCTTAAAATAGCTGCTCTCTGGCACAATGCTCTCTTTAATAATAGTTGATGAGATTAACAAAAATCCTGATTTGATCTCGATCCAACTCTTAATATCTTTATCAAACTTCTATTCTTTGAGGGGAGCAATCTGCCCTGCTTGCTCCTGCTCTGTATTGTTACAAATTAGTCATTTTGGTCATTCTGTACTTTTCCAATCCCACAGACAAATATTGAGACAATACTTTTTGTGTTATTTCTGTGTTGCAATGCTGTGAAAAATCTTTTCATAGCATGCTATATTTGCTGTCTGTGATTTTTTCTTCTATCTGTCATATTTGATCTTGTATTGTTTGCATATTTGATCTTGTATCCAACTGCAAGCATTTATAAATAGCGCCGTTAGGAAGAGTTGGTGTTCATCAGAATTGCTATAAAACATACCGGTATATAGTTCAGGGAAATTATTGCCGAAACAATCTAGTCAACAAATTTCTGGTTTCTTTTCTTCAGTTATATCCATTTCAAAACCTTTTGGTTTAAAGAAAGTGAATATGTAAAATACAACACATCTATATTTAATAAAATAGTCAGCATTCTTCGTATGTATGGTTTATATATATATACACATATAAATAAATATATGGTGAGTAAAGCAATATCTTAAAGAAGAAATCTTGTGACTGGGTAGGGAATATAAAGCCATATAAATGCTACCATTTTAGAGGCAGCCATTTTTTCTGCCTGGATGTGCAGAGGTTTACATTACCTGGAGAACCATACCTGGTGTGTCAGTCTACATCACACATCTCAATAGGCATGCCACTGCCGAGAGTGTGCTCACCATCCCACCAGCCTAATACACAGTGGCAGGGACGGGGCTCACCATCCCACCAGCCTACACACTAATACACAGTGGCAGGGATGGGGGTCCACCATCCCACCAGCCTACACACTAATACACAGTGGTAGGGACGGGGGCTCACCATGCCACCAGCCTAATACATAGTGGCAGGGACGGGGGCTCACCATCCCACCAGCCTAATACATAGTGGCAGGGACGGGGGCTCACCATCCCACCAGCCTAATACACAGTGGCAGGGACGGGGGCTCACCATCCCACCAGCCTAATACATAGTGGCAGGGACGGGGGCTCACCATCCCACCAGCCTAATACACAGTGGCAGGGACGGGGGCTCACCATCCCACCAGCCTAATACATAGTGGCAGGGACGGGGGCTCACCATCCCACCAGCCTAATACACAGTGGCAGGGAGGGGGCTCACCATCCCACCAGCCTAATACATAGTGGCAGGGACGGGGGCTCACCATCCCACCAGCCTAATACACAGTGGCAGGGACGGGGGCTCACCATCCCACCAGCCTACACACTAATACACAGTGGTAGGGACGGGGGCTCACCATCCCACCAGCCTAATACACAGTGGCAGGGACGGGGGCTCACCATCCCACCAGCCTAATACACAGTGGCAGGGACGGGGGTCCACCATCCCACCAGCCTAATACACAGTGGCAGGGACGGGGGCTCACCATCCCACCAGCCTACACACTAATACACAGTGGCAGGGACGGGGGCTCACCATCCCACCAGCCTAATACACAGTGGTAGGGACGGGGGTCCACCATCCCACCAGCCTAATACACAGTGGCAGGGACGGGGGCTCACCATCCCACCAGCCTAATACACAGTGGTAGGGACGGGGGTCCACCATCCCACCAGCCTAATACACAGTGGCAGGGACGGGGCTCACCATCCCACCAGCTTACACAGTGGCAGGGACGGGGGCTCACCATCCCACCAGCCTAATACACAGTGGCGGGGACGGGGGCTCACCATCCCACCAGCCTAATACATAGTGGCAGGGACGGGGGCTCCCCATCCCACCAGCCTAATACACAGTGGCAGAGACGGGGGCTCACCATCCCACCAGCCTAATACACAGTGGCAGGGGCGGGGGTCCACCATCCCACCAGCCTAATACACAGTGGCAGGGACGGGGGCTCACCATCCCACCAGCCTACACACTAATACACAGTGGCAGGGACGGGGGCTCACCATCCCACCAGCCTAATACACAGTGGCAGGGACGGGGGCTCACCATCCCACCAGCCTACACACTAATACACAGTGGCAGGGACGGGGGCTCACCATCCCACCAGCCTACACACTAATACACAGTGGCAGGGACGGGGGCTCACCATCCCACCAGCCTAATACACAGTGGCAGGGACGGGGGCTCACCATCCCACCAGCCTACACACTAATACACAGTGGCAGGGACGGGGGCTCACCATCCCACCAGCCTAATACACAGTGGCAGGGACGGGGGCTCACCATCCCACCAGCCTAATACACAGTGGCAGGGACGGGGGTCCACCATCCCACCAGCCTAATACACAGTGGCAGGGACGGGGGCTCCCCATCCCACCAGCCTAATACACAGTGGCGGAGACGGGGGCTCACCATCCCACCAGCCTAATACACAGTGGCAGGGACGGGGGCTCACCATCCCACCAGCCTAATACACAGTGGCAGGGATGGGGGCTCACCATCCCACCAGCCTAATACACAGTGGCAGGGACGGGGGCTCACCATCCCACCAGCCTACACACTAATACACAGTGGCAGGGACGGGGGCTCACCATCCCACCAGCCTAATACACAGTGGCAGGGACGGGGGCTCACCATCCCACCAGCCTAATACACAGTGGCAGGGACGGGGGCTCACCATCCCACCAGCCTAATACACAGTGGCAGGGACGGGGGCTCACCATCCCACCAGCCTAATACACAGTGGCGGGGACGGGGGTCCACCATCCCACCAGCCTACACACTAATACACAGTGGCAGGGACGGGGGCTCACCATCCCACCAGCCTAATACACAGTGGCAGGGATGGGGGTCCACCATCCCACCAGCCTAATACACAGTGGCAGGGACGGGGGCTCACCATCCCACCAGCCTAATACACAGTGGCAGGGACGGGGGCTCACCATCCCACCAGCCTAATACACAGTGGCAGGGATGGGGGCTCACCATCCCACCAGCCTAATACACAGTGGCAGGGACGGGGGCTCACCATCCCACCAGCCTACACACTAATACACAGTGGCAGGGACGGGGGCTCACCATCCCACCAGCCTAATACACAGTGGCAGGGACGGGGGCTCACCATCCCACCAGCCTAATACACAGTGGCAGGGACGGGGGCTCACCATCCCACCAGCCTAATACACAGTGGCAGGGACGGGGGCTCACCATCCCACCAGCCTAATACACAGTGGCAGGGACGGGGGCTCACCATCCCACCAGCCTAATACACAGTGGCGGGGACGGGGGCTCACCATCCCACCAGCCTAATACACAGTGGCAGGGACGGGGGCTCCCCATCCCACCAGCCTAATACACAGTGGCGGAGACGGGGGCTCACCATCCCACCAGCCTAATACACAGTGGCAGGGACGGGGGCTCACCATCCCACCAGCCTAATACACAGTGGCAGGGACGGGGGCTCACCATCCCACCAGCCTAATACACAGTGGCAGGGACGGGGGTCCACCATCCCACCAGCCTAATACACAGTGGCAGGGACGGGGGCTCCCCATCCCACCAGCCTAATACACAGTGGCGGAGACGGGGGCTCACCATCCCACCAGCCTAATACACAGTGGCAGGGACGGGGGCTCACCATCCCACCAGCCTAATACACAGTGGCAGGGACGGGGGCTCACCATCCCACCAGCCTAATACACAGTGGCAGGGACGGGGGCTCACCATCCCACCAGCCTAATACACAGTGGCAGGGACGGAGGCTCACCATCCCACCAGCCTAATACACAGTGGCAGGGATGGGGGTCCACCATCCCACCAGCCTAATACACAGTGGCAGGGACGGGGGCTCACCATCCCACCAGCCTAATACACAGTGGCAGGGACGGAGGCTCACCATCCCACCAGCCTAATACACAGTGGCAGGGACGGGGGCTCACCATCCCACCAGCCTAATACACAGTGGCAGGGACGGGGGCTCACCATCCCACCAGCCTACACACTAATACACAGTGGCAGGGACGGGGGCTCACCATCCCACCAGCCTAATACACAGTGGCAGGGACGGAGGCTCACCATCCCACCAGCCTAATACACAGTGGCAGGGACGGGGGCTCACCATCCCACCAGCCTAATACACAGTGGCGGGGACGGGGGTCCACCATCCCACCAGCCTACACACTAATACACAGTGGCAGGGACGGGGGCTCACCATCCCACCAGCCTAATACACAGTGGCAGGGATGGGGGTCCACCATCCCACCAGCCTACACACTAATACACAGTGGCAGGGACGGGGGCTCACCATCCCACCAGCCTAATACACAGTGGCAGGGACGGGGGCTCACCATCCCACCAGCCTAATACACAGTGGCAGGGACGGGGGCTCACCATCCCACCAGCCTACACACTAATACACAGTGGCAGGGACGGGGGCTCACCATCCCACCAGCCTAATACACAGTGGCAGGGACGGGGGCTCACCATCCCACCAGCCTAATACACAGTGGCAGGGACGGGGGCTCACCATCCCACCAGCCTACACACTAATACACAGTGGCAGGGACGGGGGCTCACCATCCCACCAGCCTACACACTAATACACAGTGGTAGGGACGGGGGCTCACCATCCCACCAGCCTACACACTAATACACAGTGGCAGGGACGGGGGCTCACCATCCCACCAGCTTACACAGTGGCGGGGACGGGGGCTCACCATCCCACCAGCCTAATACACAGTGGCAGGGGCGGGGGTCCACCATCCCACCAGCCTACACACTAATACACAGTGGCAGGGACGGGGTCCACCATCCCACCAGCTTACACAGTGGCAGGGACGGGGGCTCACCATCCCACCAGCCTAATACACAGTGGCAGGGGCGGGGGTCCACCATCCCACCAGCCTAATACACAGTGGCAGGGACGGGGGCTCACCATCCCACCAGCCTAATACACAGTGGCAGGGGCGGGGGTCCACCATCCCACCAGCTTACACAGTGGCAGGGACGGGGGCTCACCATCCCACCAGCCTACACACTAATACACAGTGGCAGGGACGGGGGCTCACCATCCCACCAGCCTACACACTAATACACAGTGGCAGGGACGGGGGCTCACCATCCCACCAGCCTACACACTAATACACAGTGGCAGGGACGGGGGCTCACCATCCCACCAGCCTACACACTAATACACAGTGGCAGGGACGGAGGCTCACCATCCCACCAGCCTACACACTAATACACAGTGGCAGGGACGGGGGCTCACCATCCCACCAGCCTACACACTAATACACAGTGGTAGGGACGGGGGCTCACCATCCCACCAGCCTACACACTAATACACAGTGGCAGGGACGGGGGCTCACCATCCCACCAGCCTACACACTAATACACAGTGGCAGGGACGGGGGCTCACCATCCCACCAGCCTACACACTAATACACAGTGGCAGGGACGGGGGCTCACCATCCCACCAGCCTACACACTAATACACAGTGGTAGGGACGGGGGCTCACCATCCCACCAGCCTACACACTAATACACAGTGGCAGGGACGGGGGCTCACCATCCCACCAGCTTACACAGTGGCGGGGACGGGGGCTCACCATCCCACCAGCCTAATACACAGTGGCAGGGGCGGGGGTCCACCATCCCACCAGCCTACACACTAATACACAGTGGCAGGGACGGGGTCCACCATCCCACCAGCTTACACAGTGGCAGGGACGGGGGCTCACCATCCCACCAGCCTAATACACAGTGGCAGGGGCGGGGGTCCACCATCCCACCAGCCTAATACACAGTGGCAGGGACGGGGGCTCACCATCCCACCAGCTTACACAGTGGCAGGGACGGGGTCCACCATCCCACCAGCTTACACAGTGGCAGGGACGGGGGCTCACCATCCCACCAGCCTACACACTAATACACAGTGGCAGGGACGGGGTCCACCATCCCACCAGCTTACACAGTGGCAGGGACGGGGTCCACCATCCCACCAGCTTACACAGTGGCGGGGACGGGGGCTCACCATCCCACCAGCCTACACACTAATACACAGTGGCAGGGATGGGGTCCACCATCCCACCAGCTTACACAGTGGCAGGGACGGGGGCTCACCATCCCACCAGCTTACACAGTGGCAGGGAAAGGGGGGGGGGGGGGCTCACCATCCCACACACTAATACACAGTGGCAGGGACAGGGGGGGGGGGGGGGTAGCAGTGCATGGCCGTGGTAGCAGTGCATGGTCGTGGTAGCAGTGCATGGCCGTGGTAGCAGTGCATGGTCGTGGTAGCAGTGCATGGCCGTGGTAGCAGTGCATGGTAGCAGTGCATGGTAGCAGTGCATGGTAGCAGTGCATGGTAGCAGTGCATGGCTGTGGTAGCAGTGCATGGTAGCAGTGCATGGTAGCAGTGCATGGTAGCAGTGCGTGGTCGGAGGTGGGTCTATGGAGGGTACATGTAGCAGTCTAACCCCAGGTGGGAAGCTCAATGATCACAGCTAACTCCCTCCATTATAAACCTGTCAACAGCAACACTAGCTTTCTTTGATCATGATCAATGTTCACACTTTGTATGGTCATAAATTGGTACTGGATAAATATCCCAGGTGCATACAGAACAAGTCTTGTGTATTAAACCATTAATAATACATAGTATATAAATATCATATCTTTTGTCCCGCTCAAGAAAAGGTTTTACGGTTGCATTAAAACAGGCAATAACATAAATTGCCATATACTTTCAATTAGCAAAGTAATGTATGGTAAGTCTGTTAGCTCTGTACTGGTATAGCCAACATAACTGAATGATGGGTGGACCATAGAATGGGGCCTATAACGCACACCAACTTTCAAACTATTTGAACAGCTCTCCTTTTCTATCTGTGCTCATTTGTTTCTGAGTAACTCAAGTGTTTTGAGCAGCTTCAAACATGGATAAGGTTTTTATCATTTATTTTTGTGTCAATCTTTTCCTCTATTGTCAGTTCTTACTTTGTCATCTAGAGATGTTTATTATTTGCCTATATTCTGGACTAGTTTATCCCTGTTGTTGATCATTGTCATCTAGAGATGTTTATTATTTGCCTATATTCTTGACTAGTTTATCCCTGTTGTTGATCATTGTCATCTAGAGATGTTTATTATTTGCCTATATTCTTGACTAATTTATCCCTGTTGTTGATCATCATGGTTAAAAGATAACAGTGCCCTACATTTGCCAGGCAGAATTCACAAACAGATCTTGTCATTGTCCAAACACTGCGTCTAATATCTCCAGATGAAGAACAGAACTCATCTGCTTGGCAAAACAGTCACACGCTGGCATTTGCAAGATGTTGCATTACAAGGATTAAGCCCAATAGTGCACCCTGCAAAACAGAACTATCCAAAATTTTAGAGGAGGCAACTTTGAAATTCTGAGCACAAACTTGCAGAGTAGCTGTCTTGTTTCTACAGGGGTTGTCTCTTATGAGAAGCAGAGAGGCTACACCGTGCCCTACACTGCCGCTACCAGTCATTTATGCCTTTCCTCGTCCATGATCACATTCAGCTGACCCGTCAAATCAGCCTAGCCATAGTCCCAGGCACCGAATCGATTTTGTCACATTACAGCCAAGAGGGCCTTGCATATATCCGACCATGTCAGCAGTGACACAAATGGCAGCCATTTCCCCCAATGTACACACGCCCAACAAATCAGGCAGACTTTTTCTAAACTCTTATCACTCAGGTGGAAAAAAGGACATCTCAATATATATATATATATAGATATATATATATATATATATATATATATATATATTAATAGATGTATATAGTAATAGATATATTTATATATATATAGATAGATATATATATATTATTGATAGTGACCACCCTGATTGACACCAAGGTTGGGATGATCTCACCTGGAAACTCTGGATGAACCCTATATGTGATCTGATATTGATCACTCAGTCAGCCTATCATTACTCCTTGTATCTCATCCTTACTAACCTCTGTCATAAACAGGCACATTCACCTCCAAGATATACATCATCAAAAATTCACGACTTCAGGACAGTTATCTTAACCTTACAAATTGAATACTTAACATTTCCGAGTAATATTTGAATGAGAGCCCAAGAAGGGATATATGGATAGGTGTAGACATTTAGGCAGCAGGTTATCCTGAACATAAGCCACCAAAACTTGCTCACAGGGATGCCAGCAGTGATGACCATATCACACATTAACAATCAACAACTGATAACTTAATCTCATAGTATTGCATCAGTTATCAAAGAAATATGCCAAATTATCTGTGATCGAAACATTACCTGATCCAAGAATGTTGGATGATTATTGTAGCTCAATGTAATATGTGCTATTAAAGATGTATATAGTAAAAGATGCACACATATGTAGAATAATTTCTTGCATTAGTATATCTTTCCAATTTATCAAATTCAATATTAGAGAAATTGATTATGGAAATCCAAAATAAATTGTAAATATGAAAAAAAAATATATAAAAAAATTTTTAAAAACCTTTCAAAAATGAAAAAACAAAAACAAATAAATACTAGAAAGCAGGCTGTATTCTGATGAATCTGCATTGATCCCAAGTTATGCTGATCACTGCTAAATTTTTTTCAGTGAGGTGGCCTCAGTTTCTACCTGTAAATGTACACAAGTGAACTGCATGGCATCTGCCATGTGTGGACAGTGCATGCAAACCACTGGCCAACCCTCATCAATCATAGCTCACACTTACTATCAACATGCATGAAGCTGGTTCAGTGTGTAACACCTTGCTCAAGCTGCAATACGTAACAAAAATATTCCCAGACTCAGCTGACCTTTTGACAGTAAATATTGACCCCAGATATCTAACCACAGCTGATTTGTGGTTACATCAGCAGTTGTTACAGATATTTGAAAGTCTTTGGGCCCAGGAGTTTGGGGCACTTGTAATAAAGCTAAAGCAGGATTATATGGAGGCAAGCATCATCACATCCTCTTAAAAAGATCAAACACTTTGACTGGTCACATATCTGTCTATCTGCAGTGGCATATAATCATCATATATTTCTGAAGACAGTCCTGGCAGAGAAGACATGACCTGACCAAAATAGCCATCTAATTCAGATTCCCATCAATGTAAAAGACACTATAGTTGAATTAACACTTATTTATATTATTTTATATTTATGAATCATGACAATTATAAATAACCCTTTTTTCGTTTCAAAGTATCAGTACTTATCAGGTCCCCACCCAATGTGCACTTCCAGACTCAGCCCCCAATCCCCACCCTATATCAAACCCCTGGTGCATTACTATTTTAAGATTCTTCTTTGTCACATTTGTAAATCACACCAAAATAAAACCAAGATAATATGAGCTAGAATTGGGACACAGCTGGGCCAACTTATTCTATTTGCTATGAGGAGTTTTCAATAATAGCAATATTCTAAACTATGTATGCGTCCGTGTATCATGTGTAGACACATGTCCTGATTTATATCCCAGGTGTAATGACGTAATGAGAGCTGGGTTGACAAGCTTCAATATCATAAGCATAATATGTGCTTTAATCTATGTGATAATATATCAAAAGATACACAGGTAATTTCCTTTTGCCCAGCACATCTCTGCTATAACGTTACCATAAGCTATCATTATGATAACTGGTTACAGAGCTACTAATACTGGCATTGTAAGGATCTTATTTACAATTTCCTGTTCAAACTTGGCTCCTATAGACAAACAGATTCTATAGATTCAGAGATTTTGACTTGCGGCCAATGGAACTGTCTACCAATTAGCCATCACTGAGTTTGGATGTCAGATGCCAAGAGTGGAGTGAGCTATTGATGGCTATCCTTGCACTGCCAACCCTGACCTCTGACCTCTGACCCCAAGCTTCAATCCTTAATGACCTCACATCACTGCCATATTTAGCTTAACCAATACATTACAGGCATTTGACTTTTTAAAACAAACTACACAAAATAAAATTAAACAAACATGAAACAGATCTCTTTCATATTTTTTTATTATTCTCTAATCAAAAATAATGTTTTGAAATATGTATCAATGTAATTCAAATTTCGTGCACATTTCTACCTCTGATCAGTTTCAGCATCAAATATTTAAAGTTCAGTTTTAACCCATAAATTCTGCATCATGAAACAAGTGCCTTCAAAAAACAAATCACAAACATCCTGTAATAAAAATATAAGTACTAAACATTTTGTCATCTTTATTTGGAAAGGCAGCAAATAAAACCATGGTTTCTTGGCAGCACGGAGCAGACCTGATCGATGGCTGACCTCTTAGAACTCTCTTGTGGGAGGAGATGAATAAGTGAAGTAACACTGCAATAAATGGGAGCTGGATGGTTTGATGGATCACTCCCCTCCCTATTATGCTAGTCTTGCCTCTATTTAAGTACATCACTGTCCCATAATTAATACTACTACCAGTTGTAAATATTATATTTATTCTCAATAAGCTTCACGTCTAATTGTTAGTATACAATACAATATTCAAACTCTCCTTTCTGAATATTCATTCAAATTTCAAAGAATTCTTATTCAAACTTTTGAAATTATTTGGAATATATCTTGTTATAATTCTGACAAAATATTTAATAACTGCCATTCAAATGTAAACCTATTAAATTCTTGTTAAAGTATTCATTCTAAAAATCAGTAAAACTGAAAAAGCAAAATGAATATGTTTGAAATCAGACAAATTGGTCAAGTGTAAAATCACACAAATTTGTACAGTTCACAAAAAACCTAAAATGATGAATCTAAGAATTCTTTTTTGGAAGGGGGGCGGGGGTTCAAATGAGAAAGCTGATTAAAAGGTTAAGTCCTGATCATTACTGATCTTTTGACTTGTTGACTTGAGAGCAAACATACCTATCTTATAGTATAAACACCTGCAAGTGTCATGCTTTGCCTTGCTCCTGATGTGGCATTTTCTACAGCTTAGCATGACTGCAGGAATCTAAACTGTGTGAGATATTTACCAGCTTGTCTTGCTGGGTTGGTCTTGACAGAGAGAGAAGGCCAACTTGGCAGGCAACACGTCTATGAATGGGTAATGACAAGGCCTCTCCTGCACCATTTATAGGCCATGGAAGCGAGCCAATGTGCCACGATTCCTGCTCCTCTGACAGTGGTGGTATAAGAGAACAACGCTCTCTCTCTCCCTCCACTATCAGAGAGCTCAGAAAGAGATACACAAGGAAACCACAAGTTACACAAGATCAAGTCAGACGTACAGATTATTCTAAGTGTAAAAATGTCAAGGAAATGGAGTCAATGGTAAACAACACCCACATACATCTCCTATCTTCAACTGTCTGCCACTCAAAATATTACCGGGAAATATGATGCCACTATACGTATAGGATTTATTCCATTCTTTTTACTGATGTGTGGAAAATAGTTTCTATTTCTTTACATTCATAACATCCCCAAAGCTAATTTGCAGATGAGGAGTGAGTCACCTGTACAAAAAAATTAAACTAAATTTCTAATGACCAGCTTTCTATGGAGGATCTTGAGTTTGTAAAACTCCCTGAGCTTAATAGCTTGGTGCCTGTGGAATCCTGCATTAAGACAAGGACCTGCACACTGATTCCTAATATTACACAAATGGCAGTCATCTGTGTGGTTCCATATAGAGTATATATAAATAGCCTCCCTGATTCAGCAAGATCTGTGTCAAGCAACTCCCTTTTCATTATTAATTTATATTTCGCTTGACATCATCAGTAATATTGATATCTTCCGCAGAAGGTCCTGCAGACACAAATAAGCCTGTCTATGGTGGCAAGCCGTGTTCCAGCTGCCTGTCATATACCACTGTCTGCCAGCTGCTTTATGGTGGGGCACACTAAAGCCCCAGTAAGGATCACTCCATGACGCCATGATTGATTCTCTGGCAGGCAGAGGGGGGGATGTCATATTTGTTTTTCTGTCATTTTACCGATGCCAATTATTACAATGTGAGGTGACAATTTCTATCTTGTGCTGTGGTTTTGCTATCAGTGACACCTGAGATCCAATTAGGCCTTTTGTCTGAATGCAAACTGTCTATCTTCACCAAATAACAGCTGCATAATATGTAATCATTCACGTCTCTCTACACCGTGATCCACATTCTCATATTAACAACACAATATCTCATTTCTCTTTTCTTTCTTGAAAAAAAATCTTTCAGTACAAATGATTGGGAAACTTACATAACTCTGACTTTTAATAAAGAGTGTAAGATCGAGATTAGATTATATTCTCATTGAGCCGATTATTCTGATCACAGAAATCCTTATTAAAATCAAAGCAACTACCCACTCAGACATTTAGTCAATTCCAGATAATAAATACTTCAGAAGATTATGATTTTCACCTGCTGACAAAAAAATTCAATACCTTCTTTATCATCCCCCCTTCTAATTTATAAAACAAAATAGGCAAATAGATTTAGTGAGATTTAGTTTTTAATAAAAGCAATTTCTAAGTATTTTTTTAGCACATGTAATGATATCATAGATCTTGGGTAAAAGACACATAATATAATCAGCATTTATTTACTGTGTAATCCAAATCCAAAGTATATAATATTCGTTGAAACAGTTGCCTTGGGAATATACAGATATACATCATAATCTGCACAGTCCAAAACAGTCGCCTTGGGAATATACAGATATACATCATAATCTGCACAGTCCAAAACAGTTGCCTTGGGAATATACAGATATACATCATAATCTACACAGTCCAAAACAGTTGCCTTGGGAATATACAGATATACATCATAATCTACACAGTCCAAAACAGTCGTCTTGGGAATATACAGATATACATCATAATCTGCACAGTCCAAAACAGTCGCCTTGGAAATATACAGATATACATCATAATCTACACAGTCCAAAACAGTCGTCTTGGGAATATACAGATATACATCATAATCTGCACAGTCCAAAACAGTCGCCTTGGGAATATACAGATATACATCATAATCTGCACAGTCCAAAACAGTCGCCTTGGGAATATACAGATATACATCATAATCTGCACAGTCCAAAACAGTCGCCTTGGGAATATACAGATATACATCATAATCTACACAGTCCAAAACAGTCGTCTTGGGAATATACAGATATACATCATAATCTGCACAGTCCAAAACAGTCGCCTTGGGAATATACAGATATACATCATAATCTGCACAGTCCAAAACAGTCGCCTTGGGAATATACAGATATACATCATAATCTGCACAGTCCAAAACAGTCGCCTTGGGAATATACAAATATACATCATAATCTGCACAGTCCAAAACAGTCGCCTTGGGAATATACAGATATACATCATAATCTACACAGTCCAAAACAGTCGCCTTGGGAATATACAAATATACATCATAATCTGCACAGTCCAAAACAGTCGCCTTGGGAATATACAGATATACATCATAATCTACACAGTCCCTGCAGAACTTATAATTAAGACATTTGAAGTGTTTGCACACAAAAATCTTGTTTGGTCAAAATAATAATAAAATGTTTTACTGAATGGAAAAGCTGAATTAATCATCTCAATCAGATTGTCCTTGAATGAGAAACACAATTCTTGTCTTGAAGTGTGATGGCTGTGCCTGGTGGGAATTTGTCTGCAAATACATTGATCATTTGCACCTGGTTACTATGGGCATATATCGCAGTCATATCACAGCATATATATACCTGTAGTAGGCATGGTTTGCACACGCCTCACCTGTACCATCACAGGCCATGCTCTGATACCACCAACCTATACCAATAACTCACATACTGACGTCATACACCAAGCAAATAACATTATTATCCTGCGATATTTTTCTCGAGTATCTTCTTCATTTATCTTTATTGAAGCCCTGGTGGTTCAATCCTTATCAAGTTTTTTTTTTTTTTAAACTGTGCAAATATTTGCTGAAATGTCTGAATATGTGTGTTTTTGCACAACATCAATAGAATAACAACAATATGAATGAAATTCAACATATCGTGACAAATATCTGTTGTCTTTTTTTTTCTTTGTTATGAGGGTCAATTATTTTGATAAAAAATAGTTCAAAATAAGATAATAACCCTGGTGACAAATCAATAATATTCTCATTATAACAGCACTAACCTGCCTTGTTAGTATCGTACCAATGCCACGTAAGCACAGGTTATGGCTTGCCTATTCTGTAGCACTATCACAGACAATTAAATGTTAATCTTTGAGGCCAGAGATATGGTGGAAACAATGGAGCGCCACTCTGGGACATGGATTTCCAATGAAAGTGCCCACGGAGGAACATGTGAAACCTCTCTCACCATTCTCAAGTTATTCTTTGAGTGTAAACTACTTGAGGAAATGCTTTATCCTCAACACGCAAGTTTTAGCATCTTAGAAATGATGCATTAATATGTCCTCCTAATTGGCATCTAATAATATAAGAATCGGCCACATGGGAACTCGACATTCCACTGCCGGTTTTATCAATGTTTTTCTTTTTTTAATATTTTACGTTTTCTACATTTATATAATATCGACTGCTATTGATATTTAACTTTTTTAATCCAACTGTTATCAAACATTGAGCTTCAAGTCCAAAGAACAATCAAATAGAACAAAAGTCACATCACATATAATACTACAATATCACACTAGTGACGAGTGCAGAGCAGAGTCTAATCAGGGGCCTCACTCGTGACCACAGCGGCATAAAAAGCTCTTCACTCACTCACTGTTATCATCAAATGATACACCATACTGTATGAGGAGTACTTTGTTCCTACTTTCTGTGATATCGTGCATGCATTAAGCTATAGGTCTATATATATATATATATATACTGGTATTTATGTGTGAGTGTGAAGTCTTTGAACTATTTTGGTTGACTAATATTGAATGATGGTTATAAGATATGCTGCCCAGACATATGAACTCTTCCTTGTCATATCTCCTCACTATATCTAAGATTTGACTCTAATTTTGTTTAAAGTACAATAATTATCACTCCTACAGCAAGGTCTACTTTAGATAATAATATTTGACAAGTGAAGTCTGCTTGATAAACCTGCACAAATACAATCTCTTTCTCCACAATACCTGAATGAACAATGAATTGGATTTTATCACATTTATTCAAGCTTCCTTACATATGTTTGTAAATATAGTAAAGGATTCATTTTTTTGCCTACAATTTATGCATAAAATCAGGCTTTAAAATCACCACAAATCATATTTGGGTAGACCTGAATAAGCGGTGTTGCTGAGGGTGTAGATTGGCAATGTAGAAGTGATTCATTACTTTGGTCATGTTCTGATGATAAGCTTATCTGTGCCTCAGCTCATAATAGGGCTATCTTATCCATGACATATATACATCAATGTCAAGTGCATGATAACAACATTTAACATTTTAATATATACTGAACTCGTACATGAATACTTTATCGATACACTAATTGAAAATATTAACCATACACCACATTTCTAAACAATAGAAAAAAAGCCATTTTTTGTTAGTATTATGTTGTATTATCCATCATTCCTCTCATGGCATTTTCTAAACCAAGCATACACATCTAGCTGAAGCTGAATAAATCTAATATGTGGGCCTCAAGTTAAAGCAGAGTTGGCAGACAAGTAGCATATTAATACTTTGTGGGTTATCAGAACAGATCTCTTAATGTTGCTTACATTCAGTTAGTGTCTCACAAAGGAGTCAGCAGACATACACAGAATATCTGAGCCAATCATGGCAGAATAATCTGTCTGAGTGAGTCAAATGCCTGGCAGAGTTGAGATCTAAAGGGCACACAGTAGCATCTGACACAGTTCTCATCTGAGATGTGTGAATTGGTGAATCTGACTGACTCTGTTCTATACAACTGGTATGGTTCTGGTATGAGAGATTTACACTCTTGCCTCTGAACTGCCCCCTAACCCCAGCCTCCTGTCCCAGCCTCCCCCGTCTCAGCCCCCCCCCCCCCCACCGTCTCAGCCTCCTGTCCAGCCCCCTGTCCCAGCCCCCTTTCCCAGCCCCCTTTCCCAGCCCCCTGTCCCAGCCCCCAGCCCCCCAAATTTAAAGCTAATAAACTTATATCTATAGCATTATCTGGGATTATCAAATGTTTATCTTATTTCACCCACTAAATAAATCATGTAATATTCATGTGGTCATTATTATTACATAGTCCTTATCATGCTAACATACTGCAATCAAACCAATCAATATTTATACACATACATATAAAGTCGTAACACAATACACTGAGTATAATACCAGACAATGGATATATATGTGTGTAAGGCATGGCTCCACATTTTGGAGGCCTTCATATACATATATATCTCTTAATAAAGTGAATAACAATTAGTATCATTGAGGAAACCATGACCTGGATCCAATTAATCAGAATACAATTAAGGTCTGGTCTTAATAACAACAGCATAAAATGGCAGCATAATTTATCTGAAGAGAACAATCTGGTGTCTGATGATAAATATACTAAATGCAGTTCAATAATTAGCATTTCTGGGACATGCCAAGTTACAATGTACAAAGGGCTTTTTGTGTTCAGTATTTGGCAAATTGCATTAGTTAAAGGCAATTCTGTCCTGCGGGGTATCACAGGGAGGGGTCATTAATAAAACTGCTGACCAGGTTTATCTGAGACAGCCTGCGTTCACACAAAAATTGTGTTTCAGTGTTATTTGCTCTCAAGCAGACAAGAAGGGTTATGTGTAACATTATTTGTAAGAAATACCTGGCTTCAGCTCATAACTTGTCAAGATTCTAACAAGTCAGGTCTGGTAAAAATCAACATGGCTTTACTTTGTATAGTTGACAAGGGATGAGATGTACCTGTGCACAGAACTGATGCCCACCGCCACCACCCACCAGGGCTGCACATGCCATGCCAATCTGGAGGCACCCACCAGGGCTGCACATGCCATGCCAATCTGGGGGCACCCACCAGGGCTGCACATGCCATGCCAATCTGGTGGCACCCACCAGGGCTGCACATGCCATGCCAATCTGGTGGCACCCACCAGGGCTGCACATGCCATGCCAATCTGGTGGCACCCACCAGGGCTGCACATGCCATGCCAATCTGGTGGCACCCACCAGGGCTGCACATGCCATGCCAATCTGGAGGCACCCACCAGGGCTGCACATGTCATGCCAATCTGGAGGCACCCACCAGGGCTGCACATGTCATGCCAATCTGGGGGCACCCACCAGGGCTGCACATGCCATGCCAATCTGGAGGCACCCACCAGGGCTGCACATGCCATGCCAATCTGGGGGCAGCTTTATTGACCAATTATTGCACATCTACAAATATCTATTGATGATGGACAGTGAGAAAGCACACCACAAGACATGCTGTCCTTGCTGTATATTTACGGTACTGATCATATATGTCAATTCAGGAACTCTCAGGTCTATGGGTCAATAACCTACCAGTAAATATTTCCCAGCCACAAATGAGTGCAAATGTCCAACAATTAACGACCATTGCAGGACAAATATGACTTGTCATTTATGCCATTTGCAATGTCCTCATGAGATACAACATTGCCATCAATCCTCCGGGGAAGCAGACGATGTAGCCAGTCATATCATGGGGAAGCAAGCAACGTGGCCAGTCATATCACGGGGAAGCAGGCGATGTAGCCAGTCATATCATGGGGAAGCAGGCAACGTGGCCAGTCATATCATGGGGAAGCAGGCGATGTAGCCAGTCATATCATGGGGAAGCAGGCAATGTAGCCAGTCATATCATGGGGAAGCAGGCAATGTAGCCAGTCATATCATGGGGAAGCAGGCAACGTGGCCAGTCATATCATGGGGAAGCAGGCGATGTGGCCAGTCATATCATGGGGAAGCAGGCGATGTAACCAGTCATATCATGGGGAAGCAGGCAACGTGGCCAGTCATATCATGGGGAAGCAGGCAACGTGGCCAGTCATATCATGGGGAAGCAGCAGGCGATGTAGCCAGTCATATCATGGGGAAGCAGGCAATGTAGCCAGTCATATCACGGGGAAGCAGGCGATGTAGCCAGTCATATCATGGGGAAGCAGGCGATGTGGCCAGTCATATCATGGGGAAGCAGGCGATGTGGCCAGTCATATCATGGGGAAGCAGGCGATGTAACCAGTCATATCATGGGGAAGCAGGCGATGTGGCCAGTCATATCATGGGGAAGCAGGCAACGTGGCCAGTCATATCATGGGGAAGCAGCAGGCGATGTAGCCAGTCATATCATGGGGAAGCAAGCAACGTGGCCAGTCATATCATGGGGAAGCAGGCGATGTAGCCAGTCATATCATGGGGAAGCAAGCAACGTGGCCAGTCATATCATGGGGAAGCAGGCGATGTAGCCAGTCATATCATGGGGAAGCAGGCAATGTAGCCAGTCATATCATGGGGAAGCAGGCGATGTAACCAGTCATATCATGGGGAAGCAGGCAATGTAGCTAGTCATATCATGGGGAAGCAGGCAATGTAGCCAGTCATATCATGGGGAAGCAGGCAATGTAGCCAGTCATATCATGGGGAAGCAGGCAATGTAGCTAGTCATATCATGGGGAAGCAGGCAATGTAGCCAGTCATATCATGGGGAAGCAGGCAATGTAGCCAGTCATATCATGGGGAAGCAGGCAACGTGGCCAGTCATATCATGGGGAAGCAAGCAACGTGGCCAGTCATATCATGGGGAAGCAGGCGATGTAGCCAGTCATATCATGGGGAAGCAGGCGATGTAGCCAGTCATATCATGGGGAAGCAGGCGATGTGGCCAGTCATATCATGGGGAAGCAGGCGATGTAGCCAGTCATATCATGGGGAAGCAAGCAACGTGGCCAGTCATATCATGGGGAAGCAGGCGATGTAGCCAGTCATATCATGGGGAAGCAAGCAACGTGGCCAGTCATATCATGGGGAAGCAGGCGATGTAGCCAGTCATATCATGGGGAAGCAGGCAATGTAGCCAGTCATATCATGGGGAAGCAGGCGATGTAACCAGTCATATCATGGGGAAGCAGGCGATGTAACCAGTCATATCATGGGGAAGCAGGCAATGTAGCCAGTCATATCATGGGGAAGCAGGCGATGTAGCCAGTCATATCATGGGGAAGCAGGCGATGTAGCCAGTCATATCATGGGGAAGCAGGCAATGTAGCTAGTCATATCATGGGGAAGCAGGCAACGTGGCCAGTCATATCACGGGGAAGCAGGCAATGTAGCCAGTCATATCATGGGGAAGCAGGCGATGTAGCCAGTCATATCATGGGGAAGCAAGCAACGTGGCCAGTCATATCATGGGGAAGCAAGCAACGTGGCCAGTCATATCATGGGGAAGCAGGCGATGTAGCCAGTCATATCATGGGGAAGCAGGCGATGTAGCCAGTCATATCATGGGGAAGCAGGCGATGTAGCCAGTCATATCATGGGGAAGCAGGCAACGTGGCCAGTCATATCATGGGGAAGCAGGCGATGTAGCCAGTCATATCATGGGGAAGCAGGCGATGTAGCCAGTCATATCATGGGGAAGCAGGCAATGTAGCTAGTCATATCATGGGGAAGCAGGCAACGTGGCCAGTCATATCATGGGGAAGCAGGCAACGTGGCCAGTCATATCATGGGGAAGCAGGCGATGTAGCCAGTCATATCATGGGGAAGCAGGCAATGTAGCCAGTCATATCATGGGGAAGCAGGCAACGTGGCCAGTCATATCATGGGGAAGCAGGCGATGTAGCCAGTCATATCATGGGGAAGCAGGCGATGTAGCCAGTCATATCATGGGGAAGCAAGCGATGTAGCCAGTCATATCATGGGGAAGCAGGCAACGTGGCCAGTCATATCATGGGGAAGCAGGCAACGTGGCCAGTCATATCATGGGGAAGCAGGCGATGTAGCCAGTCATATCATGGGGAAGCAGGCAATGTAGCCAGTCATATCATGGGGAAGCAGGCGATGTAGCCAGTCATATCATGGGGAAGCAGGCAATGTAGCCAGTCATATCATGGGGAAGCAGGCAATGTAGCCAGTCATATCATGGGGAAGCAGGTCGATGTAGCCAGTCATATCATGGGGAAGCTGTCCTAAATTTGCTCATTTGGCAATATAAATGGTTACACATTACGCGGTTGATGTCTAATGCAACCTGCCACTATATCTGCACATCTATGACATTTTGGCAATATGCTGGCATTTATCTCCTCTCTAAGTCCTGCTGATACATATATACACCCTCAGCTCTATTGCTTCATCTTGCCAAGTTAACTCATGTCACCTGGAAAACATCTCATTCACATTAGGACCACGGCATGGTGAAGAGTTAAGCATGGCAAGTGAGACAATATGACATTATAATGCTCACCTGCAGATGGAGAAGTTGGGGTCTGATTATATACATGATGGATTGAGTCCAAACTACTGGGCTGCAAGTCAAATGATGCCAATATCTTTGTAAATGTACAAGGTAAGGCTGGTTTATGTGCAACACCCTGGAGATACATAAATGAGCAATTTTCTGCATGCATCATCAACAAATGACCAATAATGTCTTTGCTATCTGTCATTTTGCGGTGTCACTCCAAAAAACGGCTTAACTCCCAACACTTCTGTGTTATTCTCAGCTTCTTGGATAAATTGAATTTCAATATATAAATGTCACTTTCTGGTTCTTGCCCATACAAAAGAGACTGCTGTTCACAATCAATCAACTTTTTCAGATATTGCACTTGCTCTCTCCATGACAATTTATATGACATGGATATATATGCTAGTATGCTTGTCAAATCTGGCCAAAGAGCCTCGGCTGACAAAGAAGGCTCTTGTGATGATGATGATGATGATGATGATGATGATGATGCAGCACTGCAGAGTGTGGGAGGGACGGGGCCTTTATGGCATCGCTGGGTATGAACATTCACAACAAGTCATAACAATAACCACTTGTTTGCTCTCAGCATAAACACCAGCCCAATATCACAATTATTATTGTTTGCTTGGCAAATGGGTCGCCAACCCATTTTTGTGCTTATCAAGCTGGGGGCAGTTCTGTGGCTCATACAATTTCATTCTTTTATGTGGACATAAAGAGAAACCTGACTGAGACTTTCTATCAAGCCTTATTGAAGTCAGCCGAGAACGAGACATGTTTCTGTTTGTTGTGGAAAGCCAAAAGACTGGTGAGAAGTGTTTACTTTGCAGAGCAGCTGAGAGCAGCTGAGAGCAGCTGAGAGCAGCTGTAAATGTGTCTGTTAGTGCAGCTGTAAATGTGTCTGTTAGTGTAGGTTGGCCAGTGTTGTTTGACCACCATTCAGGAAGAGGGTATGCAGGGGTCAAGCTGCCATCCAATAACAACACCAGCCTAGCATCGCCCAATCAGAGCTGATCAGACAGCCCTTTTGCCCAATCCAATTGAATAGAGCCAATAATCAATGTCTAATGGGTTGTGATGTATTTTGGTCCCGATGGTCACTGCCTGTGGGTCAGTCAGGGACCTGCTTGGTTCTCGCGGGCACGGTGGTGGCTGCCTCATTGGAGGATACGGACATGACCTATTTTGGCAATACAGTGGCATTTATCCCCCTCTAACACCATAACCATTAGGGATAATCTGATGCCTATATTGGGGTGGTATGACCTGCCCATTGCATGGTGTCCTGCAGTATGATATTGTAGTACGATACATAACTGACAATCTGTGCTCGCCACCTATCTCTGCCCTGATAATGGTAGTGCTGCCCTCTGCTGGTGAAAGCTGTAAGACCGGAAGCATGCCTAACATGTCAAAACAATTAGCCACAATGACTGTTATGTATTTACTGATCAATATGTCACTTTGTCAGCGCCTGACTATGAATACTGAATCTGCACTTTGGCACCTCCTCAAAATCATGTATCCATGCATAAAAAAATTCCAATATTTAAGGTGCATTTCATTACTGTTGATCAATTACTGGCTGTTTATTGTCCCTTTTCCTTCTGAACCAATACAGGTCAGAATAGAGGAAACTTAACTGAAACGCCTTTTTCACAGAAGCTGTTTGTGAGTGGCACTGGTAGCCTGGATCGGTCTGGAAGGGTCAATTTGATAATCAATACCGCCCCCTCCTACCATATATAGATCTTGTCTTGCCGGTCAAGGAAGAGTATGCAGATATCTAGCCTCTGCCACCAGATACTTGCTATTCCAGCTCAAGCAGTGTCGTGAATACCACCAGCTATTAAGCTTGGGCCACACATTAGAGATATCAAATCTTCATTAGTTACTGGCACAAAGCTGGCATGACAAATCATCTCAACAGCTTCCTTGTAATGTAATCTGAAATAATTCAAGGTGAAGGCCTGGAGAAAATGTCCATATCGTGGACCATTGTATTTTGTTCTCTTTCATCTGAAGAGCTCTCCACTTCCTGTGTTAGAATTTGCAAGAGTTGATGGATCTCTTTGAGCTGTCTTCAGACCCTCGGTCACCTAGCAGGCCAAGTCGAGGGCACATTACACGCACATTCAAGCCTGTGGTTTTTCTCAATTCCTATTATGAGCCTTTTTGAAGAACTCCAAACCAATTTGATGGAGCAATGTCAGCTTTGGAAAATATATGGTTATTACAGAGAATATTGAATCTCTATTTAACAAATTGAAGCATTATACTTTTTTGCTTTATAATGGCTTGCAAATTATCACCTCATCTGAAGTTTAGATTGCATGGAACATGTAACAGACAAATATAGGGGACACCTAAGCTTCCATGAAAGGCTTAACCATGAATTCTCATTTGGAATAGATTTGAGCTGGCCACGCTATAATCACGATGTCAGGCCACCGTGCATGCTATAATCACGATGTCAGGCCACCGTGCATGCTATAATCACGATGTCAGGCCACCGTGCATGCTATAATCACGATGTCAGGCCACCGTGCATGCTGAGCTGGCCGTGCTATAATCACGATGTCAGGCCACCGTGCATGCTGAGCTGGCCGTGCTATAATCACGATGTCAGGCCACCGTGCATGCTGAGCTGGCCGCGCTATAATCACGATGTCAGGCCACCGTGCATGCTGAGCTGGCCGTGCTATAATCACGATGTCAGGCCACCGTGCATGCTGAGCTGGCCGCGCTATAATCACGATGTCAGGCCACCGTGCATGCTGAGCTGGCCGCGCTATAATCACGATGTCAGGCCACCGTGCATGCTGAGCTAGCCGTGCTATAATCACGATGTCAGGCCACCGTGCATGCTGAGCTGGCCACGCTATAATCACGATGTCAGGCCACCGTGCATGCTGAGCTAGCCATGCTATAATCACGATGTCAGGCCACCGTGCATGCTGAGCTGGCCGTGCTATAATCACGATGTCAGGCCACCGTGCATGCTGAGCTAGCCGTGCTATAATCACGATGTCAGGCCACCGTGCATGCTGAGCTGGCCGTGCTATAATCACGATGTCAGGTCACCGTGCATGCTGAGCTGGCCGTGCTATAATCACGATGTCAGGCCACCGTGCATGCTGAGCTGGCCGTGCTATAATCACGATGTCAGGCCACCGTGCATGCTGAGCTGGCCGTGCTATAATCACGATGTCAGGCCACCGTGCATGCTGAGCTGGCCGTGCTATAATCACGATGTCAGGCCACCGTGCATGCTGAGCTGGCCGTGCTATAATCACGATGTCAGGCCACCGTGCATGCTGAGCTGGCCGTGCTATAATCACGATGTCAGGCCACCGTGCATGCTGAGCTGGCCGTGCTATAATCACGATGTCAGGCCACCGTGCATGCTGAGCTGGCCGTGCTATAATCACGATGTCAGGCCACCGTGCATGCTGAGCTGGCCGTGCTATAATCACGATGTCAGGCCACCGTGCATGCTGAGCTGGCCGTGCTATAATCACGATGTCAGGCCACCGTGCATGCTGAGCTGGCCGTGCTATAATCACGATGTCAGGCCACCGTGCATGCTGAGCTGGCCGTGCTATAATCACGATGTCAGGCCACCGTGCATGCTGAGCTGGCCGTGCTATAATCACGATGTCAGGCCACCGTGCATGCTGAGCTGGCCGTGCTATAATCACGATGTCAGGTCACCGTGCATGCTGAGCTGGCCGTGCTATAATCACGATGTCAGGCCACCGTGCATGCTGAGCTGGCCGTGCTATAATCACGATGTCAGGCCACCGTGCATGCTATAATCATGATGTCAGGCCACCGTGCATGCTGAGCTGGCCGTGCTATAATCACGATGTCAGGCCACCGTGCATGCTGAGCTGGCCGTGCTATAATCACGACGTCAGGCCACCGTGCATGCTGAGCTGGCCGTGCTATAATCACGATGTCAGGCCACCGTGCATGCTGAGCTGGCCGTGCTATAATCACGATGTCAGGCCACCGTGCATGCTGAGCTGGCCGTGCTATAATCACGATGTCAGGCCACCGTGCATGCTGAGCTGGCCGTGCTATAATCACGATGTCAGGCCACCGTGCATGCTGAGCTGGCCGTGCTATAATCACGATGTCAGGCCACCGTGCATGCTGAGCTGGCCGTGCTATAATCACGATGTCAGGCCACCGTGCATGCTGAGCTGGCCGTGCTATAATCACGATGTCAGGCCACCGTGCATGCTGAGCTGGCCGTGCTATAATCACGATGTCAGGCCACCGTGCATGCTGAGCTGGCCGTGCTATAATCACGATGTCAGGCCACCGTGCATGCTGAGCTGGCCGTGCTATAATCACGATGTCAGGCCACCGTGCATGCTGAGCTGGCCGTGCTATGATCACGATGTCAGGCCACCGTGCATGCTGAGCTGGCCGTGCTATAATCACGATGTCAGGCCACCGTGCATGCTGAGCTGGCCGTGCTATAATCACGATGTCAGGCCACCGTGCATGCTGAGCTGGCCGTGCTATAATCACGATGTCAGGCCACCGTGCATGCTGAGCTGGCCGTGCTATAATCACGATGTCAGGCCACCGTGCATGCTGAGCTGGCCGTGCTATAATCACGATGTCAGGCCATCGTGCATGCTGAGCTGGCCGGGCCATAATCACGATGTCAGGCCACCGTGCATGCTGAGCTGGCCGTGCTATAATCACGATGTCAGGCCACCGTGCATGCTGAGCTGGCCGTGCTATAATCACGATGTCAGGCCACCGTGCATGCTGAGCTGGCCGTGCTATAATCACGATGTCAGGCCACCGTGCATGCTGAGCTGGCGATGTCAGGCCACCGTGCATGCTGAGCTGGCGATGTCAGGCCACCGTGCATGCTGAGCTGGCGATGTCAGGCCACCGTGCATGCTGAGTCTCCTGACCACCAACATCAATGTCAAGCAGATGCAGTATGTGTGCAGGGAAGGAGACCAGTGAGATTTATATTCCGTGTCATACCCCATCTGATCAGAGCACGGAAAGTGTAAACACCTCCCAACTCCACTGCTCTCTAAAACGTACATCCCACAAGAGTTCCTCAGGCAGTTACTTACAGAACCTGAGCATTCGCTGCAGATCCTTGTGGTCATGATCGGATTGCTGTACATTCTCAATTATTATGTAAACACAATCATGGCAAGACTGGCCCCATACCACAGACTGTTTGCATAACCTCTCTACGGGGATCGGGGTACCAGTTAAATGGGCCCTTTGTCATTCTGATTATGACAAACTTGCACTTCTTCCGGAAGTGCTCACTGGCTGCCATTTAATCTTTGACAATACCCTACTTTAATCTAACTACGTATAGAAACATCCGACACTCAAGACTTGCGAAGCTATGACAACATATCCCAGACTTGTAGCCACATCTGCTCAACAACGATAATCACCCAGAGTCAATACTTGTCAAAATAATAGAATCACAAATAGAAGAAGAGCATGAAAAATGCACATGGTGAGATGCACATATCACCATCTACATCCAGACATTTTGAAATCAATAAGCAAGGCTTTGAACAAATGAAATAAATTGATTATAGTCAAGAAAAAGTTTCCCGAAGTCATCACAGTGATTTTTCAGCCAAGCTCATCAGAAATCGAATGCTTAATCACCGCAATTCAAAGGCTAGGTCTGTCGGAATTATTAAAATATTTTTTAAGACAATCTGCCCGACTGATACAAGTCTCTCCACGTCATTGTCAGTCATGTAATCAATTTCAACGAATTCACACAGCCAAACACTGATCTCCCTATAAATTGATTACCTTTGTTCAAAAACTGACATTCCCCCAGCGACGTCAGCACATTCAGACATGACGTGATTCGCTCACGTCTTCTTGAATCTTGAATATCAAATCAGAGTTGCTGATCCCATTTTACCATTCTACACATGACTGTTCTTGCTTGCTTGTACTTGAGAAGCAAAGTCATAGAGCATCAAAGGTGCCACTTAGAAGCGCACAACTAAATGTCTATAATAAGGCTTTATCTGGTGAATGCAGGTTGCACAACTGCAACATTTATCATGTAGAGAAGCATCAATCAAGGCCTAATTTGGGGCAGCCCGGGCTACTTGTGGGAGGGGTCCAAGGGGGGGGGGGGGAGTGGTCCAAGGGGGGGGGGTCGAAGGGGGGGTCCTGGATTCCACTGATCCACTCTGCTGGTCTCCTGCACAGATCACAATATATTGATTAAGCACAAAGAGGTTATGGTTTATACACTCACCTCCACCTCTTCATTGCTCAATATCAAATCTTAACTTTAGAGAATAAAGGTCCAAGTATCTAAGAATCTGTGATATAAGAATCTGTGATATAAGAATCTGTGATATAAGAATCTGAGATATAAGAGACTGTGATATAAGAGACTGTGATATAAGAGACTGTGATATAAGAAACTGTGATATAAGAGACTGTGATATAAGAGACTGTGATATAAGCCATTAAAGGTCCAAGTATCTAAGAATCTGTGATATATGAGTGTGTGATATAAGAGTCTGTGACATAAGAATCTGTGATATAAGTCATTAAATCTAAACTTGCATTGAGAGCAAATTAAGAGGACCAAATTGGAGGACCAAGTCAACTTGAAAATCACAGGAAACAGGCGAGTAGTTTGTCAAGGGAAAAGGGCATACAGAATCTTGACAAGAGAACATTTTACTACAATCACAAATACTACAGTCACCTTTCATATCAGAAAAGGAGACAACTGTGCTAATGCAATCTTATCAGAAGCAAATGCACAAATCCACTTTTCTCTGTCAAATACTGCATGGTCAAATACTGAGTCCCACAAAACGTTGCACGTTTTCTCTCTACTTTGTACAAACACTTGAGGCTATCAAGCAGGACGGATATGGACCCTGGGCTTGCCATTCACACTGACAACACAGAACAGTCAAGTGGCTAACACCCTCACCAATACAAATAGATCACGGTCAACTATCATTCACTCTGCAATTACTGTGATAGATGGATACAATAAACGTGCTATTACCTTCAATAACAATGGCAGGAGTAAACAATATCCGACTCAATCTGAGAGGAAATATCATCAAATGAAACTTACAAATGCCCTTGAAATCAGTCAATATATCAATATACATGCTACAGCACCCAGCATGCTGACTGAGGAATAATATCTGGGATTGCAATCAATCAACGTCACATTCCAATCAAAATATAATATTTAATAAAACAAACCTTTTGTCCTTTCCCATTTCTTAAGGAAAAGTCTTTGTCTTTATTCTTCTTGCTGAATTTAGACATTTATCTAGCTAGTTATCTGAGATATAGTTATGGTACTAGTTATATGATATCTAATTATAGTACTAGTTATATGAGATCTAGTTATAGTACTAGTTATATGAGATCTAGTTATAGTGCTAGTTATCTGAGATATAGTTATAGTACTAGTTATATGAGATCTAGTTATAGTACTAGTTATATGAGATCTGCTATGCAAATAGTTAAAAAGAATTCCAAACGTCAGAGTTCTGGTCAGAGCAGAACTCTTACGGGTGAAGTACATCTGTCTGTATCTATGTTTCATCACGTGATATGTTATCATTTACAACTGATAAGAATTTGATTGAAAGAAAATTGCTTCTTGCATTTAATGACCTAGAAGATTTCAAAGCAATCATATTTTCAAAATCACGTATGACAGAATATATGCCCTGGTTTTGAACCTATCACTTTGAAGTCAAGCACTTATTTAACTCTTTCACCTTTGAACAAATCTCCCTCCATGATCAATCTGTTATGAATATTGGCATGCTGCCATATATTTGTAAACTTGTAGTTTGTTCCACATGGTTGTCTTACATATATAGTGATGCCAAAATCAGTGTTTAAAGAACACCTGAGAATCATAACATGTGTTTAAATTAAAACATTCAAGATAGCAATCTGCTGATTAGTTTTATTTTTCTTATTTCTCCATGTACTAGTTCATCAGACAAGAAAAGCTTATGGTCTGTCACAAGGATCAATACACTGATCGCTAATATGACTTAGTACTTAAGACTATGACAAGATTAACAGTGCACCGGGCTAACCCTGGGTAATCAATGCTTGTCATATTTTTTTTCAAATGAAAAAAAAAAACACCCAAGAATATCAATATAAAGATAGGTTAGGTTGCCTTCAAATAAAGAGTTGATCTATATCATAATTACATACTAAACATTCCTTTTTATTAATGTAAGAGACACCTACTGGCAAAATATAGCCATCTGGTAGAAATGAAGTCACCTTATTAGCATTGAGATGGGAATGGCCTGATTATTGCAATTTCTTTTACAATCTGATCCAATCCTATTATTTTATCATCATGATCCTATCATGGGAGGCTACTGGCATATCCAAGCCAAATGGCAAGCTGTAATTTATGTCCCTGCTTTGTCAGTGTAAATTCTCTCCACCAGGGACAGTGTGACATGTAACCAGGGACAGTGTGACATGTAACCAGGGACAGTGTGACATGTAACCAGGGACAGTGTGACATGTAACCAGGGACAGTGTGACATGTAACCAGGGACAGTGTGACATGTAACAGACCCTGCCCAGCAATGAGTTATAACTACTGTATACAGACAAATTTTCGCGACCTTTTTATTTTCGCGTTAATTCGCGCCAGGACGTCATTCGCGAAATTAAATGGACGCGAAATTGAAGATGCATTACGCAATACGAGGTCGTCATGTTAAAAAGCGGGAGTGACGGGGACAAGCTCTTATTTTTGGCGCGAAAACAATTGGAGTCTATGAACACGCATTGAAATATTAATAAATTGCGCAATGATGGATCCCTGGCTTCTCCTCGTGTTGCGGACGTGAATTACCGCAACATCACGTACATGATATTTACGTTTTACTTCATGGATAAATTATCGACCTGCGAAGCATAATGTGTGATAATATTGGGTAAATACCTTTATTTATCATTTAAAACGCAATTAAAATGGATCCACGTGTGAAGGTATTTCTGTCAAAAAGGGAAGACACAACTCAACGCAACACGTGGTCGCAATTTTGAAAGGCGGAAGTGACGGGAAGAGGCTCTTGTTTTTAGCGCGAAAACGATAGTTAATATATTGCACAATAATGTATGGTTTTGTTCTGTTCTCGACCTGCAAAGCGCAATTTGTTATAATATTATGTATATACCTTTATTTATCATTTAAAACGCAATTAGGATCGATCCACGTGTGAAAGCATTTCTGCCAAAAAGGGAAGACACGATGTACGTGACGTCCTTAATCTTAGCGTCACAACCAACACGTGGGAGAATATTTCTTTGTGTATTATAAAGCCAATGATATTCATTATATCGCTTTTAATTATTATTGTTTATATCGATCTTAGCATCAAAACAAAGCGTGTTAATACACAAAGAAATATTCAACCACGTGTAGACAGTAGTCCGCCTGTCCGATATTTGCTTTCACGCTAGTATTGCGTAATGCATGTTAAATGAATGGATGGTTTTGTTCTGTTCTTGACCTGCAAAGCGAATTTGTGATAATATTGGGTAAATACCTTTATATATCATTTAAAACATATTATTTCGAAATGCTTTGTTTTGACTTTGTTCTCACTGATTTCAATTATCAGCGTTCACAGTTTTGCATCTCGTCATTGTTTCCACTGCTTTGAGTCGTGTCTTCCCTTGTTGACAGAAATGCTTTCACACGTGGATCGATTTTAATTGCGTTTTAAATGGATTGATGGTTTTGTTCTGTTCTCGAACAATTTGTGATAATATTGGGTAAATACCTTTATTTATCATTTAAAACACAATCAAAAAGGGAAGACACGACTCAAAGCAGTGGAAACAAAGACGAAATGCAAAACTGTGAACGCTGATAATTGGAATCAGTGAGAACAAAGTCAAAACGAAGTGTTTCGAAATTTTTTGTTTTGTTCTGTTCTCGACCTGCAAAGCGTAATTTGTGATAATATTATGTACTAGAAATCCAAAATTCGCGAAAATAAAACGGCGCGAACCTGGCGAAAACGGCGATGGCGCGAAAATAACTAGGCGCGAATTTTTCTCGGTATACAGTAATTAAAAATCTCTTGATCTCTTCTTTTTTATATCACCAAGTCACTGAGGGAAAACAATTTGTACCTAGTGGAATAATTGCTTCATTTCATGCTTTTGTAATCCTCATGAGTTTCCTGATATTTCTCCTCCAAACTGATGAGCATCCTGTTTGTTCTGACTTTTTTAAAACTCTTAACAGGAGTTTCATATTACCAACTTTGAGTAATCCTCCTAATTCAAGGTGAAATGTCCACAGTGCAATGCATGTAGGCAAATGACTCTCATTATTTATTTTATTATTAAGTGGAAATTATCACTGTTCCGTGTTTAACAGAGCATTTACTCAGGATGATTCAGGCAAAATTCAGTCATCAGCTGTATTTTTATTCATAACTTCTTCAAACTTTGTCATTTGCACTCATCTCTCTTGAAACACCAATTGCAGAACTTTAACAGCAGCAAACTACAAGGCGGACTGATGGAGGACATGTTGATGTTAGCTGTGGGGTGCACTCCGTACAGTGGTGCAGCATATTTGCAGGGCCATAATTCAGGAGACTATTGTTTTGGTGTCACAACATTGAGGAGAAGGAATTGATCATGTTGCCTTGTGGCATTCCTGCCAGGTTCACAACTCATATCATACGGTACTCATGTCATACGGTACCCACCTCACCTGTCCCCTGTCGACCACCATTATATCATAATTCTCCCCATATCTGGCCTCTAAAGTTGAGTCTGTAACTCATATCATACGGTACCCACCTCACCTGTCCCCTGCCGACCACCATTATATCATAATCATAACTCTCCCCATATCTGGCCTCTAAAGTTGAGTCTGTAACTCATATCATACGGTACCCACTTCACCTGTCCCCTGCCGACCACCATTATATCATAATCATAACTCTCCCCATATCTGGCCTCTAATGTTGAGTCTGTATAATCAGAAGGGGTACTAATGGGTTATTTAACCTGCAAATACCTGATAAGTTACAGATTTACTTCACTTTTACTCTTTTTCTTAAACATAAAACTGATATGAAAAAGCAGAAATCAAAGTTTACCGGTGGCAGTTATTTATCAAGTTATTATCAAGTTATTTATCAGCATTATGCAGCCTGATCTCAGCAAGGCCTTGTATTGGCTGACTCCTACGCTACCTGGGAAAGTGGGAGTAAATATATCAGATAATCAATACAGATAGCATAAATAAACTAACATATGATAACTATCAATCCCTCATATATTTATAACCCTATTTTCATTGAGGCATACTTCCTAACGTCCACGCATTTCAACAATTAATGAGAATTGATTATTAGCATTCATCTTGGTCCAGACTGGTGGAGGTCAGCACTCAGCAAGATAATTCAATTTATATTAATTCACTGATATTTGACCAGATTTTTTAAGTCAGTTAATGATGGAAATTATCAAATTTTCACAAAAAATATGATAATCAATTTTCTTCAGAAGAATATTTTGTTCTTTTTTAGGTAGGACCAGCTGAATTGAAATGATTCTGTAACTCTTTTTTTAAATGCAGATAATATAATAACAAGGGTCTGTGAAATGAAACAATAACTTCTTATAATGCTATGATATGTTTGTTATAATATAAAAGTTACCACAATCTAGTGATGAATTGAATGTTTCCATAAACACTAATAAATCTCTCCCCATAAGAAAAAAACAAAAGCATAAAAGATATTATATTTTGAAAGCAGGTTACTAAGTTGATGATAATAATGTAATAATAATAATTAACTTTGTGTTTATTTAAGCAGATCAACTGATGCAAAGAAGGACGTTTGCATCTTGAAGCTGATCGTTTACCTGGCTACGAGGTAATTAAGGGACATGACATGTTGTAATGAGTGCCTGGTATGTAGGCCTTTGATGTTCTTGGTTCTACAATTACCACCTGTAAATCGCTCAGGTGGGCACAGGTATGATGATCCACTGTTAACCAATCACCCTCCACTCGCCGTATTAACCTACTTTTCTGATCTCATCTGACCATCTTTAATGGTGTCCTGATGTGATCAATTATATTATTTTACTGGGGACACATTAATATGCGCACAGAATACCCAGACATATCCTATTATCTTAATCAATGTGTATGGCTTCTTTCACTTCTGACATCAAATAGAAGAAGTTGACTTTATCTTGTCTAGTGAAGGAGGCTATCAGATTATGCAGCATTATATTGGCCATGGTTGGTGTTTCTGTGAACTCTATCTGGGCCATGACACCATACAGATAGCCATGTAAGGCTAGGGCCAAGATTGATACAACAAAAGCTGATAGGAACATGATACAAGATATTTAGATAGAGCAGTTATCAGTACAAGTCCCTTTCCTTTTATTTCTCATATGATCTCATGCTTAGAATAATAATATAACTCTCAGATGTCAAACACTAAGATGCCACAGTCACATTTATATAAGGATATACATATTACACTGTCTAACTGTCTACAATCTTTAGATTGTTTACTTAGGTTTACGTGATGTCTCAGTAATAATCTGAAACGTAAATGTGCAACAGTCTGGAAGTCTCAAATTTACATTTTTTTCTTCTTTCTTTCATATAAATATATATATATATATATATATATATATGTGCTACAATTAACAAACAAGATGATAGGCATATTTCACCTCTATCGTGCAATTGGCTTTATATGATGTGTCCCATTGTGTTTGTTCTTTACATGTCTGTCTGTCATGTTTGTATTCATTGTGGTGGGGCATCAATGATTCATGGCTTTGCAGATTTGTGACCCTCCCTTCCCCTCAGTGAGTGCAATCCTTCCCTTTACCAACATGGCTACATTTTCCCTTTCAATTCATCTGCCATCAATTCAAATATTTAAGCTTGGAGGTCCCCAGAGCACCGTGTCGACTTTGCCATAGAGCAGACCTTATTTTGGTGGGAGGCAGGAAAGAAGGGCTCGGAAGCATACAATACTTTATGCTCTTGTGATATAAATCCCAAAGTGGTCACTCCCTGTATTAGCTTGGAGTTTCCACGTTTGTCTGCACAGCAATGACTTTGCTTTGTGAGGCGTTCTCAGCTACTCTTCCACGTTCTCAGCTACTCTTCCACGTACTCCTAATTGTACACACAGTATTAGAATGTGCCATTGTTTGTGAGTGAGGTTTGCATCTTGCGACCCATCACCTCCTTTGGTAATGTAATCCTATCTTGTTTGATCATACCCTGTATGTTCTTTATGTTAAGTAGCAAGGTCAACAAGGCAGAGTGTTCAACATTTTATCTCCCTTTATTTTGGATCTATATTAGATTATACAGCTGAGTTCACAAAAGGGTAACACCAAAAATATCACAGGGAAAAAAGGCCAGAGTATTCAATACCAACAAGACATTATAATTGTACTGTATTATATTAACCTGCTGTAGACAACCACAGAAAACATGGACCGAATAATAGCTATGCTGAGGATTGAAGTATATGAAGCAAATTCTGTGATATTCTGCTGACATCAACAACATATTGCCCATCTGACATTTACCTGTTTGTCACTATTTTGGTTTTCACTTACACAACTGCTGAAAAAAGCCAGTTTGGAATTCTCACAGACCATCCTTACCTTCATTTCTCAATGCGGAAAATAAAACTTCATCATAAAAACATTGTACAGTATGCATTCAAGATGCTGCATTTCTCGTAAACAATATTTTTAAGCATGTATGTCTATTACATGTCTATTTCTCACAACTAGCCACAGACTAATTCATCCAGTCAGGGACTAGATTCTTTATTTTAACCAGGTAAACTAACAAGTGGCAGCAACCAGTGCTTATTTCTGAGGATTCACCACAACAACTTGCTATATTAATATCTTCGAAGCATTCTTTACCCCCCCCCCCCCCCCCCCCCCAAAATAAAAAGAAAAGAAAATAAAGGTAAAATCATTTCAGACACTGACAGAATTTCAATAACTCTGTTGGGTAGGCCATGCATGAAATCAGAATCATTTATCATGTTGTTGACATGGAAGCATGTAGTAAGCTGCTGGAGCGATTTGGCTCCGGCGACGGGGAAGAATATAAACCAGTGTCAGACATCACACATGCGATTTTTTACCAGTCACTGTAAATGAAGAGGAGCAAAGTGATCTGGAAGATACTATTGCTAGAATATCATCCATGTCTACTTGGTTTTTGTGGAGCAGAGCATACCTGTGATATGCCTGTGGCCTTGACTTAGTAAATATCAGCCAGATGCCAACATACAACACAATAATAACCAAAAGAATACTCCGTCAAAGAGCTTATAGCTCTTGTGTGTTGTTTTAGCCCATTTTCTGCTGAACCATTGAGCACTTCCAGAGCCTCAGCTTTCTAGCATCATCAGCACTGCTCCATGAACAGTGGCCTAATGACAGAAGCCACTTCCTGATATGATATGAGGCTCCGTGAACAGTGGCCTAATGACAGAAGCCACCTCCTGATATGATATTCAATATGAGGCTCTGTGAACAGTGGCCTAATGACAGAAGCCACTTTCTGATATGATATGAGGCCCCGTGAACAGTGGCCTAATGACAGAAGCCACTTCCTGATATGATATGAGGCTTATTTCCAATATTTCCTAATTACGATAAATGTAATAACAGTGGAATCTAGGATCATACAATCATGAAATAAAGGAGGTTACCAGAAAGGCTGAGAAGCCTATTGAACTGGTAACCTTTACATTTAAATACTATAAAAAAAATCATAATAGATAAAAACATTTACATTTTGTGTTAGGAAAAAGAGAAAATATGGGAATATATAAGTAAATAGCATAATGTCATATGCATATTGTACAATTTTCCCCAGATTTGTAGTGAGACCTAATATTTTTTTATAAGATATCATTACAGATGAACCAATCTAAGTTAAAGAAAACTTTTAGGACTCATTTTGCATTCTTTGTAATGTGGTAAAATATGTAATTGAAGTGCTACTATGTGCTTCTGTGCCATAATTTAATATTAAACAATCGTATGAAAAGTAAAGTTGCATTTTACATTTATCAGGAACATGGTGTTTGATCAGTGTTAAACGAGCTAACAAACTTGGCTAATGTTTGGGATATGTTTTTAAAGTGAATTTTTCTGAGCATCAGTTAAGTCACAAAGATCCCAAACATGTTTCATGTTGATTGGGATGACATACACCAGTCTCTTTTCTGAATTAAAAAGATTTAGCCACTGTTTGAGGCAGAGGGTTAAAGTGTGACTATGTCTGTTAACATTGACTCAATCCTTCAAGATGCTATTCACACACACTAGTCAAGTTATGAAATATTCTCCTAATTGTTGGTGCCAAGCTGAATAAACGATAGTGTGCACCAAATGCCACACTGGCTATTATGCTAGCAGATGTAGAGAGGGCTGAGTTAGCCAGGACCACCACTTTATGGGGGTTGGGGCATGATCCATCACCACCAGCTTCCAGCCTGCCTCTGTGCTTTCTAATTTTCACTGCCGAGAGCTTGGTGCGTCTTCTCACTAGCATTATGCAGCATGTTATGCAGAGTATGCATATCTCCCACAGGTGCCCTTCTGTCAACAGTTGCTGCTCTTTTCATGTTGACCTTTTTGTGTGGTTCTTTGGTTGACCCATTCTCCCTGACACATGTTTAACAGCTTCCTGAGCAACTTGTACAGTCATCAAGTGGAAACAACATGATAAACGCCTACTAAATAATTATCATAGATATCTGACAGACTAGGTTTCATTCTCTCAAGAAAGCCAGAAATATGTTAACTTATGGAGGGGGTGAAGGAACCAATTTTTTATAACGTTCATTTCCCAACCAAAGATTTTTCCATCCTAGCATCTCTAACTGTAAAGGAGAATCACATAGACTACGGAGTGCCAGAGGATGACACAGGTTTGTGAATGTATATTAGATTCCTGAAATTGCCACAGATATGACATCAATATAACCCTGAATTCTGTTGGATTTATTTTACAATCACATAAATATCTGTCTGTAGATGTAATTACTACTTGGTATTTTTCATTTATAAAGTTTGGCTCAAGTACGTGGTAATCTCAAACGGTTTGTGAAGACAGCCATCATCCGATATTACGTTGTCATGGCATCAGGAAACAGTATTCTAATCGTTACTTACAGAAAAGTTGTGCACTCTAAGTTCACAGAGTACGACAAAGTTTTTCCAGCGTATAAAGCTAATTTATAGCTTTGTTTTTTTATACATTTTTTTTGTGTGTGTTTGATATATGCATTGCGGTCAGTCGTCCCTTGCATAACAGCTAATCTCGTTTGCATTGAGGTTGCGTCTCGTCTGCTCCCAGCATCAGCAAATTATGACCTCTCCCGCAAACTCATGTGGTCAGCATACACAAACCAAGGGCACAACATGAAAAAATACCCAGACAATTGCTTTGTACCTAACAAGATGAACCTAAATATGCTTCGAAGTCCAGACACACTCAAAACACGCACATAAATAAGGTGGCAAAAGTAACACACAAACCAATTCAATGGAATTGCACAATCGAAGACATTTCTGAAAACGCATTAGGACCCCTCCCACCTTCAGATCTGGGGACAGGCCTTTAGGCTTTTATTATGGGAAGCGATTGATTAGAAATGAATCACCATGTCACTGATCACTTGTGTCCAGACCACGCAAGAGATAGCGATGCTGTGCCACAGACAAATGCACAAGGCGGGCCACTCATATTATCGACTAAATGTGTCCAATCTCTTTCCTGACCGAATTTTTTTGTCTGATCCCCCTCACTTCAATAGCCTTTATCCGGTCCTAAAGTTTTCACAGGTTCATGGAGTGGAAAGCCATTTGTTACATGGCTCAGACAAAAATATTGTCTTGTGTATCATTTTTGCGTGCCCGAGGGAGCCCAGACTGTGATACTGGCTATGCACAACAAGTGGGCAAAACCCTCTTATCTACTCATTAATTGGACGTCCTGCACCCGTCCTGCTGTCCTGCTCTCAAGACCAACATGTCACCTTTATTGATGTTTAGGAAAACCAGACAAAATCTTGTCCTTGGATACCCTTCTTTGACTTTGAGGAAGAGACGGTTGAGAAGACTCATGAATAATGCAGGGATAATCCCAGACTTTACCCCATTTCTGAACCAATGATATCACTGCTTCTCTCCTCTTTAATCTTGTATCAGTATTTTGCAATGCAAGCACTGGTCTGAAGTTTGAAGCCATCTGCATATCATTAAGCTTATTAATCTTTCTCTCGGGGTGTCTCCCACAAACAACACTCAATTGATTATAAAATGTCTGGCTTTGAGAAATCATCAACAAATTCCGCTTATTGTGATTTGCATTCAAAATCACTTGATGCCTTGCGTAATGACAAAAAAAGAGTTGTTTTTCTTTTCTGCATTAATTCTCCACCCCAACTGGACTCTCAATCATTCCTGGAGCAGGAAATAGCTGATAGAGGATGAGAATGTAGACTTGTGAAGTTTGTAAACTTATTCTGCACCCTGACGGTGCAATCCAAACCCTGAAGTGGCTGCAGAACAAGAAACCTCTGCCTCTGCCTATCTTGATCTCAAGGCAAACTTTACTTGCCTCTTTGCAGAGCTGTGAGGTACATGAGATGAGCAACCTCAATGCTCACTTACAAGGGTATGAAGGAATTCTACTTATCCTGCCTTGTAAACAACCTAGTCCCATTTTTGCTACCTGAACAAGGTGAGAACATAAAGCTACCGTTCCTATCATCAAACCTCTGCAAAATGACACTGCATTATGCACAATAAACATAAATCACCACTTTGAATACTCAGAGAAAATGAGATAATTGTTTATTAGTACTATACTGGCAGCTTGAGTATGAATGACTCTGCAGGTAAAATATATAAACATCATCGCCCAAACCTGCCGCTCACCACTTCACTGATTCCCACCTGCTAAGCCATGTGCCATGCAAGTGACACACAATTCTTTCCTGGTTTTTATATCATTTGACAAAGAAATTCTTTAAGTGGTAACAATAAGAGATAGGTAGTTTCCAATTAAGTTGATTTTAAGTCCTGAGCAACTTCTTTGGGAAGAAATGACTACATGTGAATCAGATAATAAACATAATATGTAGATATCATACATATACTGCAGGCATGTAGATATACTGCAGGCATGTAGATATCATACATATACTGCAGGCATGTAGATATACTGCAGGTATGTAGATATCATACATATACTGCAGGCATGTAGATATTATACATATACTGCAGGCATGTAGATATTATACCTATACTGCAGGCATGTAGATATTATACCTATACTGCAGGCATGTAGATATCATACATATACTGCAGGCATGTAGATATTATACATATACTGCAGGCATGTAGATATCATACATATACTGCAGGCATGTAGATATTATACCTAAACTGCAGGCATGTAGATATTATACATATACTGCAGGCATGTAGATATTATACATATACTGCAGGCATGTAGATATTATACCTATACTGCAGGCATGTAGATATTATACCTATACTGCAGGCATGTAGATATTATACTGCAGGCATGTAGATATTATACTGCAGGCATGTAGATATTATACATATACTGCAGGCATGTAGATATCATACATATACTGCAGGCATGTAGATATTATACCTAAACTGCAGGCATGTAGATATTATACATATACTGCAGGCATGTAGATATTATACCTATACTGCAGGCATGTAGATATTATACCTATACTGCAGGCATGTAGATATTATACTGCAGGCATGTAGATATTATACATATACTGCAGGCATGTAGATATCATACATATACTGCAGGCATGTAGATATTATACCTATACTGCAGGCATGTAGATATTATACATATACTGCAGGCATGTAGATATTATACCTATACTGCAGGCATGTAGATATTATACATATACTGCAGGCATGTAGATATTATACATATACTGCAGGCATGTAGATATTACACATATACTGCAGACATGTAGATATCATACATATACTGCAGGCATGTAGATATTATACTGCAGGCATGTAGATATTATACATATACTGCAGGCATGTATATATTATACCTATACTGCAGGCATGTAGCTTACTTGTCTTCTAACCTTTAGACCAGCAGATGAGCAACTTAAGATGGATTGTTTGGCCTGGATACAGAGCTCTATGTACACAAGTAACAAGAGAGTGGCAAAAAGCTCACCTCCCCTCACAACATGCACAGAGTAGTACCACACCACTTGTTTACTCCTTCCTGCAGGCTCATAATTGTCTCATCCACCCCCACCTTAACCCCATCCATCCCACATATCAAATGAAATCTTTTACTTGTGAAAACCTAACTATCTTGCATTATGCTACTCTGTATTACACTGGTAGATTGTTCAATCTTCTCACTATCTCTGACATCATTGCCCTATATTTGACATGAGCAAATATGGCACTGATCGGGCAGATGTGGCACTGATCGGTCAGATGTGGCACTGAATGAGCAAATATGGCAATGAACGGGCAGATGTGGCACTGAATGAGCAAATATGGCAATGATCGGGCAGATGTGGCACTGAATGAGCAAATATGGCAATGAACGGGCAAATATGGCAATGAACGGGCAGATGTGGCAATGAAAGAAGAGAAAGTGTTTTGAGGATATACATATAAATATGTTTAGATTCTATTCACTGACAATGCAGTCACTGTAACTAATGCACACCAAATAGGAACAGTGAGCAACACAGATGATAATAAAACAAAAGGCAGTCAGCAATGTGCCCATATTATCAGATAGTGCAGTTATGCTGGTGTCAACAGATGGCCCAGATGCTGGAGACAATGCACAGACTACCAGCTGTCTCCTTAAGGCAATTATATTACCTAACCTCTTATCACACCTTTATATCATCACAACTATACCCTAATATGCCTACATCACTCTTCCAAAAAGATTTAATATTCACATATTTTTCAATGCCTGTTTTGTGTAAAATGCATAAACATACTAGTGATGTGAATAAAGAAGAAATTGAGTGCTAATCACAATGTGGATGGACACAACAGAGTACACAGTGAGGAAGAAATGCACGATATCATTTCCCTTGTCCAATACAGCACATATTGCAGCAAACTGGTGTAATGTGATTTAAATATGCTTAACATTAGCTTATCAAATAGAGCTGGTGAGGGAGGATAGAGCAGGAGGCTGGAGGGGAGATGCAGGGAGAAGGCCCTGGCATTAATCAGTGGTTTGAGAGGTCTGCAGCAAGATGCACTGGTCTATTAGACTACAGTGGTGTGTGCTGATACAGACCAGCTTCTCATCTGTTACAGTGGTCTCTGTCACATCCCCGAGTCCTCCTCATCAGGCTCTCAAAGTTACCAGCTCTCAGACTGGGTTCCTACCACTGCCCTCATCCCAGCTGCCAGCTCTCAGACTGGGTTCCTACCAATGCTCTCATCCCAGCTACCAGCTCTCAGACTGGGTTCCTACCACTGCCCTCATTCCAGCTACCAGCTCTCAGACTGGGTTCCTACCACTGCCCTCATCCCAGCTACTAGCTCTCAGACTGGGTTCCTACCACTGCCCTCATCCCAGCTGCCAGCTCTCAGACTGGGTTCCTACCAATGCTCTCATCCCAGCTACCAGCTCTCAGACTGGGTTCCTACCACTGCTCTCATCCCAGCTACCAGCTCTCAGACTGGGTTCCTACCACTGCTCTCATCCCAGCTACCAGCTCTCAGACTGGGTTCCTACCACTGCCCTCCCCAGCTGCCAGCTCTCAGACTGGGTTCCTACCACTGCCCTCATCCCAGCTACTAGCTCTCAGACTGGGTTCCTACCACTAACCTCATCCCAGCTGCCAGCTCTCAGACTGGGTTCCTACCACTGCCACCATCCCAGCTACCAGCTCTCAGACTGGGTTCCTACCACTGCCACCATCCCAGCTACCAGCTCTCAGACTGGGTTCCTACCACTGCTCTCATCCCAGCTACCAGCTCTCAGACTGGGTTCCTACCACTGCTCTCATCCCAGCTACCAGCTCTCAGACTGGGTTCCTACCACTGCTCTCATCCCAGCTACCAGCTCTCAGACTGGGTTCCTACCACTGCCCTCCCCAGCTGCCAGCTCTCAGACTGGGTTCCTACCACTGCCCTCATCCCAGCTACTAGCTCTCAGACTGGGTTCCTACCACTAACCTCATCCCAGCTGCCAGCTCTCAGACTGGGTTCCTACCACTGCCACCATCCCAGCTGCCAGCTCTCAGACTGGGTTCCTACCACTGCCACCATCCCAGCTACCAGCTCTCAGACTGGGTTCCTACCACTGCCTAGGTCCTTGTTTACTGACACTGTCCAGTGTCCACTGAACCCCCCCCCCCCTGTCTGACCATCTACCCACTCAGCACACTGACCCTTTCTGTTCATTTCATCCTTTAACTTTACTAATTACCTGACGTGACAATCACAAATAAAATACAATGAAACATTTTCTATATATTCCGTGTAGGGAAGGGATGATTTCAATCATCCAAAACACATTTATATTTAATGCTACTGGACATGTATATGGCTACCATAGAGAGCCTTATCTTTCATTATGGCCACTGAGTGAATCAAACATTAAACATGTTGATTCATCACTGCCAACACACAGATCTCACCAGAAAGGCACAGTTATCTAGATGAGCACTATGTCCAGTGATGGACAAGAGAGTGACTTCAATGATCATGTTGGCAGTACTCAAGTGACAAGAGATATTGCCTGGGGCCACATCCAGTAGGAGAGGATTGATCCAAACTCCACAGCGATACCCTGATCTGTATTTGCATGTTCTGAAGCAGAGTGGGGAGCAAACCGTCCACTAGAGTTGCCACTGCTTCAGAGCCAGCACATAGGCATGAGTAACTATCAGCTCACTCCATTAAGAGGTGCATGGGATGTGCATGGGATGTGCATGGGATGTGCATGGGATGTGCTTGGGATTTGCATGGGATGTGCATGGGATGTGCATGGGATGTGCATGGGATGTGCATGGGATGTACCCAAGTATCAGAGCTCCATCTGCCAGCATATCATACTCACAAAAGCCCATGATCTCTTTTGATAGAGTATATATAAATATACAGATAGCTCTATGATTTGTAAATAGGTCTGATCCTGATTCCACAAATATACGGTGATCCTGCCCAGCATCTATATGGTCTTGGCCAGAGTGATTGCGATCACAGAGAGGGCTGTGTCTAACCTTCGTGCCTTATCAACTTGTTTTTTCCTGCCTCTGCAGCCGCTACCTGTCCCAATCATGCCACTACAATGCTTTGGATTAGGCTGTCATGCCATGCTTCAAACCACACTCCCCAACACACACTCCCAGCTCCTGTTTATTTCATATTGAATTCTCAAGCAAAATCTAGACTGGCCATTTTCTATTAAGGTAGATGAAAAGGCCCACCCGCTTGCAAGTGATATTACCCAGAGATGGGAATAATATATTTTCTTTCTATTATATAGGAGGTCACATTATATCAATGCTGTTCCAGCTATCTTTAAAGTGGATGTTGAAAGACTCTTGTGCGTGATGTTATTTGTTGCTTGGCCATTGACAGACACATGTTGCTGTGTTGGCCACTCGCGGCTAACTTGCCATCTTTAGTCTCTATCAGTCTGAAGGCTTGGTGACATCTTTGCTGCTTTTTGTGGCAATACAAACACTGGGGCTGGTCCACACACTAATGGAGTCTGTACACACATAATATTCTGGCAAAATCATATATAACAAACTACCATTAATACCAGCAGATCTCCACTGCCTTTCTCCCTAGTTGTCATGCAAGCCTGGGCCAAGTCTATAACCAATCACTTTGCCATCATAAGCCTTTTTTAAAAAAGATATCATATTCTGATGATTGCTGGCAAAGAGCTTTTCAATCTACTGGTGGTGGTGCTACTGAGAGGTACACAGGTTGTCACATGGACCCAAGGCCTGGTCTCTGGGGGTATTGACGGGTGTTCCCCAGTCCGGGATGGTGGTCTTCCATCACCGCCTACACCCACCACACAAATAGCAGCAGGCTCTCTCCGTAAGCATACAGCAATAACGACTCATCTTGCCAGCCCTGCTCATGGCAAAACAACATTTCTGGTGTCCCCCCCATTGACGTAGAGCTATTGTCACCATTTGTCTGCATGCATATTTGATATCACACTTTGTAACGACAATATGACACTAAAGCCAGTTTCACCTGTACTACCTCTCAGAACCAAAATGCAGTATGAAAGCAGTTAGTCTCTTGTCTATTAGACTGGTGTATATCAAACACATGAGGCAGAGGATAGGAAGGAGCGAGGCAGAGCAAGTAATCCCCAAGGGTTAACGTAAGTGGCAGACTGCATGTGCCTGCTTGGTATCTGAGAACTTAATCTTCACTGCCTTAGAACACAAATACACTATACAACATATACCACTTCCATACCTACTCTTATGGTTTTATTGCCTCCATATCAGCCAAAAAATGAGGTAGACATGTCAGAATAACAAATATGTATTGAGGAACTAGTTTCTATCTGGAGACTAGTTCTCAGTTTATCCCAAATCAAGGGTCAGTACTTGGAGTAGAGAATAGAATTTGGTTAATGCTGTATTAGGAGCATGAATCACACTGTTGATGTTATTGGTGAGCAACAAATCAAGGGTTAATGTTATTGGTGGATCTTGCCTGACATCAATCCTTATCCGGTCTCTCAACAATCAATAGCCAATCAGCTGACGGGGCTCGCTTCATAACAGAACCTGCCTCCGCTCCCTTCATATTTCCTCATCTATGCCCCATCAATATCAACTAGGTCGGCTGCCTCGACACACTAGAACACGCTACCCACTGAAACACACCTTTCTCATCACTGCTCTTTTTCTTTTCTAATTCTGCGGGAAAGATGTGAGGATGTGGCAGGAAAAATCGTACAAGTCCTCACTAGGGGGCAGTCAGTACTAAGAGCACGACATCTTGGCGAAAATCACACAGCCCCAGGCCCTCACATGCCAATTATTACCAAATTATCCCCACTTTTCATTTTGCATTGCAGTTATATATATATATACATTGATACATTTTGGGCTATGATAGCCTGCGGCCAGACATATATGGAAACCTACACACTTTTGTCCTCCCAAGAATAGAATAATACACTGGTTCCAGGAATATAACAGGAAGAGAAATAAAGCAAATATGCTGATGTGGCTCTTAATGGGTCTATACACATGTTTATGACAAGCAGCGCTAGGAATGGGTTGTGTTATCACCACAGAACTGTTATAAAAAAAAAATTCCAGGTCATCATTATCCGGGTCTATTTTTTATTTCAAAATGTTTACTTCACTCAATACATCTGGGAGTGGTTTACTGGGTTTTGCGAGAATTACTAATGATCAGCCTAAAATGCAGTTCTTGGCTGTGATACTGTACACATTCCAGAGCAACTGACTGACTGCAGTGCTGCAAAATATACTCAATTCTTAATGAAAACCTTGTTATTTGAGAATCATTTTGTTAAGAGCAATTTTTTTCACTATTGGGAAAGCAGATATGTGTGGATCACATCCGAATACCAAATCAAGTGAGGATAATAGTGACAGATTGCTGCCAATCAAAGCACTGTCCATACTGGTGTAAGATACAGCATTAACCCACTGCAACCCACTCCTGCAGCATTAGCCCACTCCTGCAACATTAACCCAATCCTGCAGCATTAACCCACTCCTGCAGCATTAACCCAATCCTGCAGCATTAACCCACTCCTGCAGCATTAACCCACTCCTGCAGCATTAACCCCCTCCTGCAACATTAACCCAATCCTGCAGCATTAACCCACTCCTGCAGCATTAACCCACTCCTGCAGCATTAACCCACTCCTGCAGCATCAACCCACTCCTGCAGCATTAACCCACTCCTGCAGCATTAACCCACTCCTGCAGCATCAACCCACTCCTACAGCATAAACCCCCTCCTGCAGCATTAACCCACTCCAACCCCCTCCTGCAGCATTAACCCCCTCCTACAGCATAAACCCACTCCTGCAGCATTAACCCCCTCCTGTAGCATTAACCCACTCCAACCCACTCCTGCAGCATTAACCCACTCCAACCCACTCCTGCAGCATCAACCCCCTCCTGCAGCATCAACCCACTCCTGCAGCATCAACCCCCTCCTGCAGCATCAACCCACTCCTGCAGCATTAACCCACTCCTGCAGCATCAACCCACTCCTACAGCATAAACCCCCTCCTGCAGCATCAACCCACTCCTGCAGCATTAACCCACTCCTGCAGCATCAACCCACTCCTGCAGCATCAACCCACTCCTGCAGCATTAACCCACTCCTGCAGCATCAACCCACTCCTGCAGCATTAACCCACTCCAACCCACTCCTGCAGCATTAACCCACTCCTGCAGCATCAACCCACTCCTACAGCATAAACCCACTCCTACAGCATAAACCCACTCCTGCAGCATCAACCCACTCCTGCAGCATTAACCCCCTCCTGTAGCATTAACCCACTCCAACCCACTCCTGCAACATTAACCCACTCCAACCCACTCCTGCAGCATCAACCCACTCCTGCAACATTAACCCACTCCTGCAACATTAACCCACTCCTGCAACATTAACCCACTCCTGCAGCATTAACCCCCTCCTGCAGCATCAACCCACTCCTGCAGCATCAACCCACTCCTGCAGCATCAACCCACTCCTGCACCTAATGATTTTTCAATATTGGGAAATTCAACCAAACTATTTCCTTTCTTATCCATTCCTTTTTAAAATGAGGATATTTCTGTACATGCAAAGAGTGAGATAAATTATCATTGTTATTTTGACATTTATTTCTCACACTATTAAACCCCTAGAATCATGCATCAAACATCCCTATTTGTTTAACACATATTGCTATTTCTATTATAAATGACACCCATTCCTTTTTTATTTGCAACATCATAATATTCTTCAGTCCATTATAAAATAATGCAACTTCACTTCCATTGTGGCAATGACGAGATTCAAAAATGATTTTTTTATTGTTCTTATATCAAAATATTATCATTATTTCTACTTCGATTCTCATGTCACAGTGTTAAATGTAAGAAAATAAGCATTCCTAACTCTGTATTAGATCCTATAGTAAAGTATCCTTCAGAGTTGTACTATACACCTGAGTTCTTCTAACAAGTTTGTTTCATGTCCTTCTTTACATATATTTATCAAAATTCAATTTTAGCTTTATACTCTGGTACATTTTTTTCTATCCACCTTGAAATTAGATTAATCATGCAAAAACATATATTTGTGAAATGTGTTTGGCACAAAAGCTGCATTCATTTCTCCACTCCTGGAGGTAGCCAGCTGGCATGTCCGTAACAAATCTTTTCAGCTAGAGGTAGAACATTGATATTTACACATAAATGCACCTTTTCAAGAAAGTTTATATGTCACCTCCTGAGAACACATACTACTGAGCTCCCCAATTCATATCCATTGAGACTGCACTTTACAGGACAAACAGCAACTTCAAACGTTTTACAACCAGTCCATTTTACACATAACATATAAAGTCCTCAATGAAGAAAATGAATATATATATAGATATACACATATATAATAAATCATTCTTTATATGAGTGTGTGTGGATGTGGTTGTATCAGGGATGTTCAAACAATGGCCACAACTGTATCAACTGCTTAATTTGTACTAGTGATGAGACATGCCAGTGATGTTTAAGTGATGTAACATTGTGATAAGATGCTACTCCTTATCACCACTTATCATGTTATGTAAGTTAAGTTTAACGTTTGGGATGATCCTACACCGACTATGATAGCAGCAGGTAACCAGCCACAATCTCTTAATACCTGTAATCAACTGATAATTGATAATCTCTCACCCATGGATTTACAATACGTATATCTATAATACTTGTGTAGTCTATCCTGGACCCTAAGGCTTACTACATGCACCAAGAATCAATACTCCAGGGAACCCTGATCTCCACTCTATGTAACATTGATCAAAATATATTAAGGGCCATGTATGATAATCATGTGTAGTAATTGTACTGTATGACTTTGTAGTTTCTCTGGGTAGGTGAGCCTATGGGATGTGTCACTGGATTAGGGCCTGGCTGCCTGGCTGCCTGGCTGGATTAGGGCCTGGCTGCCTGGCTGGATTAGGGCCTCGCTGCCTGGCTGCCTGGCTGGATTAGGGCCTGGCTGCCTGGCTGGATTAGGGCCTGGCTGGATTAGGGCCTGGCTGCCTGGCTGGATTAGGGCCTGGCTGCCTGGCTGGATTAGGGCCTGGCTGCCTGGCTGGATTAGGGCCTGGCTGGATTAGGGCCTGGCTGGATTAGGGCCTGGCTGCCTGGCTAGATTAGGGCCTGGCTGCCTGGCTGGATTAGGGCCTGGCTGGGTTAGGGCCTGGCTGCCTGGCTGGATTAGGGCCTGGCTGCCTGGCTGGATTAGGGCCTGGCTGCCTGGCTGGATTAGGGCCTGGCTGCCTGGCTGGATTAGGGCCTGGCTGCCTGGCTGGATTAGGGCCTGGCTGCCTGGCTGGATTAGGGCCTGGCTGCCTGGCGGCCTGGCTGGATTAGGGCCTCGCTGCCTGGCTGCCTGGCTGGATTAGGGCCTGGCTGCCTGGCTGGATTAGGGCCTGGCTGGATTAGGGCCTGGCTGCCTGGCTGGATTAGGGCCTGGCTGCCTGGCTGGATTAGGGCCTGGCTGCCTGGCTGGATTAGGGCCTGGCTGGATTAGGGCCTGGCTGGATTAGGGCCTGGCTGCCTGGCTAGATTAGGGCCTGGCTGCCTGGCTGGATTAGGGCCTGGCTGGGTTAGGGCCTGGCTGCCTGGCTGGATTAGGGCCTGGCTGCCTGGCTGGATTAGGGCCTGGCTGCCTGGCTGGATTAGGGCCTGGCTGCCTGGCTGGATTAGGGCCTGGCTGCCTGGCTGGATTAGGGCCTGGCTGCCTGGCTGGATTAGGGCCTGGCTGGGTTAGGGCCTGGCAGCCTGGCTGGATTAGGGCCTGGCTGGGTTAGGGCCTGGCTGCCTGGCTGGATTAGGGCCTGGCTGCCTGGCTGGATGAGGGCCTGGCTGCCTGGCTGGATTAGGGCCTGGCTGCCTGGCTGGATTAGGGCCTGGCTGCCTGGCTGGATTAGGGCCTGGCTGGGTTAGGGCCTGGCTGCCTGGCTGGGTTAGGGCCTGGCTGCCTGGCTGGGTTAGGGCCTGGCTGGGTTAGGGCCTGGCTGCCTGGCTGGGTTAGGGCCTGGCTGCCTGGCTGGGTTAGGGCCTGGCTGGATTAGGGCCTGGCTGGGTTAGGGCCTGGCTGCCTGGCTGGATTAGGGCCTGGCTGCCTGGCTGGATTAGGGCCTGGCTGCCTGGCTGGATTAGGGCCTGGCTGCCTGGCACATGTAGCACAATCTTCTTGGTGGGGGCATTGGGAGGCAGTCAGGCTGGGATCTCAGGAGGATTTCGGCTGGGAGAACTTTGGTGATTATGGCGCAATGTCTGGCACAAGTATCAGCACGCACCGGAGACACCCGGGAAAAGAAACCTCTCAATTACACTATATTTATCAATCCCCAAAAATGCACGTTCCTCTATCGTGCGATATAAAATCCCATTATTCACATTAAACAATTATTTGACAATTGGATCCCTAATATCATTAAATTGTCTTCCTAATTAATCTCAATTTTCTGTATCCTTTTCTTTGCAGTAATTGGGAAGAAGCTGGCAGAAAATGCATGGCAGGAAACTTGGCAGACCGCCCGTGGTTTCCTGAGACCTCCCACTAAATTATTCTAGCAAGGAAGGCTAAGATAGCCATATTAAAAATTAATGTCCATGGAATATAGTGTAACTATTATCCTGGCTTACTCTGCTGTTTCAGACTAATGCCTACCTGATCTATATATTAATGTCTGTGTCAGGTCAAAACCAGACCCCCACTGGTATATCGACAATATCATGCTAAAACATGCACACTTTCAACTCCACTTCTTTTTTGTTTTTTTTTTTTGTTTTTTTTGTTTTGTTTTTTTTGTTTTTTTGTTTTTTTTTGTTTTGTTTTTTTGTTTTTTTTTGTCCCCAGTTCTGAAAATTGGTTTCTATATATTTAATAATTATCATTGAGATAAACCAATATGCTGAAAAAATCATATTTATAATAACATGTAAAAACACGCTGCATCAACTTTTGGAATATCAAATGCTTGCTGAGGCAATCTCCATCTTGCTTGCTCAAAAACAAAACACTAAAAAATCCATTAAACCTCTAAGCTTAGTTACTTTGCAGGTTTAATAGCCAGATTCCTGAAATTACTCTAGATTCACAAGACTTCCACTGAAAAGTGTTATATCCCTGCACAGTTAATGTTAAATGCTGGTCACCATATTGAGCATAATTGTGGCACGTCCAGGAGGTGGTGTGGTACACACTGAGGGGGGGGGGGGGGGGGGTTAGGGTGGTTGAGGGGGGGTTAGGGTGGTTGAGGGAGGTTAGGGTGGTTGAGGGGGATTAGGGTGGTTGAGGGGGGTTAGGGTGGTTGAGGGGGGGTTAGGGTGGTTGTTTGAGGTAGAGGGAGGCAATGAATGCGCCCTGCCCTCCATCTCACTTTTACACACCTGGGCCTTCCTTCCCTGATATTTATCATTTATCCCATTTAATGGCAAGTGGGTAGAAGTGTCATACTGAGCAGAGGGTAGGAGAGGTGTTTTCATGGAGAACTTACATGGGCAGATTTTGAGAAGGGAGGATGTATATTTGTACCCAATTAATGCCAGAAACATCCATTTCAATTGCTGTAATTCCCATGGACACAATAAAGGAACCCTCGCAGACTCCTGCATATATTTCTTGCCCTACTTTCTAGAGAACGGCAGGAGCTGCTGATGGCACCAACATGCTAAAGTTCAGGCAGGAGGGGAGTTTAAAATGGAATATATAGCATGAGATATTTGTAGGTGGTGAATTGTGGCAGGATAAGTAGAGGCAGAGAAGGCAGGTGGAATGAGTGCCTTCATGTGGAAGGGTCCAAGTAGCAGAGGAATACCACCAACCTTCGGCCCCCGTCCACTACCATACAATACTAATATTTGCATGTAGATAATATGCACTGACAACTTGTACATAATCTGTGACACACATATAAAGAAATGCATATAATTCTTGTGAGATAACGGGAGATAAACATCAATGAGAGGCCTGTCCATCCCCGGCCAATCACATAAGCTGTATATTTCCAGGTCCCCTGTAGCAGAGATAGGCTTATCACGGTCCTATTTACCTTCCCATAGTGAAGACAGCATCATCATGGCCTCAAGTGCCATGCAAATAACACCCAATTATGTCCACTGTATAGATATGCTCATTATCACCACTCAACTCAAGCTTTATTTAACCTATATATGTCTACTGAAAAAAAAAGTTTTATATATCGATTCTATCCGTATCATATAACAAGAAAGCACCACCAGAATGACAAGGCATTATTAAGCAAATCCCATATATGTCAGTCTGTGGTTTCTATTGTTTGAAGATTTCACTTCTTGAGATTGTTGTGATGAGATTGCTGCATTTCATGTCATGTCATCTGGTTTAGGAGATGGATGGTTTAATCACGATTCTTAGACCCAACTAGAATCCTCTTCTCCACATAAGCCCATACAAAATGCATTATCCAATAATTCAGTGCGAAATATTTCAGGCTGCTTACCCCACAATACATAAATCAGCCCTGATAGAGATCCTACAATGGGCCTGAAAACATCTTAAATGAAATCAAAGTTCACACATTATGAAATAACTCATTTATATATATATATACAGATACATGACATTTGATCCACTCTTCAGGATCTACGATATGGTCACACACACAATGGGAAATATTATACACTTCACTATGCTATTCATCCTGGGCACAGCAGGACATACACTATATCAAAAAGGCCCATAGAGGCGGAAGTAACACAGGGCTGAAAGGTGTCCCCTATCACACAGGCAGGTATGTGCAGCTCGGCGGCGGCATATTGTGGCTGCGTGTGGCTGGTGTATCAGCTCACCACCTGGTCTGCCCTCCTCCTCCCCCTCTACCTCCTCCTCTACCTTCTCCTCTTCCTCCTCCTCCTCTCCCTCTTCCTCCCCCCTCCTCTACCTCCTCCTCTACCTCCTCCTCTTCCTCCTCTACCTCCTCCTCTACCTCCTCCTCTTCCTCCTCCTCCCCCTCCTCTACCTCCTCCTCTACCTCCTCCTCTACCCCCTCCTCCTCCTCTACCTCCTCCTCTTCCCCCCCTCCTCCTCTACCTCCTCCTCTACCTCCTCCTCTTCCCCCCCTCCTCCTCTACCTCCTCCTCTACCCCCTCCTCTTCCTCCCCCTCCTCTCCCTCTTCCTCTACCTCCTCCTCTTCCTCCTCCTCTACCTCCTCCTCTTCCTCCCCCTCTTCCTCCTCCTCCCCCTCCTCTACCTCCTCCTCTACCTCCTCCTCTACCTCCTCCTCTACCTCCTCCTCTTCCTCCTCCTCCTCTCCCTCTTCCTCCCCCTCCTCTACCTCCTCCTCTACCTCCTCCTCTTCCTCCCCCTCCTCTCCCTCTTCCTCTACCTCCTCCTCTACCTCCTCCTCTTCCTCCCCCTCCTCTACCTCCTCCTCTACCTCCTCCTCTTCCTCCTCCCCCTCTACCTCCTACTCTACCTCCTCTACCTCCTCCTCTTCCTCCTCCTCCTCTCCCTCTTCCTCCCCCTCCTCTACCTCCTCCTCTACCTCCTCCTCCTCCTCTCCCTCTTCCTCCCCCTCCTCTACCTCCTCCTCTTCCTCCTCCTCCCCCTCCTCTTCTTCCTCCTCCTCCTCTCCCTCTTCCTTCCCCCCCCCTCCTCCTACACATCACTCCAGCCACCATAATAGGGGGCCACAGATGTGCTGTACTCCCACCTCCATTCATCCACATCTTATATCCACTCCATCAGGGCAATCATCAATGAAATACTCGCTTCTCCCCCACATCATATACAGCACACTTATAACTTATCCATTCACATTCATCCCCCAATTATCACAATGTAATAACTTATATGACTATACATTTTAAAATTAAGGGTGAGCGTCATTTTAACCATAACAATCCCAATAATGCTTACAGTTCTATGAAACTTATTTCAAATATAAAGGTCCTTTGTGCAAATAATTGTACAGTTATCCAAACATAACATGAATATTATATTTTTTATTATACAACTGAATGTCTATAAAACAAGAAATTTAACACAATGGTGATTGTCCATATACTATTATATTGTACTCACAGCTGTTCTTTTTGTGACTGGTAATACATCTATTTTGAGTTCTAGTTTTTTCCACTCACTCGAGTGGTTTCATATTGTGGTTGAGGTTCAGATTCTATGCATCTGCTCCATAAATATATGCTGCATTACCATTATATAATTCTATTGAAAAAATATTGCTAAAAATCTATAGTCTGGTATGGAAAAGTATGATGTTTTATTGTTCAATAATTTCATTAATTATTCACACAAAAATGGTTGTTTTACTAGTTTAATCCAATAAACTGCCACATCAAATACTGAAAAGTTAACCTAACTTCTGTTCACATTGCAGGCACCTTTTGTACTAGATATAGGCAAATTTTGATGCATGAAAAAGTGGGCTAGCCAGGAAGAAACAGTGTATCTTGATTATCATTTGTCCACGATCATTCAATTAGTGTTTTAAGTTATAAATTGATGAACTGTGTAACAAATAATTGAGAAGAACCTTCCTGTACAAAGCTGTAAACCTCAGCTCTGATATAAAGGGAGCAAGCAGAACTATGTCATAAATTATAGTTCTCAGGTGAAAACAATAATACTTCAATATCCCTTTACACATTGTCAGCTGAACTTAATTACAATGTTCAAACAGGATGAGAGAGGTGCTGGGTCTGTGGAGAAAGCTAAACAGTTGCTTATTATATAATACTGTCAAACTCAATCCTTTCATAATCTCACTAAGCCCATTTAAATATTGGGCTTGTGCAAGTAGAGTAGCACTAAGTGTGTCATGTGGTTCATGTAATTTTTCGACCAGATCCGATCAATCCCAGAATGCTCTAATTTGCAGCTATGGGTCAATACGAACAGAATCAGCTTCAGTATTGACACCACATATGTCCATTTGCCACATGCAGATCTTTTACAACATTAACAAATCTTATTATTCCTAATATAATTTGGGAACTAAGTTTTGGCAGAGCAGTATGCAATCAATGCCCATTGTTTGTGCTACTAGATATTGAATAGGCAATCTGAGAATATATCCGCTCTCCTTGAGCTGATATGGAAAAAAATGGGAAGGTTTGGTTTTTTGCGAGGGGGTGGTAGTGATTTGGCAATATGCCAGAATTGGTTGCCGAGACTTGCTTCCACTACACCACTTGCTTCTGGTGTGAGAGAGAGAGAGACAGGACCCATTTTCTGATCCTAAGTTGTAGACAATAAATTTGAGCTACCTGGCAAAAATGTGGGGTTCACGATTAAGACCTGGTGGGTTGGAGGAGGAGGGTGCAGGGCAAAGTGATAACAGGTCTCACCCATAATTACTCAGGGCTAAGTGCCGAGCAAATTGAGCAGCAAAGACAAACCATATTTCCACCTCATAACCTGTAAGTATAATGGTCAATTTACAAAGCATACACATGCTAAACAACATATGTGACACCTTCTGCCCAGTAGAGGGAGCAATTTCCATTCAGAATCCAATTAGAAATGCAGTCAGTACTTTTGATGCCTCCAATCCAAATATGTGGCCTAGAGATATTTTATATGCTTTACAGTTCAGGTCTGTAGTTCTGTTGTGACATTTAGCAACACCAAAGCACAACTGTTTTTCACAGCACCAGGTCCAAAATCTCACTAACCAGTCCCTGCATTCATACAGGTTAAAATGCCAACTACAGAGAGAGTGAGTTTAGCCACAAGTGTGAGATCTCTCTCGCTCTCTCTATCTCTCTTTTCTACTGTTTCTGGAGTGAGAACCGTCTGACAGTGTTCCACCCACTCATCTGCCAGCCTCATCTTCTTCATCACCACTGCCTTCCTTCATCTGCCTGTCTTTCTGCATCAGCAGCAGCAGCTTTCCAGCATGCAACCACCAATAAAACAGTGCACAACAGTTTAATAATGCAATGCAATTTCAATCTTAATCTATACCATTTGTGAAATGCAATAGTCCCAAAATAGACCCAAAATAGCTGAATGTTGTAATATCTGGAATAGGTTTGGGGCCTTCAGAGTTTCTGCATAGTGGACTACAAGTCCCCTCCAGACAGTGGTGTAATATATGCAAGATGAAGGCACAAAAGCTACAACAAAAAGCACCCAAAGCCCGACAAAGTGTGTGGTAGTTTAGATTGGCTGTGATCCCACCTCGGAATATGTTTACCCCACACAAGCACAACACAGCACTAGTGCTGCTGGAACCCCCAGCTACTGATGCTACGTAACACTCCCACCTTTATATTACATTCTCCACAAACTGCATACATATTTACCTCCTCGACCAACTTTCTACCAAATCCCTTGCCAAAACTTATCTTTCCATCCATTTCCATAAGCATTCCACATGTTTGTGTATAGTGCTGAGACCAATTTTTTGGCTAATTTATATCTAAAGACATCTTCATAGATCAATCACTATCGTCCCTGAGGTGGCATATATTTCAGTATTCAGTGACCTGTGAGGACCAAGTGAGGACCAAGCTCTCCCTTTACTGAACCTATCATTAACTGTGTAACTGTAAGACACAGGTTAGACATTGGCAGCATATCTTAGAGTGAGTTCCTACAGCATCCTCTGGTTGAGTGAGGCAATGTCTCGGCATGGACCACAGCATTCTACAGATGCTGTATCTGTGCTGATGTGATTTGTTATTACATGAAATGCACACAAATCAACCCTCATAGGCTCCTATAACATGTTTGCAAAATGTTAGGATTCTACCTCAGGTTACAACAAATAATCAATCAAACTGCATTTTTCACAAGTCACACAGAGTACGATCCAACTAACTTAACAATGTTGATACCTGCAAACTTTGTAATTCCCCCCTGTCTTTCCCATTACTGTGTGATCGCAGGGGGTGTTTGTGGGGGGTATGCCAAACCTTCAACTTCTGTCTATATTTCCTGGGTGGCGCCCTCTTTCTCAATCAGCTGATATCGTCATTCCGACAAGAAATAAAATGCTTCACAGGGATCAGGTACAAATACAATAACTGAATGTGTCAGTGTTATATATGGCAATCCCAGAATGCTCCATCACTGCCCTCCCTCATTGTACCTTATTAACCTGTCTTTTCTACCACAGACACCTGACATAGAATAGATTTGCTTGGTCTATTCAATAAACAAAACACCATTCCTTGTATGATCCTGGTTTATGTAAGTTGATTAGGACTTCATTGAATAGTAATGGTGGCTACCGTATCATGTTCCCTGCTTTTCTAGGCTGCTTCAATACACCTGAATTCCCTCTCTAAATACCAGTAGTATGATGTTTTTTTGTTAAATACAGTAATAAAAATTGCTCATGGGACTAACCCTCTCTTCAAACAGGATATATATATATGCACTTTCTGACAGAGTTAACACAAACAATTTGCAGTTAAGTGCAGCTTCAGGTTTAAAGGTAAATATACATATTTGCCACTATCTATTTTTAACTGTATGTGAGTAGTGTTGACACTTACCTTGAATTGTTCTTTTGAAGAAAGCTTTGCAGGCTTCACATGAGGCGACGCCATAGTGGTAGCCTGATGCGATGTCTCCACACACCAGGCACAGCCGCTTTGGTCCGTCTGTACTCTCTGGATCAGAGCCCAATGTACTGGTGCAGAATTCGTGCTTATTTTCCACAGAATCTGGAGAGGAACTTCCACAGCTCAGATCGCCACCTTCGCAGCGAAAATTTCTGCTGAGGGCATCCGTGTCACAGTTGTATTCGCTGAGTGGCCTCCCCAATCCGTTCATCATATCTGCATCGGGACTGTCGGGCTCGAGTTTGACATCCAGGTCGCTACTCAATTCTAAGTCCATCATGGTCTTCTCAAAGTTATTAGTCTTCCACTGCAAGACAGAAGACAGAAGGCCATCCTCAATATCCGATTCACTCATGTCTGTTAAGCAAGGGAGCATTAAACTCGCCAATGGACAGACTGACAGAGCTATCACTTTATCCCCCCTTACAGATGTGACTGTAGCAGGAGCTAACTGAGCACCACTGACTACCCTGCTACCATACACATGCAATGACAACCAGCCAGAACATTCAAGTAATTAAAGATCCTCTCAATGAAGAAATAAGGAGAAGCGTCTGTGAACAGTTGACTCGGACCCACAACTGTTTTGTACTGTGCAGCATTAGCATGCGTCCACCTACGGCAAAGCTACTATACTGTCCGTGTAAACAGGCCCCGATTATGGTAACTGACAGCAGCTGATTGCCCGTCAATTCGGCAGTGTGGATTGAGTGTACGAGCTGGTCACATGCAGCCGGAGTATTCCCAAAGCACTGAGAGGACGGCAACGTGTTCTGGACAATCAGTAGTGGTCTCTATCAGCTGTGCGTACCGATGATCATATCAGTCCACAACTGAGACAAGTACTCGTTACTTTTCCAAGGTACACACCCCCTGTTGTACTCTACCAACCACTCCAATCGCTGTTATCAGCACACTGGTGCACTAGAATCAAGCTGCTGCAGTCCGTAGGTAGGTGTCAGTCTGGGGTGGGGTGGTAGTTGTGTGTGCCACTATTGCTACCTGCTAGCACAGTGGTTTAGTCAGTGACTGGCTGAAAACAAGACACACCTCCTTGTGTAGTGCTGCGTGAGCCATCTAGCGAGAGCAAGACACGGCCAAGGAGAAAGCTGCAGTCAGCTGGCCAGCTTGTACGCAAGCTATGGATCTACCAATCAATGCACCACATACTCAGATCTGTGCACATTCCAACCACTATACACCTATGTCAAGCCCACTTGCAAATAGCATTACATAATTCCTTCCCCTATAAAAATTCTTTTACCTGAAAAGTATGGAGGGTGCCTTTATTATCTCGGGAGGGAGTTGTGACTACAGTTTATAAATCAAACTTATCGCTGTCTTATCATTTGCCAACTATAATGTTGTGACTGATATGCAGTTGTATTTCATAGTCTGGCCAAATATAAAATGAAACTGTTAAACAGTTATGAGGCATGAGGTAAATGACATATTTTAATATGTTGCTAAGCCATGTTCATTTCTTTATGATCGGTTGTCTTTAAACATTTCCATGTTTGCATGCTATTCCAGGGTTATCAAGCATGTCAAATGGTCCTGGTCATGCTATCACATTCACCTATTATATAGACCTCATGGAGAAGTATCCTGACATTCATACACTGTCAGAATATCCATTATTCAGCTTTGTGCCTGTTAAAATACCACCAAATTTAACAGGAATCGTAAGTTTTAAACTGCTAATAATACAAGAATACAAGTAAATAACAATAAAGTTGTAACTGACAAATTCAGTTATTTCAGATATATCACTTATTAACCATAATTCTATGTACATTAATATACAATAAGAGTAGTAAAAGTTATACTACTTTTGCCAATATCTACCCATCTAGGCATCAAGGCAGAAAAAAAAAATCATAATATATACCGGTATTGAAAACAGCATACAAGAGCTTATCGTCAAATGAATAATTTGTAGAATATGCAGATTTTTGCTTGGATATATACAATTAATAAAAAAATAATGATTATTTCCACAATATAAAAATATAATTACTCAGATTTTCAGTGAGATAAACAAGACTAGTCTCATTGGTTGGTGAGAGAGTTTGAGCTAATCTAAAATATGGTCTGAATAATAACATTCAATGCCAAGGATTTATTCTATTTTTTTAGTGATAATGTTCATCCACCAGGTGAAAGGTTCAGAAATAAGATACATGACAATTCAAACATCCTTAGATCTATGCTGCTCAGAAGTCGCCTTCTCTAATAAAGGCAATCAGAAATTGCAATTACAGTATTTTATTTATTTATTTTTATTTTTATTTTTTTTGTTGGTTTTTTTTTCTATATTTTTTAAGCAAATGAGTGTTGACCCTGGGTAGAATGATCCCATGAATTCAGCACATGATCAATGGCAGTTTGGGATCAATATTCTAATCTCCATTCCCGAGCCCCAGCCTACAATGCACTTAAATCTGATTAATCACTTCATTGATTTGGATTTGGAATTAGTAATGAGCTGGGCAGTAATTTACTTTATGCCATTACAAGACATGCTTTAATACATATATTACATATCAGCTATGGAGGTGTGCTTAAAATGAAAAGTCAGCATTTCTAAAAAGACCAAGTTTCTACAACAGAATTATAAATAAATAATGTCTTCATCCACATCCAGATAACACAACAGTATTAAGAATCATTGTAGTATTCATTTCCTTCTAATATACAACAATGACAAAGAAACTGGACAGAAAACATAGACTTTAGAATGATAAAATCCTGCACAAATAATCTGCGGGGAATCCTTACAAGCAAGAAACAAAAAGCAGCATATTTCCATACATCAACCACCAAACTTATGAGAATATATAACATTTACACAATAAATATCACCAGAAACATGTGCAGCATGCGTCTATGGCCACGTCATCATAAAGTATAAACAAGATACATGACAACTAATTTGGTGTAAAGATTAATGGAGGAGTTGATGAAATGATGTTTTTCATGTTAAGACGCCAGCATGTACGTAGATGTGAGTGGCAAACGTACGCAGAGTTGGTATGTGATATATATAGCCCATCTATTTCAACCTCAACACAGGTATATACTGATCCACGCTGCTGTGGAAAGCAGAAAAAAAAAGACATAACAAAAACAAAGCCATGAGTTTCTTTGGTTTGTTGATGTTTTTGAAGTGGCTTCCTCTCAAAATAAGTTGAAAATAAAAAGATATTGATATTTGGTGTCCATTACTTGATATCAATACCTCTTATGAGGTATTGTTGATTTATATTGATATTAATACCTCAGTGAAATTTTGACTATCATGTTTATGGGATGTGCCGAGTTCAATAAATAATGCAGATACAAATTTTTCTTCTTTTTTCCTTTTATCAGGACAAGTAATAGCCAACAAAAGTTTTCTGTTTAACCTAGAGTTATCAATAATGGTTAACCCAACAGAGCCCCTGACCCAAAGTGTACCATATCCCAGGTTCAAATATTAGTTCCTCTCTTGACCACCAGGGAAATGGATTTTTGTGCATGGGACACCAAAGAAAATATTAATATCACTCAAATTTTAAATCACAAATTTAGAATAATCCATAATTTCACAGGCCAGATTTGATGTTTCTATTTGTAAATTTCTTTACAAGAGTCATTTAAGTATTCTTATACTATAATTCAAATATAAACAACAAGAAAGAAAACAAACTTCTAAAAATAATTTCAAACAACAAATGAATGAATCGTCAAAATAGAAATGATAAATATAAATCTAGACTAGATTGATGTGGGAAATTAGGGATCTCACCTCAGTCATGGCATAAAGGTGCTCAACCACGACAGACATGTTGATGGTGTGGAAAGGTACGGAGTGGTGTGATGGGGAGTGCTCTACCGTTGTTGACCCTGCAACAAACGCCGGCAAACAAACAGCAAGCCCTTAGTACTAGAAACAAGACAGTCAAACAGGATCACAAAGTGAAAAATAAGCAAATCACCACATCAATAAGAAGCATTTGTAAAACATGGCTGTGTCAAAAGCATCAACTTAAATAGAAGATTATTAATTTAACAGAAAATGACGAACAATAACATTATGTTGTCATAAATTGTCACACAGACACACACTGACATGTTTTCAAAGGTATAATCTCAATACTTAGTGTTTAAATATCTGTTCTTAACCCCTGAAATAATTGTATAAACTCTATTAACTTGTGGTCAAAGTAAAGAATTTATGGAGGTGCATGTTCAAACCCAACATCTTTCTGATTTGAGAAATGATGTGTGTACGTGCAGTTGATAAAGTGTGCCAATGGCAGTGTGTGAAACAAAGAGAAGGATATAAATCATAAATGTTCCGACATCCTCCTACCAGGGTTATATGGTTACGGTATCTGCACTGATGCGTGCCACCAGATTGCAACTTTATCACCCAACCATAACCGACTGACAAAGTAAATGATGGTCCACAAACAGACAGAAATAAATTTAAATGCCTTGTTTACAAATATAAAATTCAAATAGATTTCTTGCTGGGGGCCTGATCACATTTATCTCTCAGCCAAAAATAAACATTTTTTTTTCAATTGGTAAGACATGTATGCAAAATTGTCATATCAATAGATATCTACCATACTTTAATTTAAACAATAATTGTTAGATAATACAGATAATGTCATTTATATTTTTGTATTCAAAAGAGTAAGGACAAAAAGGATAAGATGTGTTTTTGGGGAGGCCAGGTGGGATTGTTGTATGTTCCCTTACACCTAGTCTCAGCGTGCCACACCCACATTTAGGTGACATGTATTCAGGTGGTGATACAGATGATGCAGGTATATTATCTGACCGCATCATCATTGTCATCCTGCTTAGGTATGCACAAAACTCAATGTGAAATACTCCCTTTATTTTACTGGGCAAAGGGCTTAATTCTTGAAACATTCCCTAAAAGATTTTAAAAAATTCAAATCATTACAAACATGTGATATCCGTGGTAGGAAACTTAGCCACTAGATATTATACCAATCCTGGCATTGGAATATGTGTATGAACATGTATGGGCACGATTAGCAAATTCATACCTTTATCACAAAGAACAAATTATAATCTTCCCAATATAAACTGTTCCCCGATTTGGTAATACTGTAATAATTACTTACACAACAAACATTTCATAATATAATCTTTGAAAAGTAAAAATTATCAATACAATTAATGCAGAAAATGTTACTGATGTGTAACCAAATTAATATAACTTTCAATTTAAATAATCTTGTGAGGAAATCTAATTCAAAATGTTTTATTTATTTTCTCCTCCACTCTGAATCAAATTCTGTTACATGAGTAACTTTTAAATTAGTCTTCACTTTGCTCCTGGATAATTACAATCAAGTTTGTATATATTTTTTGGAAATGGATGTGGTCATCGTGCACCAGTGTTGTGTCACCATCTGGGCCTCAGCTTGCTCAGAAACAGCTGACTGCCAGGATGTTGTACTGTTTAAACCACATTTAGTTGTTTGTACCCTCTGACAGAGTCCCATTAAAAAAACTATTTTGTTTCTCCCAGGAGGGGGCAGCATGTCCAGTAAACTGTCACATTTATTGTGACCAACTTTCTTATCTGTAATGTTTGCGAGTATTCCCATCATGTGAATTAGGATTATCAAAGGTTAAAAGAGAAGCAAGAGATAACAGCTGGATTTTGACCAAGATGGGAACCCTGATGAGGAACGTGACTTAGTACTTCAATGCACCCAAAAAGGCCATTGTCAACACGTGGCTTTCTGAAATTTCATTGGCCTTTGTACCAATCACTGAACTGCACATGGTGCTGTATTTTTTGTTTTCCTTTTTTCAAAATTAATTTTAAGAAAAATATTGAATGTCATAAAATCAATTTCTTTCAAGATTATACTAAATTTTGAAGTACAAAAGTCAGACCTTTATGGGCATGTATTTCAAGTATTTTGGGAGCAATGAACAAGACAGAATAAAAATAAGTGGCATTTCTCAGAATACATGATTAAAGCTGAGCCAAAGTGTAATTTACATTGTTTGTTGATAAAGGTAGTTTATTAAAAAGAATGAGTCTAAAAATAGAATTCCTGAAATTAACTTGATGGCAGATAAAGTTGAATGTCATTGCTTCTATTACATATTAATATTTCCATATTGAATGGGGCAATATAAATCATATAATTTTTTTTTTTTTTTTTTAGCCACATCACCACACTTTTCAGTTTCCAATTTGTCGGTCCAATAAATATAAATCATTTTTTATCTATATTTACACTAACTTGCTTTGTGTATTAATTCAATTATTGAGCACAATCGTTGGGTAATCTGAATGTTTATTTTCCAGTCAATTCAAATTTTAGGATAGTCACCACAAAATCAAACCAGTAAGTTATAATCAAAGCTCATCATGTGTAGAATGTTACAGTGTAATACTGTAGGACATTAGCATATTATCACTGAAATATTACAGACCTGTCATATTTGGTCATTTAAAAAATAAATTAGACAAGATAAATCGAAGATTGTTGAATGAAGAGGCCCATTGAGTTTGTTTGGGGAATAAAATACTTTTAAGCAAATGTGAGAGTGTCTTAATATCAATATTGTCCAGATGTTTGGATACAAAATGCATGATCTATATTTCTATGGATATGCAGTTAAGATAAGCTGAAAGTTGCAGGTGATAATCAAATAAGATATCACCCATTTTCCAGGACAAAACTGATGAAGTGTATCCTCAGCATATCAAACTAGGGTTCAAATGGTATGGGTTTGCCATGCTTATTGGTCATTTGTCCATCAATGGTAAAAGAATCACCTATTGTCAGTATTGACAAACTACATGTTGATAAACTAAACTTAAATGCACCAAAGATTGATTTTTTGTCTTTTATCAATTTGTTTTCAATTAATTATAATTGAAATAATAAAATCATTCATACTTAATTTGCAAACCAAGATGTTATTTGCCATTTGTCCACTATGGTAAAAGAATCACCTATTGATGGTACTAACAAACAACATGTTGATAAACTAGATATAAATACACCAAAGATTTATTTTTGTCTTTTATCAATTTATTTTCAATTAATTATTATTGAAATTATAAATCTAAATGTTCATATTAGGATTTTATTGAAAGAATTATAACCCCAAAATGCAATTTGAGCATGATACTATGAACATATTTAACAACTGTTTAATTCTTCCTGGTGTCAGAATGGTAAACACAAGTCACAGCAGAAAGCTGCCATTGCAGAATATTATTTTAGGCCCATCATTTTATGAATGGATAAAATCATCTCATATTCGGGACAAGCTATTAATTTAAAGACAGATCAGTGTAAATTGTAAATATGTATATCTTAATCTTTGAAATAAATAATTGAAAACAAAATCAACCAAAAATATTTCTGAATCTTTGTCATGATGAAATGAAATCGATAGAACACACCCATGTCAGAAATTGACCGGTGCAGTCATGTGTGATTTCCGATGTGAATTTTTTAAAGATTGCCCAAGAAAATGAATGAATGCTGGTTTTATAATTTGCACGTTGGTTTACAGATATGTGAAACCCCCTTTTCTCGTCAAAATGATGACTGAAATGGGTGTGAGAAACGGCCTTGAACTTGGAATGAATGACTGTAATACACATCCACGAGTGAGGGTTCTGCTGGGGAGTCAGACAACGTGAGGCCACAAAATGCATTGCCCGGTATCAATGATATTTTATTTTGAATATAATGACAACGTTTGTGAATCAAAAGAAATTAACTTCACTAATATGTTACACCTACCTTAATCTTGAAAAGTGGTTGAGTGCGTGTCAAATATATATTTGAGTTATTTGATATTTTCACAATTTTCAAACGCTGGGTATATTTTCCGAGTACCGATCCTCAAGATATTAAGCCCAACAGACGTCGCCACTGGACTTCTGACGTCAATCTCCCAAGCCAAGGTGAAGGCCGTCGACGCACGTGCGAAATTTTGTTTAGGATCTTTGCGTGAATGCGTTGGGGGATCTACACATTTATTGTGCCACGCATCATTTCATTAAACTTTGTGTTCTGCTATGGTAGCTTCTTTAAGAATATTAAGATAGTATCATCTCCGAAGGAAACTGTGTGTGTGTAAATATACATAACTATGTATTATGCAAGTCTCAGAGAATATCTCCGGGTTGGATCTTTGGTATTGGATCCTTCGGGAACGTGTTGATTTTGGCGCCAAACCTTAGCACTTGCCCACAATTTTGCGTTAGGCATTGATTCAAGAAAATGCAATTTTTTTAAAGTTCAATAAAAGAAGCAATTTCAAAACTTGTACTACCTGAAGAGAAGATGCACCGGTGGTTCTTGACATCACAATGAATGGATCTATGTATGTGTAACTTCTAGCGTACAAATATGTCTGATTCTCAGGTATGACTGGCGTCAAAGGGTAAAATATTCTGCAATGTTCACAAATATTTCACTCTTTTATTAATAATAAAAAAAATGCAGACTCCACAGTCTGATGTAATGTGAAAGGTTGATGCAATAAAGATTGCCTGGAAATTTCCACATTTGTTACGGTCAAGAAATAATATTTTTATGGCATATTTTAAGTTAATTTCTTGCAGTGAAATAAAGCTCAATATAATGACCCTTGTGACGAAAGGAAAAACCACTTTATTGGCAAGAAATAGTGATCATGACACTTTTGTGGGATGATGACAGGTCTTTGAGAATATTTTCGATGGTTTTGAGAATAGCCACGCTTTAATCGTTTCACTAGGCGATGCAGTGGCGACACCTGTCAGATAAATGGTGCAAAGTTGCGCTTTCCGACAAGTGAAAAACTTTAGCATGGTGACAGTAAATGGGTCTAGCTAGAGGTGAAGTAATTGACAAATAGAGCCTGAGGGAAAACGGTCAAATGGAACCTTTCTGGGAAAATGTCAAATAGAGCATTACAGAGAATAGGTCAAATAGATCCTTACAGGAAAAAGGTCAAATAGAGCCTTGCAGGGAAAAGGTCAAATAGATCCTTACAGGGAAAAGGTCAAATAGAGCCTTGCAGAGAAAAGGTCAAATAGATCCTTACAGAGAAAAGATCAAATAGATCCTTACAGGGAAAAGGTCAAATAGAAAATTACAGGGAAAGGGTCAAATAGAGAATTACAGAGAAAAGGTGAAATAGATCCTTACAGGGAAAAGGTCAAATGATGCACCGTAAGATGGGCAAAGATCCTGAGATGAAATGGACAGCGATCACAGTTCCTGTCAAATGATGCACCGCAAGATAGGCATAGATCCTGAGATGAAATGGACAGCGATCACAGTCCCAGTCAAATGATGCACCGTAAGATGGGCAAAGATCCTGAGATGAAATGGACAGCGATCACAGTTCCTGTCAAATGATGCACCGTAAGATAGGCAAAGATCCTAAGATGAAATGGACAGCGATCACAGTCCCAGTCAAATGATGCACCGTAAGATGGGCAAAGATCCTGAGATGAAATGGACAGCGATCACAGTCCCAGTCAAATGATGCACCGTAAGATAGGCAAAGATCCTGAGATGAAATGGACAGCGATCACAGTCCCAGTCAAATGATGCACCGTAAGATAGGCAAAGATCCTGAGATGAAATGGACAGCTATCACAGTCCCAGTCAAATGATGCACCGTAAGATAGGCAAAGATCCTGAGATGAAATGGACAGCGATCCACAGTCCCAGTCAAATGATGCACTGCTCACTATATATTTTCTTGTGAAAATCACTTACTTTTTACTCAATATCGCATGATCAGGAATTATTAACGGGATATCTTGCATTCAAGTAAATTCAAGTGTTAACTGTATTGGGGTGGTAGTTCTGGACTTATACTAGATTGTACCCACCTTATATGCTGATGGTTAGATCCCTTAAGCATGCATCGTCCAATGTAAATTAATATGAAAACACAATCCAGGCGTGGAAGGGGTAGAGACGGTTATGTGGTGTTCCTACCTGGAAGTCCAGGCCGTAGAAGTCATTGTTGTAGTACGGAGAAGACATGATGGCTGAGGATTGTGGATTATTCATGTGTCCTGATTCTGGTTGCTCAAACATCTCTCCCTCAAAATTACTGCCCCCCAAAAGCAACCGTGTCACGGCACTGAAAGTTTCTCCCACGATGGCAAGCATCTGAAGTTTTTGTTTGTGCACATTTTCTTAAATAGTGTGTGGCACTTGTCCTTGCTGACCGTCGCCTCATTCCCCCCTCTCCCCCTCCACACAGTTCCCCCCGCGCTCCTTTGGCTGGCGAGGAAAAAGCAGCACTAGGTGGCAGCACCATCGATCTCAGTATAACTCTGTCTGAAAACCAAGTAAATTGAAAATGATTTATTCTTGTCAGAAATTAAATACTAATAACTAACCTGTCTAAATATTTGTAATAATGACATTTCAATTATAAAATAATTGACCGTTACCATTCCACTAAGACTTTTTATATGCTGGTGGTGGGGAATGAAACTCAATGCAATAATAACATAACATGATTATATTAACACACCAGTGATGTAATTCAAACCCTATTTCATATATTAGACCCTCATTCGAGTGACAGCTTTCTTTCTTTATAAACCAAAATGAAGTTAATAATAATAATAATCATAATAAACTTTCTATAGCGCTGATACCAGAGAAATCTGTTCATATTGCTTGTTGACACAAATGGATTTATTAACATTTAAAACACGTGTGTTTTTCGCGCCGAGCTCTGAAACGAACATCAATGTGTTTGTATTGAAGGCGGGCCATATGTAAAAATGGTTTATCATCTTTTCTTTTTTCAAAATAGCAATCAAGATGAATATAAAATCAATTAAGATATCGCAAATGCAGCCTTTCAATACTTTATCGCGGGGCTTGAGTATTGTTCCTCAGGTGTATGAGACACCTTGTGAGTTGAGGGATTTTTTTCCCGGCAGTTTATTGCTTGTATTGCCAACGGAGCTGCACCCGCCTAGCTGAACATCTGTAGATACCTGCTGCTTTGATCTACACTTTCCTTGAAGTTAGATACAAACAATTTAAACGTATGTTGTACATAAATTTATATTCATGTAAACAGTAATTCAGACTGAAACTTTGTCTTGGATTTACCTTGATGTGTTTCTTTTCATATTCCTCATAAATCGGACCAGTTTTTAATGTTGGGACGACATCATGCATTATTTGCTTGGTATACTGTAAATCTTATATATTGCAAAAGTATAGAAAAAAGAGAAATATTCAAATCAACAAAAATATTTTTAAAATGATAAAAGAAAAAGACCGAGGGCTAAAATATAAATACCCATGGAAGCAACCAAAGAAAAATATCATAAATTTCCAGTCCCGTCTAGTTGCCTGAATGCGCCAGCGTATCTCTATAATGAAACTGTCCCTCGGTGTTTTTGCGAAACCCTCTACTCGCGCAGACAAACATGCAATGTTGGGAGCGGGCAACAACAGACAAGGAAGAAGTATGGGTATGTTTACACGCTTCTGCCTGTTTGTTCACACAGGTCTCACCAGTAAACCCACTCCAGGCACCCTTCTCAAAACAATTCTCTCAAATATTACAAGCAAACAAATACATTTATTTTTATATTGTTTTGTTCTTCCTGACAAAAAAAAACAGTTTTGCAGTGGACATACATGCTATAATTCTTTTCTTTTTTCATTCAGAGACTCCAAACAATATTCTATTAATTTATTCTAAAAAGGTGTAAGAGATGGTAACTTCTCACATAATCGCAATGAAATTAGTTTTTCAAAGGTCCTCCCAGAGGAATGAAACGAGGAATGTTCTGATGTATTCCAATGAATTTAAAAACGCAATAAACAATTTTCTACAAACATTTCTTTTTTATATACGACAATATCACTTGATTGCGGTTTGGGGAAATAGGATCAGTCACAATGCCTGTAAATGTTGAGGGGAATCACTATATGTCACAATGCCTCTAAATGTTGAGGGGAATCACTATATGTCACAATGCCTCTAAATGTTGAGGGGAATCACTATATGTCACAATGCCTCTAAATATTGAGGGGAATCATTATATGTCACAATGCCTCTAAATGTTGAGGGGAATCACTATATGTCACAATGCCTCTAAATGTTGAGGGGAATCACTATATGTCACAATGCCTCTAAATGTTGAGGGGAATCACTATATGTCACAATGCCTCTAAATGTTGAGGGGCATCACTATATGTCACAATGCCTCTAAATATTGAGGGGAATCATTATATGTCACAATGCCTCTAAATGTTGAGGGGAATCACTATATGTCACAATGCCTCTAAATGTTGAGGGGAATCACTATATGTCACAATGCCTCTAAATGTTGAGGGGAATCACTATATGTCACAATGCCTCTAAATATTGAGGGGAATCACTATATGTCACAATGCCTCTAAATGATGAGGGGAATCACTATATGTCACAATGCCTCTAAATGTTGAGGGGAATCACTATATGTCACAATGACCCGTAATGTGGGGGAAAATCATTGTGTGGCACGCTGACTCTTGATGTCCGGGGATTCATCTGTCTTAATGTCTTTTGATAAAGGTGGGGGGGGGGGGGGGGTCTTCATAAGTTAAAAAGTCGTCTGATGATGTGGGAAATAATCATATGCCACATTGTCTTCTGGAAATCATCACATGTCACGACATCTTTTAATGAAGGGGAACTCTTGATTTGTCACAGTGTTTTCTGATATTGGAGAAATTATAACATGTCACAATGACCCGCACTCAGCAGTAGTGGTTCTCACCACCTCTGCCGTCATTGCCCTGTTTTTATTTACCCTGTGAATCATGCCACCTCGACTGAGTTACAGCGCCCCCTACCAGAAAGGGCTGTATGGACCCTCACAGCATAAAACAGGTTCATAAGGGATGGCAACAGTCAACATGCCAACAAAATATCATACAATCGGAATTGACCAATTTCAGATCATGACCTGTAATCAGCTGACTGACCGCTGACCAATAAGAATCTATATGAATAGTTATTTTTCCGTCACTAATCACTTCTCAGTCAGTTAATGTTATGGAAATAATTATATGCCAAAATATCTTTTGGTGTTAAGAAATCATAATATGTTACATGGTCGTTTGATGAGGAGGAAATCGTCATATGTTACCATGTTTTCTTATATTTGAGAAATTATTATATGTCATGTTGCAACATCTTTTGGTGAAGGGGAAATCCTCATCTGCCATGTTGCAGCATCTTTTGGTTTAGGGGAAATCCTCATCTGCCATGTTGCAGCATCTTTTGGTGAAGGGGAAATCCTCATCTACCATGTTGCAGCATCTTTTGGTGAAGGGGAAATCCTCATCTACCATGTTGCAGCATCTTTTGGTGAAGGGGAAATCCTCATCTACCATGTTGCAGTATCTTTTGGTGAAGGGGAAATCCTCATCTGCCATGTTGCAGCATCTTTTGGTGAAGGGGAAATCCTCATCTGCCATGTTGCAGCATCTTTTGGTTTAGGGGAAATCCTCATCTGTCATGTTGCAGCATCTTTTGGTGAAGGGGAAATCCTCATCTGCCATGTTGCAGCATCTTTTGGTTTAGGGGAAATCCTCATCTGTCATGTTGCAGCATCTTTTGGTGAAGGGGAAATCCTCATCTGCCATGTTGCAGCATCTTTTGGTGAAGGGGAAATCCTCATCTACCATGTTGCAGCATCTTTTGGTGAAGGGGAAATCCTCATCTACCATGTTGCAGTATCTTTTGGTGAAGGGGAAATCCTCATCTGCCATGTTGCAGCATCTTTTGGTGAAGGGGAAATCCTCATCTGCCATGTTGCAGTATCTTTTGGTGAAGGGGAAATCCTCATCTGCCATGTTGCAGCATCTTTTGGTGAAGGGTAAATCTTCATCTGCCATGTTACAACATCTTTTGGTGAAGGGGAAATCCTCATCTGCCATGTTGCAGCATCTTTTGGTGAAGGGGAAATCCTCATCTGCCATGTTGCAGCATCTTTTGGTGAAGGGGAAATCCTCATCTACAATGTTGCAGCATCTTTTGGTGAAGGGGAAATCCTCATCTGCCATGTTGCAGCATCTTTTGGTGAAGGGGAAATCCTCATCTACCATGTTGCAGCAGTTTTTGGTGAAGGGGAAATCCTCATCTGCCATGTTGCAGCATCTTTTGGTGAAGGGGAAATCCTCATCTACAATGTTGCAGCATCTTTTGGTGAAGGGGAAATCTTGATAAATAACCATGTCTTCTTTTATCATCATATGTCACAGTATGTTTCTTTTTATTGTAAACGATACCTCTGATGAAATATATTGTATAGAAATTAAACTGTTATTGCTGGGAATCGGCAGTGGTTCATAATTACTACCGGATTGTTCACATAATCTTTAAAGTTTTTTTCCAATTTTTACGAAACCAAATAAAAAAATAACAAGAAAGATTTCTTTTAAAAAGAAACCACAATGTGCTGTGAACACGATAGAAATTAATTTCAAGCAAATATTGTGAGAATTTCGACGTATTGAAGGGGTGTTTTCTTCAGAGAATGTGTTTTGGTGCTTATGATTTAGTATGTGTGTATACATATATTCCAGCAGAAACAACTAGCGTGAGAACTGCGTGGTTTTCATAAATTTGTGGGCAATCAGATAATCGTGTCTCACTGACATGATTTTCAATACGTGAATTTCTGGTCAAGTTATGATGTGGTTAAGACATGCTTTCAAGAAAACATTATGTGATCACAAATATGTGACATACTTGTCAACTTCAGAAATCAAATGCAATAATCCAAAAATACATGTCTACCTTTAATGATAAACAGATAGGTTTTGTAGAAATCATCAAATGTTCAGATTGTATAGGCCATATATTGGTAGCATGTGTAAACGATGAAATGGAAAAAACATAATAATTTGTCTTTTTAAAAAATCTAAATATAAAGTGTTCCGTTTTATGTTTGTCTAAAACTCATAATTGTATTGTTGGTGTAATATTTATGTACCTAGGTGTCAATTTACACTGACCTAATAATTCACATTTTTTCTATATGGAAATTGCCACCTCATTTTGCTTCGTATATACCACTAGTTAATCATGACAAAACCACTTCTGAAAACTACATCATCCCGCCCCGACCCATATCATGATTATATTCCTACTTAATAAGCTTGGATGATTGAGATGGAACTCAGTCTCGACTGAGTTACAGCGCCCCCTACCAGAAAGGGCTGTATGGACCCTCACAGCATAAAACAGGTTCATAAGGGATGGCAACAGTCAACATGCCAACAAAATATCATACAATCGGAATTGACCAATTTCAGATCATGACCTGTAATCAGCTGACTGACCGCTGACCAATAAGAATCTATATGAATAGTTATTTTTCCGTCACTAATCACTTCTCAGTCAGTTAATGTTATGGAAATAATTATATGCCAAAATATCTTTTGGTGTTAAGAAATCATAATATGTTACATGGTCGTTTGATGAGGAGGAAATCGTCATATGTTACCATGTTTTCTTATATTTGAGAAATTATTATATGTCATGTTGCAACATCTTTTGGTGAAGGGGAAATCCTCATCTGCCATGTTGCAGCATCTTTTGGTTTAGGGGAAATCCTCATCTGCCATGTTGCAGCATCTTTTGGTGAAGGGGAAATCCTCATCTACCATGTTGCAGCATCTTTTGGTGAAGGGGAAATCCTCATCTACCATGTTGCAGCATCTTTTGGTGAAGGGGAAATCCTCATCTACCATGTTGCAGTATCTTTTGGTGAAGGGGAAATCCTCATCTGCCATGTTGCAGCATCTTTTGGTGAAGGGGAAATCCTCATCTGCCATGTTGCAGCATCTTTTGGTTTAGGGGAAATCCTCATCTGTCATGTTGCAGCATCTTTTGGTGAAGGGGAAATCCTCATCTGCCATGTTGCAGCATCTTTTGGTTTAGGGGAAATCCTCATCTGTCATGTTGCAGCATCTTTTGGTGAAGGGGAAATCCTCATCTGCCATGTTGCAGCATCTTTTGGTGAAGGGGAAATCCTCATCTACCATGTTGCAGCATCTTTTGGTGAAGGGGAAATCCTCATCTACCATGTTGCAGTATCTTTTGGTGAAGGGGAAATCCTCATCTGCCATGTTGCAGCATCTTTTGGTGAAGGGGAAATCCTCATCTGCCATGTTGCAGTATCTTTTGGTGAAGGGGAAATCCTCATCTGCCATGTTGCAGCATCTTTTGGTGAAGGGTAAATCTTCATCTGCCATGTTACAACATCTTTTGGTGAAGGGGAAATCCTCATCTGCCATGTTGCAGCATCTTTTGGTGAAGGGGAAATCCTCATCTGCCATGTTGCAGCATCTTTTGGTGAAGGGGAAATCCTCATCTACAATGTTGCAGCATCTTTTGGTGAAGGGGAAATCCTCATCTGCCATGTTGCAGCATCTTTTGGTGAAGGGGAAATCCTCATCTACCATGTTGCAGCAGTTTTTGGTGAAGGGGAAATCCTCATCTGCCATGTTGCAGCATCTTTTGGTGAAGGGGAAATCCTCATCTACAATGTTGCAGCATCTTTTGGTGAAGGGGAAATCTTGATAAATAACCATGTCTTCTTTTATCATCATATGTCACAGTATGTTTCTTTTTATTGTAAACGATACCTCTGATGAAATATATTGTATAGAAATTAAACTGTTATTGCTGGGAATCGGCAGTGGTTCATAATTACTACCGGATTGTTCACATAATCTTTAAAGTTTTTTTCCAATTTTTACGAAACCAAATAAAAAAATAACAAGAAAGATTTCTTTTAAAAAGAAACCACAATGTGCTGTGAACACGATAGAAATTAATTTCAAGCAAATATTGTGAGAATTTCGACGTATTGAAGGGGTGTTTTCTTCAGAGAATGTGTTTTGGTGCTTATGATTTAGTATGTGTGTATACATATATTCCAGCAGAAACAACTAGCGTGAGAACTGCGTGGTTTTCATAAATTTGTGGGCAATCAGATAATCGTGTCTCACTGACATGATTTTCAATACGTGAATTTCTGGTCAAGTTATGATGTGGTTAAGACATGCTTTCAAGAAAACATTATGTGATCACAAATATGTGACATACTTGTCAACTTCAGAAATCAAATGCAATAATCCAAAAATACATGTCTACCTTTAATGATAAACAGATAGGTTTTGTAGAAATCATCAAATGTTCAGATTGTATAGGCCATATATTGGTAGCATGTGTAAACGATGAAATGGAAAAAACATAATAATTTGTCTTTTTAAAAAATCTAAATATAAAGTGTTCCGTTTTATGTTTGTCTAAAACTCATAATTGTATTGTTGGTGTAATATTTATGTACCTAGGTGTCAATTTACACTGACCTAATAATTCACATTTTTTCTATATGGAAATTGCCACCTCATTTTGCTTCGTATATACCACTAGTTAATCATGACAAAACCACTTCTGAAAACTACATCATCCCGCCCCGACCCATATCATGATTATATTCCTACTTAATAAGCTTGGATGATTGAGATGGAACTCAGTCTAAAATATGCGTCAAAACCACGTCATTTCAACCAGTTTTGCCTGCTGGGGTGTACATGTGCCTGTGCGAATATACTGTATGTACGTAATATGCGTATGCAAAAAACAATCTTGCTGAGCAATATATGATGTAGGTATTTGGAAAGAATGTTTATATTACTATTAGGAGTACGTGTTCTGAGCACACAAACTTGACGTTTTCTTACCCAATTACATCAATTTTCTTAAAGTTATATTTGAATCGAAACAAAAACAAACAGACTTGAAGCATGAAGAACCCGAGTGATATTTGAACCAATGAAGTTTATCTGCATCTGAGATTTAAGAGGAAAAATACATTTTTCGATTTTATGCCCCTTTACTCTGAGAGCAATATAACTATTTATTTATTATTGCTCTCAGCTTTAGTGAAACTGGTGCTAGTTATACATGTTCCAAATTTACTGGTATTATAATCAAACTCGATACAAAAAAAATGATTATTTCTAAGCCCAGTTCCATGGTGGTGCACGTCCGCTGAGAATATGCGTGGCGCTTGTCTGCATGTGGCTTGTCTGCATGTAGCTTGTCTGCGTGTAGCTTGTCTGCATGTGGCTTGTCTGCATGTGGCTTGTCTGCATGTAGCTTGTCTGCATGTGGCTTGTCTGCATGTGGCTTGTCTGCATGTAGCTTGTCTGCATGTGGCTTGTCTGCGTGTAGCTTGTCTGCATGTAGCTTGTCTGCGTGTAGCTTGTCTGCATGTAGCTTGTCTGCATGTGGCTTGTCTGCATGTGGCTTGTCTGCATGTAGCTTGTCTGCATGTAGCTTGTCTGCGTGTAGCTTGTCTACATGTAGCTTGTCTGCGTGTAGCTTGTCTGCATGTACCTTGTCTGCGTGTAGCTTGTCTGCATGTGACTTGTCTGCATGTAGCTTGTCTGCATGTGGCTTGTCTGCATGTAGCTTGTCTGCGTGTAGCTTGTCTGCATGTGGCTTGTCTGCATGTGGCTTGTCTGCGTGTAGCTTGTCTGCATGTGGCTTGTCTGCGTGTGGCTTGTCTGCGTGTAGCTTGTCTGCATGTGGCTTGTCTGCATGTATCTTGTCTGCACGTAGCTTGTCTGCATGTGACTTGTCTGCATGTGGCTTGTCTCCACGTAGCTTGTTTCTCATTGAAACACTGACCAGCAAGACAGACCGCATACTCATATATCTAGGTGGGAGTGCCATTATAAATCAAACCATAATACAATTCACAAGGTATATGTTTGCACCACATGAGTCATTTTGCTGTGCCTACTTATAATGTGTGGTACAGAATGCCCGGCAAAATGCGGGAAATGTTTCGCATAATTACTCTTAATATATATCTAATATTTCACTTTCTAAGATAAGAAACCGATTGAATCACACACGTATATTGCACACACAACAGAAATATCAGTGTAGCAAGCATCAACAACAAACTTATATGTGTGTGTGTATATATATATATATAATTTTGTGTTATAACCCCAGATAGGTACTTACTATATTTCTAAATGTGCAGATGAATTATAAATAAAAATCCTAATATTTTATCATGCAATGAGCAAAGCACAACGCCCCCATTGTTTTTATCATAATGATAAAACAACTCTGGTCGACGAAAAAGCCAGTAAGGGCCATTTGCATGGAGAATGATGCGCCGTGCAAAACTGGAATTTTTATGGGGGACTTCTCTACCGATGCTTAGACCTGAATCATGTTTAGATTTAATGGTCCATGTGCAAAGGTATTATAGAAGACACTTTTCTAAGAGGCCTACAAAAAAGATAGAGAATTGCTCATTGAGTAATAATGATGAGCTTAGAATACTGCACTGTAGTAATGGATGTGGAAATGATTTGCTTGTTTCCTGTCCAAAAAACTTGGAATTTGTTCAATGCAAAACAAACATATAATAAATAAATACTAAAACACATCTATGGGGAAGCCGCAGTGCCAACACTATGGTTTGAAAGGTCAACAACCTTTGTGGAAGTGTTGCTTGACAAACAGAGGGTCAAGCTTGTCAAACCCCGTGGATGGAATAATTGGGTTACTCTATGGAAACATAAATATTAACTAAAATTGAAAATCAATTCCAAAATTTTTCAAAAAAATTTGGCTGAGTAATCGACCAGTCCTTTGGCATTGTGGCATGATTAGGACTGGCGATCTGACTTGAGATGAGAGTTGACCTTTTATCGGCCAGGGGGCACCACTATCTGACTCGTGATGAGATTTGACCTTTTCTCGGCCAGGGGGCACCACCAATCACCCGGAGTACTTCCAAACCCTGTTTGAACTAACTCTTGTTGCCCGGGCATATCACTTGAATTCCTGAAATAACATGTCTTAATTATATATTTATATCGCACAAAAGGTCGTAACTAAGACCAAAATATATCTAATTATAAAGGTATCAGTTGGGATGAGCAATTACAACTTATCATCTAAAAGAGCGGGAAATGAAACATTTTTCCTGAGGACAATTTTCCACTGTGACACTGAAGATCCCAATAACTTCCGGTCAAAGAGAAAATATCACGTTGTTTGTGTTTACACTTTGTTTGTCACAGAATCTGACGAGTGTAAGTGCCAAATTGGAATCGACGAGTTTCGCAAAGGTCCAAGATGACCGGGGAAGCGACTCTGAGGATCAGGAGAGATGAGAACGGAACAAGAGGAACGGAAAACGAGGACAGCGGAGAGGAGGAGCATGGAAGCTCTGGTGACAGATCTGAGAATGAAAACAACGCCAACGAAAATATGGAACAAGAAGATTTAAAAGAGGAAAAAGCATCCATTCCCGCAATATTAGCCAGATTTACGTTGTGTCTTGCCGTTGGTTTCATATTCGGATTCGTTTTGGAAAAGGGAAGAGGTATAAAGATTGAACCAAAATTGAGCACAAAAGAATGCTAAGCAATATTTGCCATCAATAAATCAATAAACTTTGCCGAGTTCACTGGTTCAGAGGGATCACAGATGTAGAAATGATAACACTAGTGTATTTTAAATTGTTCACCAGAAAAAGATATAAATATACAAATTAGTTTTGCTTTTGGTATCAAATAGCACTTTTGACAAATGGACCATATTGATTCAGGGTGAATGCCCCTTGGGTGCCCAAGCATTTTGTCTTTCTGAGTGTCTGTGGATTTGGGTGTGAGTGAGATCTGGGCGACATCTGGATTTTTTAATCTTTGAGCAGCTGACAGGGGAAGATATACTAAATTCATGTAATTGCTCAAAGCTCACAAAATCTTAGAATACATGTGCAGGGTCTCTTCTGTCCACAAGATGAATATTAAGTGAAGGGATCTCTCAGCCACTTATCTACTCCATCCATGTAAATGACCATATTTTAGGATCACATAGCCTTGTCAGAGGAGATTTTGTACGTTTTGAGCACTTACAGATTTACTTTCCTAAATTTGACTTGAGTGTGTGTTCCTCCATCACCTGCACTTCCTTTTAAATTGCCGAGTTTTTGACCAGACCTCAATCACAGCTCAATCTACATATATAGTTGGGGACATTTGATGCTTCTGAGAACAGGTAATAGATTCTAATTACCGGTAGCCCATGCCCCATTGCATATGAGAATATTCCTTTATCATGTAAACAAAGTAAAAGAAGTACATGAGGAAAATTACTTCACTTTTCAAAATAAATATTTTTAAAAGATGAAGATTATTTGAACTAACCCACCTTCATGCAATAATTGTTTAATTTTGTTGTTATTTAATTTTTATTTTTATTTGTTTTGGATTCATGTTGTTTTGTTAATTTTTGGTTTGTTTTTTTCAAAATTTGTTTTGTTGCATTAATTTCTGATTTGTTTCCTTTTAATGTTTTGCTATCCATGTTATAGGTCAGATAAACACCACTTTTTCTTGTTTACGGAAACAAAAAATTCCAATTATCACATTACTGGCAATCAAAACAATGTTTCCTTATTTGTATTCATGGATTGAGGATGTGGATTGGACTTTGAGGTCTGGGCAATTTTTCAGTAAACACAAGAGCAGCTCTCAGAGGCATATGTACCCAATCGATAACAAACTTGTTACCTTTGCCCTATTAAATGTCAAAAATAATGTTTTTCCTGAGATATCATTCACTAAAAGTATTGCTCACTAACAAGGTTAATAGAAGATTAAATCATTGTGAAAAAATCTTAAATGAGATAAATTTGACTTGCTTGCATTTTTTAACAAAGGGTAAAGTTCATCCAAATTCAGGATATTCTTATATTTCATAATCCTTTTTAATCATTCTCACTTTAAGACAAATAACAATAAATTCTCAACAAAAATGATACATTTCCTACAACATTTTATATTTCAAAGAAGTGAGTTTCACTTTGGAATATATCTTGTTCAAGATATGATATGCAGGAGCTGAACGGGGTGAACTCTGGGTTGGACAAGGCACTCGTAATAGATGAGATGTCTATTTCAGCCAGCCACCTGTAGAATGGAACTAATCAGGCAGTCTACATGTTGTTTGGTAATTCCATCTGGTGCTATCACTCACTCTGCGTACATTTCACTTTGTCTTAACTAAGTGTAGTTATCATCTTGCTTAATTTTTTTCTTCTTACAATTGATAGGTTGTCAGCACAAATATTTTTTGACCTGGATGCATATTGCTCTGCCTTTGACAAAATGACAAAAAGTGATAACAAAAGATACAAGAGATTTTTATACTATATGTACAAGTGTTCATTAGCTTGCATACCGACTATTGATAACTTGTAATTGATTTTCATTGATTTGTAAAATAACTGATGAATAAAAGACACAAGATAATCAATTGATAAGCAAAGATTGTGCCCCATTTTCATCGGGTCTGGAATCAGTCATGTGGATATTAACCATTATGGTTTTTGCAAGTTTGTAAATAATGAAGCAATATCTCTTTGTGATTTGAAAACCTCAATTTTTTTTAAATGATTATGCGTTTATATAAAATCTGAAAGTATTGAATACATGTCAAGTATTTGATAACAGGTATTTATTAACAATAATTGTAAGAATGTATCAATATTTTTCAAAGCAGCTGATCTTTATTTCAGTATTTGAACCCAGAAATGTGCGTGGACAGATGGTATTCAAGAAATTGATCTACAGTAAATGTATGACATCAGCAATGGCTTCTGGTAAGACAAGGTCTGACTGTCTAGAAAAAAATTATTCTTTTTTTGTGAAAAACAATGCATAAGAATTATTTCACTATTGATTGTACCATTTCATATCCATTGAAAAGGCTTACTCTTAAAGTCTGGAAACAATAGTTTAAAGAACTGTAGAGTATACAGTATATATCAAAGGCATACCTCCTCCAAGCACAGAAGTCCTAGATATTGCCCAATTTGGGAGTAGAAAAGAAACCTAAAAAATTCATTCTAAAATTCTAGATAAGGACAAAAATCAGTTCCTAACTGCTTGAGATATTTTGAATAAAGCAATCAAGGGTAATTATATAACCTCCTTGACGGCGGTAACAAATTCAGCATGTTTTACACCTGCACATAACTTAATAATGGGATGAAATTTTGATTGCTACACAGGCATGTTTGGTTTAGCCTTGATGGCAATGATTCCCTCTACATACAACCAGTTCCAACGAGTCTGTATCCGTTTCTATGGCAACCTGGCAGACAAAGGAATCATGGCCTGTGGAATCGGTGGCATCATCATGGGTGTAGGAATAACATTAGCAGGATCGGTGAGACTTTTTACCTCATGTCATAAAATATATTAACCATGCATACCTGTGGTGCAGGCCTGGCAGCAGAGTGACTCATTGTTTTTGTCCGTCAGACTCATCTCATCTAGGCCCCCCCCCCCCAGTAAACCATCAGTGGTTTCATATTGAGCCACTCCCACACATCCAGATTATTTGTTGCCCCTCCCCACAGACCAAAATATTGAATTTCCCCCTCTCATAGACCCAAATTGTTAATGTCACCTCCCCACAGACCAAAATATTGACTTTCCCCCTCTCATAGACCCAAATTGTTAATGTCACCTCCCCACAGACAAAAATATTGAATTTCCCCCTCCCGTAGGCCCAAATTATTAATGTTGCCTCCCCCAGACCAAAATATTGAATTTCCCCCTCCCATAGACCCAAATTGTTAATATCGTCTCCCCACAGACCAAAATATTGAATTTCCCCCTCCCATAGACCCAAATTGTTAATGTCCAAAATATTTGATGTCCCCCTTCAACAGAACAAAATACATAACGCCACCTCTCACTGATGATCCCTGATATCTTCAACATTTCCTACAATCTATTGATTCTCAAAGGAAACAATCAACCAACAATTTATCAACATCATTTTTAAAAAATCATGACGTTTCTTATCAATGTTTACAAATTGATTATTACCCAAATCATAATTCTTTCTGCACCAGTGTATTTCAAACTATTTTGTCCATATCAGGATTGTTCTATAATGGAAGCAAAACAAAAGAATATTTAGTTAAAGTGTAATGGCTGAACATTTAACCACATTGGTATTTATTTGTAACTGTTTCTCCTGATCCAAATGTCCTGTAATACTGTGTCAGAAATATAAACACCAATTACCTGATAGCAGTAGATTTAGTGTATTTGAAGGTGTGCAGCTTGTAAGTCAGCATGGAGGTACTTTACTGATACAAATACACTACAGGGAGTGCCTCGGACAAACACATACATTGTGAAAACAATAACTTGTAGACAATAGACTCTTAGCTACTCACGTTTGACGATTTTGAAATATTTAGTCAAATAAAACTAAGAATTAAAACTGCATAGAAATATTTTAGCATAGTGAATTGTTAAAGTTTTAAATCAACGATGGGGAAATATAGATAATTTGATGTAACAAAGCTTATATCAAAGTAAGTTGGAACTTTTCAAATATTGATAATATTTATAGAATTTATAGAAATGTGTAAAGAATTTGATTTGTTGCTTTTAATGATTCTTTTCAGTGCCCACTTCTGACATTTGTGCAGATTGGAGCCAAGTTACCAAATGCATGTAAGTATAAGGGCATATTTGAAAGAGTAAAACAGGGCATATTTGAAAGAGTAAAACAGGGCATATTTGAAAGAGTAAAACAGGGCATATTTGAAAGAGTAAAACAGGGCATATTTGAAAGAGTAAAACAGGGCATATTTGAAAGAGTAAAACAGGGCATATTTACAAGACTAAAACAGGGCATATTTGCAAGAGTAAAACGGCATATTGGAAAGAGTAAAACGGCATATTTGAAAGAGTAAAACAGGGCATATTTGAAAGAGTTAAACAGGGCATATTTGAAAGAGTAAAATGGAATATTTGCAAGAGTAAAACAGGGCATATTTGCAAGAGTAAAACAGGGCATATTTGCAAGAGTAAAAGGGGCATATTTGCAAGAGTAAAACAGGGCATATTTCCAAGAATAAAACGGCATATTTGCAAGAGTAAAACAGGGCATATTTGCAAGAGTAAAACCTCATATTTGAAAGAGTAAAACAGGGCATATTTGAAAGAGTAAAACAGGGCATATTTGAAAGAGTAAAACAGGGCATATTTACAAGACTAAAACAGGGCATATTTACAAGACTAAAACAGGGCATATTTGCAAGAGTAAAACGGCATATTTGAAAGAGTAAAACGGCATATTTGAAAGAGTAAAACGGCATATTGGAAAGAGTAAAACGGCATATTGGAAAGAGTAAAACAGGGCATTTTTGCAAGAGTAAAACAGCATATTTTAAAGAGTAAAACAGGGCATATTTAAAAGAGTAAATCAATGTGACAAATTGAGTATGATATTGAAACAATAAACAAGTTAAGTATCAAGATTAAGTAGCTTAATATCTTTATCTGATTTTAAGCCATTTAGTGTCATATTAAATGCATTCATACTTTTCTTTTTAATTGTAAAAACTCTTTCTCTGGCACTGTTAACTAAAAGAATGAAAAAAGCTAATCTAAAGAATCAAAATATCCACTAATAAGAAAACCACAGTAATATAAGGTCAAAATGAAGAATTTCTAGCAGGACATGTAATATAGCAAGGCGTGTAATTAATCCCTTTGTGATGTCTGATGAGAACATTCCATGGATGTTATGTAACAGCTAGTGAGAATCAACTTAAGCCTATTAGCATGCAACAATAGTCCATCTCCTGGACAATCATCATGTAGAGTAGGCGGACATCAAGCATGCTTGTGACAATAGGCATGCAACAATAGCCCATCAGCTGGACAATCATCATGTAAAGTAGGCGGACATCAAGCTCGCTTGTGACAATAGGCATGTGACAATAGGCCATCTCCTGGACAATCATCATGTAAAGTAGGCGGACATCAAGCATGCTTGTGACAATAGACATGCGACAATAGGCCATCTCCTGGACAATCATCATGTAGAGTAGGCGGACATCAAGCATGCTTGTGACAATAGGCATGTGACAATAGGCCATCTCCTGGACAATCATCATGTAGAGTAGGCGGACATCAAGCATGCTTGTGACAATAGGCATGTGACAATAGGCCATCTCCTGGACAATCATCATGTAGAGTAGGCGGACATCAAGCATGCTTGTGACAATAGGCATGCAACAATAGCCCATCAGCTGGACAATCATCACGTAGAGTAGGCGGACATCAAGCATGCTTGTGACAATAGGCATGTGACAATAGGCCATCTCCTGGACAATCATCACATAAAGTAGGCGGACATCAAGCTCGCTTGTGACAATAGGCATGCAACAATAGCCCATCTCCTGGACAATCATCACATAAAGTAGGCGGACATCAAGCTCGCTTGTGACAATAGGCATGTGACAATAGGCCATCTCCTGGACAATCATCACGTTAAGTAGGCGGACATCAAGCATGCTTGTGACAATAGGTATGCAACAATAGGCCATCTCCTGGACGATCATCATGTAGAGTAGGCGGACATCAAGCATGCTTGTGACAATAGGCATGTGACAATAGGCCATCTCCTGGACAATCATCATGTAGAGTAGGCGGACATCAAGCATGCTTGTGACAATAGGCATGCAACAATAGCCCATCAGCTGGACAATCATCACGTAGAGTAGGCGGACATCAAGCATGCTTGTGACAATAGGCATGTGACAATAGGCCATCTCCTGGACAATCATCATAAAGTAGGCGGACATCAAGCTCGCTTGTGACAATAGGCATGTGACAATAGGCCATCTCCTGGACAATCATCATGTAGAGTAGGCGGACATCAAGCTCGCTTGTGACAATAGGCATGTGACAATAGGCCATCTCCTGGACAATCATCACGTTAAGTAGGCGGACATCAAGCATGCTTGTGACAATAGGTATGCAACAATAGGCCATCTCCTGGACGATCATCATGTAGAGTAGGCGGACATCAAGCATGCTTGTGACAATAGGCATGTGACAATAGGCCATCTCCTGGACAATCATCATGTAGAGTAGGCGGACATCAAGCATGCTTGTGACAATAGGCATGTGACAATAGGCCATCTCCTGGACAATCATCACATAAAGTAGGCGGACATCAAGCTCGCTTGTGACAATAGGCATGTGACAATAGGCCATCTCCTGGACAATCATCACGTAAAGTAGGCGGACATCAAGCATGCTTGTGACAATAGGCATGTGACAATAGGCCATCTCCTGGACAATCATCATGTAGAGTAGGCGGACATCAAGCATGCTTGTGACAATAGGCATGCAACAATAGCCCATCAGCTGGACAATCATCACGTAGAGTAGGCGGACATCAAGCATGCTTGTGACAATAGGCATGTGACAATAGGCCATCTCCTGGACAATCATCACATAAAGTAGGCGGACATCAAGCTCGCTTGTGACAATAGGCATGTGACAATAGGCCATCTCCTGGACAATCATCACGTTAAGTAGGCGGACATCAAGCATGCTTGTGACAATAGGTATGCAACAATAGGCCATCTCCTGGACGATCATCATGTAGAGTAGGCGGACATCAAGCTCGCTTGTGACAATAGGCATGTGACAATAGGCCATCTCCTGGACAATCATCACGTAAAGTAGGCGGACATCAAGCATGCTTGTGACAATAGGTATGCAACAATAGGCCATCTCCTGGACGATCATCACGTAAAGTAGGCGGACATCAAGCATGCTTGTGACAATAGGCATGCGACAATAGGCCATCTCCTGGACAATCATCACATAAAGTAGGCGGACATCAAGCATGCTTGTGACAATAGGCATGCAGCAATGGGTCATCTCCTGGACAATCATCATGTAAAGTAGGCGGACATCAAGCATGCTTGTGACAATAGGCATGCGACAATAGGCCATCTCCTGGACAATCATCACATAAAGTAGGCGGACATCAAGCATGCTTGCGACAATAGGTATGCGATAACAGGCCATCTCCTGGACAATCATCACATAAAGTTTTTGCTAAAAATAGCAATTGACCAAGCAGAACCCATGATAAATTGTAAATTGCAGCTGGTTGAGGAAGGTTAGCTGTGATGGTTGTGAAGGCATTATTTCTTTCATCATGCTGAAAATAAATAAATACTCTGACTGGTACTATTAACCTCCTATTAACAGGAATAATGGAAAAGCTACTCTAAAAATCTTGGAGTAATGGTGAATTGAGGCACAAAGTGTTGGTATGATGTGTTGACTTGTTGCCATTTTGTTATGTCAAATGGGCATAAGATAAAATATTTTATTTAATTTTGTTTCAAAACAATTTTTCTCTTGTTTCAGTCGTTATGAGGGTATAAATATAATTTCTGTTCTCCAAATGTTCGCAATTTTATGGTGTGATTTATACGATCATATTCTGTCAAACATGAGTGTAATGTTTTAAATCTCTTTGTTATATTTCAGATTATACACTAGGTGGAGCCATGCTTGGAACCTTAATATTTGGGATTATGAAACCTTTAATTAATCCCATCATTCGACCATTCTTCCGATCATCTAGTAATCCGTGAGTACTTTAAGCTTCGTGGTCATTATTTAAATTTGAAAAAAGCAGGCGGCCTGAAATATTCATTATATGCCCGGCTAGTTCTACCGATGGAGGCCATTTGTAATGCACTCTCTGCACTGATTGCCATTAATGTCTGACATTAATATTACTGCATACTACATTGATCTAGAAGCTTATCTGTGTCCAAGAATATAATGATTATGTGTACATGGGGTCCTGGGGTAAGACAACCATACATGTAATCGCTAGACACAGGTGTGACAAGCAGCGACAGAGGTGTGACAAGCAGGGACACAGGTGTGACAAGCAGGGACACAGGTGTGACAAGCGGCGACACAGGTGTGACAAGCGGCGACACAGGTGTGACAAGCAGGGACACAGGTGTGACAAGCAGCGACATAGGTGTGACAAGTAGCCCTCGGGGTATATCGGCCCTCGGGGTATATCAGCCCTCAGGATATATCAGCCCTCAGGGTATATCAGCCCTCGGGGTATATCAGCCCTCAGGGTATATCAGCCCTCAGGGTATATCAGCCCTCAAGGTATTTCGGCCCTCGGGGTATATCGGCCCTCAGGGTATATCAGCCCTCAGGGTATATCGGCCCTCAGGGTATATCGGCCCTCGGGGTATATCGGCCCTCGGGGTATATCAGCCCTCAGGGTATATCGGCCCTCAGGGTATATCAGCCCTCAGGGTATATCGGCCCTCAGGGTATATCGGCCCTCGGGGTATATCAGCCCTCAGGATATATCAGCCCTCAGGGTATATCAGCCCTCAGGGTATATCAGCCCTCAGGGTAAATGTGAAGCATGGTTTGATATTGATTCTGATGTTGTGAGCACATTTCTAAACAAGCACATATTTAAATGGAATTTATGGCCATGTAGAAGCCTCTTTAGGTTAGATTGGGCCATTGATGGAGAACATTCTACTTTAATATTCACCTGCTAAAATATTATGTAGAAAGATTTAGTTTTATGAAGAGAGATTAACTTAAATATTGTATATGGAGAGATCTACTTGAATAAAGCCGGGTAGAGATCTGCTTTAATATTAGCCTTGTATGGAGAGATCTACTTGAATAAAGCTGGGTAGAGATCTGCTTTAATATTAGCCTTGTATGGAGAGATCTACTTGAATAAAGCCGGGTAGAGATCTGCTATAATGTTAGCCTTGTATGGAGAGATCTACTTGAATAAAGCCAGGTAGAGATCTGCTTTTATATTAGCCTTGTATGGAGAGATCTACTTGAATAAAGCCAGGTAGAGATCTGCTTTTATATGAGCCTTGTATGGAGAGATCTACTTGAATAAAGCCGGGTAGAGATCTGCTTTAATATGAGCCTTGTATGGAGAGATCTACTTGAATAAAGCCGGGTAGAGATCTGCTTTTATATTAGCCTTGTATGGAGAGATCTACTTGAATAAAGCCGGGTAGAGATCTGCTTTAATATGAGCCTTGTATGGAGAGGTCTACTTGAATAAAGCCGGGTAGAGATCTGCTTTAATATGAGCCTTGTATGGAGAGATCTACTTGAATAAAGCCGGGTAGAGATCTGCTTTAATATGAGCCTTGTATGGAGAGATCTACTTGAATAAAGCAAAGTAGAGATCTGCTTTAATATTAGCCTTGTATGGAGAGATCTACCTGAATAAAGCCGGGTAGAGATCTGCTTTAATATGAGCCTTGTATGGAGAGATCTACTTGAATAAAGCCGGGTAGAGATCTGCTTTGATATGAGCCTTGTATGGAGAGATCTACTTGAATAAAGCAAAGTAGAGATCTGCTTTAATATTAGCCTTGTATGGAGAGATCTACCTGAATAAAGCCGGGTAGAGATCTGCTTTAATATGAGCCTTGTATGGAGAGATCTACTTGAATAAAGCCGGGTAGAGATCTGCTTTGATATTAGGCTTGTATGGAGAGATCTACTTGAATAAAGCCGGTAGAGATCTGCTTTTATATTAGCCTTGTATGGAGAGATCTACCTGAATAAAGCCGGGTAGAGATCTGCTTTGATATTAGCCTTGTATGGAGAGATCTACTTGAATAAAGCCAGGTAGAGATCTGCTTTTATATTAGCCTTGTATGGAGATATCTACTTGAATAAAGCCGGGTAGAGATCTGCTTTAATATTAGCCTTGTATGGAGATATCTACTTGAATAAAGCCGGGTAGAGATCTGCTTTAATATTAGCCTTGTATGGAGAGATCTACTTGAATAAAGCCGGGTAGAGATCTGCTTTGATATTAGGCTTGTATGGAGAGATCTACTTGAATAAAGCCGGGTAGAGATCTGCTTTAATATTAGCCTTGTATGGAGAGATCTACTTGAATAAAGCCGGGTAGAGATCTGCTTTAATATGAGCCTTGTATGGAGAGATCTACTTGAATAAAGCAAAGTAGAGATCTGCTTTAATATGAGCCTTGTATGGAGAGATCTACTTGAATAAAGCCGGGTAGAGATCTGCTTTAATATTGGCCTTTTATGGAGAGTGACTTACTTTAAGATCAGATTGTTTTGCCACACCTTTATTCAGAGTCATTCACCCCACTTGTGTGTTTTTGTAATGTTTTCTTTGCCACAACACCTGTGTTGACAGATGCTCTCCCTCGCAAACATCATCAATAAACACTACAATGTATCTCATCTTTCGTGTTGGCAAAGTATCCTGTAAACGTTCCAAGGACACCTTCCACGCAGGGCTCAACCCCAGTTAGAAGGGTACACCTCACCAGTCGGAATTCACTTCTCATAGATTCACGCATTTGCTGGGTTCATGGATTTGCTTTTAGTCATATAACAATGATTTAAAATGTTGCAAATTGCTAATTAATTTTCAGAAATGAGCACTATGATAGTGAAAAGTTTTTCAGGTAATTTGCTTATCAAAAAAAGTAAGATATTGTTTAAAGAGATTTCCCGTTTATATGGTCAATATTCAGGTCATTTCAATTATATTATAGTATCTACATAACCAAATTTGGAAGTCAATCAAATAGTTTTGATTACCCAAAAGGATAAATATTAAATATTTTCTCTTATATGGAAAATATTTTCACGAAAAAAGGTTGACTTTTTGGAAAAACAGATAATAATATAATCTATATTGTGCTGATAGTAAATGTTGTTTGTTCATCTGTTGATGGCACTTAAATGACCAAAGAATGGGTGAACTGATACAAACTTGGCGGCGACTGCTTGCACCTGTAGTAGTACTCCTGCCCATCTTTTGCAGATGGCTGTTGCCAAACAGAAGCAGATCATCAAGCTGTTTGGCTAATTCATGCTCATGTCATTTCACATATTTTTTCTTGAAGCAGAGTAACAACTGAGGGGCAGAGTTCACACGAGACACCCATGAAAACCAATCGGGTGCCAAACAACGTATACACATTGCGAGCAATGAATGACAGAGAGAGAAAACATGGAGTATTTGCCTGACAGTAAAAATGGTGGCCAGGTGACAGGTTTCCATGCTTTTTTCATGTGGACCACCTTAGAATGCTCATTTCCACAAGTTTTTTTCACTGGAATATGAAGAGAATGAGCAATACTCCGGGGGTTCTGACAAGTTTGAAAGCAGTCACAGCGGGCGATTATTTTACAAAGGTAGTCAGAAAGATTAAGCAACTGGCAGAAATCATGTAAGTTTGGCTAACCTTGATAGGGTGCAGATTGATTATGCTTGACTGCTCACAGTGGGATGATATTAGTAATAAACACCATCTAATGCCTCAGTCACATTTGTGGCGATTTCAGTAAAGATGCCCGGCTGATGGGTATTTTTTACAAAATCGGCAGGCAGTTCAGATTGCCGTGCGGGCACCGGGAGATCATAGGCCACATTTGGGCATCTTTAAGACGTCGGGCGGGTCATCGGGAACTTTTATCTGGAACATAAAAGTTGCCGGCGTTTCCCCTCCGTTACCTGCCCTTACAATCGGTTCTCCATCCCTCCATTACCTGCCCTTACAATCAGTTCATCGCTCCATTACCTGCCCTTACATTCAGTCCTCCTTCCCTCCATTACCTGCCCTTACAATCAGTCCTCCTTGCCTCCATTACCTGCCCTTACATTCAGTCCTACATCTCTCCACTAAGTGATTAATGATGATTGTATATATTTAGTTTATTTGATGGGAAAATGAAGGGAATTGTGGTCCAATAAAATGAGAGCAGTGAGTTGTGATGAGAGTTTGTGTTAAATCAGCATGAAATGTTTTCTTATCAAGTCATCACGTTTTCCAATTGACAAAGTTTGGTTTCACTTACGGGCTAGTTGTACAAATGATTTTCACACCCGCATGATTTGTGACAGTAATCGCACACAGGTGTGTGCAAAACACAAAAACCCTGCTGGAGGATTTACCTCTACCTACGAGCAAGCTGCCGCACGAGCCTTTAAAAAGCCACGATGCAATTTTAAGCATCTGAGGTAGATGTAGTTTGGACATCAATTTGGTCACATAAATTAGGATCACTCATGTCCATCACATGACCATCACATGACCATCACATGACCAGTAGGGATTGAGAATTGATTGGTTTGGAATAAAAGTGAGTAAATGAGTGTAGCATGATCATTATATGAATCCAGGCCATGACTAGATCCTCACCCAGTGGGCTGATCAGAATAGATCCTCACCCAGTGGGCTGATCAGAATAGATCCTCACCCAGTGGGCTGATCAGAATAGATCCTCACTCAGTGGGCTGATCAGAATAGATCCTCACCCAGTGGGCTGATCAGAATTCCTCACCCAGTGGGCTGATCAGAATAGATCCTCACCCAGAGGGCTGATCAGAATAGATCCTCACCCAGTGGGCTGATCAGAATAGATCCTCACCCAGTGGGCTGATCAGACTGTGTTTGCTTCTTTCTGGCTTGTTATTAACAAGAGAAGACCAAACTGGTGGATGTGTTGTTATAACTGGTCTTCCCTTTAGTTGATTTTGGCCTTCGATTATACTGGAATTCCTCTCCTCATTGAGAAGATGCCAAATGTCTCCCACGGCTCACTCCACATATTACTGATGCATTCTCTCCCTACTGAGTAGATGCTGTGTATCTCAGAATTCTCTCCCCACTGAGTAGACACTTTGTATCTCAGAATTCTCTCCCCATTGAGTAGATGCTTTGTATCTCAGAATTCTCTCCCCACTCAGTAGATGCTGTGTATCCCAGAATTCTCTCCCCACTGAGTAGATGCTTTGTATCTCAGAATTCTCTCCCCACTCAGTAGATGCTTTGTATCCCAGAATTCTCTCCCCACTGAGTAGATGCTGTGTATCCCAGAATTCTCTCCCCACTGAGTAGATAGATGCTGTGTATCCCAGAATTCTCTCCCCACTGAGTAGATGCTTTGTATCTGAGAATTCTCTCCCCACTGAGTAGATGCTGTGTATCCCAGAATTCTCTCCCCACTGAGTAGACACTTTGTATCTCAGAATTCTCTCCCCACTGAGTAGATGCTTTGTATCTCAGAATTCTCTCCCCACTGAGTAGACGCTTTGTATCCCAGAATTCTCTCCCCACTGAGTAGACACTTTGTATCTCAGAATTCTCTCCCCACTGAGTAGATGCTTTGTATCTCAGAATTCTCTCCCCACTGAGTAGACGCTTTGTATCCCAGAATTCTCTCCCCACTGAGTAGATGCTGTGTATCCCAGAATTCTCTCCCCACTCAGTAGATGCTTTGTATCCCAGAATTCTCTCCCCACTGAGTAGATGCTGTGTATCCCAGAATTCTCTCCCCACTGAGTAGACGCTTTGTATCCCAGAATTCTCTCCCCACTGAGTAGATGCTGTGTATCCCAGAATTCTCTCCCCACTGAGTAGACACTTTGTATCTCAGAATTCTCTCCCCACTGAGTAGACACTTTGTATCTCAGAATTCTCTCCCCACTGAGTAGATGCTTTGTATCTCAGAATTCTCTCCCCACTGAGTAGATGCTTTGTATCTCAGAATTCTCTCCCCACTGAGTAGACACTTTGTATCCCAGAATTCTCTCCCCACTGAGTAGACACTTTGTATCTCAGAATTCTCTCCCCACTGAGTAGACACTTTGTATCTCAGAATTCTCTCCCCACTCAGTAGATGCTGTGTATCTCAGAATTCTCTCCCCACTGAGTAGACACTTTGTATCCCAGAATTCTCTCCCCACTGAGTAGACACTTTGTATCCCAGAATTCTCTCCCCACTGAGTAGACACTTTGTATCTCAGAATTCTCCCCCCACTGAGTAGATGCTTTGTATCTCAGAATTCTCTCCCCACTGAGTAGATGCTGTGTATCCCAGAATTCTCTCCCCACTGAGTAGATGCTGTGTATCCCAGAATTCTCTCCCCACTGAGTAGACACTTTGTATCTCAGAATTCTCTCCCCACTGAGTAGACGCTTTGTATCCCAGAATTGCCCCATTCACAGTTAGATCATTTACCTTGTAATGGCTCAATTAACGTCTACCACAGGATCACAGAAATTTGTCCAAAACCTCTAATTGATTCCTGACGTAGAATTTCCTGTCATTATTGATTCATACAATACCATCAAAATTAGTGTTTAATCTGATATATTGACCTTTGATAATAACTGAGAGGTTAAAAGAACCACGTTCAGTCTGAGTTATAGCTAATGTGGAGTGAGATCACAGCACAGGATTGAAATGTCACATGGTTTATCACTTAACTCATATGTGCGGAAAGACAGAAAAAAGAAGCCAGTTTTGTGAGCGCAAATGTGTTGACAGAGTGGGGCAGTGCTGGTATCAGTCTGGGTATGCCTTTCCTGCTGCCTCTTTGAGTCACAGGTGAGATATTGTTCTTGTCAAGTCTTGTTGATCACCAGGTGGCACTACTTCAACTCTGTTGTGTGTGGCCATGGTGGAATGCTTGCGACTGAACCCACCTGACTCAAGTGGCATTCACATAATTTCTCAGCTGCCATCCAGACAGCTCACATGTGAAGATTTATATTATGCGACGCAGGGTGATTTACTTTTACACACAGAGTGAACTTTATGCAGGACTTCTGAGTGCAGAAAATATTGGAGTGGTCTGCTTCAGGGTTAACCAAAGTTTGATGTTTATTATTAGATCTTTGTGAATTAGAGAAGGAAATCATTGAAATTAGATATGTCATGACTCATGACTCATTTTAATATATGACTTTTGAGTGGACCAATAGAAATTGAAACTGAGGCAGTGACCACTGAAGCAGTGACCACTGAAGCAGTGACCACTGGAGCAGTGACCACTGGAGCAGTGACCACTGGAGCAGTGACCACTGGAGCAGTGACCACTGGAGCAGTGACCACTGGAGCAGTGACCATTGAAGCAGTGACCACTGAAGCCAGTGCCATTTCCAGCTTCAAAATGTCATAAACTTATTTCTGTGATGACAATTCTAGTGATGTTTTGATGTTTCATGTTTTGACGGGATCTTATGTGTGTCCCAAGGTCAATTTTTTCCTTATTTTTGTGACAAAAGTCACCTCTCTGCTTTTTGCAAGGGAAAGTGGTGGCATTTCAAGTCTACTGTAAAACAGTTACCTAATTCTAAGACTTAATATATTTCAGACAAGTATATATATATATTCAGACAGACATATATATATATATATATATATATATATATATATATATATATATATATATATATATATATATATATATATATATATATATATATATATATATATATATATATATATATATATATATATATATATATATATACATTCATTCACATGTCCAATTTGTTCTCATCGTATGAGCTGTTAAAAAAAAAAGCTTTCACATCTCCTCGGAACAAAATTTTCAACATGTTGACCAAAGTGGTCTTGGCTGTACTGCTCCGAACCCAAAGTGAAGGAGAAACAAATAAGGCGCTCAAGTTGCATAGACCTTCATACTCAGAGAGTGCAGGAAGTCCTCAGAGAGTGAGCCCAAATTTTCCTGTCCTCTTTCATCTGCCTAGCCTGTTCACTACAGTGAGACCGGCACTTTACTTTCAAGGAAAGTGGACGTTATGCATGGGAAATCCATGAATGGTGCAACTTCTAGCCACTACTGCCAGAGCCTGGTATTAACCCAGCATCTGCAGAGGAGAGAATATCCCCATCTCAGAATTTGTTTAATTTAGATTTTCTCTAATTTAAAACCTACAACAGTGTTAGACAACAGATATTTTATGTTTTTTTGTAAAGATTTCAAGATTTTGTTTAACGGCAATAGACAAGTTTGATGAAGGGGGATCAATGAGGCAAGTTCCTAATGGCTCAAAGTAAGAGTTAAAGGTGCCCTACTTCCTGCACTCTCTCAGGGGGGATCAATGAGGCATGTTCCTAATGGCTCAAAGTAAGAGTTAAAGGTGCCCTACTTCCTGCACTCTCTGAGAGGGGGATCAATGAGGCATGTTCCTAATGGCTCAAAGTAAGGGTTAAAGGTGCCCTACTTCCTGCACTCTCTGAGGGGGGGGGGGGGGGGGTCGATGAGGCATGTTCCTAATGGCTCAAAGTAAGAGTTAAAGGTGCCCTACTTCCTGCACTCCCTGAGGGGGGATCAATGAGGCAAGTTCCTAATGACACAAAGTAAGAGTTAAAGCTGCCCTACTTCCTGCACTCTCTGAGGAGGGATCAATGAGGCATGTTCCTAATGGCTCAAAGTAAGAGTTAAAGGTGCCCAACTTCCTGCACTCTCTGAGGGGGGGGGGTCAATGAGGTAAGTTCCTAATGGCTCAAAGTAAGAGAAAGGTGCCCTACTTCCTGCACTCTCTGAGGGGGGATCAATGAGGCATGTTCCTAATGGCTCAAAGAAAGAGTTAAAGTGCCCTACTTCCTGCACTCTCTGAGGGGGGGAGGGGGGGTCGATGAGGCATGTTCCTAATGGCTCAAAGAAAGAGTTAAAGTGCCCTACTTCCTGCACTCTCTGAGGAGGGATCAATGAGGCATGTTCCTAATGGCTCAAAGTAAGAGTTAAAGGTGCCCTACTTCCTGCACTCTCTGAGGGGGGGTCGATGAGGCATGTTCCTAATGGCTCAAAGTAAGAGTTAAAGGTGCCCTACTTCCTGCACTCTCTGAGGGGGGATCAATGAGACAAGTTCCTAATGGCTCAAAGTAAGAGTTAAAGGTGCCCTACTTCCTGCACTCTCTGAGGGGGGGTCAATGAGGCAAGTCCCTAATGGCTCAAAGTAAGAGTTAAAGCTGCCCTACTTCCTGCACTCTCTGAGGAGGGATCAATGAGGCATGTTCCTAATGGCTCAAAGAAAGAGTTCAAGTGCCCTACTTCCTGCACTCTCTGAGGGGGGGGGTCGATGAGGCATGTTCCTAATGGCTCAAAGTAAGAGTTAAAGCTGCCCTACTTCCTGCACTCTCTGAGGAGGGATCAATGAGGCATGTTCCTAATGGCTCAAAGTCAGAGTTAAAGGTGCCCTACTTCCCGCACTCTCTGAGGCCCTACTTCCCGCACTCTCTGAGGCCCTACTTCCCGCACTCTCTGAGGCCCTACTTCCTGCACTCTCTGAGGCCCTACTTCCTGCACTCTCTGAGGCCCTACTTCCCGCACTCTCCGAGGCCCTACTTCCTGCACTCTCTGAGGCCCTACTTCCTGCACTCTCTGAGGCCCTACTTCCTGCACTCTCTGAGGACTTCGTACACTCTCTGAGGACTTCCTGCTCTCTCTGAGGACTTATTTAATGTTTACATGAAGATTAAACTGCAGTGTTCTGGTGAGCATTGTATGTCCAGTTCATGTGGCACATTTAAAGGATTATGCACTTCAGGATCACCTGGGAAAATATCAGATTTAAGAGCCGATGAATGAACAATGTGCCTCAGGTTCATAATTAAAAAGATTTCTTTTGCTAATCCAAGTAACTTGTAAAAAGTAGAAGAAAGGAAAGATTTCCATTTTCACCTTCTTATCTCAATGTAATGAGGATGACAAGAAATTGCTGGATGCTTAAAAACATGCTAATTTGCTGCCCAAAGTTTACAGTCACATAAATAAAGCCCAGGCATTGATGAGAACTATTTGCAGTGTAGAGGTTTATCAGAAAAGTGGATTTTTTTAGACAACATTGAAAAATCATGTTCATTAAATGTGAAAAGCAGGAAAACAGAACATACTATGATGTACTTGTGATTGGAAAAGACTTGCATATGTTTACATGTTTGTGAAATGTGAACATGTCTCGGTACGATGACATAAATTAAAGAATCTAAAACTGTCTTCAAGAAATATGTCAATTGCCTGCGATGTCTTGTGTCTAGGAGCTGCTCTGCTTCTTTTTTCCCCCCAGAGAACCTGGGAATAGAATGCGGGGATTTTTTCATTACCTGGGCAGTGCTTCATTTTGGTTTGCAGGTATTCTGTCTGCTGTATTCTGTCTGCTGACTGGCTGCCTGCGAGGGTTACGTGGTCATCCTGGCATGCTTCTGCGCCTTAAAGGTTACCAGCCGGCGGAAAAAACTTCAAAGTGGCAAACTAGGTGCGGATGAAATATGACTGCTGCGTCTTGCTGCTCAGGGCATGCTCACCTTATTGTTTTTAGAATCTTGTCAGGCCAGAGCAACCAAATTATTAAAGACAACAATTTTATAGCTCAATTTGAAAGCAAAGTGTATTCATCATTGGAAGCGTTTTGATGTAACTCATTCTGAGATCAGAATGACACTTCCTAAGATATTCAACATTGAAATGTTTCTTGCAGTTGATAAAGTTTTGAATTATTCTGTTACTATTTTTCATTGGGTTTGAGTTTCAGGCAGGGTCAAAAGGTCAAAGACAACACCTATTTAATTTGGTCAGTCTATACATTTCAATGATTGGTCTGGTTTTGAAACAGGTACATTACACTGTAATTAAATCACTGTGATTAGCTAGCACTATATGGATGTTAACTATTTTATGAAAGTTGAGAAAGATTATAAACACTGATTTTCATTTCACTTTAATTATTCAATATTTTCATTTCCAGAAATGTATATAAAATCTATGAAATACTTTGGTCCACAAAATACCTTTTCGAATACAGACAGAGATTGATAATTTGTGGGGATGATATGCTTGTAGAGCCTCACGCCTAGATCTCTCAATATAGGCAGCTGCTCCTGGGATGTGACCTCCTGACCTCTCTCTGGGATGTGACCTCCTGATCTCTCTGGAGACCAGGCCTGGCTCTGCTGAGAATCCATCAACAGCAAGTCAGCGGAAGTTGATTGACCTTACATTCAGCTGAGTGCCATCAAATTAGACACAGGCACGAAATCTTTGTCAGCTTGAGTAAAGAGTTTTAGACTTTACTTCCTCAGAATCCGTTTGGCATTTTGACTCGTAGATGATATTTCAATAGGTATTGTGTTTCCATTAAAAAAATGAGAAGTGATGCTTGGATGCCATGGAATAATGGCCAGAAGTGTTCAGTGGCAGGTCAATTTAGTGCGAAAACCACTTGGCAGAGGATTCTGAGCAGGCAACAGACTGTGCTGCAACTTTGACCATGATAGCTATATTTCAGCAAGTATAAGCGTGGTGAGGATGAGAGAAGTCAGCGAACCCTGGGCATGAGGGCCTACCCCACCTCCGTCTGCACACTGTCATGGCTGTCTACTTAAAGCAGTGAATAAATGCTGCTGATTTATCGTAAAGTGGGATTTCTCTCCTTTTCATCTGCGCCAAAGGGAATTTCTCATATGAATTGTTGCTTAATAGTGGTTGGCATATGGTTCAAATAGGTTCACAAACTAGTGATCAATGGGCTCACTTTTAATAACTTTGTCCATTTTCAACAGCGTCTGGCTTACTCCCTTTTTACGCCACACGGCGCAGCACCACAGCAACACATAAATACCACATACAGGTTGACGAAAACATTAACAGACATGTGCATTCAGGTATTTGTTAATGATTTTACATGTTCATGAAATCTCCTCCAGGAAGGCCATTGGACCCATAATACCTTTACCCCACTTGACAGTCTTGTATTTTGTGCCAGTGTTCCATGTGGTACCATGGTGCCATGTCGCCACCCTGACCTGACAGTCTTGTATTTTGTGCCAGTGTTCCATGTGGTACCATGGTGCCCGAACCCCACCCTGACCTGACAGTCTTGTATTTTGTGCCAGTGTTCCATGTGGTACCATGGTGCCCGAACCCCACCCTGACCTGACAGTCTTGTATTTTGTGCCAGTGTTCCATGTGGTACCATGGTGCCCTGACACCACCCTGACTTGACAGTCTTGTATTTTGTGCCAGTGTTCCATGTGGTACCATGGTGCCCTGACACCACCCTGACCTGACAGTCTTTTATTTTGTGCCAGTGTTCCATGTGTTACCATGGTGCCCTGTCACCACACTCTCTAGTGCAAAATGGGAGTCAGCCATTTCATCTGATCTGAATACAGTATTTCAGTAACCTGATTGCATATTCTTATAGATACACATTCTGGCTGCCTCTATAATGCTTTGATGTCTTATGATAATAAAATCTAAAGGTACAGCGCAGTAAGCATATTTTAAATGGGCCAGTCTTTTCATCAAGTGAAATGAGATCAGTTTTAGTCATTCCTTTGGTGTAGGTCAGTAGGTACATATCATGTATTTTTTGAGGTCCTGGAAGGTAACCTCTTGGTAATCACTCTGTCTGTGCTGTTCTTTCTGGTCATCCGTTCGTCCGTTTATCTGTTTGTCTGTTTGTCTGCTTGTCCCTTTTTCCTTTCATTTGTTCATTAATTCACTTTAATGCTACTTTATTTGATAAGGTACAGGGTTTATTTATATATGAGGCATCTGAACATCCATAAGATTATGGGTTCTGGCTTTTTGTCATTTTGCCCAAATAGAATTTTTTTTTATTTATTTTGACAAAATTGAAGATTGAAGCTCTACCACCAGAAACATTTCCCACCAGGATTAAATTCATTTGTTGACATCAAGTCTATGATTTAGGATTATTCCTAATTGCAGTCTCAAACTTGTATGAATTGTATGTTTTTTGTAAGTTTGTACCAGTGCAATGTCTGCTATTATTGTTGACATAACAGATTATTACAGTATCTTTTGTGACATTTGTCACAAGGTATCTCGTTTAAACTGAACTTGGTACTCTTATACATGTACAACAGTGAAATGTTGATATGAGAATAAGAGTGAGAGTTTCCATTCAGGTTTTATCAGACTTTACTGAATATAAAAGAGAACCTGTTTACTGCGGTGTAGAAATGCATAATGAGTGAATTGATGGCAAGCAACACTTTTCATAAAAACTCTAATTTATATGCTGAAAAGTGATTTCTTCCTGCTGGGCTGGGTGTGCAGAACGCTGATATGAAGTGGGTATATGATAGGCCACGATATTAGCACAGGACTTTTTTATTCTGTAAACAAGCTGAACCTGGTAACAAGGAATTTTACTGCTGTAATATCATTTAACCTTTAAACACCTCAAAATATAGAGAGTAGTTAGGTTACAAGCCTTCCACTAGACCTCAACATGAATATATACCTCCTCTTTTTGTGCTGCCTGCCACTCATCATGTAACTTTAACCATTATTGAAGAGAAGAAGGCCATAGAATTATAAACAATTATATCAAATGATCAGAGCCTGAATTAAACATGATTTATAAATATTTGAAATATTCTGTGCCAGTAGCTTGGGTTTTGCATCAACAGTTTTTAGAAGCAGGATTTTCTCAGGTTAATGAAATGAGATTAATCTGGAATAATTATTATAATAGATTGCATGAACAGTTCACATCATTTACTAAGATAATATCTCTGGGACGCAAAGTCTGACAGACATCCACACCATTGAGCCAGCTATTGTCAGGAGGAATGTCGTTCCAGAGTGTAGGGCTATTACAGAAAAACACCTGTCCCCTATAGTGTCACACGGTATAACCTGGTAAAGTCCCAACACTTGATAAATCAAGTAGATATGGAGGCAGCTTACCATTTAGGGTCTGCCAGATTGTAAGCTGAATTGCCCTGGCATGGACTGGGAGCCAGTGTATGGCTGTATCAGAAATATAATCAAATTTATTTCCGATTACATTTTTCCGACTACATTTGCTACAGTACTCGCAGTCTCTTTATATCAGCAACAGGGAGAACAACCACAAGACCACCTCCAACAGGGAGAACAACCACAAGACCACCTCCACCTCCATTTGTCATCCAGGCACCATCTGATGGCAGGTAGGCTCTTTATGTGGTCTGGTTTGTCATCCAGACAATGTCTGAGGGCAGGTAGGCTCTTTATGTGGTCTGGTTTGTCATACAGGCACCATCTGATGGCAGGTAGGCTCTTTATGTGGTCTGGTTTGTCATCCAGGCACCGTCTGATCGCAGGTAGGCTCTTTATGTGGTCTGGTTTATCATCCAGGCACCGTCTGATCACAGGTAGGCTCTTTATGTGGTCTGGTTTGTCATCCAGGCACCGTCTGATCGCAGGTAGGCTCTTTATGTGGTCTGGTTTGTCATCCAGGCACCGTCTGAGGGCAGGTAGGCTCTTTATGTGGTCTGGTTTGTCATCCAGGCACCGTCTGATCGCAGGTAGGCTCTTTATGTGGTCTGGTTTGTCATCCAGGCACCGTCTGATCACAGGTAGGCTCTTTATGTGGTCTGGTTTGTCATCCAGGCACCGTCTGATCGCAGGTAGGCTCTTTATGTGGTCTGGTTTGTCATCCAGGCACCGTCTGAGGGCAGGTAGGCTCTTTATGTGGTCTGGTTTGTCATCCAGGCACCGTCTGATCACAGGTAGGCTCTTTTTGTGGTCTGGTTTGTCATCCAGGCACCGTCTGATCACAGGTAGGCTCTTTATGTGGTCTGGTTTGTCATCCAGGCACCGTCTGATCACAGGTAGGCTCTTTATGTGGGAGATGCCCTCTTGGCACATATTACCAGGTTGTTTTTACCCTCAGCCCCTGATGTAATCAGGATGTGGGTATTGTTGTACTGCTGGCGTATGTAGGTTCTTTATTTAGATGCCCTCATGCATATATTACCAAGTTGGTTTTTCATGTTCACAATTGAATGAAGAATTTATGACAAAATCTACCACTGGCACTGAGTGGGTTTTATGTCAGAATTTCCTACCTATTCTTCCCCAGCTTTGCCATGAGATCTGAGATAAGGGCCCATCTCTGTTTTTCCATCATTAAAGGGATGTCTAACATTCTTCAAGCCCTCAACTTTGTTTATTTTGAAGGGAAAACCTTCACGCCGCCCTCTCCTCATATCAGGGCCCAGGCATTATAATTGGTATGACCAGATGGAAAGTGTATTTTACAAGGCAGATATTCCTGATTGTGTCAATAACAAGATACCAAGGCAGATGTTCCTGATTGTGTCAATAACAAGATACCAAGGCAGATGTTCCTGATTGTGTCAACAACAAGATACCAAGGCAGATGTTCTTGATTGTGTCAATAACAAGATACCAAGGCAGATGTTCTTGATTGTGTCAACAACAAGATACCAAGGCAGATGTTCCTGATTGTGTCAATAACAAGATACCAAGGCAGATGTTCCTGATTGTGTCAACAACAAGATACTAAGGCAGATGTTCTTGATTGTGTCAATAACAAGATACCAAGGCAGATGTTCTTGATTGTGTCAATAACAAGATACCAAGGCAGATGTTCTTGATTGTGTCAACAACAAGATACCAAGGCAGATGTTCCTGATTGTGTCAATAACAAGATACCAAGGCAGATGTTCCTGATTGTGTCAACAACAAGATACTAAGGCAGATGTTCTTGATTGTGTCAATAACAAGATACCAAGGCAGATGTTCTTGATTGTGTCAATAACAAGATACCAAGGCAGATGTTCTTGATTGTGTCAATAACAAGATACCAAGGCAGATGTTCTTGATTGTGTCAATAACAAGATACCAAGGCAGATGTTCTTGATTGTGTCAATAACAAGATACCCTGTGATGTAGAAAATGTTACTATCATAAATATGATTTATATCTTACAGAATGAAAAACTCAAACTGAAGACATATTTCATGTATAAGAATGAATAATATATTGATTTTCACAATACCATAGAAATTTAATTGCGCAACTAAGATATGGTGTTCTCCCAATAGAGGTTGAGATTGGTTGATTTAGAAATAAGAAGTTAGAACAAAGAGTATGCCAAACATCTAGACTACACTCTATCTCAGATGAATTTCATTTTGTTCATAAATGTGATGTACATTGAAAGTACAGAAAAAAAATATAATTTTAACATTTCTAAGAGTTTTGCTATATTTAATGGTCAAGAGAAATTTGATTATGTTATGGAAGATGAATGGAAAGCATGAAACATATAAGTAGAAAAAACCTCGATCAAAAGGATTTTTTATTTGACATGTAAAATTAATTATGTCATTATGTACATGGAAGTGAACATGCCAGCCACACAAAGTACTGAATGTAATAATTATAATGCAGTATATTAAGTGACTGATATGTCCTGGAGGGGGGGGGGGGGTCCTAGTGGGATGATAGCCATGAATCTTGTCTCTTGTCACTTGATTGGCCAGAATGTTTATTCCCTGCGGAAAGAAATTATCAAACATTGTACGTAGTGTAGTTATATATTTTTCATTAAATGTCCAAGCTCTCGTGGTTGGTCAGAGTAACCTTGGGAACCTGAACATTTGTTTAATATTGGTCTGAGTTGATGTAATAACCTACTACAGAACTGTCAACAAACCCCTTTTCTGCAGTGTTTAATATGATAAGTGTAGAAACATTGGAGAATTCCCTGTTCCACTTTCTGGCCAGCCAGAGATGCTGGTAAGAAAGGAGCGGTGAGGAAATAGCTAGCTCTGCGTGGTTACGATATAGAGATACTCAAGTAAAGATAGGTCTAATAGAAAGCTGCATTATTACAGCGGGGGAAGTGAGAAAAACAGTCATTCCCCTTCAACAGATCTTGCTGATCTGAGGACAGAACGTGTTTGCTCTGCTTTCATATAAAGTTGTTCTCACTTTGCAGTTTGGTGCGTGGCCTGCACTTACCTGTTTCTGTTACTGGGCTAGTGAGTGCATTCCTCGCCAGACCAGAATTAGCTGGGGTACACCACACAAACGTTGACTGGTTCCCGACCCTGGTCTCAGCACCCAGTCTCCCCGAGGGGAAGCAATATTCGTGGCAACACCTCCACGCTTTATTGCTTGCGTTTTGTGGGAGAAAAAAAAACTTGTTTTGTAGGAGAAATGGAGGTAGGAAAACATGCACGTTAGTATTTCCATATATTTTTGGTGCCAAACTTTAGTTATCTTAATTAAACCAAAATTAGTTATCTTAATTAAGAATAGTTTGTTTTGTGTGTAATAGGTTTATATTAATTTTATACCCTGCCAGTTCAAAGCAAAAAGTTTTCACAAAACAATTTTTTCGGTGCTACTTAATTTCATGGACTAAGAGTATTGCATAAACTTGCATTTTAAAAGTAATGCAAGCATCTGTATCATCTTAAAATCATGTCAAATAAATGTGTTTCAAATATTGGCTTATTGGGAGGGGAATGATGAGATTTTAACAAGAAGCAGCTCCAATGATTTAGCAGATAATTGTGAGTGGTGCACAGAATGTCGAGATTTCCACCAAGACAAATGGCAGCACTGGCCTTTTGCAAAGAACGACAAATGCTGAGCTTTTTCTGGGGGTAGATCGCATCCCCAAGCAGGTGGCAGCACAGGTAAAATAGCTGTTCTTATACAAGTATGCCTAATGCTTAAGCAAGTTGTTTTTGTCAACCGCATCTTGTGGTATTGCGCAGACAGCATATTGTTTGGGTTTTTTTTTATAGGGGATGCAAAAATGTACACAAAACGACAGTTAATCATAATTGTCCGAGATTCTGCCAAGAAGTGTGTCAGTGCCAAACATGGAGCCGCAGACTGAATGCATCGCAGTCTCATGATGTGTGCTAGCAGACACATCTGCCGTATGCACCACGAGTGGCAAACTGTAAATACCCCGTAAAGATGCCAGCATGTGCAAATTGCTTTGTTGGACAGTTTGGTTTATGTGTCTGGGAACATGTTTAAAAAAATGTGTGAAAAAAGTTTGACAACAGTTCACTGCAGTTTGTACCTAAGGACCTTGTTTGCAAAATGCACAAAAATTTCAATATTGATTCCAGAAAATTGACGTAAGATTCTTGAATTGATTCTTGAATTCTTGTATTGCAATGTAAGAGGTGTCATGACAATTAACCAGTCTAGCAGCAAGGGAGATGTCATGACAAGTAACCAGTCTAGCAGCACGGGAGATGTCATGACAAGAAACCAGTCTCACAGCACCCAAGATGTCATGACAAGTAACCAGTCTCACAGCACCCAAGATGTCATGACAAGTAACCAGTCTAGCAGCACAGGAGATGTCATGACAAGTAACCAGTCTCGCAGCACGGGAGATGTCATGACAAGTAACCAGTCTAGCAGCACAGGAGATGTCATGACAAATAACCAGTCTAGCAGCATGGGAGATGTCATGACAAGAAACCAGTCTCACAGCACCCAAGATGTCATGACAAGTAACCAGTCTAGCAGCACGGGAGATGTCATGACAAGTAACCAGTCTAAGCAGCACAGGAGATGTCATGACAAGTAACCAGTCTAAGCAGCACGGGAGATGTCATGACAAGTAACCAGTCTAGCAGCACAGGAGATGTCATGACAAGTAACCAGTCTAGCAGCACAGGAGATGTCATGACAAGTAACCAGTCTAGCAGCACGGGAGATGTCATGACAAGTAACCAGTCTAAGGAGCACGGGAGATGTCATGAAAAGTAACCAGTCTAGCAGCACGGGAAATGTCATGACAAGTAACCAGTCTCACAGCACCCAAGATGTCATGACAAGTAACCAGTCTAGCAGCACGGGAGATGTCATGACAAGTAACCAGTCTCGCAGCACGGGAGATGTCATGAAAAGTAACCAGTCTAGCAGCACGGGAGATGTCATGACAAGTAACCAGTCTAGCAGCAAGGGAGATGTCATGAAAAGTAACCAGTCTAGCAGCACAGGAGATGTCATTACAAGTAACCAGTCATGACAAGTAACCAGTCTCGCAGCACAGGAGATGTCATGACAAGTAACCAGTCTAGCAGCACCCAAGATGTCATGGCAAGTAACCAGTCTCACAGCACCCAAGATGTCATGACAAGAAACCAGTCTCACAGCATGGGAGATGTCATGACAAGTAACCAGTCTAAGCAGCACGGGAGATGTCATGACAAGTAACCAGTCTAGCAGCACAGGAGATGTCATGACAAGTAACCAGTCTAGCAGCACAGGAGATGTCATGACAAGTAACCAGTCTAGCAGCACGGGAGATGTCATGACAAGTAACCAGTCTAAGGAGCACGGGAGATGTCATGAAAAGTAACCAGTCTAGCAGCACGGGAAATGTCATGACAAGTAACCAGTCTCACAGCACCCAAGATGTCATGACAAGTAACCAGTCTAGCAGCACGGGAGATGTCATGACAAGTAACCAGTCTCGCAGCACGGGAGATGTCATGAAAAGTAACCAGTCTAGCAGCACGGGAGATGTCATGACAAGTAACCAGTCTAGCAGCACGGGAGATGTCATGACAAGTAACCAGTCTAGCAGCAAGGGAGATGTCATGACAAGAAACCAGTCTAGCAGCAAGGGAGATGTCATGACAAGTAACCAGTCTAGCAGCACAGGAGATGTCATGACAAGTAACCAGTCTAGCAGCACAGGAGATGTCATGACAAGTAACCAGTCTAAGCAGCACGGGAGATGTCATGAAAAGTAACCAGTCTAGCAGCAAGGGATGTGTCATGACAAGTAACCAGTCTAAGCAGCATGGGAGATGTCATGACAAGTAACCAGTCTAGCAGCACGGGAGATGTCATGACAAGTAACCAGTCTCGCAGCACAGGAGATGTCATGACAAGTAACCAGTCTAGCAGTACGGGAGATGTCATGACAAGTAACCAGTCTAGCAGCACAGGAGATGTCATGACAAGTAACCAGTCTAGCAGCACAGGAGATGTCATGACAAGTAACCAGTCTCACAGCACAGAAGATGTCATGACAAGTAACCAGTCTCGCAGCACAGGAGATGTCATGACAAGTAACCAGTCTAGCAGCACCCAAGATGTCATGGCAAGTAACCAGTCTCACAGCACCCAAGATGTCATGACAAGAAACCAGTCTCACAGCATGGGAGATGTCATGACAAGTAACCAGTCTAGCAGCACCCAAGATGTCATGACAAGTAACCTGAGAGTCTCACAGTCTAAGAGTCTCACAGTCTAAGAGTCTCACAGTCTAAGAGTTTCACAGTCTAAGAGTCTCACAGTCTCACAGTCTCTCAGTCTAAGAGTCTCACAATCGGAAAGGAAATTTGTGATTTCAAAGAAATAAAATGATTGTTATTACAGGACATGGAAAGGTTTGATATCGCAGGGGGGTGGGGGAGTAGAGTCTCTTAATCAATGTAACATTGGAGACAGATCGATAAAATGATGTGCAAAGTTTGGTTATAAATGAAAACATGAGCAGACATAAATCTTCTTTATTGGAGACTAAAGTGTTGGAGAAAAACTGTGTCTTCCTGGGTGTTGACACCCACCAGCTCTTCACTTACAACACTTGTACAAATTGTCACTGATCAAACAGCATAGGCTTGTATTTTATCACTGTCAGCAGTGCAAGGAAATGTAGCAATTTTTCCAAGGAATGTAAATGCATATTGAGGGAAAAAAGAAAGCTGACTTTGGACATTTGACAGAGATATTAGGAAAATATGATAACTATTTGGAGGTTAAGAAAAAGCAGCTTAGACGGGTGACAACAAACAAGTGTCAATTATGATATTTTCTACGAGCAGAGCAAGATATTTGTCTCAGTTGTCACTGAGATATTAGCTGTATCAGGTTATTGCCGACAGAGAATGTTAACATATCAGATGGAAGGCTGAAGGTAGCACTAATGTGGTTCACTGATAATAGACCAGGAAATCTTGCCGCTGCTCTGCTTGGGAGTATTTCACCGGATGTGGTTTATGAGGTAGTGCATGCTGTCAAGCTGAATATTACCGCCTCACTCATCGTCTCGGGGCTTGGTGTCCCTTGCTCAAAGGGAGGTCTCACAATTTATGTGGCGACAGCTGAAAAATGAGGTGGGCAAGTGAAAAAAAAAAGATGATAGAAGAACGCCCAAGGTGTGAGTTATGAATGGCCGAGGTTGCATTTTACCAGGGGACCCACGACACATGTTTGCATATATTTTGGTGGTCAGGTTACCAGCGGGTGGATACCACACTGGTTTTATGGACGTGTTTGTAAACGTCAGGTGCGACATATGACTTGCTGTAAGTGTCATTGCTCCCAGATCCTATCACATCCTCCTCCCAAATCCTCCTCCCAGGTCCTCCTCCAGGGTCCTCCTCCAGGGTCCTCCTCCCAGGTCCTCTTCTCGTATCCTCCTCCCAGATCCTCCTCCCAGGTCCTCCTCCCAGGTCCTCCTCCCAGATCCTCCTCCCAGGTCCTCCCAGGTCCTCCTCCCAGATCCTCTCGCATCCTCCCAGGTCCTCCTCCAAAGTCCTCCCAGGTCCTCCTCTCGGGTCCTCCTCCCAGGTCCTCCTCCCAAGTCCTCCCAGGTCCTCCTCCCGTGTCCTCCCAGATCCTCTCGCATCCTCCTCCCAGGTCCTCCTCCCAAGTCCTCCCAGGTCCTCCTCCCGTGTCCTCCTCCCAGGTCCTCCTCCCAGATCCTCCTCCCAAATCCTCCTCCCAGGTCCTCCTCGCATCCTCCCAGGTCCTCCTCCCAGATCCTCCTCCCAGGTCCTCCTCCAGGGTCCTCCTCCCAGGTCTTCCCAGGTCCTCTCGGGTCCTCCTCCCAGGTCCTCCTCCCAGATCCTCCTCCCAGGTCCTCCTCCCAGATCCTCCTCCCAGGTCCTCCTCGCATCCTCCCAGGTCCTCCTCCCAGATCCTCCTCCCAGGTCCTCCTCCAGGGTCCTCCTCTAGTATCCTCCTCCCAGGTCCTCCTCCCAGGCCCTCCTCCCGGGTCTTCCTCCCAGGTCCTCCTCCCAGGTCCTCCTCCCAGATCCTCCTCCCAGGTCCTCCTCCCAGATCCTCCTCCCAGGTCCTCCTGCCTGGTCCTCCTCCCAGAACCTCCTCCCAGATCCTCCTCCCAGGTCCTCCTCCCGGGTCTTCCTCCCAGGTCCTCCTCCAGGGTCCTCCTCCCAGGTCCTCCTCTAGTATCCTCCTCCCAGGTCCTCCTCCCGGGTCTTCCTCCCAGGTCCTCCTCTCAGATCCTCCTCCCAGGTCCTCCCGGGACTTCCTCCCAGGTCCTCCTCTAGTATCCTCTAGTATCCTTCCTCCCAGGTCCTCCTCTCAGGTCCTCCTCCCAGGTCCTCCTCCCGGGTCCTCTTCTCGTATCCTCCTCCCAGATCTTCCTCCCAGGTCCTCCCAGGTCCTCCTCCCAAGTCCTCCTCCTGTGTCCTCCTCCCAGGTCCTCCTCCCAGATCCTCCTCCCAAATCCTCCTCCCAGGTCCTCCTCGCATCCTCCCAGGTCCTCCTCCCAGGTCCTCCTCCCAGGTCCTCCTCCTGGGTCCTCCTCCCAGGTCCTCCTCCCAGATCCTCCTCCCAGGTCCTCCTCCCAGGTCCTCCTCCCAGGTCCTCCTCTCAGGTCCTCCCAGATCCTCCTCCCAGGTCCTCCTGCCTGGTCCTCCTGCCTGGTCCTCCCAGGTCCTCCTCCCAGGTACTCCTCCCGTGTCCTCCCAGGTCCTCCTCCCAGGTCCTCCTCCCAGGCCCTCCTCCCAGGTCCTCCTCCCAGGTCCTCCTCCCAGGTCCTCCTTCCGGGCCCTCCTCCCAGGTCCTCCTCCCGGGTCCTCCTCTTGCAACTTTCTCTCACATCCTCCCAGATCCCCCTCCCAAATCCTCCTCTAATATCCTCTTCCCATACTCCTCTGAGTTCTTTGTTGCCTGCCCTGAATTATGGGGTCTTCTGCTGTTGTGCGAAATGGTGATGGTAATTTTAGTTGTGGACATTAAGAGTACTGAGTACACAGAGTGGTTCAGGTGCCAGTCAGATTTATGAGACAGCATCTATCCTCAAATCCCAGCCTAACATTTATATAGCTGAGGTATTATATGATACTTGACATGTTCAAATAGGTTGGGTGGCCCAAGTAGACAGGTATCCTCGTCATCAGATATATCATAATATGAATATGAATAAATCTTTATGAGCAAACTATTTTTTTAATACTTTGTGACTTCAATAGTAAACATATGTTAAGATGTTCCTCTAGATTTATTATCAATCGAAAATTATCAATCGAAAATTATGTACAGTTTGACATTTCGCTTAGATACTGCACACATGCACTCCTGGGGACCTTCCTATGATCTTATTAGATAACGGCTGTGATTGGTCAATTTGTTTCCATGACAACCATGTCACCAACTTGGCTTGTGTGCATGATACAGCCATGGTGACCATAAACATATATTGTGCCCAAAGTGCGGGGGACTTAGAGTCAATGCTCTTGTTATTCTTGTATTTCAGTACATTTTAGTCTTGCATTCAAGCATATTTGCATAAATTTCTGTACTTTCAGGTGGACGGAGTCGTCATATTTTGTGACAGCACTGCCATTGGTTGCTATGTTTGCCATGTTGTGTTTTGCATTTGATCTGTTGGTGCCACTGGAAACTGAAATCAAGGTCAGTAAATAAATCCAAATATACTCAATGAAGTTGATAATATCACCAGGAAGAGTAATCACTTGTCAGACAAGTCACCTCTCCTGGTGATCACCAAGAGAGAAATATTTTCATATCATTTATACCTGACAATTCTAAACCACTACTATTAAACAAGGAAAGACAGTGCATATTGTATCTTTACAATCTCTCATTCCATTTCAGAGCTTCATTTGTATATAAAATGTTCACATATCTATATTACAGTTGAGGAATCGAGCAGATGCTAGTTATGTTGACCAGCGGCTATGGCATCCCATAATTTCTGGTGTGATAGTGGGTCTCCTGCAGATACCTCTGGTGCTGTGGGGAGGTCAGACACTAGAGGGCAGCAGTAGCTATGCTACCATCATCTCACAGGTCCTGATTGGCCCATTCCGTAGACTGGCACCCAGTCTTTCTCAGTACAGGGGAGGCCTCAGAAACTGGTCCCAGGTATATATGGAATCACATTGTTGTTATTTGACAATGCTCTAATCAGACAAGTTGACAATGGTCTCTAATGAGACAAGTTGACAATGGTCTCTAATGAGACAAGTTGACAATGGTCTCTAATCAGACAAGTTGACAATGGTCTCTAATCAGACAAGTTGACAATGGTCTCTAATCAGACAAGTTGACAATGGTCTCTAATCAGACAAGTTGACAATGTTCTCTAATCAGACAAGTTGACAATGGTCTCTAATCAGACAAGTTGACAATGGTCTCTAATGAGACAAGTTGACAGTTCTCTCTAATCAGACAAGTTGAGTTGACAGTTCTCTCTAATCAAACATGTTTACAGTGTTCTAATCAGACAAGTTGACAGTTCTCTCTAATCAGACAAGCTGACAGTGTTCTAATCAGACAAGTTGACAGTGCTCTGATCAGACAAATTAAATGGGCTTTAAAGGACAGTGCTAAATGTCTATGTTTGCAGGTGTTTTTTGTTCTCGGCACAGTTCTCGGTGCCTATACATCAGCCAGCTTTTCCTCCAGTTTGGCGCTTGCCAAGGGTGTGCCAGTTTCCCATGCAATAATCGGAGGATTCCTGATGGCCTACGGTGCACAGATGGCTGGCGGAAGTACAAAGTAAGAAAAAATTATATATATGTCTTGAAATTGTTACATATATATTTTGTGAATTGTCTTTATAAAATACAAATAAGTATGTGCATAGTATATTTAAGAACTTACTTTATTGCTCAGTGATAAATACAAATATTTTGAATTTTGAGAGATGATGGTTGTGTGTTTCAGTTTGCATGGTCAGACGGGGATGGGTTTACTGTCCATCCTTTCCTTCATCACCATGGCCTGCCTGGCCAGCGGCAGCATCATCACCGCCATCATCATGAAGCGACTCCAGATACTAACACCAAAGTGATAAACTCACGCCTCACACACAGCCCAACCCATCTCTGCTATCTCAGAAGCTGTCAACTACTGGTATCTCAGAAACTGTCAACTACTGGTATCGCAGAAGCTGTCAACTACTGGTATCTCAGAAACTGTCAACTACTGGTATCTCAGAAGCTGTCAACTACTGGTATCTTAGAAGCTGTCAACTACTGGTATCTTAGAAGCTGTCAACTACTGGTATCTTAGAAGCTGTCAACTACTGGTATCTCAGAAGCTGTCAACTACTGGTATCTTAGAAGCTGTCAACTACTGGTATCTCAGAAGCTGTCAACTACTGGTATCTTAGAAGCTGTCAACTACTGGTATCTCAGAAGCTGTCAACTACTGGTATCTCAGAAGCTGTCAACTACTGGTATCTCAGAAGCTGTCAACTACTGGTATCTCAGAAGCTGTCAACTACTGGTATCTCAGAAACTGTCAACTACTGGTATCTCAGAAGCTGTCAACTACTGGTATCTCAGAAGCTGTCAACTACTGGTATCTCAGAAGCTGTCAACTACTGGTATCTCAGAAGCTGTCAACTACTGGTATCTCAGAAGCTGTCAACTACTGGTATCTCAGAAGCTGTCAACTACTGGTATCAAGGAGGCTGTCAACTACTGGTATCAAAGAGGCTGTCAACTACTGGTATCTCAGAAGCTGTCAACTATTGGTATCAAAGAGGCTGTCGACTACTGGTATCAAAGAGGCTGTCGACTACTGGTATCTCAGAAACTGTCAACTACTGGTATCTCAGAAGCTGTCAACTACTGGTGTCTCAGAAGCTGTCAACTACTGGTATCACAGAAGCTGTCAAGTTAAGGTACCATTGAGGCTGCCAACTTGTACAAGTATATTAATGGCTGTCAGCTCCAGATGTTTCAGTGGCTGTCAGCTTCAGATCGTTTTCTTCCATTTTAGACTGAACCTCCCAGACTAAGTCAGTGGAAGAAAGTACACATCATAAAACTATAGAGCAAGCCTATAAAATACTCCTCTGCACTACATAGCTTTTCCTGTTTCTTAAAAAGAATATTTTTGTCCTAATGGCAATAATATTCAGTGAAAAGGTGAGAGAGGAAAAGAGTGTGATATTTTTGTTTCCAGGCAGATTATCACAAAGAATAATACTCATATGTTATGTTTATGTGGCCTGCGTGTACATTGAGACTCAGAATCTGATGGTCAGTCATACTCAACAACAACAACAAAAAGTGTCATCTTATAATGTTCCAATCACACTGTCCTGATTGGAAGTGGGACATTTTATTGCAGTTAATATTGCCGATAAAACTCAATTCACTACCAGAGGAATATCTGTGTCAAATCAGCAGTAATGGTAACTGACAAGGGGACTGTGACGTTTAGTTCACTACCAGAGGAATATCTGTATCAAATCAGCAGTAATGGTAACTGACAAGGGGACTGAAGTTTAATTCACTATGCTGATCCTGTGCTTCAAAGCTAAAAGTGTCTGAATATAGATCATGGGATGGAAACAAAAACGTTGCTTGCCATCTTTGTTATTCCTTAAAACACTTAGAAAAAGATGGTGACAATTAACATATTTCTCTTTTTCTTGCCTTAAACTTACTTTTATCTTTTGAATAATGCAGCTAACAATTAAGTGAACGCATCCTTTTCTTTTGCATGTATATAATGCTTGATACATCCTTTTCCATCATCTGTTAAAGTTGTAATCAGAATCATAAAAAAAATCAGTAAAATGATTTTGTTTCCTAATTTTACAGGGTTCATCTGTGGCCAGATTTCGCATAGATTATGATGTGTTAATACAGTGGCTAGATTCTGACCTCCGTGGGTTCCGGAGTATATTATATAGAGTTGTGCTGATTAGAAAGTCTAGTCATTACTATTTATTAGAGTCCTTTATTGTGGACACAAAGACCGTGCCTTTTATTTACATGAAGGCATTATATGTATTTTATCCATTGGGGCCACTCATATATTTGGTCATGCTTTAGTCTAATGCTTCCAGTGTGGGCTGAACGGTCCTAGCATTCACACATTCTGGACTGATTATTAGAAAACGTCTTGTAGACATATAACATATATAAATTTGGACTTCTTGCATAGAAAAGTACTTATGAAAGGTACAACATAAATGAATTCTTATGAAAATCACATCCAGCGACCTTGTGTAATTATGACAATTTGAATGTGCACCAGTTCTGGTTTGTGGCAAACACATATAACTTTGTGGCTTCTCTAAGTTCTTGGAAGATTTCCATCATTGACAACTCAAAGTTTTGGTATTTGGCTCTTCTCTTTAATAATCTAATGCTGATGTTCAATATACATTCTTGATCCACGTTTTAAATTTTCAACTGATATCAAGAAAGGTTAGATTATATATTGATTGATGTATACCAAAATATGTGAAATGGGTGAGCGTTGGTCATAAAAAACAAATAGCATGCCATGGCGAGACCAAATATATGTTTGTCCCCAGCTGATTGATAATTAATAATTGATATTCCAGAGATGCACACAGTTCCTATATACCCCAAAGTATATATTTGGCTTAACAAAACAAAACCAGCTATGAGCATATTCAGAACAGAAATAACAGACGTATTCCAGGCCAAGCATTTAATTCATTTTAGATAAATTAGGAATAAATTGATAGAGATTTAATAGCCGCCGCATCTCTGAAATGTCTCTCATTATCTGATTATGTGTAATTATAGTGACTGATCTGAATACTCATCTTGTTACAAGGACCAAATAATACCATAAACCTCGCTTGCAATTCTAGATCTGAAAAAAACTCATCTTGTTGCAATGACAAAGGAATATTAACTGGTTTGCTCGCAATTATATGAAGATCCATTGATATTAAAAAGATAGGTCTTATATGATAAGTAAAGATCTGTAAGTTGATAAGAATAAAAAGAAAGGGAACTTGAATAAGTTATATGATTAGTTTGAAATCATATAGAGATTTACCTAACACTTGGGCTATATCTCCCACTGGAGTCAAGTGGTCAAGTTCAAGTGGTCAAATACTGCAAACTGCAATCAGTAGGAGTTGTTGGTGCTGAAGGTGGACTGGGTGTTCCCACTCACGGTGATCTGCAGCTCACCATTTATAAAGCATTGTTGACTGAAAACTTCATTGAATAATCTATTTATGTCATTTATGTCATTTTGGTAAGTGAGAATCATGGATGCATTGTTGTGGGGTTGTAACTAGCCCTGATATGTTTGGTCCCTTTCTTGAGTAACATAAATCTATACCTATATCAGACCTGCAACAATGATCATGGATTAGTTTTGGTCAAATCAGACACATATTAAGCAAAATCTCAGGCCAGACTCTAACTGTCAAGTGTGGTGTTCTAGGAGTATAGGTGTTGTGATGTATTTGTAGAAGTAATGTATGTACATAATAATGCTTGTACAGAAGGTGTGTCTGGTCATTTTTATACCTTTACTTTCTCTGTGTTAAGTCATGTGTCTAGCACAATTATGTAGATTAAATTGTTAAAATGAGTTACCCATTGCAAAAAATGTATAGTTCCATAGACAGAAAATAAAACATTTCAGTGAGACTAGTTGTACATTTATTTCTTATATAAATTGTATATCGCCAATCATTTGGCCTGTATATATCAGTCCTCTTCTGGTGAATTGTATATCGCCAATCATTTGGCCTGTATATATCAGCCTTCTTCTGTTGAATTGTATATCGCCAATCATTTGGCCTGTAGATATCGGCCCTCTTCTGGTGAATTGTATATCGCCAATCATTTGGCCTGTATATATCGTCCCTCTTCTGGTGAATTGTATATCGCCAATCATTTGGCCTGTAGATATCGGCCCTCTTCTGGTGAATTGTATATCGCCAATCATTTGGCCTGTATATATCAGCCCTCTTCTGGTGAATTGTATATCGCCAATCATTTGGCCTGTATATCTTTGTCCTCTTCAGGTGAATTGTATATCGCCAATCATTTGGCCTGTATGTATCAGGCCTCTTCAGGTGAATTGTATGTCGCCAATCATTTGGCCTGTATATATCAGTCCTCTTCTGGTGAATTGTATATTGCCAATCATTTGGCCTGTATATATCAGCCCTCTTCTGGTGAATTGTATATCGCCAATCATTTGGCCTGTATATATCAGCCCTTGTCAGGTGAATTGTATATCGCCAATCATTTGGCCTGTATATATCAGGCCTCTTCAGGTGAATTGTATATCGCCAATCATTTGGCCTGTATGTATCAGCCCTCTTCTGGTGAATTGTATATCGCCAATCATTTGGCCTGTATATATCAGCCCTCTTCTGTTGAATTGTATGTCGCCAATCATTTGGCCTGTATATATCAGCCCTCTTCTGGTGAATTGTATATCGCCAATCATTTGGCCTGTATATCTTTGTCCTCTTCAGGTGAATTGTATATCGCCAATCATTTGGCCTGTATATATAAGGCCTCTTCAGGTGAATTGTATATCGCCAATCATTTGGCCTGTATGTATCAGGCCTCTTCAGGTAAATTGTATGTCGCCAATCATTTGGCCTGTATATATCAGTCCTCTTCTGGTGAATTGTATGTCGCCAATCATTTGGCCTGTATATATCGGCCCTCTTCTGGTGAATTGTATATCGCCAATCATTTGGCCTGTATATATCAGCCCTCTTCTGGTGAATTGTATATCGCCAATCATTTGGCCTGTATATATCAGCCCTATTCTGGTGAATTGTATATCGCCAATCATTTGGCCTGTATATATCAGTCCCCTTCTGGTGAATTGTATGTCGCCAATCATTTGGCCTGTATATATCAGGCCTCTTCAGGTGAATTGTATGTCGGCAATCATTTGGCCTGTATATATCAGTCCTCTTCTGGTGAATTGTATATCGCCAATCATTTGGCCTGTATATATCAGGCCTCTTCAGGTGAATTGTATGTCGCCAATCATTTGGCCTGTATATATCAGCCCTCTTCTGGTGAATTGTATATCGCCAATCATTTGGCCTGTATATATCGGCCCTCTTCTGGTGAATTGTATATCGCCAATCATTTGGCCTGTATATATCAGCCCTCTTCTGGTGAATTGTATATCGCCAATCATTTGGCCTGTATGTATCAGCCCTCTTCTGGTGAATTGTATATCGCCAATCATTTGGCCTGTATATATCAGCCCTCTTCTGGTGAATTGTATATTGCCAATCATTTGGCCTGTATATATCAGTCCTCTTCTGGTGAATTGTATATCGCCAATCAGTTGGCCTGTATATATCAGGCCTCTTCAGGTGAATTGTATGTAGCCAATCATTTGGCCTGTATATATCAGTCCTCTTCTGGTGAATTGTTTATCGCCAATCATTTGGCCTGTATATATCGGTCCTCTTCTGGTGAATTTAGTTGTTCTCTTCTCTGTTCTATGTAATCAGGTTGGTTTTTATGGGGGGATTTGAAATAGATTATTCAATGTTTCATTCAATCTTTAATTTACTTTAAAGCATTGATAGTGGTCACAAGAGTACAACCATATATCACAGCTTCATGGCCAAATGGCCATATCATTTAAACATACCCCAAATCTCTATAAAATTGCCAGTCACCCAATGATTTCATGAAAGCTTTAACCTGATGTCAATATCATTTTTGGAAACATTATTTTATAGTCGTGTATGAATAAATATTAGCATATTTACACTGCTGAGTAGACACAAATTACAATGTAATTACCACCAGGCAGCATGTCACCTCCTTCACATTTAATCCCACATAACTCATAATGCCATTGATTCTTATACCGACAGGCCTTATGGAGATAATCACTGCCATTTCTGTCAATAAGTTTTGAAAAACGGAGGATATTTATCAATATTTGAAGACCCCACATACATGCATTTCAAAGGAGTACTATATTCATACAGGTAGTTGGATCATCTAAAGATGGCCTGTGAACACATGAAATAAAAAAAATCCTATTTCCACCACACAATGCCACCGGCAACCCTAAGATAATCTGCCGATGTGCCTGCGGGACACTGCCAGGACCTTGCCATGTACTTTAAGATGATATTTGCTGTTAAGACACCGGGGAAACGCTGGCAACTTTTATGTTGCAGCTAAAAGTTCCCGATGACCCGCCTGATGCCCAATTGTGGCCGATGATCTCCCGCTGTCGGCACGGTAATTTGAACTGCTGGCCGATTTTATAAAAAAATACCCATCGACCGGGCATCTTAACTGAAATCAGTGCAAATGTGACTGAGGTATAAAGGACAAAAATCCCAAACTGAAAATTTCATCTTTATATGCATCATATTTTGCATATTATGTGCTCAGATATAACGGCTTGGTCTCTCTGTAGGGGATAGGCCAAACAGAGGAGTTGCGTAGTGGAAAATTTCAAAAATTTGGCTTGTCCGCTTTCATCGTTTAAAAGCAGTTTTGTCGGCTTTGATAGAGTGCATGAGACACAGATATACAAGGAATGTTGTGCCCACCAGTTGCAAGAAATGAGTGGAAGAGTCTGAAGAGGACAGAACAGATGAGCACTGATGCAAAGCGGACAGAAAACGAACAAAGTATGCATGCGGGTTGGACACAATCAAGGTCTGAATGTACATTTGACAGTGTTACAATGCAATGAAATATTTTTTGACATCACCAAACATTCAAGATGCCACTTATGACAACAAGCTGAATGATACCTTTTAAATTAAAAAAAGAAATCATGAATCGGTGCATTACTTCCAACACAGTGAATATTTTAACGTCTGAAATTTATGAAAAATCAACTGTTAAGAATGTTCATTATGTGTTGTACCTTTCTGTCAAGGTAAATTTCACAATTAGTTTAAAGGTTACATTTCAAAAATAAGTCATATTTTGACTAATTATTTCTCTAGTTTCTTTTAGATTGTCTGGTGTATGGTATTGTCATGCGCGAAGTAGGAATCTTGCGCGATGTAGGAATGATTCCTACATTGCGCAAACATAAGTAGGAATTCCTACCCAGCGCAAATAAGTAGGAATACAAATATCTGTGTCAAATCAGCAGTAATGGTAACTGACAAGGGGACTGTGAAGTTTAATTCACTACCAGAGGAATATCTGTATCAAATCAGCAGTAATGGTAACTGACAAGGGGACTGTGAAGTTTAATTCACTACCAGAGGAATATCTGTATCAAATCAGCAGTAATGGTAACTGACAAGGGGACTGTGAAGTTTAATTCACTATGCTGATCCTGTGCTTCAAAGCTAAAAGTGTCTGAATATAGACATGGGTGCTGGTCCTCCGTCTACAGACGGATTTCCGTCAAAATTTAAAATCCGTGAACGTAAAATCCGTCAAATCGAATCGATTCCTCCGTTATAAAAATAATTTCGTGTCATCAAAATTGCACAAATCGACCCAAAACATCGAAAATTCAGTCGTTCGCTTACCGCTTGTGGCCGCCGCCTTGTTTTGGTGTTGCGGGCTGCTTCGGTAGAGTTTGACGGATTTTGATTGGCTAATATTTTGACGACTCGGCTACCCACACCAATCGCTTTTCGGTTAAGTTTGCGAGGCTCGCTTTTCGCCGAAAATGTTCCGTCAAAAAAAATTTTCTCACCAGCACCCATGTATAGATCATGGGATGGAAACAAAAACGTTGCTTGCCATCTTTGTTATTCCTTAAAACACTTAGAAAAAGATGATGACAATTAACATATTTCTCTTTTTCTTGCCTTAAACTTACTTTTATCTTTTGAATTATGCAGCAGATATATAAGTGAACGCATCCTTTTCTTTTGCATGTATATAATGCTTGATACATCCTTTTCCATCATCTGTTAAAGTTGTAATCAGAATCACCAAACATCAGTAAAATGATTTTGTTTCCTAATTTACAGGGTTCATCTGTGACCAGATTTCGCATAGATTATGATGTGTTAATACAGTGGCTAGATTCTGACCTCTGTGGGTTCCGGAGTATATTATATAGAGTTGTGCTGATTAGAAAGTCTAGTCATTACTATTTATTAGAGTCCTTTATTGTGGACACAAAGACCGTGCCTTTTATTTACATGAAGGCATTATATGTATTTTATCCACTGGGGCCACGCATATATTTGGTCATGCTTTAGTCTAATGCTTCCAGTGTGGGCTGAACGGTCCTAGCATTCACACATTCTGGACTGATTATTAGAAAACGTCTTGTAGACATATAACATATATAAATTTGGACTTCTTGCATAGAAAAGTACTTATGAAAGGTATAACATAAATGAATTCTTATGAAAATCACATCCAGCGACCTTGTGTAATTATGACAATTTGAATGTGCACCAGTTCTGGTTTGTGGCAAACACATATAACTTTGTGGCTTCTCTAAGTTCTTGGAAGATTTCCATCATTGACAACTCAAAGTTTTGGTATTTGGCTCTTCTCTTTAATAATCTAATGCTGATGTTCAATATACATTCTTGATCCACGTTTTAAATTTTCAACTGATATCAAGAAAGGTTAGATTATATATTGATTGATGTATACCAAAATATGTGAAATGGGTGAGCGTTGGTCATAAAAAACAAATAGCATGCCATGGCGAGACCAAATATATGTTTGTCCCCAGCTGATTGATAATTAATAATTGATATTCCAGAGATGCACACAGTTCCTATATACCCCAAAGTATATATTTGGCTTAACAAAACAAAACCAGCTATGAGCATATTCAGAACAGAAATAACAGACGTATTCCAGGCCAAGCATTTAATTCATTTTAGATAAATTAGGAATAAATTGATAGAGATTTAATAGCCGCCGCATCTCTGAAATGTCTCTCATTATCTGATTATGTGTAATTATAGTGACTGATCTGAATACTCATCTTGTTACAAGGACCAAATAATACCATAAACCTCGCTTGCAATTCTAGATCTGAAAAAAACTCATCTTGTTGCAATGACAAAGGAATATTAACTGGTTTGCTCGCAATTATATGAAGATCCATTGATATTAAAAAGATAGGTCTTATATGATAAGTAAAGATCTGTAAGTTGATAAGAATAAAAAGAAAGGGAACTTGAATAAGTTATATGATTAGTTTGAAATCATATAGAGATTTACCTAACACTTGGGCTATATCTCCCACTGGAGTCAAGTGGTCAAGTTCAAGTGGTCAAATACTGCAAACTGCAATCAGTAGGAGTTGTTGGTGCTGAAGGTGGACTGGGTGTTCCCACTCACGGTGATCTGCAGCTCACCATTTATAAAGCATTGTTGACTGAAAACTTCATTGAATAATCTATTTATGTCATTTATGTCATTTTGGTAAGTGAGAATCATGGATGCATTGTTGTGGGGTTGTAACTAGCCCTGATATGTTTGGTCCCTTTCTTGAGTAACATAAATCTATACCTATATCAGACCTGCAACAATGATCATGGATTAGTTTTGGTCAAATCAGACACATATTAAGCAAAATCTCAGGCCAGACTCTAACTGTCAAGTGTGGTGTTCTAGGAGTATAGGTGTTGTGATGTATTTGTAGAAGTAATGTATGTACATAATAATGCTTGTACAGAAGGTGTGTCTGGTCATTTTTATACCTTTACTTTCTCTGTGTTAAGTCATGTGTCTAGCACAATTATGTAGATTAAATTGTTAAAATGAGTTACCCATTGCAAAAAATGTATAGTTCCATAGACAGAAAATAAAACATTTCAGTGAGACTAGTTGTACATTTATTTCTTATATAAATTGTATATCGCCAATCATTTGGCCTGTATATATCAGTCCTCTTCTGGTGAATTGTATATCGCCAATCATTTGGCCTGTATATATCAGCCTTCTTCTGTTGAATTGTATATCGCCAATCATTTGGCCTGTAGATATCGGCCCTCTTCTGGTGAATTGTATATCGCCAATCATTTGGCCTGTATATATCGTCCCTCTTCTGGTGAATTGTATATCGCCAATCATTTGGCCTGTAGATATCGGCCCTCTTCTGGTGAATTGTATATCGCCAATCATTTGGCCTGTATATATCAGCCCTCTTCTGGTGAATTGTATATCGCCAATCATTTGGCCTGTATATCTTTGTCCTCTTCAGGTGAATTGTATATCGCCAATCATTTGGCCTGTATGTATCAGGCCTCTTCAGGTGAATTGTATGTCGCCAATCATTTGGCCTGTATATATCAGTCCTCTTCTGGTGAATTGTATATTGCCAATCATTTGGCCTGTATATATCAGCCCTCTTCTGGTGAATTGTATATCGCCAATCATTTGGCCTGTATATATCAGCCCTTGTCAGGTGAATTGTATATCGCCAATCATTTGGCCTGTATATATCAGGCCTCTTCAGGTGAATTGTATATCGCCAATCATTTGGCCTGTATGTATCAGCCCTCTTCTGGTGAATTGTATATCGCCAATCATTTGGCCTGTATATATCAGCCCTCTTCTGTTGAATTGTATGTCGCCAATCATTTGGCCTGTATATATCAGCCCTCTTCTGGTGAATTGTATATCGCCAATCATTTGGCCTGTATATCTTTGTCCTCTTCAGGTGAATTGTATATCGCCAATCATTTGGCCTGTATATATAAGGCCTCTTCAGGTGAATTGTATATCGCCAATCATTTGGCCTGTATGTATCAGGCCTCTTCAGGTAAATTGTATGTCGCCAATCATTTGGCCTGTATATATCAGTCCTCTTCTGGTGAATTGTATGTCGCCAATCATTTGGCCTGTATATATCGGCCCTCTTCTGGTGAATTGTATATCGCCAATCATTTGGCCTGTATATATCAGCCCTCTTCTGGTGAATTGTATATCGCCAATCATTTGGCCTGTATATATCAGCCCTATTCTGGTGAATTGTATATCGCCAATCATTTGGCCTGTATATATCAGTCCCCTTCTGGTGAATTGTATGTCGCCAATCATTTGGCCTGTATATATCAGGCCTCTTCAGGTGAATTGTATGTCGGCAATCATTTGGCCTGTATATATCAGTCCTCTTCTGGTGAATAGTATATCGCCAATCATTTGGCCTGTATATATCAGGCCTCTTCAGGTGAATTGTATGTCGCCAATCATTTGGCCTGTATATATCAGCCCTCTTCTGGTGAATTGTATATCGCCAATCATTTGGCCTGTATATATCGGCCCTCTTCTGGTGAATTGTATATCGCCAATCATTTGGCCTGTATATATCAGCCCTCTTCTGGTGAATTGTATATCGCCAATCATTTGGCCTGTATGTATCAGCCCTCTTCTGGTGAATTGTATATCGCCAATCATTTGGCCTGTATATATCAGCCCTCTTCTGGTGAATTGTATATTGCCAATCATTTGGCCTGTATATATCAGTCCTCTTCTGGTGAATTGTATATCGCCAATCAGTTGGCCTGTATATATCAGGCCTCTTCAGGTGAATTGTATGTAGCCAATCATTTGGCCTGTATATATCAGTCCTCTTCTGGTGAATTGTTTATCGCCAATCATTTGGCCTGTATATATCGGTCCTCTTCTGGTGAATTTAGTTGTTCTCTTCTCTGTTCTATGTAATCAGGTTGGTTTTTATGGGGGGATTTGAAATAGATTATTCAATGTTTCATTCAATCTTTAATTTACTTTAAAGCATTGATAGTGGTCACAAGAGTACAACCATATATCACAGCTTCATGGCCAAATGGCCATATCATTTAAACATACCCCAAATCTCTATAAAATTGCCAGTCACCCAATGATTTCATGAAAGCTTTAACCTGATGTCAATATCATTTTTGGAAACATTATTTTATAGTCGTGTATGAATAAATATTAGCATATTTACACTGCTGAGTAGACACAAATTACAATGTAATTACCACCAGGCAGCATGTCACCTCCTTCACATTTAATCCCACATAACTCATAATGCCATTGATTCTTATACCGACAGGCCTTATGGAGATAATCACTGCCATTTCTGTCAATAAGTTTTGAAAAACGGAGGATATTTATCAATATTTGAAGACCCCACATACATGCATTTCAAAGGAGTACTATATTCATACAGGTAGTTGGATCATCTAAAGATGGCCTGTGAACACATGAAATAAAAAAAATCCTATTTCCACCACACAATGCCACCGGCAACCCTAAGATAATCTGCCGATGTGCCTGCGGGACACTGCCAGGACCTTGCCATGTACTTTAAGATGATATTTGCTGTTAAGACACCGGGGAAACGCTGGCAACTTTTATGTTGCAGCTAAAAGTTCCCGATGACCCGCCTGATGCCCAATTGTGGCCGATGATCTCCCGCTGTCGGCACGGTAATTTGAACTGCTGGCCGATTTTATAAAAAAATACCCATCGACCGGGCATCTTAACTGAAATCAGTGCAAATGTGACTGAGGTATAAAGGACAAAAATCCCAAACTGAAAATTTCATCTTTATATGCATCATATTTTGCATATTATGTGCTCAGATATAACGGCTTGGTCTCTCTGTAGGGGATAGGCCAAACAGAGGAGTTGCGTAGTGGAAAATTTCAAAAATTTGGCTTGTCCGCTTTCATCGTTTAAAAGCAGTTTTGTCGGCTTTGATAGAGTGCATGAGACACAGATATACAAGGAATGTTGTGCCCACCAGTTGCAAGAAATGAGTGGAAGAGTCTGAAGAGGACAGAACAGATGAGCACTGATGCAAAGCGGACAGAAAACGAACAAAGTATGCATGCGGGTTGGACACAATCAAGGTCTGAATGTACATTTGACAGTGTTACAATGCAATGAAATATTTTTTGACATCACCAAACATTCAAGATGCCACTTATGACAACAAGCTGAATGATACCTTTTAAATTAAAAAAAGAAATCATGAATCGGTGCATTACTTCCAACACAGTGAATATTTTAACGTCTGAAATTTATGAAAAATCAACTGTTAAGAATGTTCATTATGTGTTGTACCTTTCTGTCAAGGTAAATTTCACAATTAGTTTAAAGGTTACATTTCAAAAATAAGTCATATTTTGACTAATTATTTCTCTAGTTTCTTTTAGATTGTCTGGTGTATGGTATTGTCATGCGCGAAGTAGGAATCTTGCGCGATGTAGGAATGATTCCTACATTGCGCAAACATAAGTAGGAATTCCTACCCAGCGCAAATAAGTAGGAATACAAATGCAATGTGGCATGAGGGAAACAAGTAAATTGTTCAGATCGATATCAGGTAATATCGCACCTCAGACAACTCGTAGACCTACCCGACTTTCCCGCACTGTACCCAGAGTTTATTTACATCAATGTACGTGTACACTGGTTAAATTGACGTAATTCGATTCACTTTTTTTTAAAACACATCTGCATTTTATAAAGAATATGAATATATGTCTTTTGAAGCTGTATTTTCAACAAGAGGTCAGTAAAACATCGTTATTCGTATATCACGAATGTATTTTTTTATTATTAAATTTTATTGACAAAGGTATTTACCCAATATTATCATAACTTATGCTTTGCAGGTCGAGAACAGAACAAAACCACCCATTATTGTATACAAGATTACCAAGTCAGAGTCACGTCTTTGCGCAAAAGACATGAACAACTGATCTCTCTTCAATGCTGACAGACGAAGATTAATATATCATACATCAGACTTACATATTTGAAGAGAAAAGCTCAAAAGCTAAATTTTGAGTTGTCAATGAAGAATATCGGTCAAGAATTGACAGAGTAGCGCCAATGTTTATATTTTTGTCACAAGCTGGTACTCACGCACGTGCACATTGTGACAAAATTGGGGTCAATGGGACGAGCGTGAAGTTCTTTTGATACTTCATATTTGATATTTGACGTTTTTTTTCAAAAGGTGTCAACAAGTATGTATCAGTGTACCCTTTTGGGACATGGTGAAAAAAGTTATGTAAAAGGATATATATCCTGTCAAAAACGGATATATCCCTTTTCCTGTGACAAAAGAGTTTTTCAGTATGATTAATGGCCTTCTCAACCTTGTAGCACAGTCTTAATCATTTATTATCAATATATTAATGGGGAATAACTGTATACACATTCATACCCTTTTGGTATTTGGGTAGAAACGTTATGTAAAAGGATATATATCCTTTAAAACACTAAAATGTACCTATCACAAACACATTTTTTAGCATGATAATGATTCCCAAGCATTGTTGCACAGCCTTCCCAAACATGAATATACTAAGGAGAGTTTATATGTATATATAAAATGTGTTAGAAGGGGTGACTGGGTGAGCCAGAGGTCAGACAAGCTAATTGCTATTGACCAACGTCACATGTCACCAGATATGCACTAGATAAAGGACCATATCTCCTACTCATATATTTTTCCTCGCCTTCTTATGTCACTAGATATGTTCTAGACATGTCTAGCAAGTATGTCTGACCCCTCATTAGTCCCTCAAAATCTGTGAAGACAGTGCGGCAACTCTTAGAATGTGCTGTATTGGATATGCACATTTTGCCATGGGAAAAGGGCCATATCTCCTACTCATATATTTTTCCTCGCCTTCTAATGTCACTAGATATGTTCTAGACATGCCTAGCAAGTATGTCTGACCCCTCATTAGTCCCTCAAAATCTGCGAAGACAGTACGGCAACTCTTAGAATGTTCGCATTTGAAAACTCAAAAAATGTTGAAATATGTGAATTTTAGCAGAGTAAAAGGGCCATATCTCCTACTCATATATTTTTCCTCGCCTTCTAATGTCACTAGATATGTTTATTCCTACATTGTGCAACTAGAGCAATGTAGGAATCCATCATATGACACATATTTAGCATCATTTTGGTCATTCTTACATGCTGGCATGTGTTATTCCTACATTGTGCAACTTGAACAATGTAGGAATCCATCATATTTACTTGATACAAACCCTAATACACTGCCAATAACAATGTTGTTATATAACTGCACTGGAAATTATCTTGTTATGCTTTTCACTTACATTATCTTTGTTTTATTTTATTGTGTTACATGCAATTTAATATGATGCTTTGTTTTTCCAAAATGTTTGGTGATTTTTAGTGGGGTGGGGTGCTATAATTTTTAATCCCCTAAATTATCGGCAACAAGATTTATGCTAACCAAATATAATTGTTCATATGGTCTGTGTTGAGCATGTACACCATCATTGACACCAATTGCCATTCAACAATTAAGATTTGTGAAATACAACATTGTACTTCAATGGCATGAGGTGTGAATGACGTGTAGACATTTAACCAACTTGCACAATGTAGGAATGAGGTATGCCAGCATGTAAGAATGGCCAAGCAGGGGTCAAACATCTGTCAAATGATGGATTTTTACATTGTGCAACTTGCACAATGTAGGAATGAGGTATGCCAGCATGTAAGAATGGCCAAGCAGGGGTCAAACATCTGTCAAATGATGGATTCCTAAATTTTGTAAGTTGCACAATGTAGGAATGAGGTATGCCAGCAAGTAAGAATGGCCAAGCTGGGGTCAAACATCTGTCACGTGAAGGATTCCTACATTGTGCAAGTTGCACAATGTAGGAATGAGATGTGCCAGCATGTAAGAATGGCCAAGCTGGGGTCAAACATCTGTCACGTGAAGGATTCCTACATTGTGCAAGTTGCACAATGTAGGAATGAGATATACCAGCATGTAAGAATGGCCAAGCTGGGGTCAAACATCTGTTACATGATGGATTCCTACATTGTGCAACTTGCACAATGTAGGAATGAGGTATGCCAGCAGGTTTGGGTACGAAAATATTGTCTCATAACTATGTAACTATGGTATGTGTTCCTCAGTGTGCAGTAAAATAGCTGAAATTAATAAGTACATAACTGTTGTAATCTATTTTTTATATTTTGAATGTTTAATGTAGGATATTAACTGGACAACTACAGAATCATTAATAGAGATGATGGTATCTCAGCATATTTACAAAAAGACTGATGATATGATATTGAATTTGATGTGGCATTTTTTTTCAGAAATCATCATTGCATTGTTTTTCACAATCTCTGCAAATTAAAAACATTTTTCAATTAAGCAAGTTCACTGATGACTTCTTCGTAACGCATAAGCCCAGTAGCCACGTCAAGGCCAGTCATCATTTACTGGGTTTCTTTTTTTTTGTTTCCCAGAAAAACCATCACAGTGAAGTAGCCAGTATTGCATTTTTTACTTTATAAATATAAATATAATTATACAAAAGTGGTAAATGTTTCCTTCAACTAACTTTGGCTATGTCACTGTAGATGCTTGGTGGGTGAACAGATCACCAAGCAAATTGGGAAAAACTGGGCTTATCTAGCAAGCAAAGCAGAACAGAGCAAAATATTATTTTATATTTAACAATATAAAACCATAAGCAAAAATATTAGTAGTCTGCATTTAATAATAAAAATTCAAACAAAACATTAGTATATTTTATTTCATATGGATAACTGATAACCATGATAACATAAGAAAGTGCATGCTTGTAGTATCTGAAATCTAGTTCAAAATATTATTTTATAGTCCTTGCCTTTTCAGACCATCTGCTCCCACCATCTGCAAAAATATATATAAAGAAACAGGAACCCAAAAGATACATATTCCATTGCAGAAAAAAAAAAAACAGTAGGCAGTATTGCATTTTAAACTTACTTGGGCTTAACCTTCATTCAAGTCAGTTCTGCTTTGGTATGTTATGTTTGACAACATGAAATAAATATATTATTACTGGCAGATATAACATGATCACAATATCTTGTACCTGCAAACACGAGTACAAAATATGGTTAAAATATTAACATTTATAAAATATTTCATAGTATTAATCTACATGTAGACCTATATCTATCCAACTCAGCATGCTCAGTGACATATACATTTGTATACTGCCTGTGGAACCCATATTGACAGTTCACAGTTCACTCGCGATATACGAATAACGATGTTTTACTAACCACTTGTTAGTAGATACAGCTTTCTCAACCATATATTCATATTCCTTGTAAAATGTAGATGTGTTTTAAAAAAAAGTGAGTTCAAATACGTCAATTCTAACCAGTATGAAGCCAGAAGAATATATGTAAACAATGACAGATTGACAGTTCACTCGTGCTACGAATAAAGATGTTTTACTAACCTGAACGATTTTTTTTAGCCCAACAGCATGCAAAGTTCTGTCTCATATACAAAACTGGATATTTACTGGATATTCTCAGTGGATTTAAAAACATAAAATCTCTTAAAAGACAATTCCTACTTTTTTGCGCAAAGTAGGAATTCCTACTGAGCGCACTTGCGCTATGTAGGAATTCCTACTTGGTCGCGATTCCTACTGGGCGCAAGACAGTATCACCGCAAATTGCATATTCCACGATACCACTGAAAAATATGTGTTTTGTTACGGAATTTCTGGTTTAAAACCCCAATAATAAAACACTGTCTACATTTCTAATATTAATAACACAAATGGATTAATAAATACCTTCATTTGACAGTATCATATGAAGGAATAAACAAATAAATATTTTAAGTTAGTCAAATCATTGTTATGTGAATATTATGCCATATCATGTTTTGAGGAGAATTTCAACAAAAATGCGTAGAGTACGTACCCCCATGTGAATTGGTAGTTCCAGAAAAGATAACTAATTCATATTATACAGTCATATTGAGCTACTGTTGAGTATTATTAGTGAGATAATTATTTGTTGAAAGCATGCTCCCAAAACCAGAAAATGAGATGTGAAGTCTGTATTGTAGTGTACGTACCCCCTTGTAGAGTACGTACCCCCTTGTTCACAGAGGTGTTAGTGTTGGACTTGATTGACTTTAAAATCATTGATATTGTTTGTAAAGTGATGAGATGTCAAGTGGACATCTCTGTTTAACAAAACAACAGTTTTAGAAATTGTTTAATAATTATGTGTTTGCTCTCTACACAAAATTTCTTACAATAATTTTGGTAATATTTTAATTTCTACCAAATTCATTAGCCAGACCAAGTGAAACTTTGAAGTTAATTTTGAATAAGTATTTAAAAAGTAAATACAAATGGTTTGATAATTATTTAATTGTAAAATGAGTATCATAAAAGTCTGTATAGTCTACTCCATGAACTTACTAAAATGTAATCGCTTCTGGGGTACGTACACTACAACATTTGAGTAATATTTACCAAATACTGATCACCCTTGGACTAGGTGGCTCATAACAATTTATGAACTAAACAGAGCAAGGAATCCATCAAGTACAAAAGTTTGTGGACTTCTTATTCAAAGAACATAGCCAAAATGAGTAAATTAAACAAGAATACAATTAAAAATATGGAGGCAACGTCATGTTTCATATCTTTAGAAATTTTGTGTTAAAAGGCAAAACATAATTATCAAACCTGTTTTTTTTAACAGAGTTGTCCACTTGACATCTCATCACTTTACAAACAACATACATGATTTAAAATTCTATAAAGACCAACACTAACATCTCTTTGTACAACGGGGTACATATGCTATGATGGGGGTACGTACACTACAAACAGACAAGACATCTCATTTTCAACCAACAATTATTTCACTTACAATACTCAACATTGGTCAAATATATTTTTGTACCAATATGGTACGTGTATAAACAACTATAAAATATAATCAATCAATCATTATTAGAAATGTAGATTTTTTTATTACAGGGGTTAAAACCAGAAATTCCTTTAAAAAAACACATTTTTTTCTGAGGTATTGTGAAATATCCAGGTTTGCCATGAAGTCATACATCAGACAATCCTAAACAAACTAAATGGATAATAATTAGTCAAAATATACCTTGTTTGTGCAATGTATCCTTTATATTAGTTGCTAACTTTAACTTGACAAAAAGGTACAGCACACAATGCACATTCATAACAGTTTATTTTTAATAAGTATAGGACATCAAAATATTTATTGTTTTGGAAATAGTACACTGATTCATGGTTTATTTTTTTATCTAAAAGGTATTATTCAGCTTGTTATCATAAGCAACATCTTAAATGTTTGGTGACATCAAAAAATATTTTATTGCATTGTAATACTGCCAGGTGTACATTCAGACCTTGATGAAGCCCATCCCAATACTGTAACAGAATTATTTGATGCTCAAGAAGATATCTAAGTATTAAAAATTTATGGAATGTCAATTGCAAGTCAATTCAAAATAAAAATCAGTTTTGTAAATATTTCAATTTCATTTTTGTTGTGAAAATCAGTGTTGTTTCTGTGTTAGTTTATGTGTAGAGTACGTACCCCAGGTAATGTATCAATTTTTTCAAAACAATAAGAAGTGAAATACTTAGGCAGTTGCATATTATATCTTTCACAAATATTCTTTCTTTATCTGCAGTTGATAAGCATTATGAGTCGAGATTCATTTGAAGTTAATTTGTTGTCATAATCTTTGCTTGGACAGTACTGAAAATATCAAAATGTTATTTCCCCGTCTCAACATTTTTTCTCTATATATTTAAAATTTTGGTTGTCCAAATTTAGTTTTAACTATGTTAGAACATTATATACACTATATTAAATTATTTGCTTTATATTTGTTTCATTAATATAACTAATTTGGATAAGATTTCTTAATTATCCAAAATCAGTGTATACAGTTTGTAGAGTACGTACCCCCTGCAACACACGTATGTTAAGCAGCCATAAAATTTTAATGGTATGTCCTTGTGCAAAAAGATTTTGGATTTAGGACATGGAGACCTTTCATTTTAATAAAACATAAGTTAGAAATGCAGGTCACAAGTTTGATTTTTCATGTTAAGTGACTGCCTCTAGTGACCTTGATTGTGTCCAACCCGATGGCAAGTGGAAAAAGCAGACTAACACAGAATTAGTAGCACAGTGAGTGAAGGGAGTGCGCATAGAAAGTGAATGAGAAACTGATGTCACCCGGAAGCAAGAGAATGAGAAAGAGGATGAGATGAAGCAAACAACAAGGCCACACAATTTCTGCAATGGATGTTTTTTAAACATTTAGATGTTAATCACAATGCCTGGACCAAGGATTCCCTGCAAAAGGGAAAGGCTGTGCCACGAGGAGAGGCCGGAGGAAACATGGTCCTCCGCGGCCCAAACAACTTGCAAAGTTGGTTGCATTGGAGCAGGAAGAGACACCAGACACACATCAAGAGTCAGAAAGTGAAGCAGGAACACCAGCAACAAGGTAAAGAAACAATTATATTTTATAGTGATCTACATGGAATGATGTTTTGGTGAAAGTAAGTTAAATATATAGGAGTCATTTATGAGGAGACAGGAATCTGTTTTGTTTTCACATTTTACAATGCCACAACTTGGGTCAGTTATGTAGGACAATATATGGAATGAATTGGTCAAGTTAATTCAAACATGATTAAGTCGCAGAGTTTTCAATCACTTTTTGTGTGGAAATGTTTCACGTTTTAAGGTTAGGGGTTTTTCACTCAGAGTGACATATGAAATTGACCTTTTCATGTTTTGAACAATATTTTCCCTTTTCAGCATTTGCAGAAATTGCTGTTGCTGCCACTACAAGTGAGCCAGAGCAGTGTGGGTCAAAACAGAGTGAAACTGAGCATGCTGGGTCAAAGCACAGTGAGGCTGGGTCAAAGCACAGTGAGGATGGGTCGAGGCACAGTGAGGCTGGGTCGAAGCACAGTGAGGCTGGGTCAAAGCACAGTGAGGCTGGGTCGAGGCACAGTGAGGCTGGGTCAAAGCACAGTGAGGCTGGGTCGAGGCACAGTGAGGCTGGGTCAAGGCACAGTAAGGCTAGGTCAAAGCACAGTGAGGATGGGTCAAAGCACAGTGAGGATGGGTCAAAGCACAGTGAGGATGGGTCAAAGCACAGTGAGGCTGGGTCAAAGCACAGTGAGGCTGGGTCGAGGCACAGTGAGGCTGGGTCAAAGCACAGTGAGGCTGGGTCGAGGCACAGTGAGGCTGGGTCAAAGCACAGTGAGGCTGGGTCGAGGCACAGTGAGGCTGGGTCGAGGCACAGTGAGGCTGGGTCGAGGCACAGTGAGGCTGGGTCGAGGCACAGTGAGGCTGGGTCGAGGCACAGTGAGGCTGGGTCGAGGCACAGTGAGGCTGGGTCGAGGCACAGTTAGGCTGGGTCGAGGCACAGTGAGGCTGGGCTGAGGCACAGTGAGGCTGGGTCGAGGCACAGTGAGGCTGGGTCGAGGCACAGTTAGGCTGGGTCGAGGCACAGTGAGGCTGGGTCGAGGCACAGTGAGGCTGGGTCGAGGCACAGTGAGGCTGGGTCGAGGCACAGTGAGGCTGGGTCGAGGCACAGTGAGGCTGGGTCGAGGCACAGTGAGGCTGGGTCGAGGCACAGTGAGGCTGGGTCGAGGCACAGTGAGGCTGGGTCGAGGCACAGTGAGGCTGGGTCGAGGCACAGTGAGGCTGGGTCGAGGCACAGTGAGGCTGGGTCGTGGCACAGTGAGGCTGGGTCGAGGTACAGTGAGGCTGGGTCGAGGCACAGTGAGGCTGGGTCGAGGCACAGTGAGGCTGGGTCGAGGCACAGTGAGGCTGGGTCGAGGCACAGTGAGGCTGGGTTGAGGCACAGTGAGGCTGGGTCGAGGCACAGTGAGGCTGGGTCGAGGCACAGTGAGGCTGGGCCGAGGCACAGTGAGGCTGGGTCAAAGCACAGTGAGGATGGGTCGAGGCACAGTGAGTTGAGATGGTTAGCTCTGGCATTGAAGATGCCCCCTCAGGTGGGGAAACGTATCACAAGGCTTCCAAAGTGCCTCCCGCCAAGAAAAGGTACAAGAAGGATGACAAGGCAAAGAAGACCAGAGAGTCCCATCATCTGAGGGATCAGGATAGAGTTCATCGAAGATAACCTGTGTCTGTGGAATAGGAAGTTTGTGGAATTCAGGAACAGGGAAAAGAAGAATGCGCTTTGGAACCAGAAGGCAGCAGAGTTGGGCTACACTTCAGGACTGGGGGAAGGACATTGTACTGGTACACAAAACTTCACAAATCTTCACAAAACTTAAGATGTCTCAGGATTTGAAGCAAGGGACATGACAAAGAGGGAGGCCTGGGTGTGGAACAAACTGGAATTTAAAAAGCATCTCATCACTCATTGGCCAGTCTCTTTACATTTGTTCCATGTGAGTGAGTTTTTCTTGTATTGTGTACTTGCAGGTCCAAGAAGCTTTGGCAAGGTCTGGTGGGGATTTGGCCACTGCAGAGAGGATTTGTGCAGAGAACAAGATCTCCCTCATTACTGTCGATGATGATGAGTACGATACAGATGTTTCTATGCAGAGCAAGCCGAAGAAATGGGTGCTGCTGCTGAATTAGCTCTGCAGGAAACAATAAAGAAGAGCCTTGAAGATATGAAAAAAATCTGCTGCAGCTGTTTCCACCATTGAGCCAGACACATCAGTGAGGGTAACCTTTACATCATACTGCACAAGTGTTATCAAGGCTGCATCACAGGCTGAGTTTGAAGAGTTCGAATCTATGTTTTTGGGACATGCAGGCCAGGTGGGCCAGATCCAGAAGAGAGCGCTCTTTGGCTCCAATTGGGGAAGCATCAACTTATACATTTTCTCCTCCATGGCCTCCTCAGCAGCAATTTGTATAGCCACAACAACACTTCTACCAACCTGTGTTGTCTCCTTTTTCTCAGCAGCAGTTTACCCACCAAGGCCAAGCTCTGCACCATCAGCAGTCTTCAGGCAGCAGACATCAGGTCCTTCTCCTTCAACTTCTTCCTTGTACCAGCCCCCACCTGAGGCTTGGGACAAACCTCCCATTGGAGGGCCTGTCTGCTGCACAGTCGTATGTTGCAGATTACGTGTCCCAGCCTTCATCCTCAACACAGCCATCTCAACGGTCTCAGCAGTTTCAACTGTCTCATCAGTCACAGGCATTCACTCCATCATCCACTGTTCCTGTTGTGGGCGGATTGACAGAGTTATTGCCAGGATCTCAGGACAGCCCAGCAACAATAAAGATATAATCTATGTGTCAATCTATATAAATGCAGTTGTGTGCCATTTAAAAATTGAGACTGCATTTTTATATATGTGACATTTTAATATATGTGACATTTTAATATTAATATATGATGTCTTAGATTGTTTTGTATCATTTAAAAGCTGGGACTTTCATGTGACATTTTGATATAGATATTTTTATGTCTTGGAACATTGTATTGTCTAGCAATAGTCAACTGCCTGGCACAAGGTTCATGTTCCTGTCCTCATGGTCCAGGAGGTTGTTCTGCACCCTGGGATACCTGGATCGCATCAGATTGTGAAGTATAGTAGATGTTGTGACAATCAGTCGGATGGTACCTGGGGTGTGTTGCATGGTGCTTATCAGGACTTCAGATCTGTTGGCCAAGATACCAGCCCCGGACAGTCCCCTGTGTCCAAAAGGTTTTGATCATGTAGGGCGTTAAGGCAAAAGCATCATCATCTATGATGAAGTAAGGTACAGGCTGAGTGTCATTGGGTAGTGGAGAAGGCTGAGGCAAGTGGAGGCCATTGTTCTCAAGAGAGTATGGAGGTCACTTGCATTCTATATCTGGGCATCAGAGGTTGCTCCTTTTGCTCCAAGGTCTGCCCATATGAACTTGTAATCACTGTCCACCATAGTAAGAAGCACCACTGAGTAGAACATTTTGTAGTTGTAGTATGTGGAACCAGAACCAGGGGGACATTTACAGGCGATGCGTTTCCCATCTATGGCATCAAATGTAATTGGAAAGTTCCATTTCTCCCAAAATCCATCAGCTATGTCCTGTCACTCTTGTGTTGTTACAGATATAGTCATCAGTTTCCCCTTGTATTCTTCAATGATGATAGTAATAAAGAGTATGTGAGTGAATAAAGATCTGATGCATACACCTTTCCCTGGGGAGATGCAGAAACGGCAATAAATGCCAGTATCTCTATGTGGAAAGCACCACATTAGCTGAGGCCCGTGCCTAAAGGGTTACTCCGTTGTCCTTGTAAGTCTGTGACCGGGTGGGTTGTCATGTCAAGGACCTGCGACATGACAATTCAGTGAGGCAGCACTATATCTGCTACAAGTAGGTCTCCTCACGAAATGACTGAAATAATGTTGAAAGTGATGTAAAACCCCAAACAAACAAACAAACAAATCCTAGTATTCAAGGAAATAGATTATTTACTGTAACCCTCCATAATAATAGAGAAAAATGGTCCAAATGAAAGAGGGATGACCGTAATCATCTGTAATTTATATGACTTATTTTAAGTTAAACATACAACATTTGCAAAGCAAGCCACTTATAAGACCAATCTCACAGAATTACAAATAAATGAATTGACTCAACCGACTATCATTCAAACATTACTTTTACCACCAAAAATATACAAAATGGATAAAGAACAATATTCTCAAGCAAATTCCTGAGAAAATAAGGGCATTCTCTAAAATAAAAGTGAAGCTGGCATTAAAAATGAATAAATCAGATAGAATTAAGTTACACAAAATATTTCAGGCACCAATCAAGGATGAGCAGAGTAGGTCAACTATGGATCATGACGCATGCAAATTTAAAGGACCAAATTCGCTGCCAGGAGTGCAGAATCCGCATGCCTGGGTGATCCACAACAGTCTGTGGCTTGATCAAACACAGTTGCCAACCGACATTATATGAGGTGCGGCCCTTGGCCAGGAGAGTTCCCAGCAGTATCCGCATCATGCATATCTCATTTATGCCATGCCTACTTGATGTATACATGTTGTGCACCCCATTGTACACTGTATATATCTGAGTCTGCAGTACTTCTTATCTCCACGGATAGGTATGATAGGCAGCTAGCTAGGCTCCAACTCACTGCAAGCGAGTATCCCCATCCCCGCAATTCTCCCCTTGATCCCCAACTATAGCCAAACATAGCTTGCACTAGCATCCTAGAAAGATTTGTTTAAAAATATTGCTTTGCAACATGTGTTGAAACAAGCAACATGCATACTGAAACATTACACAACCCGGAGTATTTTGCAATACCTTTCCTGGTCTAATGCTGTCATAACTTGAAAACCTTTGTTATGGACATTTCAATAGAGCCTTGTTGATCTGGTGGCGCTATCTGATAGATGTTTGATACTCTCAGAACTAACGAATGTCTTGATTTGTTCTGCCCAGGGCCTGACTTTTCCATCCTACTCCAAGTTGAAGTTTTTGCTTAGATATCCCAAGTTGATGCTCATATCTGAGGTTTTACTTGGACTCTTATTTGCCTTTCATGTAGAGATTTGCCAATGGGACATAATTATGTAGGTATGAAGATAAAAACAAACTGCCCTCTAGTGGTTTCTACTGAGTTAAGGTGCTGTGAATGTATTTACTGATTGTGAGTGTACTTACTGATCTTGATGTATTCACTGATTGTGAGGCACTTGACTGATTGTGAGGTACTTACTGATTGTGAGTGTACTTACTCATTGTGAGGTACTTACTGATTGTCAGGTACCTATTCATTGTCAGGTACTTACTCATTGTCAGGTACTTGACTGATTGTGAGGTACTTACTCATTGCCAGGTACTTACTCATTGTCAGGTACTTGACTGATTGTGAGGTACTTGACTGATTGTGAGGTACTTACTCATTGCCAGGTACTTACTCATTGCCAGGTACTTACTCATTGCCAGGTGCTTACTCATTGTGAGGTACTTACTCATTGTCAGGTACTTACTCATTGCCAGGTGCTTACTCATTGTCAGGTACTTACTCATTGTCAGGTACTTACTCATTGCCAGGTACTTACTCATTGCCAGGTGCTTACTCATTGCCAGGTACTTACTCATTGTCAGGTACTTACTCATTGTCAGGTACTTGACTGATTGTGAGGTACTTACTCATTGTCAGGTACTTGACTGATTGTGAGGTACTTACTCATTGTCAGGTACTTGACTGATTGTGAGGTACTTACTCATTGCCAGGTACTTGACTGATTGTGAGGTACTTACTCATTGCCAGGTACTTACTCATTGTCAGGTACTTACTCATTGTCAGGTACTTACTCATTGCCAGGTACTTACTCATTGCCAGGTAATAACTCATTGTCAGGTACTTACTCATTGTCAGGTACTTGACTGATTGTGAGGTACTTACTCATTGCCAGGTACTTACTCATTGCCAGGTACTTACTCATTGTCAGGTACTTGACTGATTGTGAGGTACTTACTCATTGCCAGGTACTTACTCATTGCCAGGTACTTACTCATTGTCAGGTACTTGACTGATTGTCAGGTACAGGTACTTACTCATTGTCAGGTACCTACTCATTGCCAGGTACTTACTCATTGCCAGATACTTACTCATTGTCAGGTACCTACTCATTGTCAGGTACCTACTCATTGTCAGGTACCTACTCATTGCCAGGTTCTTACTTATTGCCAGGTAATAACTCATTGTCAGGTACTTACTCATTGCCAGATACTTACTCATTGTCAGGAACCTACTCATTGTCAGGTACCTACTCATTGCCAGGTTCTTACTCATTGTCAGGTACTTACTCATTGCCAGGTAATAACTCATTGTCAGGTACTTACTCATTGCCAGGTACTTACTCATTGTCAGGTACTTACTCATTGCCAGGTGCTTACTCATTGTCAGGTACTTACTCATTGTCAGGTACTTACTCATTGCCAGGTGCTTACTCATTGCCAGGTACTTACTCATTGTCAGGTACTTACTCATTGCCAGGTGCTTACTCATTGTCAGGTACTTACTCATTGTCAGGTACTTACTCATTGCCAGGTACTTACTCATTGCCAGGTAATAACTCATTGTCAGGTACTTACTCATTGCCAGGTACTTACTCATTGTCAGGTACCTACTCATTGCCAGGTACCTACTCATTGCCAGGTACTTACTCATTGTCAGGTACTTACTCATTGTCAGGTACTTACTCATTGCCAGGTGCTTACTCATTGTCAGGTACTTACTCATTGTCAGGTACTTACTCATTGCCAGGTGCTTACTCATTGCCAGGTACTTACTCATTGTCAGGTACTTACTCATTGCCAGGTGCTTACTCATTGTCAGGTACTTACTCATTGTCAGGTACTTACTCATTGCCAGGTACTTACTCATTGCCAGGTAATAACTCATTGCCAGGTACTTACTCATTGCCAGGTACTTACTCATTGTCAGGTACCTACTCATTGCCAGGTACCTACTCATTGCCAGGTACTTACTCATTGTCAGGTACTTACTCATTGCCAGGTACCTACTCATTGCCAGGTACCTACTCATTGCCAGGTACCTACTCATTGTCAGGTACTTACTCATTGCCAGGTACTTACTCATTGTGAGTTCATCAGGCGGCAGCTGTAAGCAACATGCTGAACTGCTGCAGCGTGATTCCACAAAGTGGATATTCGATACAAATCTTCAGTGGCTTATGATTCTTATGATTCTGATAAAAGTTTGACTTTATGAACTTACTTATTATTAACACGTTGATAATTTTTTGTCAATGCATAAATCCAATTTATACTCCAGTTAAACTACCTGACTGTGTATATGATATAGATATACATGTGCTGCCATCTCGCCAATATTATAATCAAAGTAAAGAGAAATCATTCTGATGAGTGCATGTGCCAATGTATGCAGATAATCTGTGAGATGCTATTAACCCACTGCCTCACCTTTTAGCATGTTAGTGTATTTTTTTTCAGACTAAATTTTGTTTTGCAAGTTTGCCAATGATTTTCCATACGATCCTTCCAATTTATTCTGGCCTCTAGATATCAGACTAAATATGTTATAAATATATGTTCCCCAAGTTGATCCCATATCTATTCAATGCTTGGCATTCATGTGTAATTTAGCTCTAATATGGAGGACTCGCAGTGCTCAGAGGACGCTGACCTAGACCCTGATAACTTTATGTCATGTGAGGGAACCATTAGCGTGTACAGGGTGTATGATGGTTTGGGATATGCAATACACAATCTAATATCATATTGACAAGGAGAGTACATATTTGATTGGCCATTGTAACCAAGTATATTAAATAGATACTCTTTATTTTGGATTACCTGTTCCTGGGGATGCTACTTAACCATAACACGGTCAGATGTTGCAATGAAAGTTGCATAGATCCAGCACGAGAGCCCTCTAGAGGAGACATAGAAGGTACCACGTGATATATAACTGCACACAGAGAGCCCTCTAGAGGAGACATAGAAGGTACCACGTGATATATAACTGCACACAGAGAGCCCTCTAGAGGAGACATAGAAGATATATAACTGCACACAGGGAGCCCTCTAGAGGAGACATAGAAGATATATAACTGCACACAGAGAGCCCTCTAGAGGAGACATAGAAGATATATAACTGCACACAGAGAGCCCTCTAGAGGAGACATCGAAGATATATAACTGCACATAACAGGGAGCCAATGGATGGTATAGGATACAAAAGGAAGCATTCTGAAAAAGGTCTCCCTAAGGGTGAATGCTGCTTAAAATGATCTTTGAACATTCTCGATAATTTAATAACGATTTGGATAACAATTATGGACTGTTTTTACTGTCAAAAAGGCTCAACGGTATAGCATATTTTTAAAGTTATATTAATTGTTCTATTTTGTGTTTTGCTAGTTCATATATTTCACTTCATTCCCCGGGAACAACACGGTAGTATCGGATATACCATGTTATCCAGATCTCGGAAACTGACAAACTGACAAAAATATGGCGTTATCCTGGAGTCATGATATGCCATATCGATACCAATTAAAACATGCCAGTTTCCCCTATCTGGAAAACATGTCATGCCAATAAACAGAGACAAGTGCCTGGGTCACCAATAGGAAGCCACATTCATGTGATAAGTCTCCATGTGATAAGTCTCCATGTGATAAGTCTCCATGTGATAAGTCTCCATGTGATGAGTCTCCATGTGATGAGTCTCCATGTGATAAGTCTCCATGTGATAAGTCTCCATGTGATGAGTCTTCATGTGATAAGTCTCCATGTGATAAGTCTTCATGTGATGAGTCTTCATGTGATGAGTCTTCATGTGATGAGTCTCCATGTGATGAGTCTTCATGTGATGAGTCTTCATGTGATGAGTCTCCATGTGATGAGTCTCCATGTGATAAGTCTCCATGTGATAAGTCTCCATGTGATAAGTCTCCATGTGATAAGTCTCCATGTGATGAGTCTCCATGTGATGAGTCTTCATGTGATAAGTCTCCATGTGATAAGTCTTCATGTGATAAGTCTTCATGTGATGAGTCTTCATGTGATAAGTCTCGATGTGATAAGTCTTCATGTGATAAGTCTTCATGTGATGAGTCTTCATGTGATGAGTCTTCATGTGATGAGTCTTCATGTGATAAGTCTTCATGTGATAAGTCTCCATGTGATAAGTCTCCAAGTGATAGGTCTTCATGTGATAGGTCTCCATGTGATAGGTCTCCATGTGATAGGTCTCCATGTAATAAGTCTTCATGTGATAAGTCTTCATGTGATAAGTCTCCATGTGATAAGTCTCCATGTGATAGGTCTCCATGTAATAAGTCTTCCCGTGATAAGTCTTCGTGTGATAAGTCTTCATGTGATAAGTCTTCATGTGATAGGTCTCCATGTGATAGGTCTCCATGTGATAGGTCTCCATGTGATAGGTCTCACTGTAATAAGTCTTCATGTGATAAGTCTCCATGTGATAAGTCTCCATGTGATAGGTCTTCATGTGATAGGTCTTCATGTGATAGGTCTCCATGTGATAGGTCTCCATGTAATAAGTCTTCATGTAATAAGTCTTCCCGTGTTAAGTCTTCGTGTGATAAGTCTTCATGTGATAGGTCTTCATGTGATAGGTCTCCATGTGATAGGTCTCCATGTGATAGGTCTCCATGTGATAGGTCTCACTGTAATAAGTCTTCATGTGATAAGTCTTCATGTGATAAGTCTCCATGTGATAAGTCTCCATGTGATAGGTCTTCATGTGATAGGTCTCCATGTGATAGGTCTCCATGTAATAAGTCTTCATGTGATAAGTCTTCATGTGATAGGTCTCCATGTGATAGGTCTCCATGTGATAGGTCTCCATGTGATAGGTCTCCATGTAATAAGTCTTCATGTGATAAGTCTTCATGTGATAGGTCTCCATGTGATAGGTCTCCATGTGATAGGTCTCCATGTGATAGGTCTCCATGTAATAAGTCTTCCCGTGATAAGTCTTCATGTGATAAGTCTTCATGTGATAAGTCTCCATGTGATGAGTCTCCATGTGATAAGTCTCCATGTGATAGGTCTTCATGTGATAAGTCTTCCCGTGATAAGTCTTCGTGTGATAAGTCTCCATGTGATAAGTCTCCATGTGATGAGTCTCCATGTGATAAGTCTCCATGTGATAGGTCTTCATGTGATGAGTCTCCATGTGATAAGTATCCATGTGATAAGTCTTCATGTGATAAGTCTCCATGTGATAAGTCTCCATGTGATAAGTATCCATGTGATAAGTCTCCATGTGATAAGTCTTCATGTGATAAGTCTCCATGTGATACGTCTCCATGTGATAAGTCTCCATGTGATAAGTCTCCATGTGATAAGTCTCCATGTGATAAGTCTCCATGTGATAAGTCTCCATGTGATAAGTCTCCAGCAAGCATGCCATTGCCACACGAATTAGATCCCTCTTTCAAACACATATGGGGAGAGCATGTAAATGCTCCTGAGGGGGTTGTTTGAAATGTGATTGATTGCTCAGTATGTACTGATCAGATCAATGTTACATCTGCCCCGATGTTGGGCAGGCTATGAGTACTAATTTTAACAATAATGTTACAGTTTGCTTAAAGATGTTTTTTAAGTGTATAGTTTTTATTGCATTCGTGTCACTGCAGAAGTATCAAAGGTTTGGGATAAATCTATAATTATATATTTGCATTTACTTTCAGATTAATAGAGATTATCTGTCAGATGTTTAAAGTCAATCCACTGAAGGACTACTTCCCATAAATGGATGGCAAGGAAACCAAAGACAATTCAATGTCCTGCTTGTTTAGAATACATAGCAAAATAAGAAGGTGATAATAATCATACAGTAAAAGTCAAAATATCCGAGATGGAAAAATCGCAAAGGTTAAATCTCCTGACAAATGACCACAATGAACCACACAATCCGCTTCCGCTAAACGACACCGCATGGTGGCGCCAAGCACAGGTGGCGCTCTGCTTCAACTTCCTGCAGGGAGTCTCCAATGGCGCCGTGATGGGGTACCCGTCTCCAGCGCTGCCAAGTATGCTGGCGGAAGGAATTCTCAACAAAGATGGAGCTGCTTGGTTTGCTTCTGTCGTTAATATCAGCATGTTTCTTGGACTTGCACTTTCAAACTGGACGTTAAAGATATGGGGTCCAAGAAAGGTGAACATGTTTTCAGGAATTCCTATCATCGCATCATGGTTTTTGATCTCTTATGCAAACTCCGGCCTATACATTTGCATGGGCCGTGCATTGGCCGGATTGTCTTTTGGCATAATGTTTCCAATAAATGGAGTGTATTTGATGGAAACATTCCATCCAAGCTGGAGAGGGCGAGCTAGCTTCTTTGGAGGTATTGGGTGGACCTTAGGAATGCTCTTGAGTTTCAGTCTTGGGTTGAAGTATTCATGGAGGCCATTGGCAGGAATATGCCTTCTCCCCGCTCTCATTCAGGTGATGGCTTCTATCTACCTCCCAGAAACAACCAGATTCCTACTGCTACACAAGAGAAACTCAGAAGCAGTCCAGAATCTGGAGTGGTTACATGCAAGACCTGCTCTTTCTAAAGAAATACAAAGTGAGTTCAACTCTTTAGAGGAGCTTTTGGGAGAAGAACAGCGGCAAACGCAATTATCATGGAACAGTTTTTGGACACCTCCTTTATATAAGCCATTTATATTGAGTCTGGCAATAGCCGCGTGTTTGGTCCTATGTGGCATCGGTGTAATTGATACTTACACCCAAATATTATTTGAAAATACTGGCTTAAAATTAGATCCAGGAATCCAACCAGTCATTATTGTAGTAATAAAATGTATCTCAACATCTTTCACAGCCATAATCATAGATAGTGTCAATAGGAAGACCCTTTTTCTCATTGGAGGAACTGTCATGTTTGCAAGTTGTATAGCATTTGGATTTTTCTTTTACTTGAACCAAAGCGATGTTAACATGTCGACCTCTGACCTTTCCTGGCTGCCTCTGCTGAGTCTTATTATCTACATGATATTTCATGAGATTGGCTGGGGAGCATTGCCTGGGTTGATGATCATGGAAATGTTTCCAACAAAAGCCATTCATAAACTCTCCATTTTTATTACCTCAATAATCTATTTACTGAACTTTGTTGTCAATTATTATTTTTTCATCCTGCAGGCTACCATAGGTTTGTATGGTCTGTTTTGGATATTTGGTAGCATCAGCTTAGCTGGGTCATTAATGGTAATGTGGTATGCTCCAGAAACTAAAGACATATCCTCAAATGAAATAAGATTATATTTTGAATATTAATAATGTCTAGGATATGTGTATAAATGTAATGATAGCAAATAAATATTGCAATAGATTATAAAAGGGCTCGCATAGCATTGTTTTTCTACATTAATAACTTTGGCAGAAAAACAGTGAAAGACGATAGCTCCCATCACTAGAAATGGGAGACATGAAATGGGTAGTACAAAACTTCCTATTGCAGTGGGTACATGGTGTCACTTTCACCCAGCATAAATGGCGCCAAAAATAGAACACATTCTCCAATTTATATACATATTCAAGAACTGATTTTAGCACCTTCCTTTTATTGAAGAAAAATATAAAATATATGAAAATTTGCATAAAGAAATCAGCTTTTCAATGAGGTAATCCATTTGTCTACACACGTAATATACTTCTTGTCACCTGATGTTTTTTCTATTGCATTTTCACATACTTTGATTGTTTAATATCATTTGTTTATGTACCATTATGATTAGAGCAGCTTATTGGGGGTTATTTTCTGAAAATAAACTTATATTTTATATGTATGAAACTTGAAAAGATTGCATTGGATCAATTTAAAGTCTGTCAATTTTCATCTTTTGTACACCTACCACATTCAAGCTATTTAGCTTGTTAATAAATCTCAAAATTGACAGACTTTATTTTCATTTTATTTTCAGCATTAAAGTTTTTTACTATGCGGTATAATATGTATTTTCATAATTTAACCAACAATAAGTTGTTATAATTATAGATATTATTCCAAAATAGCTCAGCATATCAAAATTTCTCTAATTTCCTTTGCAGATTTTTCCAAAATTAAAAATGGCTCTAATATTGTTAATTCTGAACGGATTTTGATGAATAAAGAGCTAGTTTTTGAAAGATGCAGATGATTGAATATTGAAATTTATAGTAAAATCTACTGAAATAGGAGTTTCATTTTCAAAGTCATTCAAAGGTCACTTCAAGGTCACCGGCCATATTTTATAAAAATAGCCTACAAAGGTCCACATTCAGTCATGTATTGTTTGTGGATGTGTCCCACATAGTAAAAATGTGCCTATGTCTCTCATTTCTACTGATGGACTGTTGAGCAGAACATTTCAACTCTCCATACCATAAGTAAAAACCACCATCCTAACCCTACTTGGTTGTCCTCTGACAGGCGACTCATATTAAAAAATACAGGGACGTAAATCATGAAACCTGCTTCATTTGGATCTTTATGTTTTGTGAAGGTCAAAGTCGACAATGATGTTATAGTCAAAAATGTTGACATAACAGTTGATCCTATCACGCCAGCATACAGTGATCCTATCACGTCAGCATACGGTGATCCTATCACTCCAGCATACGGTGATCCTATCACGCCAGCATACGGTGATCCTATCACGCCAGCATACGGTGATCCTATCACGCCAGCATACGGTGATCCTATCACTCCAGCATACGGTGATCCTATCACGTCAGCATACGGTGATCCTATCACACCAGCATACGGTGATCCTATCACGCCAGCATACAGTGATCCTACCACGCCAGCATACGGTGATCCTATCACACCAGCATACTGTGATCCTATCACGCCAGCATACGGTGATCCTATCACGCCAGCATACGGTGATCCTATCACGCCAGCATACGGTGATCCTATCACGCCAGCATACGGTGATCCTATCACGCCAGCATACGGTGATCCTATCACGTCAGCATACAGTGATCCTATCACGCCAGCATACGGTGATCCTATCACACCAGCATACGGTGATCCTATCACTCAAGGATAAGTTGATCCTACCACGCCAGCATACGGTGATCCTATCACTCAAGGATAAGTTGATCCTACCACGCCAGCATACGGTGATCCTATCACGTCAGCATACAGTGATCCTATCACGCCAGCATACGGTGATACTATCACTCAAGGATAAGTTGATCCTACCACGCCAGCATACGGTGATCCTATCACGTCAGCATACAGTGATCCTATCACGCCAGCATACAGTGATCCTATCACGCCAGCATACGGTGATCCTATCACGCCAGCATACGGTGATCCTATCACGCCAGCATACGGTGATCCTATCACGCCAGCATACGGTGATCCTATCACGCCAGCATACGGTGATCCTATCACGCCAGCATACGGTGATCCTATCACGCCAGCATACGGTGATCCTATCACGCCAGCATACGGTGATCCTATCACGCCAGCATACGGTGATCCTATCACGCCAGCATACGGTGATCCTATCACGCCAGCATACGGTGATCCTATCACGCCAGCATACGGTGATCCTATCACGCCAGCATACGGTGATCCTATCACGCCAGCATACGGTGATCCTATCACGCCAGCATACGGTGATCCTATCACGCCAGCATACGGTGATCCTATCACGCCAGCATACGGTGATCCTATCACGCCAGCATACAGTGATCCTATCACGTCAGCATACGGTGATCCTATCACGCCAGCATACGGTGATCCTATCACGCCAGCATACGGTGATCCTATCACTCAAGGATAAGTCCATCAGGTGATCAAATACAGGAGATTTAATAAGATGCTGCGTCCTGGCAACACGTTATATTTATGTTGCTATGTTCCCGGGGATGATTACCATGGTGACAGATAAGAGTAATCCTTTACTATGCAGATAAGGACAATATTAGGATTTGCATTCTCATTTTACCTAACTGACTGGACTGCAGTAAGATTTGCCCACAACAACACTTCCAATAAACTTTAAAATTTATAATCTGTCACCGATGAAAGTGAAGTACATTATTTCCAATTTAATCTATTTATTACAAAACAGCATTTTTATTTGATTTAAATTTTCAGTTATGTTTATAGCTTTGTGGTTCAAGTCTCTAAGATCTTCTATAACAGAAATCATTTTAACTGCTGTCTTCAGCTTTGTGTTACATGATATGGCAGGAATTATTTCCTTCCAAAACTGATTGCTTATTTCAACTGTGAGATTTCCCTGAGAATATCTATCTTCATAGAATTGATCAGTAGATCATTACATTCACAGCTTGGCTACTGTTATTACAAATGATTTTGATACTAACACAATAGGTGCGAATGCATTCGCCGCTCTGCCCGATTCAACTATTCCTCCAAGGTTACTCCAGTGTTCAACTATTCCTCCAATGTTACTCCAGTGTTCAACTATTCCTCCAAGGTTACTCCAGTGTTCAGCTATTCCTCCAAGGTTACTCCAGTGTTCAACTATTCCTCCAAGGTTACTCCAGTGTTCAACTATTCCTCCAAGGTTACTCCAGTGTTCAACTATTCCTCCAAGGTTACTCCAGTGTTCAACTATTCCTCCAAGGTTACTCCAGTGTTCAACTATTCCTCCAAGGTTACTCCAGTGTTCAACTATTCCTCCAAGGTTACTCCAGTGTTCAACTATTCCTCCAAGGTTACTCCAGTGTTCAACTATTCCTCCAAGGTTACTCCAGTGTTCAACTATTCCTCCAAGGTTACTCCAGTGTAGGCTAAAGTCAGATATATTCATTCATGGATTAAAAAAACACGTCATCACAACGCAACACGAGACAAAACAAGATCAAATTGGCATGTTATTCCACCTAAAGCAAGATGAATCTTACTCGATATGTACTACTTAAATGAATGTCACACAAAAAACGTGTTAATGAAGTATTTGACACTTAGTCTGGACATATGTTTCATCAGACTATCTTCATTGATGATTCTTTATCAAGTGACCGCAGACGTCTGTTATCTTGTGGTGGAGGTCATTTGCATTGAGCTGTTCTCAATTCCCTTTGTCTTCCTGCAAAACATACTTCTCATAACCGTAGGCCTTGGAAAGAATATCAGAACATTAAATGCGCTATTACACAGCACCAAGCTATTGCAAATCACGGTGTATTTATCCCAGAAATTGCAGGCCTCTCCTGTAGTGTAGAGCATATTATGGACGTCATTGACCAGCCCGGGCAGATTAGATGTGATGTAAAATATGACGACCGCCATCAGTATATTGGTAAGGGAGATCTGACGAGAAGTATGGTTACTTTGGTGAAAAGATGAAGGAACCACCACTTTCTGTCTTTTCCTCAGTTGGTACACGACCAAGCAAGAAGTGATACACATACATAGTAATGGAAATGTTTTGTTCAATAAGGTTTTGACACCAATATTGTAAAATCCTTGGTAGAATTTGCTGTGCCAAATATCTGAACGTCGTGACGATAATCCGTTTTCTGTTTCCATTAATTCAGTCTCAAAAAATCTGGGTATTGAAATGGCGATACTGTAGATTATGATTATTGTAATTTGAATTTGTGTTTTTTCCATGTTCACGATGCTTTTAGATTTGAGTGGCTTACATACAGCAATGTATCTATGGACACAGATCATCACTGTGAGCCAGGTGCCCGCAGTCCGGGCCATCACCGCTACCACAAACACATACGTCTTCAGGTACAGATCGGCCCTGTGAACCAAGTGCGAGATTTCCAGCAGGTAAAATATGTTTGCCCATGTATAGCTAACAAAAAACATGAGAAGAAATATTATATCAATAATAGACAGAACTTTCAGTGTTAAGGTAGACACTTTCCCCAGAGTTATTCTTCCAGTGTGGAGGAATATTAATGCCAAAGTGTTTCCCACAACTCCGAGAGTAATGATGGCGCCATCCACACATCCCATCATGACAAAGTCAAACATGGCGCATTCATGGCGGCGGTGCGAAGAACTGTTGCCATTACTGGAGTTATGAGTCTCAAAAATTAGGTCCTTTTCCTCTTCGATCCAATCCATTTGTGAGATTTGTATTAAGTTAATAATCATATCATATTCCTTCTGTAATATAATAATATGCCAAAGGTTCGGAATTTTGGTGTGTTCATAGGCAATGTAATGATAGAAATGTGAATGTTAACCCGGTGCGTGTCTCTCATATCAGTCACAATAAAACATGATTATGTAATGAGTTAATGAATATTCCTTATTACAGGTGGCAAACACGCATTATCGTAATAACGTGATTAAGACAAGAACACAAGACGATGTCGTGGGGATACAGCTTAGTGTACTACCAACAACACTTCTCATCCATAACACATAACAATATATTCCTTATCACCGCCAGGGTAGTGGCAATGGCCTGTAAGAACTAATAAATGACTTACCAGGATCAGGTATACCTGGCAGCGACCAACGTAGGAAATATAGAAACTACAATATAAAATTACCAGGAAATATAGAAACTACAATATAGAATTACCAGGAAATACAGAAACTACAAGATAGAATTATCAGGAAATATAGAAACTACAAGATAGAATTACCAGGAAATATAGAAACTACAAGATAGAATTACCAGGAAATATAGAAACTACAAGATAGAATTACCAGGAAATATAGAAACTACAAGATATATTTACCAGGAAATATAGCAACTACAAGATAGAATTACCAGGAAATACAGGAACTACAAGATAGAATTACCAGGAAATACAGGACCTACAAGATAGAATTACCAGGAAATATAGAAACTACAAGATAGAATTACCAGGAAATATAGAAACTACAAGATAGAATTACCAGGAAATATAAAAACTACAAGATAGAATTACCAGGAAGTACAGGATCTACAAGATATAATTACCAGGAAATACAGGAACTACAAGATAGAATTACCAGGAAATTCAGGAACTACAAGATAGAATTACCAGGAAATATCGAAACTACAAGATAGAATTACCAGGAAATACAGGAACTACATGATAGAATTACCAGGAAATACAGGAACTACAAAATAGAATTACCAGGAAATACCGGAACTACAAGATAGAATTACCAGGAAATACAGGAACTACAAGATAGAATTACCAGGAAATACCGGAATTACAAGATAGAATTACCAGGAAATATAAAATCTACAAGATAGAATTACCAGGAAATACAGGAACTACATGATATAATTACCAGGAAATACAGAAACTGCAAGATAGAATTACCAGGAAATACAGAAACTACAAGATAGAATTACCACGAAATATAGAAACTACCAGGAAATACAGAAACTACAAGATGGAATTACCAGGAAATATAAATACTACAAGATAGAATTACCAGGAAATACAGAAACTACAAGATAGAATTACCAGGAAATACAGGAATTACAAGATAGAATTACCATATAGAATTACCATATTTATATTCATCCAATGAGTACACAGTGTTAGTGACGCCTCATACAGCTACCCAGGACTTGTTGGAGGCCATATTTATATTCATCCAATGAGTACACAGTGTTAGTATCGCCTCATACAGCTACCCAGGACTGGCTGGAGGCCATATTTATATTCATCCAATGAGTACACAGTGTTAGTATTACCTCATACAGCTACCCAGGACTAGTTGGAGGCCATATTTATATTCATCCAATGAGTACACAGTGTTAGTATCGCCTCAAACAGCTACCCATGAATGGTTGGAGGCCATATTTATATTCATCCAATGAGTACACAGTGTTAGTATCGCCTCATACAGTTACCCAGGACTGGTTGAAGGCCATATTTATATTCATCCAATGAGTACAGAGTGTTAGTATCCCCTCATACAGCTACCCAGGACTGGCTGGAGGCCATATTTATATTCATCCAATGAGTACACAGTGTTAGTATCCCCTCATACAGCTACCCAGGACTGGTTGGAGGCCATATTTATATTCATCCAATGAGTACACAGTGTTAGTATTACCTCATACAGCTACCCAGGACTGGTTGGAGGCCATATTTATATTCATACAATGAGTACACAGTGTTAGTATCCCCTCATACAGCTGCCCAGGACTAGTTGGAGGCCATATTTATATTCATCCAATGAGTACACAGTGTTAGTATCCCCTCATACAGCTACCCAGGACTGGTTGGAGGCCATATTTATATTCATCCAATGAGTACACAGTGTTAGTATCCCCTCATACAGCTACCCAGGACTGGTTGGAGGCCATATTTATATTCATCCAATGAGTACACAGTGTTAGTATCCCCTCATACAGCTACCCAGGACTAGTTGGAGGCCATATTTATATTCATCCAATGAGTACACAGTGTTAGTATCGCCTCATACAGCTGCCCAGGACTAGTTGGAGGCCATATTTATATTCATACAATGAGTACACAGTGTTAGTATCGCCTCATACAGCTACCCAGGACTGGTTGGAGGCCATATTTATATTCATACAATGAGTACACAGTGTTAGTATCCCCTCATACAGCTGCCCAGGACTGGTTGGAGGCCATATTCATATTCATACAATGAGTACACAGTGTTAGTATCGCCTCATACAGCTACCCAGGACTGGTTGGAGGCCATATTTATATTCATCCAATGAGTACACAGTGTTAGTATCCCCTCATACAGCTACCCAGGACTGGTTGGAGGCCATATTTATATTCATCCAATGAGTACACAGTGTTAGTATCGCCTCATACAGCTACCCAGGACTGGTTGGAGGCCATATTTATATTCATCCAATGAGTACACAGTGTTAGTATCACCTCATACAGCTACCCAGGACTGGTTGGAGGCCATATTTATATTCATCCAATGAGTACACAGTGTTAGTATCCCCTCATACAGCTACCCAGGACTGGTTGGAGGCCATATTTATATTCATCCAATGAGTACACAGTGTTAGTATCCCCTCATACAGCTACCCAGGACTGGTTAGAGGCCATATTTATATTCATCCAATGAGTACACAGTGTTAGTATCGCCTCATACAGCTACCCAGGACTGGTTGGAGGCCATATTTATATTCATCCAATGAGTACACAGTGTTAGTATCCCCTCATACAGCTACCCAGGACTGGTTGGAGGCCATATTTATATTCATCCAATGAGTACACAGTGTTAGTATCGCCTCATACAGCTACCCAGGACTGGTTGGAGGCCATATTTATATTCATCCAATGAGTACACAGTGTTAGTATCCCCTCATACAGCTACCCAGGACTGGTTGGAGGCCATATTTATATTCATCCAATGAGTACACAGTGTTAGTATCCCCTCATACAGCTACCCAGGACTGGTTGGAGGCCATATTTATATTCATCCAATGAGTACACAGTGTTAGTATCCCCTCATACAGCTACCCAGGACTGGTTGGAGGCCTTATTTATATTCATCCAATGAGTACACAGTGTTAGTATCGCCTCATACAGCTACCCAGGACTGGTTGGAGGCCATATTCATATTCATACAATGAGTACACAGTGTTAGTATCCCCTCATACAGCTACCCAGGACTGGTTGGAGGCCATATTTATATTCATCCAATGAGTACACAGTGTTAGTATCCCCTCATACAGCTACCCAGGACTGGTTGGAGGCCATATTTATATTCATCCAATGAGTACACAGTGTTAGTATCCCCTCATACAGCTACCCAGGACTGGTTGGAGGCCTTATTTATATTCATCCAATGAGTACACAGTGTTAGTATCCCCTCATACAGCTACCCAGGACTGGTTGGAGGCCTTATTTATATTCATCCAATGAGTACACAGTGTTAGTATCGCCTCATACAGCTACCCAGGACTGGTTGGAGGCCATATTCATATTCATACAATGAGTACACAGTGTTAGTATCCCCTCATACAGCTACCCAGGACTGGTTGGAGGCCATATTTATATTCATCCAATGAGTACACAGTGTTAGTATCGCCTCATACAGCTACCCAGGACTGGTTGGAGGCCATATTTATATTCATCCAATGAGTACACAGTGTTAGTATCGCCTCATACAGCTACCCAGGACTGGTTGGAGGCCATATTTATATTCATCCAATGAGTACACAGTGTTAGTATCGCCTCATACAGCTACCCAGGACTGGTTGGAGGCCATATTTATATTCATCCAATGAGTACACAGTGTTAGTATCCCCTCATACAGCTACCCAGGACTGGTTGGAGGCCATATTTATATTCATCCAATGAGTACACAGTGTTAGTATCGCCTCATACAGCTACCCAGGACTGGTTGGAGGCCATATTTATATTCATCCAATGAGTACACAGTGTTAGTATCGCCTCATACAGCTACCCAGGACTGGTTGGAGGCCATATTCATATTCATACAATGAGTACACAGTGTTAGTATCGCCTCATACAGCTACCCAGGACTGGTTGGAGGCCATATTCATATTCATACAATGAGTACACAGTGTTAGTATCGCCTCATACAGCTACCCAGGACTGGTGTTATCGGTCATGCTGAGATACAGAAACAAATAAACATCTCAAGTACATCGAAATATCTGTGTATTTTATTTGTGATTGATACATTATAACATAATTCAGTCATCATCAAGGGTAAAAGTATTAATGACATTCAACAACATTTATCGCAAAATAACAAATTTATTAATGGAACACAACAATATCACCGTCACAATATACCATGCCATACAACCCAATATGCCATATCATACCCCCACAATATACCATGCCATACAACCCAATATGCCATATCATACCCCCACAATATACCATGCCATACCCCCCCCCCCCACAATATACCATGCCATACAACACAATATGCTATGCCATACCCCCCACAATATACCATGTCATACCCCTACAATATGCTTTGCCATACCCCCATGATATATAATGCCATACCCCCCACAATATACTTTGCCATACCCCCCACAATATACTTTGCCATACCCCCACAATATACTTTGCCATACCCCCCACAATATACCATGCCATACCCCCACAATATATCGTGCCATACCCCCACAATATGCTATGCCATACCCCCCACAATATACCATGCCATACCCCCACAATATGCTATGCCATACCCCCACAATATACTTTGCCATACCCCCCACAATATGCTATGCCATACCCCCACAATATACCATGCCATACCCCCCACAATATACTTTGCCATACCCCCCACAATATACTTCGCCATACCCCTCATAATATATCATGCCACATTCAAACAACATATCATACCAAACCCTATCAGTATTCCAAGCTATACCCCCAAATATACACATCCAATCCCTTGATATATATGACAAATATACCTGTTAATAACCTCATGCAAAATGATTTCCCTTTTCCATCAAGCTAGGAACAACCTTATTCAGATTTTGTTTGCAATTACATGTCATTTTTTACCGTACTCTTACTGTGAAGTAATAAACAAAACTTTATGGACCATGTCATTTGTTGACAAATGAGATTACTAATGTTATCGTTTATACTAATACACAACAAGAGGTCTTAGCTTGGATTGAAGGGTCATGGCAGAGTCGGATTTAACGATCATTAATAAACAATGGCAATCATTGCAGTGCTTTATTTCCCACGCTAATAGAGCAAATGATCCATTTAATCTGGATCCAAATATTGCCCACATATAAAATGAATCAAACCGAGTTCATGGCCTAGAGCTACTGTTATTGACATGGGGACATGTTGGCTTTGTGGGGACTATTTAAGAGGTGCTGCTGGTCGCTTGTTAACAAAAATGCGGAGATGAAGATCAGAAAATGCAATTACTGTAAAATAGCTATTTTTCACAAAAACACATTTGGAATTTTCAGAAAACATTCATCCCGGTTGTGCTGGATTTTTACAATGATGAATGATATTTGTTTTACAGCAGGCTGGTATGGCACAAGTTGAAGAATTTGTTTGCGTATTGAATGATGGGACAGCCGTACCAGGTTGCTGGTCTCCTCACTGTGATAGTCGTATTATTCAAAGTGAGGAACGCCACTGTATTGACATGAGTTTTCAACTGAAATAAAGATATATGAATACATGGATCACTTGTCTTCAATTCAGACAAGACGTATGATTTGAAATGCATGCCCACAAGTAATCGGTTTATTTTGCTGCATAACTAATTTGTCCAAATTGTTTTAAGCACAAAACTCGATGACGATTTAGCCAAACTCACTCATCAAGATCCTTTCCCATCTTCATATATTCACGTGACGTGTACAATCATTAATTCTAAAAGACTGATTCGTAGAATACAGCAATACCCCACGATATTAATGATTAACTCCTTTTGAAAATCTTCTTACAATCCTTGGTTGTGGTCTTACAGAACTAATAGATACGCGCGCACAGCCCACGACAATTGTTCACAATGGAGAATTTAATATATACATACAAGGAATGTGAGAACGGGTGACAGGGTAAGCCAGGGGTCAGACTGGCCATTTGCCCTTGCCCAACGTCACGTGTCACAAGGGGCGTCTCCCCCAGGGGGGGTATATAAATGACGGCTGGGGGCTTGCCACCGTTCCGGCCCAGACGCCGTGCAGTTTTGTTTTTACTGGATAAGAGAGTTTCCTTTGGACTGCTGATAAAAGCCAGAAGCGATGCAATGCCTTTCTCCAAAAAAAATCATAAATAACATAAATACATGTATGCATTTGCTTCATAAGTTTTAACCAACCAGAGTGGTTCGTCGTCGTCACCATGGCGACAGCATCCTTGACAACATTGACCATCTTTTTAAATTAAAGATGCATAAAGGCCAAACAAATGCCTTGTAAGCTATGAAGAGTTGCTAATGATGCTCGTCTTCACTGTCCGCCAGGGGGTCCACCGGTACCACTTCCTCTTCCGATTCATTGTCCTTTTCTTCTTTCCATTTGTGGACTGCTCTCTTCGCCATTCTGTTTTCTTCATCCCCGTCCGTCAGTTCTCTGGATTGGGAGTCAGAATTAGAGATTTAGCATACAATAGCAAATGTTCACACATGAAAATACTCGCATTTTTAATGTATGACTACTATAGCAAATTATTTACTTCCTTTAATTGTTTATAAAACACTTAATCTCGAAGTCTCCAATATAAATACGAAATATACTTTAACGATGGGTCTCACTGACAAAATAACATCATCCCAGTAAATCTCTATAAAATCGGCAAAATGTACAATCTGCAAATATGGCAATAGTAAAAAACGAAAACAAGAATTTGGGTCTCCTTTTATTTTATCAGAAATGTATATAAGCATATGTCTGCAAAAACACTGTGAAATAGATATATGATAAAATAACTTAAAGACTCAAGCTGGACATGGTATCTCCATGGAGATGATAAATATCCAATATTCAGGTTGGACTGATATTTACATACAAGTGATAACGAGATATGGAGTTATATAATTTCAATGTTCAATATCTTGATCGTCGGCGAGTGGGTCATACGGCTGAACATCCGGGGCTGTTTCTTGTTGGTTTGCTAGTCTCTGCTCTTCTGAGGCTCTGAGTACAGCTCGTTTGGCTGCTCTGTGATCAGTGTTCCCATCACATAGTTCTCTATATATGCAACAGATGGCGCTCTCATTAGGCCTCTAGTAGGCAGTGATACTATCTCAACATACAATGTGCGGGGTTTACGTACTTTAGAAGAAACAAGACAAGAACAGAAATCGAGTTAATTCTACTCTAAAATGTTCCCACCAATCAGAGTCCGCGCAGACAGTGGATCTGTTAGAGAAGAAAAGTACATGTGCGATTCCAGTCATCCCAGATTGAGTGATTTTAAAATCAAGCAAGATTTGGTGATTAAATACCAGGTGAGATTCTGATACAACATTGGGGAATCATTTTACTAGCATTAATCCTATGAGAAGTGCAAGACTCCGATGTCAGGTAAAAATCAGAGAAATACGAACTACAGAATTATTCAAATTGTCTTTAACAAATACCTTCACAGACACACATGTCCTATTCATGCATAGCACGTGACCATTTATTTCAGTTGAAAATGTTTTAAGGGTATTTATGGGTGTTGGTAGTGAGTGTCCTCTGGTGGCAGATTTCTGAGGGAACTACTTTCTTTTTACGCCAAAATGGAACGTTTTCAAAAAAGTACGGGAAAAATGCTCAACTGTCAAAAAGAGTTCCTTTTTCATTAAAACTTTCAAGTCATGAAATGATATTTTATGGTATTCATTTCTGTAGTAAAATTATTGATTTATTATTTGAAAATCACAATGGAATTTCTTTGATTATGTTGAAAGCTTCATATCTTTTTAACTAAAAAAATGTGGCGTAGTAATATGTCACTGCTCCAAAATTTATTTTGTCATGTCAAAATGTTAAAGAGAAAAAGTTCTGCAGATTGTGGGACCACAATAAAGTGGATTTCCAAACAACATTGTAAAAGTGATCTTAACAATATTTACTGTGATCCTAGTGAAACAGATTTTCTATTTTTCAAAAACATTAAGAGGAAAATAGAGGTAAAGTACGCACTTGATCATTTCAAAAATATGAATTTTTTTCACCTCCTTTCACATATCTGATTGCCAAACTTCCTTTATATTTCCAAATTATACAAATCAAAATGAGAAAATCTGTTTCACTAGGATCACAGTGAATTTACTTCCCAATGAAATGAAATAAACGCAGTTAAAAACAAGCCTACTCCTGTTGTGTAATCTGCAGAACTTATTTGCTTGTCTTCTTCATTTCTCATCAAAACTATCGTCAAGGAAAATTAGGACAAAATACTATTTTGAAAGAAATAAACTTGTAATCATACCTTATAGTTCAAATATTGTAGTGTTTAAATATTGATTCATGTCGTGAATGCTTTTAATTTAATAGGATTGTATGTTTACACTGTAAATGTACTGATTCCCATCAAGTAAAGTATTTTGGTAATTTACTCCTCTGCCACTAGGGGGCACTCACTACCAACACCCATAAATACCCTTAATCATTAGAAATCTTTCTCGAGTAAAATGACCAACTTCTTGGGACATTTTGATGATATTGATGTGAATGGAATCATCTTTATATTCAGACACGCACATTGGGAGGTGCGTGGCCACGGCTCTGCTGTGAGCTTAGCCAGGAGGTTTGTATTCAGACACGCACATTGGGAGGTGCGTGGCCACGGCTCTGCTGTGAGCTGAGCCAGGAGGTTTGTATTCAGACACGCACATTGGGAGGTGCGTGGCCACGGCTCTGCTGTGAGCTAAGCCAAGAGGTTTGTATTCAGACACGCACATTGGGAGGTGCGTGGCCACGGCTCTGCTGTGAGCTAAGCCAGGAGGTTTGTATTCAGACACGCACATTGTGAGGTGCGTGGTCACGGCTCTGCTGTGAGCTGAGCCAGGAGGTTTGTATTCAGACACGCACATTGGGAGGTGCGTGGCCACGGCTCTGCTGTGAGCTGAGCCAGGAGGTTTGTATTTTATTGTCCGCGTTCTCAATGCCAAAAGCTTTCCTCCTTTGCTTATCAACTTAGAAAATTGGAGGGTAATAAAACATGATCGAAACATGTTTGAACTGTAATTGGTAATCATAGCATTTTCCCTTTTTTCATAAGGTAAATAAACACAAAAACTATGTATTAATGCTGGTAATTTTGATATTAGGCAAACATTCACTTTCAGAAGTGATGAAGGCAAATAATGACAGGATTTTCCATGTTTCTAAGTTCCATTTGAACCTATACTTTTTTATCAGATAGTTGGGGTAAAGCATGGTCCTTTGATTCCAAGCTTTGCCAGCAATGCTATGGTCCACCAGGGTCACGTGACAGAGGGTAACTACTACAGAATGGTGGTCAATAATTATAACCATTTATTCGGTGGTCCTAAAGGTTTACATGATGATTCTATGCGATATGTGATGGAATAATAGGCATCATCTCGGCCTGAAACACGTGACACGTGACACGTGACAGGACAATGCAGATGATACTGAGGACCTCATCATATGTCTCTTTGAACTGAACTCTACAAACTGGGTTTCAAACATTTGTTGTTTTTTCTTCATATTTTTCAAACATCTGAATTCCATGAGTGCAACAAGACATAAGTTATATTTCTAAATGCGCTAAATTAAATGATATAGTCAAGTACTTCTATTATGTTATATTTCTGAATGCACTGGGCTATTGTATTCTAAATCACACCAATTATTTTAGATTCTATCCCTATTAAACCTTCATCAATGTAGTTATGCATCCAGACACATTATCGCTCCCCAAATCGGGTTAATATCAACATTTCAAAACTATTACAAGAACATGTTTTATAATACCAAAATACCATATCAATAAAGTTTTATTGACCAATATTTTGCGAAGTTGATTGCAACAAATCAACTGTTACATAAAAATAACTATTTTTAGATCAGGATTTCTCAGAAGTCTACTATTCAAACATGAATGCGATTTATTAACCTGTGCTTGCCCAGAGAAGTGTCTTTAGGAACTAGTCAAGTAAACGATGAATACAAATAAACAAGACATGCTTGAACAGTACATGTCTACCCATATCATGACCGGGAAGTAAACAACTCAATTTTGGGCCATTATTTAGAATTTCGAATGTAAAATCCAGAATATGCATCTTCCACGATTCTAAAGCCGAGATCTTCGGCAAACTCCACCAGAGGGCGACTTGGTGAATCTATCACCTCTGTACAAGGTGCCTTTTGGTGCTGGCTCAGCACATCCACCAATTTTCATGCAACTGTCCGTCTTACTTATTTTTATTTCTTAGATTGTACTCAAATTGGTAAAATATGATATATTTCACCCTAAATACAAAAGTTTGTGCATATAGAAACAACTATTAAGTGAAATAAAACTTGGAACTACTTTCTCAATCGGAGGAGCCATTTTCTAGGAGTGTGATAAGGCGGAACCACAACAAAGATGGCCGCTTTGTTTATAATTTTAATTCTTTTAATCTGTTATACTTTTGGTTAAACTAACCAACACAAAATGTTCAGATGTTAAGAAATGAACTCTAATGCATCTCAAGGCAACTTCATATTTGATATTAAGAGATGTTAACATGCCAATCACATTTACAACACAATGACAGTTCTTGAGCACATGGCCAGTAAAAGTAGGACCGGATGAATACTAATCTGGGTTGGCCAGAGGTAATAGTTTGCGTGTGCCTCTGGTGGACAGTGTGGATCTTCGGATGGCGTAACATCTCGCTGAACAGGCGAGTGACCTTAAGTGACCTGTTGTCAAGGTTGAGGATCATGAGACAATACGGGGTAATAACATCTGTATGTCACAGTGTGTCAGTTTGATAGGATGCATGACTTGATATACTAAATGCCTGATGTAGTCACGCTAGGTTTGATGCATGCACTATCGGTCAGCCTGGTGTAATTAATCCCCACCACTGCGCATGCTTGGAACACACATCTGTCAATATTACTGTGATGCTCCCGTGTCCACGACACTTGCTGACAGGAGTTGCATTGCACCGCAACGATATTATAAATGTGTGGCATTGATGACGATCGGGTTTGCCCTCCCGTTATGGTAATGTATGTAGGTTCTCCAGCAAATCCGGATTCAGTATTAGCCATGATAATTATCCACCCATTTCATGTACAATGTAGATCAACCACTTGCATGATATAAAACGTCGTACATGTATCTCTTGTACTGACTACGTGACCAGTGCCTGCCCTGGCAGAAACAGTCTGCTGGTGCAATCAGTCTATCGGTGCCTGCTCTGAAAGAAACAGTCTGCTGGTGCAATCAGTCTATCGGTGCCTGCCCTGAAAGAAACAGTCTGCTGGTGCAATCAGTCTATCGGTGCCTGCCCTGACAGAAACAGTCTGCTGGTGCAATCAGTCTATCACTGCCTGCCCTGACAGAAACAGTCTGCTGGTGCAATCAGTCTATCGGTGCCTGCCCTGAAAGAAACAGTCTGCTGGTCCAATCAGTCTATCAGTGCCTGCCCTGACAGAAACAGTCTGCTGGTGCAATCAGTCTATCACTGCCTGCCCTGACAGAAACAGTCTGCTGGTGCAATCAGTCTATCAGTGCCTGTCCTGGCTGAAACAGTCTGCTGGTGCAATCAGTCTATCAGTGCCTGCCCTGAAAGAAACAGTCTGCTGGTGCAATCAGTCTATCAGTGCCTGCCCTGACAGAAACAGTCTGCTGGTGCAATCAGTCTATCAGTGCCTGCCTTGGCAGAAACAGTCTGCTGGTGCAATCAGTCTATCGGTGCCTGCCCTGGCTGAAACAGTCTGCTGGTGCAATCAATCTATCGGTGCCTGCCCTGACAGAAACAGTCTGCTGGTGCAATCAGTCTATCGGTGCCTGCCCTGAAAGAAACAGTCTGCTGGTGCAATCAGTCTATCACTGCCTGCCCTGACAGAAACAGTCTGCTGGTGCAATCAGTCTATCGGTGCCTGCCCTGAAAGAAACAGTCTGCTGGTGCAATCAGTCTATCAGTGCCTGCCCTGACAGAAACAGTCTGCTGGTGCAATCAGTCTATCACTGCCTGCCCTGACAGAAACAGTCTGCTGGTGCAATCAGTCTATCAGTGCCTGTCCTGGCTGAAACAGTCTGCTGGTGCAATCAGTCTATCAGTGCCTGCCCTGAAAGAAACAGTCTGCTGGTGCAATCAGTCTATCAGTGCCTGCCCTGACAGAAACAGTCTGCTGGTGCAATCAGTCTATCAGTGCCTGCCTTGGCAGAAACAGTCTGCTGGTGCAATCAGTCTATCGGTGCCTGCCCTGGCTGAAACAGTCTGCTGGTGCAATCAGTCTATCGGTGCCTGCCCTGGCAGAAACAGTCTGCTGGTGCAATCAGTCTATCAGTGCCTGCCCTGACAGAAACAGTCTGCTGGTGCAATCAGTCTATCACTGCCTGCCCTGACAGAAACAGTCTGCTGGTGCAATCAATCTATCGGTGCCTGCCCTGACAGAAACAGTCTGCTGGTGCAATCAGTCTATCGGTGCCTGCCCTGAAAGAAACAGTCTGCTGGTGCAATCAGTCTATCAGTGCCTGCCCTGACAGAAACAGTCTGCTGGTGCAATCAGTCTATCAGTGCCTGCCCTGACAGAAACAGTCTGCTGGTGCAATCAGTCTATCGGTGCCTGCCCTGACAGAAACAGTCTGCTGGTGCAATCAGTCTATCGGTGCCTGCCCTGAAAGAAACAGTCTGCTGGTGCAATCAGTCTATCGGTGCCTGCCCTGGCAGAAACAGTCTGCTGGTGCAATCAGTCTATCGGTGCCTGCCCTGGCAGAAACAGTCTGCTGGTGCAATCAGTCTATCACTGCCTGCCCTGGCAGAAACAGTCTGCTGGTGCAATCAGTCTATCAGTGCCTGCCTGACACAAAAAGTTTCACGCAATTCTTGTTTATCACATTCAGTCTGCAGGTTTGACACAGTCACTGCCTTGGCATTTGCAGTGCACTCGTTTGACACATTGCTTGCTTTGAAACAAACAGTCTGGAATTCTTGCCCTGGTATTTTCAGGCTGTTTGTTCAACATAATTCCGTCTCGTGGTACAAACAGTCTGTCACTTCCATACAATGCCAGTCTTGGTACAAACAGTGTGTCACTTCCACACAATGCTAGTTTTGGTACAAACAGTCTGTCACTTCCACACAATGCCAGTCTTGGTACAAATAGTCTGTCACTTCCACACAATGCTAGTCTTGGTACAAACAGTCTGTCGCTTCCATACAATGCCAGTCTTGGTACAAACAGTCTGTCGCTTCCACACAATGCTAGTCTTGGTACAAACAGTCTGTCGCTTCCACACAATGCTAGTCTTGGTACAAACAGTCTGTCGCTTCCATACAATGCCAGTCTTGGTACAAATAGTCTGTCACTTCCACACAATGCTAGTCTTGGTACAAACAGTCTGTCACTTCCATACAATGCCAGTCTTGGTACAAACAGGCTGTCACTTCCATACAATGCCAGTCTTGGTACAAACAGTCTTTGTACATTATATATGTCACCTATAATAATGTACTCTAAGCATATTTGAAATATTTGATGTTCTCTAAGCATATTTGAAAAATCAAGTTATGAACACTGCATGGATATAGTTATGATATTGCTAGGAGATAATAGATAACAAATTACACTTGGCTCTGCACTACCAATATCAAGGATCTCGTTAGTCTTCCTCATTATCGGTGTCTAATGGATCTCGTTCCTTATCCTCATATTCTGGGTCTTCTTGTTTTGCCCCTATCACTGCAAATTTGAACTGCCTATTTTGAGTAGCTCCGTCTGATAGTTCCCTGAACAAGAAAACATTGATCATATACATGTCTTTGAAACTAAATATTTAATCACAAGCTTTGGTTGCAGTGGCAGTAGCAAGAATGATGTGAGTTAATAAATAATTAAAGGGAAAGCAAAGACAAGCAAAGCTCCCTCCCGCGGTCACTCAATGCCCTTATCCCAATACGTGCTGATCCCAAACTGTCATGGCCGCCAAGGGGTCCCAAAGTTGTCAATATCCATCAACTGGTCACCTATCATTTGAAATTAAGAAAAGGATGGGGTACTCATCATATATTATTATTTCCATTTCAGCGGGAAGTGGAAAGAATAGCCCTTTTAAACAATATGAATGAAACATAGATTTTACTACATTTTGGCTCTGAAAATAACTGCCGTAATTGTTAACATTGAAATGGTAGTTTTAAAGATTTCACATCAATATTCTTGGCTAATAATACAAGTACTGATATAAATATGTATCATATAGTGAGTCCAGGTACAGGGTGTCAAACTTCAATGTGCGTCTAATGAGGGGGTGAAACAGAATGGCTCCAACATAACAGTCGATGGGGCAGGAGAACTGTCAAATAGTATTTCCAGTTTAATATCTGATGGGGTACCAACAAATATCATTTCCATCAATTTGAACTTTGAACCTGGATATTTTTTTACCTAATAATCGTTCACTGAGAGTGTGCACGTTATAAATCCTATATTATCGTTCACTGAGAGTGTGCACATTATTAATCCTATATCATCGTTCACTGGGGAGTGTGCACGTTATAAATCCTATATAATCGTTCACTGGGGAGTGTGCACGTTATAAATCCTATATAATCGTTCACTGGGGAGTGTGCACGTTATAAATCCTATATAATCGTTCACTGGGGAGTGTGCACGTTATAAATCCTATATAATCGTTCACTGGGGAGTGTGCACGTTATAAATCCTATATAATCGTTCACTGGGGAGTGTGCACGTTATAAATCCTATATAATCGTTCACTGGGGAGTGTGCACGTTATAAATCCTATATAATCGTTCACTGGGGAGTGTGCACGTTATAAATCCTATATTATCGTTCACTGGGGAGTGTGCACGTTATAAATCCAATATAATCGTTCACTGGGGAGTGTGCACATTATAATCCTATATAATCGTTCACTGGGGAGTGTGCACATTATAAATCCTATATAATCGTTCACTGGGGAGTGTGCACGTTATAAATCCTATATAATCGTTCACTGGGGAGTGTGCACGTTATAAATCCTATATAATCGTTCACTGGGGAGTGTGCACGTTATAAATCCTATATTATCGTTCACCCACAGTAAACATTGTTGGAATACGGGTTTGAATTGAACAATTTCTACCGACATCTTGATTTTGTTTGTTTTGGGTCGGTTTCACCATTATTTCAGTCATTTCGTGATGAGACCTACTTGTAGCAGATATAGTGCTGCCTCACTGAGGCATGACAACCGACCCAGTCACAGATTTACAAGGACAATGGCTTAACCCTTTGGCACAGGCCTCAGCTCATGTGTGAAATTGTATCATGAATTCAATCTCGGCACGGCCGGGGTTGAAATTGATGATATCACCTTTGAAGTTAGGTCCGTTTAATTTAGCTTTGAATCGATATGGTTTTCTATTTTAGTTTTCTATTTTAGCCAACTTCTGACATTTGATTAATAATAATAAATGATACAATAAGATGATAATTTATTAATATTTGTGATATTTGTGATGCTGTCTTTCAAGAATATATTTTAATAAAATAGTATATGTCAAAGTATATGTTCTGAAGTGAATGATACAATATATTTAGAAAAACAATTACCTACATTTATTGACAAACTTGTTCAAAAAGTCTACCTGCCTGATATTGCATGTTGTGTCCGAGGAAAGTTAACTTACTAAAGGTATAGGTACTGCATTGGGGTGACCGGCGTGTATCTCTGATGATGTAATACAGGAATGGCTGAGTGCAATCTTATCATTCCATCTTGAGCATTGCCAAAACGAACTTCACTAGTAGGTTATTCCCAATTAAACCTTGACCTGCTTTGGTTGTAGGTTATTCCCAATTAAACCTTTACCTGCTTTGGTTGTAGGTTATTCCCAATTAAACCTTTACCTGCTTTGGTTGTAGGTTATTCCCAATTAAACCTTTACCTGCTTTGGTTGTAGGTAATTCCCAATTAAACCTTGACCTGCTTTGGTTATAGGTTATTCCCAATTAAACCTTGACCTGCTTTGGTTGTAGGTTATTCCCAATTAAACCTTTACCTGCTTTGGTTAAGGCGGCGTTGAAATTGTTATTAAGCGACAAATGTGGCACAAAAATAATGGTTTGAAAAAGCGGACAGCACAAACAACACATCAGTGACTTCGATTTTTTTAAAACTTTTTTTAAACTCTGAAGACAAATGTTATTTTTTCATTCCCCAATGAATATTTAACTTCATGATATGAAATGATATATCTTATCTTATCCAGTACAATATCCAGATATCAATATCTTATCTTATCCAGAACAATATCCAGATATCAATATCTTATCTTATCCAGAACAATATCCAGATATCAATATCTTATCTTATCCAGAACAATATCCAAATACCAATATCTTATCTTATCCAGTACAATATCCAGATATCAATATCTTATCTTATCCAGAACAATATCCAAATACCAATATCTTATCTTATCCAGTACAATATCCAGATACCAATATCTTATCTTATCCAGAACAATATCCAGATATCAATATCTTATCTTATCCAGAACAATATCCAAATACCAATATCTTATCTTATCCAGTACAATATCCAGATATCAATATCTTATCTTATCCAGAACAATATCCAAATACCAATATCTTATCTTATCCAGTACAATATCCAGATATCAATATCTTATCTTATCCAGAACAATATCCAAATACCAATATCTTATCTTATCCAGTACAATATCCAGATATCAATATCTTATCTTATCCAGAACAATATCCAAATACCAATATCTTATCTTATCCAGTACAATATCCAGATATCAATATCTTATCTTATCCAGAACAATATCCAGATACCAATATCATATCTTATCCAGTACAATATCCAGATACCAATATCTTATCTTATCCAGAACAATATCCAGATATCAATATCTTATCTTATCCAGAACAATATCCAGATATCAATATCTTATCTTATCCAGAACAATATCCAGATACCAATATCATATCTTATCCAGTACAATATCCAGATACCAATATCTTATCTTATCCAGAACAATATCCAGATATCAATATCTTATCTTATCCAGAACAATATCCAGATATCAATATCTTATCTTATCCAGAACAATATCCAAATACCAATATCTTATCTTATCCAGTACAATATCCAAATAACAATATCTTATCTTATCCAGAACAATATCCAGATACCAATATCATATCTTATCCAGTACAATATCCAGATACCAATATCTTATCTTATCCAGAACAATATCCAGATATCAATATCTTATCTTATCCAGAACAATATCCAGATATCAATATCTTATCTTATCCAGAACAATATCCAAATAACAATATCTTATCTTATCCAGTACAATATCCAGATATCAATATCTTATCTTATCCAGAACAATATCCAAATACCAATATCTTATCTTATCCAGTACAATATCCAGATATCAATATCTTATCTTATCCAGAACAATATCCAAATACCAATATCTTATCTTATCCAGTACAATATCCAGATACCAATACCTTATCTTATCCAGAGCAATATCTAGATACCAATATCTTATCTTATCCAGAACAATATCTAGATACAAATATCATATCTTATCCAGAACAATATCCAGATACAAATATCTTATCTTATCCAGAACAATATCCAGATACCAATATCTTATCTTATCCAGTATAGTCAGAGCGGCAACACTACTGGATAAGAATAGCCATGTTTGTTCGTTTTGGATGTGTTCAGATATTGTTGTTTGTTATATTTTGCCACTGTTTTTTTGCCTGATTTGTTTTTATAAGTGTGTATGAGGTATTCTACTTGATGGTTTAGACCTAGGTGAGCGGACCTCCGAGCCCCCAAGATCCTCCCCCTCCTCGTCGCTGGTATCCAGCGGGTCTCGGGGCCCCTCCTCCTCGCAGTCAGAGGCGCCCTCTATCCGCAGCGCGGCCCAGGTGGCACGTCGGTGCACCTGCGCCACGCTCAGCAAATTTCTGTGGTTATACAATTGGAAATTTGCGTTATATTTCTATCTAGGCTGATATCTATCCACGCAATATCTCCAGCAGTGGTGCGAGTGGCAGCTCTATATTATTACTATTTTTTCTTCTCTTTTAGGTTTTCAGAAGTTTGCGGAAATATAATAGAGTTTCTTTCTATTCTAGGCTCAGACAGTTACTTTTAGTTTGCAAATCAGCATTTCTATTTATACTCTTTTCTCTAAGGTATATAAAATATTAGCTTCAATTAGATAAAAAAAAGAATAACATTCTTGGCTTTCTATAAAGTAGTGTGCTTTGATACGTTGTACCCACATATCTTTGTTTCCTATTTGCATATGTGTTCTATTCTATGTGATTCTGAAGCTTTGGTGCCAGCATCCTACAACTATTTATACTAAAATTCTAATCTAGATTGTTATCCTCATTAATCATCCAATGATATCGCAGCAATACAAATAAATAACTACAAGATGCCAGTGGAGTCTGGGTGATTCAGACTAGTCCCTGCAGGCAATTATAACTGTACTACACAATAAGCAGGTGGAAAGTCACTGAAATGTGTTGGTTCACACACTAGTCTGTGCATAATATTTTTCTCTGAGGGGTGCGGTTATTTGCAGTTTCTTACATGCGGTTAATACTTTTTGCATAATCAAAAGATTAAGACTGGAAAGGCTAAGATAGAGGAATAATGGCCATTATGAATCAGGCTGAGAGCTACTTTATGGCTGCGATTATATACAGGTATATTGGTATATACAGGTATATTGCTATATACAGGTATATTGGTATATACAGGTATATTATACAAATATGAATATAACTTTCCGAAGGTCCATAAAAAGTCATATTGCACTCCACCCAGGTCCATATTTGTTTTATTCTATGATCACTGTGTTAATACCCTGGAAAGTAAAAGTTCCTCAGTATCAGCATCATTTAGTGTGGCAAACCTGGACATTGTTGTGATTGCTGTCGTCTGCTTCCCAGTCTGCAGGTCACTCAGAGCAAGCTGGTGACGTCATTATAGGGCTTCCCCAACATTTCCCGCCATGGAATTCCCCATCAGTGCAGTGGAAAGTATATTGACGTGCAATATAATGCATCTGGTCAATAAAACAATTTAGAGAAGCTCATGTGACCAGGAATTGACCAATCACAGCACAGAATACACAGTGATCATAGAATAAACAGGTATATTGCTATAGACAGGTATATTGCTATATACAGGTATATTGGTACATACAGGTATATTGGCATATACAGGTATATTGGTACATACAGGTATATTATTATTAGTCCTCTACAAGCTGTAAGCCGTGCCAATTACAAGGGTGCGATTTAGGAAACATCTACAGATACTATTACTTTAATTCAGTTTAATCTAAGAAACATTAACAGATACTATTACTTTAATTCAGTTTTGCGGATTTAATCCTACCAGAAATATTTATAGCTTAAACTCTTATCCATATAATATGTCAAAACGTACATTCTTTATTAAGTTTAAACAATAATTAGCATATTGCATTTACTTCGAACTTTTCTGGCAGATAATAAATAAATTAAACATGAACCTTTTTATTTATTAATAACAATGGGTAAAGCAATGAAAATATGTAAATGAGCACATACTTGTAATCGATTTCTCCGTCTCCATCTGCATCGAGGCGGTTGATGAGAACGTATATCTCTTCATCAGTCAGCGGAATTCCCCCTGCCTGAAGAAGATGTAGTGTCAATTAAATAGACTGGGACTTGGTCAAATTGGCTTTAATGCATTTATCTTTAGTTTGTTCATTTGATTTCCTAAAGAAAATAAGATCCTAAGTAAGACAGCCGCTCGCAGACAGCAGAATGAATGCAGTGCAAACATTTATTTGCAAAATGATGATAATGATTAATAGATTTTATGCAGTATTATCATATTTTTATGTCTTGGGAAAATACAACTAAACTTTCTTTTTCTCAATTTGGCTTTTGTATTTCTCTTTCCACATGCATTAATAAAGTTCTAAAACATATCCGAAGCTCTTCATTGTTCTTCTGTATTGAATCATGTAAGGTTTTAAAACTTGGTGTAACAATATATAATTGGTGTGCATTTAATGAGAAATTGTAAAATGTATAGAAAAAACAAGTAACTAAAAAGAAAATTAAGAAAAATAATTAAGTACTCATTCTACAGCAAATGTGAAAAGAAATGTGTGTGTAACGAAATATTACAGCAAATTGAAATGCTATTGATGCACTGGTTATTGTATCTCAATTATTCTGTATCAATTTGCAGTGTCGAATCCCTGCTGAAGTGAGATGTAATCAGCACAATTATAATGCATAGTTTACCACTGAGATGCAGGCATGTTCAAAATTAGATTTCATTTAGTTTGGTACATGGCTAGAAAAACATTCCCCTCCATAGCAGGACTTCTCCATCGTGTCAGACCCTGCCACCAAAGCTATAAAGGTGCGCACATAATCGACCGCAAGGCATTAGTATTCATAAGAATCTGGCTGTGAACTCATTAACAGGGAATAAATGCTAACTGAAATAGATTCTGTTTTGATCTAACAGCTGTACTGATTGGTCAGTTTATGGGTCAGACACCTGATTACAATTTATGACCTGATGTCAGTCAATTCAGATTTGATGATTTTTTTTGTGAGCTAGGTAAGCATTTATAACTTTGGGAATTCCAAATTTAGAATGGTATCAAATACAGGGGAATGATTGCAGAGGTGGTAATTGCATACTACATCTGTCATGCAGAGCAGAATAACATCAGAAATGGTCAAATCTAAAGTATATGGGTTGGCGTGTGTTCGTAACAGGTCCCGAGCCTCAAAAAGATACTCGTTTGGAAATGTTTAACAAACTGTCACAGAATATTATTGTCTGCATATGATAAACACATTGAATTCAAACTCGATGACCAATGAGCAAAACTGAAATATGATATATTGATCTGTTGATTGTATTGTTGTCTCAATAGTTAATGAATTCGCTGTAATTTAATAAAGTTTAATTTGTTTATTTAAAAAGATGCCTTACTTGGACCTGGATATTGGATGTTTGAATTTACAAGTATAGAGAGAAGATGGGATAAATTGGTGAGATTGGAAGAAGAGAGAATATAAGACATCGCAGTGTATGATACAAATACTAGTGCGTGTATCTACCATCTACACAGGAAATTTCTACTTATCATAAAACATTCTAATGTATATGCATAAATGCAAATGCATGTTCATGTTCAAAAACAGCCCTAGTTTGGGTTCATAATATGTCAGCCTGGCAGAATGAGGTGTGGGATAAAATCTCCCTTCTCTCTCTCTCTCAATGCACTTTTTCCTGATGATACATACTATTATCATTATTCAATTTGTTTTTTTAGGTTAGTCACTTTAAATAGACTCTAATTGCTGTTATTCATAACTGATAACAATGATGTTAGAGTACTGTGTTAAGTGTAACATTTATAGAATGTTCTGGTAGTAGTGAAACAACAGCCATTATTAATAAGCATTACCTGATCTGCGACAAGCTGAAAACATTGCAAACCATTCTCAACATGTTATCAGTAATACATAACAATGGGATTCTCAACGGAAACATTCATATATCATTTCACAGAAGACGAAAAACACATTTAGAACGTGATGACATCTATGACGTCACTTCAGGCAGGTCTGCGCATGTCATAAATAGAAGCATGAAAGATGAATTTGCAAGCAACAGTTTTGTTAGCAGCTATTTCCACTGTTTTCTTTTAAATCACATTTCAAAATAAGCATATGGAAAACGGTTTATTATGCAGATACATATAAGATGGTAAACCTATGAAATATGATATTGTAATAGCAATAATATATACAGAAACATGTTAGATAAGAAATCTGCACCTATTTCAAGATATTTATGTCATTCGTCGATGATTTAACGTTAGGGGGAACAGGGACACTTCATGCAGAGGATCACAACTGTATGAAATGTGTTGTTGACTGTTGCTAAGATACCAAAAATGCATGACGTCACTATTTCATTGATAAATAGCCACACCACCATTATGACGTCATTGATCCTTCAACTGCATGAAATAGTGCACCATTATAACCCACCAAAACCAACTAAATAAATACCATATATCGGTTCAGATGGGATCAATGCTTATTAATACACATGAAAACATCATGTATTGATCTTTTATGTCTAATCCATTAGCCAGTAGTTGCTGCATTAAACCTCATCACTGCCCAGTGATACAAAATTAGAAGTAAATTAAACATATTTCTCAAAATTTCCCACGCTTTTTATGACAAAATTGAGAAGTTTTGCAAGTTTAATTACCAAAATTTAAGAACAGGTTTACTCCAAATATTATTCTATTTAGTTTAAATAGAGGGAATTTTGATTAATGGTCTATATTTTGAGATATCTAACTTTCTTCAGATTCAAGTAAAAAATACCAAATGGTGTCCAAAATTTACATTTATTTGAATCATTTTATTTACAAAAACACAAATTACTTGAGTTATGAGACATCTTTTAAAATTCGGTCTATTTAAACTAAATGACATCATTCTAGCTAAAGATTAATGCCTTGGTTATGCAGATTGCTAGTGTAGTTATGCCCAAAAATGTTTTTCAAGTAAGCTCTATCCTTTCTTTAATTGTTACCAAAAAACCATGTTTTTCTGATTTTTGCTTCAACTTTGAATCTAAAATGATTAAAAATGAGAAAATTTTAAAAACAAATTAAAAATCTAATCAAAAGAGAAAACCATCCCTGAGCATTTGATACATTTAAGACTGAAATCCGCTTTGTAGTTTTTTTCATACAAAGCAATTATCTTGCATCATGTAATTTTTGGGGGTTCAAATAATTTTTTTGGCGGGAAAAAAGAACTTTAGAAGACACTGTTCCCCCTAACGTTAAGGAAATATAACACCTTCAAGTGGAAACATTTCAACACTTTTTTAAATGTGAAAGTATTGATAATGTGATATTTTGACACTTTATTTTAGAATATTTTGAATAACATTTAAAGTTCACAATCATTTGCCACGGGCATACACATCGATTGCAAGGTATTAGCAAATCAAAAGTAAGATGCCGAAATGTTTAAGGGCAGTTTTTAAGTATAATTCATATGGATGGTAAAGGGGAGAGAACGGAGGGAATGAAAAGGTCCTTTCTCTTGTTAGAGGTCAATTTCAATATTTTCCTTCAATAAAGAATATCACATTATATTGCCTTCGTCCCCCAAAAGAACAAAAGTGTTGTTTTTATTCAATGGATCATGGATTCTGTAGTTACCTGAATAATACATCTCTAAGCAATTTATCTAGCATCCCTTTTTCCTATTAATGATCCATCCCTTTAACTAGAAATGTCTTGAATTTAAGCATCAGTGATTGAGATCACACAATACAGAAATAGCATTCGTACCTTTACACCCTGAATGAACTCCTCATGGGAGACAGACCAACTGTTGTCTTTATCAAACTGTTTGAATACATCAATCAACCGGAAGCCAATTTCATCCGCATATCGTTTGAGTTTTGTCATTGGGTCATTCCAGAAGAGCGCCTCGGGGTTGACCTTTCTGGGCGGCGGAAGTCGGATTTCCCGCCCACAGAGAACACCGGCATGGATGACCTGAATGGGCCGTGAGTCTGTTATCTTCTGCTGAATGGTGTCAAACTCCTCGGTAACCATTATATCCTATTGAGACACATATTAGATTAAAAAGTCCCATCTGAGAGACAATGGTACTGAGTACATCATAAGAAAAAAACTTAAATAGTTTAGCATGCTTTCATTTTATCTAAAATATAGAAGGAAATATTCTATTGGGTTGTTTCAATTAATTCTTTTCATTTCTTAGAATGAATGGAAAACGGTCTATTGCCTCTAAGTTTTATTATATTACAGCATATTTGCTATATCTACCATTTACCCACATATTCCAGTATCCTTCAGTTTAAATTCAACATCAACTTGTCTGACAAACATCGAAATCTGGCATTTCTGTGATGTATTTGATATGAATGTATCCGCTTAATATTAATCTTTTCAATATTTCATATCATGCAGAAGATACAATTCTGTTTGTTATATATGTTTATATGGGTTTACCTTCATGTATATAAGTCCAACTTTGGAATTATCATTTCTCTGAATCGCCATAATAATTGGCGTGGATCCATTTGGAGGGATTGGGTTGCAACTTAACTGCAATTAACACGGATATCATTTTCACAATGTGTATCATCACCTATATTTCAAAATATATTAGTTAACCAAAGTTTGACCAAAGCTCTAAATATAAATATTTGCAGAATGTTCCATGAAGATCTATTTGCAACTTAAGCTGATAACTAGAATAAAGCGTGTAATAATCCAAAACTTCCATCAGCTTCGTTATTAGATCATATCCCATATTTTATTTTCTACGTAATTGAAGTAGATTTAGATATTTGTTTGAGTTAATTATCTTAATTTATTTCTATAGATATTTTCATTCTGTCAATAGAAGCATTACATTATCTCGCTGTATTGGATAGCATCGTTCTTATCCTTGTTATTGATGTAACAAACCTACCTTAATGATCTGCAGAACATCATTAACTTTGAGGCCCTTGGCAATTTCAATGGCTCCTTCGCTAGGAATACGATTGGCGCTGAGGTCTAAATCTTCTAAGCTCTGATTGTGTTTCAATGCATGTCCCATTGCCTTGGCACCTTCATGTCCAAAACCATTCATTGCCAAGTTTAATATTTTCAAACCGTAATTTTCCTGCAATATTTTCGATATTTAGTCAGCCTTGTTTTGTTTCGTTAAATAATATCTATTTCACATCATAATTATTGATAATAAGATATCGTTCATTTCTGTTTGGTCTTTTTATTTGAAAACCTTAGGACAAAGTCAGTCATTATAATTAAATATATTTTGGAAGTCCAGCTACTATCGAAATAAGATGCCCTCTTCTTGTGTTGGACTGTTTATGGACATGTTGTTTGAAATATTACATGGAAATGGTAACCAGAACAACAGCCACATTTGTGTATAACCAACCATGAAAGAAAAAGGAATGGAAGGTGCCATCCTATCGAAATCACGTGACCAAAATCTTCAAATCAATCCTCAACTGATTGCACTCAAAAGAAAGTAAAACTCCATTAAATATTGTTTAATACTTAACATAAATGAATATATGTTATATTTGATAACATGGCGAGATGAAAATACCTCACAAATCTCAGAATGATGTTCTCAAATGTAAGCTTTCTTATAACATTGTAACACTTTACAAGGAGACAGCGATTGCTCTCTTTTTGAGCACAATGTATGTGACCACTTCTCACCTTAACGCCCTCAGCTACATGTCTCGCGCCTGCCAACCGGAAGTGGTTCCAGCTGAGGTCGAGCACGCGCAGACTCTCATTGACCGACAGAGCGTCCTTGAACCACTGCGAGGCTTGTCTCTCAAACCCATTATGCCGTAAATATAATTTCCGTAATGTGCTATTTTTCTATAGAGAACAAGAAATTCAACATTTATTAAGCATTTCATCGTTTATATTGAAGACATTTTTCGGGTAAATCTGTAACGTGTCAGATAAGATTAGATAAGATAATCCCATCAATAAATGATTTTTCCCAAAATATGAACACACGATCTCTCCTCAATAGATATGACCTGAGATGGAGAAATATAATTTAGAAACATACTGATATCAAATTATACCAGGTTGTATATTCAACCAGGTTTGGTTTTAAATCGCCTACAAATTACCAAACAATAACCTTAAGTTTTTTATTGAAGTTATTGCGTACCATTTGTAACTCTCACGAAATACTTACTTCTAATACTTTATAAAACATTTCTCCATCGCAATCTTTCAGGTCATTCCCTGAAATAAATCACAATATTGATATAACTTTAAGTAATAGCAATTCTTTTTTACTTAATATTGATATCGGCAGCTGGCATATTTAACCTGTCTATGTGTTTATAGTGATGCTTACCTGATAGATCGAGAACCTTGATTATATTGTTGTCATGTAACATGTCACACACAGCCTTAGCACCTCTCTCTCCGAGATTATTTTCAGCCAGGTACTGAGGATGTAATAAACATCATTATTTACCAAGAAAAATCTTATACTGGACGAGGGTGTTTTAATGTAACCATTTAAGATACAATGCTTAATTTGCATGGATAAATTGGAGGATTAAGATATGTAATTTAGAAGAAATAAATATTGTACACAGACTTAATAGAGTTTTACAAAAGCTTTTATGGGTTCACGAAATATATCATCTTGATCGAATGCCATGAAGATCACAAAAATAGGTTTTGTTTAAAGGTTTTATGTTCCATGTTGTCAAATTGGAGATATATTTTGTCAGATAATGAACTTCCATGCCATGGAACTTTGTAAAGCTTGTAAAGCTTGTAAAGCTTGTGGTATGTCAAAATATTTCATTTGATGAAATGCGTTTTATATTAAAAAGACTGCTCCTCAAAATATGCTTGGTGATTGCTAATAACTTAATACTATTTAAGAGGAAAAGCCACATATGGATCAACGTATTTTGGTACTCACAACCTCTGTCACATATAGGTTTTCCCTGAGCATCCTGGCTAAATGTCTAGCACCATTACCCTCTATAGAATTTCCCTCTAGATCTATGATTTCAATTGTAGTATTTATCTGAAAGCGATAAAGATGCATTGTGATTATTCATAGAATGCTTGTATGGATTAGGCACATATTAAGTGTGCCCTCATAATAATTAAAGCTGCTATGGAAAGTGATTTTTCTCCTCATTTTTTAGTGATATTAAAAATTATATTCTTAATATTATTGCATTTTTTTAACATTATTGTCTACATTTGATGAGAGCTGATTGAGAATTTCTAGGTTATTAAGGGAGTTTTTGTACAGATAGTATTTAGATAGTTAAGTTTTATCATCATTTATCAGCAATGTAAACCCCAGAGAGCCGGGAAAGCCAAGACCAGTCCCACCTTACCACAGTGGCTTTAAGGTTTAGCCTCAGTCAACATTAGGGCTACTTTATTCAATTAGGTCTCTTTTTCATTTGGGATATATCTTATGTCATAATTTTATAATTATTTATTACTTTATGCTCCAATTTTTTTTAGATATGTCCATTGACTGCCGTCCAGGAAGTTACAAATCTGTTAATGAATGCGGGAATAATTGCACCATTAGTTATGGGTCGCCCTTCAGAAACACAGCTGTCATTTGTTTTCACATTTCATATTAAATATCCTGCTAATTTGCAAAACTGTTGGAGTTTACCAGAGAAATTACCTGTCAAAATAGTGTCTAAAACCTGTTACGTCTTATTATTGTGTGTTAAATTATGAATTTGGGAGTTGTAACCTCGGTATGAGACACTCGTCCTAACATCGACTTACATTAATTATATTGATCCTTTTTATAGCAAACTAAATATTAGTAGTAGTACAAAACACGAAGGTTTAACTCAACTCACTTCAAAAGGCTTTGATATGGCTTTAGCACCTAAAGGTCCGAGGCCATGGTACTTCATGGTGAACCTTGTATCGTTTACATGGCGGAGGAAGTAGGACGCGGGGATCACGCCCATTCGGTTACATTCCTCTATGTAGTCCTTGGCACCTGACGGGTCAAACTCCACATCGCCCCTTAACCAAGCTTGCAAACAAACAATTCACCATAAACATACACATATATATTTGTGCAAATGTGTGAAAGACAAAAAACAAGTCAGCATATACAAATTAAATCATTATGTTGATTATTGATATTGATATTGATAATGGTTTCAGTATTGATCATGGTTTCTAGTAGAAATAATATTGATATTGGTTTCCAGTATAAATATATGAATCCCATGTAATTATTGATGCTATATCTCATTGATCTGCCTGGGAGTTTCTTGTATATGCCATTCCTCCTGATATATCGCCGAGGCATGTCCATTCAAAAAGATCAATGCTATTAATTAGTCAAGTTGAACATGTCGACTTGTGAACTAGAATTGTACATAACAAACCTTCACAACTACCACATGTTCACAGTATCCCATACACCCAGTTATGTATCCCATACACCCAGTTATGTATCCCACACACCCAGTTATGTATCCCACACACCCAGTTATGTATCCCACACACCCAGTTATGTATCCCACACACCCAGTTATGTATCCCACACTTTTGTATCCGACATGTAAACATATTTGAAAGTTTGAGGCAGAAAGTAAAGGAAAAAACGACTAAAAGTATTAAATTAACATATATAAATAGTTAAATATGTATTCATAACAATATGGAAGAGTGGAAATTACATTAACTCAACAAGAGGCGGGAAATATTCCCACTTCATAAGAAGGAATCAAGAAATGAAGAATGCCAGAGCAATGTGAGTTATGAGTTTGATTCCCTTACCATTATCGTCCATGTCCAGGTCCGTGTCATAGCCATTGTCCGCGGCAATGTCCTCCTCCGCCATGTACTTGTGTAATTCTCTCTTAACCCTTTCCACCTCTTCTTCTTCATCCTCGCTGCTGGAGGAGGAATCGTGCCGTCTCGTTGCCATGGTAACGGGTCTGGTGCTGCCATCCTCTTCCTCATCAGACATCTGAGTGATGAGAACTTTCCCCCCTTCCATAGTCTGCTCCCGGCGGGATGCTGTCCTTTCAAGCCTGGCGCTGCCACTCTATTAAACACACGCAATATATATCCAACAAACGTGCTCCTGGGATAGCAAAAGCTTCAACATGTCTATAAGAAGATTATTGCGCCTGCCTTTCACACTATATCCACTTCAAAAATAAATTACATTATTCATTTCCCAAGGCAAGAAAGCTATTTTCTAATGTTTGCACAGAGAATTCGATCTACCTTAATAAAAACCATAGAATCCAATGCGATCCTTTCTGAATCAGGATTTACAACAATACAGACATATTCCTACTGAGCCAATGTTGTAGTTTTCAACTGCCTTTGTACAGATAAAGCTTAGATCTGTCTGTCAATAACCATTCATCCATGACTTTCCATATGGTGTTCTTAGTGTTGATGGATGATAGGATTTTGATTACAGATATGCTTTACTGAAGAGACAACTAATATCCAATATATCTGTCTGGGACATGCTTCGTTCTGACCCACTTCATGGACACGATCGTCCTGTGCCAGTGCGCACCTCTCTGGGACCGTCACGCGGGAACCGGAAGTGGGGAGTGTGTCAAACACCATCATCAAACACACCATCATCACCATCAAGCACACCATCATCACATCATAGATTTTTCTCTTAGATATAATGGAAACATTTAAACCTTTGAGGTTGATTTCTGAAAGATCTTAAATGGTGACCCATATTTTTTTTTACATATTTTACATATTCTTAGGGAGTTATTATATTTCTTTATATTTAATATGTATTTTAATTTGGGGACAATGCTGTCCTCAGAGCAATCAATTTGAATTGAATTGAATTAATTTGTTTTAGTGTCACAATTAGCCCCTATGATATAACAGTTCTGCCAAACATTTTGCCTTTGTCACTTGTACATAAACAATTACAATATCTGCAAAACTCATGTGTTGTGGGTAAGATGAGGATATACGATCATATGTCTGAGAAAATGAAGGGATTGCACTGACTCCCAGTGTGTGCTAGAATAGACCTAGTTATTGTTCTTACCAGGACGGCCCTAAATGGTAAGGCGCACTCACTCCCAGTGTGTGCTAGAATAGACCTAGTTATTGTTCTTACCAGGACGGCCCTAAATGGTAAGGCGCACTCACTCCCAGTGTGTGCTAGAATAGACCTAGTTATTGTTCTTACCAGGACAGCCCTAAATGGTAAGGCGCACTCACTCCCAGTGTGTGCTAGAATAGACCTAGTTATTTTTCTTACCAGGACGGCCCTAAATGGTAAGGCGCACTCACTCCCAGTATGTGCTAGAATAGACCTAGTTATTTTTCTTACCAGGACGGCCCTAAATGGTAAGGCGCACTCACTCCCAGTGTGTGCTAGAATAGACCTAGTTATTTTTCTTACCAGGACGGCCCTAAGTGGTAAGATGCACTCACTCCCAGTGTGTGCTAGAATAGACCTAGTTATTGTTCTTACCAGGACGGCCCTAAATGGTAAGATTTGATTTGATTGGTGTTTTACATCACTTTCAACATTATTTCAGTCATTTCGTGATGAGACCTACTTGTAGCAGATATAGTGCTGCCTCACTGTATTGTCATGTCGCAGGTCCTTGACATGACAACCCACCCGGTCACAGATTTACAAGGACAACGGGTTAACCCTTTAGGCACGAGCCTCAGCTCATATGGGAAATTGAATCACGAGATCAATCTCGGCACAGCCGGGGATCGAACCCACGACCTTTGGATCACCACAGAGGAACTGGCGCTACTAAGCTGGCGCTCTAACCAACTGCGCCACGGCCCGGGGCCTCTAAATGGTAAGGCGCACTCACTCCCAGTGTGTGCTAGAATAGACCTAGTTATTGTTCTTACCAGGACGGCCCTAAATGGTAAGGCGCACTGACTCCCAGTGTGTGCTAGAATAGACCTAGTTATTGTTCTTACCAGGACGGCCCTAAATGGTAAGGCGCACTCACTCCCAGTGTGTGCTAGAATAGACCTAGTTATTGTTCTTACCAGGACGGCCCTAAGTGGTAAGGTGCACTCACTCCCAGTGTGTGCTAGAATAGACCTAGTTATTGTTCTTACCAGGACGGCCCTAAATGGTAAGACGCACTGACTCCCAGTGTGTGCTAGAATAGACCTAGTTATTGTTCTTACCAGGACGGCCCTAAATGGTAAGGCGCACTCACTCCCAGTGTGTGCTAGAATAGACCTAGTTATTGTTCTTACCAGGACGGCCCTAAATGGTAAGGCGCACTCACTCCCAGTATGTGCTAGAATAGACCTAGTTATTTTTCTTACCAGGACGGCCCTAAATGGTAAGGCGCACTCACTCCCAGTATGTGCTAGAATAGACCTAGTTATTGTTCTTACCAGGACGGCCCTAAATGGTAAGGCGCACTCACTCCCAGTATGTGCTAGAATAGACCTAGTTATTGTTCTTACCAGGACGGCCCTAAATGGTAAGGCGCACTGACTCCCAGTGTGTGCTAGAATAGACCTAGTTATTGTTCTTACCAGGACGGCCCTAAATGGTAAGGCGCACTGACTCCCAGTATGTGCTAGAATAGACCTAGTTATTTTTCTTACCAGGACGGCCCTAAATGGTAAGGCGCACTCACTCCCAGTATGTGCTAGAATAGACCTAGTTATTTTTCTTACCAGGACGGCCCTAAATGGTAAGGCGCACTCACTCCCAGTATGTGCTAGAATAGACCTAGTTATTTTTCTTACCAGGACGGCCCTAAATGGTAAGGCGCCTTCTTACCTGCGTGACCTCTTAGCCATTATACATGGAGGGAACTTCAGATCTAACGACAGGCTGGACTTGGTGGTCCCTTGGGCCAATATGAAGATAGTTGTGGCATTCTGAGTGAATGCATTGCAACACCCTTCCTATTTATATTAGGATTCGTGATTCAGCTAATGTCCAGAATGAAGACAGTAGAAATGACAGACACAGGCATATAACGTTTTTACTGTGTGGTACATATCTACAAATGATACAAGACTGAATGTGGACCTTTGTAGGCTGAGCTATTTTGAAACAATATCTATAACAATAGCTTATTGGCAGTTGATGAAAGTATGTATTATACTTCATAGAAAAAAACTTTAATGCTGAAAATAAAATGAAAATAAAGTCCATAAATTTTGAGATTTATTAACAAGCTCAATTCAGTGGTAAGAAATAGCTTGAATGTGGTAGGTGTGTGAAAAATTGATGGACTTGATTGATCCAATGCAATGAAAATTTCATACAAATAAAATATAAGTGTAATTACCCCCCAATAAGTTGCTCTGGTCATAATAGTACATAAAAAACGATAATAAACACTCAAAGTATGTGAAAATGTGCCATATTTGCAATATAAAAAAATCAGGTTAATCATGTATTAAATGTAGACACAAATGGATTACCTCATTGAATAGTCAATATCTTTCTGCAAATTCTGATATATTTTATTTTTTTCTTAAATAAGAGGAAGGTCTAAAATTATTTCTTGAATATGTATATCATTTGGAGAATGTATTCTATTTTTGGCACCATTTATGCTGGGTGAAAGTGCTACCAATTTCATGCTCAATGTCTCCCATTTCTAGTGATGGAGAGAACATTTCTCTGAGCAATGCTATAAATAGACTGTCTGGTTTCGCACTATATGTTTTTAATTATTATCAATATTATCATTATTAAATGAATTATCTTCATCCTTTGAATGAACTACCCTCATCATAGCATATATCAGTCATTGAGGAACCCTTTTTTTTGCATCGATACACTCATAAACGATTTGTTACTAAAGATCAACACTGTTTCTTGATGCACCATGTGGATTTCAAACTGGTTTCGTTTCTTAAGGCATTCATGGAACCACAGAGGTCATAGGCAATTATACCGAGGTTTGGGGTATACTTAATATGATGTGGCCACAAAACTGTGATACGAGCAAGCTATCTCACTAAAATCAACCAAAAAACACCAACCATAGTTATTGTTTGTACTCTATTGACCATCAGGTGGTCACATTATGTTAACCTATCTGTAACTGTGTGGGACGGTGCCTGTACCCCTGTGATGTCAACCTATATGTAACTGTACCCCTCTGATGTTATCCTCTCTGTACCTGTACCCCTGTGATGTCAACCTGTCTGAGCCTGTACCCCTGTGATGTCAACCTATGTAACTGTACCCCTCTGATGTTATCCTCTCTGTACCTGTACCCCTGTGATGTCAACCTGTCTGAGCCTGTACCCCTGTGATGTCAACCTATCTGTACCTGTACCCCTCTGATGTTATCCTATCTGTACCTGTACCCCTGTGATGTCAACCTGTCTGAGCCTGTACCCCTGTGATGTCAACCTATCTGTACCTGTACCCCTCTGATGTTATCCTCTCTGTACCTGTACCCCTGTGATGTCAACCTGTCTGAGCCTATACCCCTGTGATGTCAACCTATCTGTACCTGTACCCCTCTGATGTCAACCTATCTGTACCTGTGTGGGACGGTGCCTGTACCCCTGTGAGTTAACCTATCTGTACCTGTGTGGGACGGTGCCTGTACCCCTGTGATGTCAACCTATCTGTACCTGTACCCCTCTGATGTTATCCTATCTGTACCTGTACCCCTGTGATGTCAACCTGTCTGAGCCTGTACCCCTGTGATCAGAAATATGTAAGCATGTGTTAAATGTCTCAACTGTGGTGTTAAGCCATCGAAGTTCGCCGAAAAATTGAAATGCATTCAGGCACACTTGAGATGAATCTATGAAATACAAATATCTATTAGCAATTGGAACTTTACCTCCAAAATCAATTCAGTGCTGCCTTGAGAGAAATGAGAATGTGTGAAATAAAATCAACTTGCGTGTGCAAATGAAAAGAAACTCGTGGGAGTGATTTCAAATTTAATTAATGTCATCTTTAAAATCAATCATATTTACCTGCGTCGGAAATGAAGGTCGACCGGATTGTTTCTTTGTAAGAAAATTGAATATCAATACTTACGATAGAAAAGAGTGATTTAATATTGATAACTTTATATGAAATTTCAAATGCTTTGTTCAGATTGTACACTGAAATTTAAAATTTATCACACAAACCATACATATATCACACAAACCATACATATATCACACAAACCATACATATATCACACAAACCATACATATATCACACAAACCATACATATATCACACAAACCATACATATATCACACAAACCATACATATATCACACAAACCATACATATATCACACAAACCGTACAGATATCACACAAACCATACATATATCACACAAACCATACAGATATCACACAAACCATACATATATCACACAAACCATACATATATCACACAAACCGTACAGATATCACACAAACCATACAGATCTCACATAAATTATACAGATCTCACACAAACCATACATATATCACACAAACCATACATATATCACACAAACCATACATATATCACACAAACCATACATATATCACACAAACCATACATATATCACACAAACCATACATATATCACACAAACCATACATAAATCACACAAACCATACAGATCTCACACAAACCATACATATATCACGCGAATCATACAGATCTCACACATACCGTACAGATCTCACACAAATCATACATATATCATACAAATCATACATATCTCACAGACCACATAAATTTTACACAAACCATACATATCTCACAAGGACCATACAGATCTCACACAAACCATACAGATCTCACAAGGGCCATACAGATCTCACATAGACCATGTAGATCTCACATAGACCATACAGATCTCACATAGACCATGCAGATCTCACATAGACCATGCAGATCTCACATAGACCATGCAGATCTCACAAGGACCATACAGATCTCACATAGACCATGCAGATCTCACATAGACCATGCAGATCTCACATAGACCATGCAGATCTCACATAGACCATGCAGATCTCACATAGACCAAGCAGATCTCACAAGGACCATACAGATCTCACATAGACCATGCAGATCTCACATAGACCATGCAGATCTCACATAGACCATGCAGATCTCACATAGATCATGCAGATCTCACATAGACCAAGCAGATCTCACAAGGACCATGCAGATCTCACATAGACCATGCAGATCTCACATAGACCATACAGATCTCACATAGACCATGCAGATCTCACATAGACCATGCAGATCTCACATAGACCATGCAGATCTCACATAGACCATGCAGATCTCACAAGGACCATACAGATCTCACATAGACCATACAGATCTCACATAGACCATGTAGATCTCACAAGGACCATACAGATCTCACATAGACCATGCAGATCTCACATAGACCATGTAGATCTCACAAGGACCATACAGATCTCACATAGACCATGCAGATCTCACATAGACCATGCAGATCTCACATAAGTGTTATGAATACGTTTCAGTCTCGGCAAGCCAACGATGATCGATATTGTGAGAGACCAATTCTTCCCTCAGCCCGAGCTGAAGCTAGTGATGCGACTGTTAATGTCGATAGTTGCATTGCAAATATTTATAGACATTTACATACATTCATGAGAGTTAAAATGAGATTAATATGTAATGATGATTACCTGTCTTGGGCGTGGTGTACGTTTTCGTGAATCTGACAACAACCCATCTTCGCTGCAGGCCGTTTTCTCACCCAAACCCTAGAAACACGTCAAACAATTTGATGAACATTGACAGCAATTAGGACATAATGATGTGTATAATAAACATTTCACTGTGATGACCATTTGGAGAGGCAAAACGTGGGTGCCATCAGAGACTTCTATTGAATTGTTTAATGTAACATTTCAGTAGATTTATCTTAGTAATCAGATCAATCAGATAGGAGCCTGCCACCGACACTCAGTGCGCGAGAAGTGACAGGTCATCTTTCTTTTACATTATCACAAACATAAGAACATAGTCCATGGCACCAATCAAGTGAGAGTGTTATGAGTGTTTTTGTTTGTTTGGGGTTTTACATCACTTTCAACATTATTTCAGTCATTTCGTGATGAGACCTACTTGTAGCAGATATAGTGCTGCCTCACTGAATTGTCATGTCGCAGGTCCTTGACATGACAACCCACCCGGTCACAGATTTACAAGGACAACGGGTTAACCCTTTGGCACAGGCCTCAGCTCTGTTATGAGTGAGAAACACCTCAAAGTTCAAGTGCAAAATCTCCTTATTTTTGTGATATGTGATCCATATTGTAAGAAACAATTGAAAACAAATATTCAGGTAGATATTGAAATCAAGGTACTTTACAAATAAAACAGACAACTTAAAAACTCTTCCAAGTACTCCTAAAACTAATTCAATAATTCTGCCAGATTATTGAAATAAATACCAAATAAGGTTGGTGACAAGACAAACCTCTCATTGTCCATTTAATTAATTGTAACAGCAGATTGTGTATTGATCTGCATAGATTTCACAGGGGAATAAAATTTACCATTTATATCATTCAGTAATAATTCTACGAGGAAGAGATTTCCATGACCACAATCCAGAGTAAATATAGCGTAGATAGCTTTATATGATGCTGAGATCAGTGGAATAGTTCATCCTGACGTGACCTGCATCTCAGAAAACTACTCTCTTGTCAAACAAAGAAAACAAAATCTTTGATAAAAACATCATTCTATTATAACATACACAGGGATTAACTTTGAAAACTACAGACATCATCAGTTGATATGAGGGGTTTTCGGGAATACACACCGAGCGTGCGATATTATACTTCCTAGGTCTTAGTTTCTTTGTCTGCTTTTCAGAACAAGTCCAGTTCAAGTTAAATATACATTGTATGTCTGGACCTTACATAATTCATGTTACTATTCTAGTACCATGTTGAATGAATGAATGAATTCTTAATGGCACATTGACACATTAAGGTCGTTCAGTGCCATTAAGGTATGGATTAAAAACTTGTAAATGTGAATGAATGATAAGTGTAAAAAACATACAATAAACAATGACGTAATATCAATATTACATTTGAAAGACCCTAAATCCTGGTGAACGTGTTGTCTTAAGTACATGCTAAGCTGGCAATTAATGCCAGCCACCACTACCCCACCCTTAAAAATGATTAAACAGGCCAATTACTTTTAAAAAGGATAAAATCAAAATATATAGGGGATAATATTGGTTTTTGTAAAACATAACGTGGGCAAATTCATAATCATTTAAAGCCTCAATAAAACAAAAATAATTTACCTTCTTCATAAGGTAGTCATTCACAGTATGTAAAGGTTGACTAAGTGCAATGACCAGATGAAATGGAGTGCAACTTGCTGTACATCACCCCTAGAGGGTGATATCAACGTTTTAGGGGTGACAGGTTACATTGACACCCCCTCATGAATGCCAGATATATCGGCCAACACCTTGGTATCAGACTTTCAATCAGGGGACAGTGCATTATCTCATATATATTGGTATTGCAATGTATTGATCCCGGCGACAGGTATCCACCAGACAGCTATCTTGTCAACCTATGGGCCAGTAATATCAGAAAAATGAGGGCAAACATATATTTGATGTCAGAAGAAATTGATTGTTTGTCGTAATGTTCGATACCAGGTTGAATATGAAATGTTGTCTTTTTTAATAGAACGGTATATATATATATATATTCTGGGATTTATTGAAACACATTTTTGTTTTGCTGTATCGGAAGTTCATTGGCCTCCAATGCATGCCAGAATCAATTTCAAATCTCTCACTACCATCTTACTGGTAGGGTGCTATCTCACTGGTAGGGCGCTATCTCACTGGTAGGGCGCTATCTTACTGGTAGGGTGCTATCTTACTGGTAGGGTGCTATCTTACTGGTAGGGTGCTATCTTACTGGTAGGGTGCTATCTTACTGGTAGGGTGCTATCTTACTGGTAGGGTGATATCTTACTGGTAGGGCGCTATCTTACTGGTAGGGTGCTATCTTACTGGTAGGGTGCTATCTTACTGGTAGGGTGCTATCTTAATAGTAGGGTGCTATCTTACTGGTAGGGTGCTATCTTACTGGTAGGGTGATATCTTACTGGTAGGGCGCTATCTTACTGGTAGGGTGCTATCTTACTGGTAGGGTGCTATCTTACTGGTAGGGTGCTATCTTACTGGTAGGGTGATATCTTACTGGTAGGGCGCTATCTTACTGGTAGGGCGCTATCTTACTGGTAGGGTGCTATCTTACTGGTAGGGTGCTATCTTACTGGTAGGGCGCTATCTTACTGGTAGGGTGCTATCTTACTGGTAGGGTGCTATCTTACTGGTAGGGTGCTATCTTAATGGTAGGGTGCTATCTTACTGGTAGGGTGCTATCTTACTGGTAGGGTGATATCTTACTGGTAGGGCGCTATCTTACTGGTAGGGTGCTATCTTACTGGTAGGGCGCTATCTTTCTAGTAGGGCGCTATCTTACTGGTAGGGTGCTATCTTACTGTGAGGACGTTATCTTACTGGTAGGGCGCTATCTCACTGGTAGGGTGCTATCTTACTGGTAGGGCACTATCTTACTGGTAGGGTGTTATCTTAATGGTAGGGTGCTATCTTACTGGTAGGGTGCTACCTTACTGGTAGGGCGCTATCTTTCTAGTAGGGCGCTATCTTACTGGTAGGGCACTATCTTACTGGTAGGGTGTTATCTTAATGGTAGGGTGTTATCGTAATGGTAGGGTGCTATCGTAATGGTAGGGTGCTATCTTACTGGTAGGGCGCTATCTTTCTAGTAGGGCGCTATCTTACTGGTAGGGTGCTATCTTACTGTGAGGACGCTATCTTACTGGTAGGGTGCTATCTTACTGGTAGGGTGCTATCTTACTGGTAGGGCGCTATCTTACTGGTAGGGTGCTATCTTACTGGTAGGGTGCTATCTTACTGGTAGGGTGCTATCTTACTGGTAGGGTGCTATCTTAATGGTAGGGTGCTATCTTACTGGTAGGTGCTATCTTAATGGTAGGGTGCTATCTTACTGGTAGGGTGCTATCATACTGGTAGGGTGCTATCTTACTGGTAGGGTGCTATCTTAATGGTAGGGCGCTATCTTACTGGTAGGGCGCTATCTTACTGGTAGGGTGATATCTTACTGGTAGGGTGCTATCTTACTGGTAGGGTGCTATCTTACTGGTAGTGCGCTATCTTAATGGTAGGGTGCTATCTTACTGGTAGGGTGCTATCTTAATGGTAGGGTGCTATCTTACTGGTAGGGTGCTATCTTAATAGTAGGGTGCTATCTTACTGGTAGGGTGCTATTTTACTGGTAGGGTGCTATCTTAATGATAGGGCGCTATCTTAATGGTAGGGTGCTATCTTACTGGTAGGGCGCTATCTTACTGGTAGGGTGCTATCTTACTGGTAGGGTGCTATCTTACTGGTAGGGTGCTATCTTACTGGTAGGGCGCTATCTTAATGGTAGGGTGCTATCTTACTGGTAGGGTGCTATCTTAATAGTAGGGTGCTATCTTACTCGTAGGGTGCTATCTTAATGGTAGGGTGCTATCTTACTGGTAGGGTGCTATTTTACTGGTAGGGTGCTATCTTAATGGTAGGGCCCTATCTTACTGGTAGGGTGCTATCTTACTGGTAGGGCGCTATCTTACTGGTAGGGTGCTATCTTAATGGTAGGGCGCTATCTTACTGGTAGGGTGCTATCTTAATGGTAGGGTGCAATCTTACTGGTAGGGTGCTATCCCACTGGTAGGGTGCTATCGTACTGGTAGGGTGCTATCTTACTGGTAGGGTGCTATCTTACTGGTAGGGTGCTATCTTACTGGTAGGGTGCTATCTTACTGGTAGGGTGCTATCTTACTGGTAGGGTGCTATCTTAATGGTAGGGTGCTATCTTAATGGTAGGGTGCTATCTTAATGGTAGGGTGCTATCTTAATGGTAGGGTGCTATCTTAATGGTAGGGTGCTATCTTAATGGTAGGGTGCTATCTTAATGGTAGGGTGCTATCTTAATGGTAGGGTGCTATCTTAATGGTAGGGTGCTATCTTAATGGTAGGGCGCTATCTTACTGGTAGGGTGCTATCTTACTGGTAGGGTGCAATCTTACTGGTAGGGTGCTATCTTACTGGTAGGGTGCTATCGTACTGGTAGGGTGCTATCTTACTGGTAGGGTGCTATCTTACTGGTAGGGTGCTATCTTACTGGTAGGGTGCTATCTTACTGGTAGGGTGCTATCTTACTGGTAGGGTGCTATCTTAATGGTAGGGTGCTATCTTAATGGTAGGGTGCTATCTTACTGGTAGGGTGCTATCTTACTGGTAGGGTGCTATCTTAATGGTAGGGTGCTATCTTAATGGTAGGGTGCTATCTTAATGGTAGGGTGCTATCTTAATGGTAGGGTGCTATCTTAATGGTAGGGTGCTATCTTTACCTTCATCATATATTCAGTATGCGACTATCTTTACATTATTAAGACGTAAATATTTTCCGATTCCATTTGACTGTTATGGTCATATTAATGCGGAGTGAGTGAGTATTACTGACCGGATCATATCATCATCATGCTTCGTGTTGCTGTTTTAGCTTCGTGTTGCTGTTTTAGCAATCTGACAGGTTATCTCTCAAGTCACATATTTACAGTGTCAACAGCCTACTATAACATCAAAATGAAATGACGGTGGGGGGGGGGACTCTTTTCAAATATATTGTACACTAATTGTCAGAAATATACATGTTGTTGACAACCGCATGAACGATTAATTGAAAACGTTTGTTGTGATTTAATTGCAGTTATTGACATTTAAGAGTTTTGCTTCATGCACCTGCCAGCAAAGTTGAGTTCATTTAATCGCACTGTATACACTAATCACTCTACAACACCGTAGTTGATCATATTATATGAATAGTAAGATATTGTAAGTGCTTTTACAGCTATAACATCAAGATCATGGTTTCGGAATACTATGACATAAATTGATATGCAAGACCGCTCACGGTTCTCATACTGTGTGTGCACTTAAGGTGGGAGCACAGTCTAGCATGTTTCACAGCCCACAGAGCCCACTCTCTTGAACTAAAATGTTTATAGTACAACATCTATTGTACCTAGAATTATGATATTTGGAGACATGATTCCCAACATATATATCTTGATGATAAACTTTTTATTTTGTAAATATACATGTAACATTTTGTTATAGAGTAACATAAATCAAGGTATGTCTGTTTTTGGAATTGTCAACTTTCTGATCCTGTGGAGCTCAAATTAAAATTTGTTCAAAATGTTAAGATACAACATCTTAATTCTACAGTGACATACAATGCAATGTAATCTTGTTTTTGAGTACCACTAATCATGGTTGAGCTACAGCCTGTCTTGAAATTTTATTGTCATATTTTGACATTCGTAATCACTGGATAAAAACTATAAAGATGTTATCGAAATCCTGTAAACTGATGAATATACACATGTTTTCCATCATATGCTGAAAGTTTCAGCTTCCAACTATTTCAAAAAGTGTATTAAAAATGAGCTCAAACTTACCCCTTCCCCAAAAAATACATTTTCTGTAAAAGGCCAAAAACCTCCAAGCATGTCCTGATGGCCATGTTGTGTTTTTAGCCATTTAATGCATAATCTCTTTCCCACAACTGTTGTCACATACATAATTGCAATATCACAGTGTATGCTTAGCAGTCAGGCCATCTGCCTGGCATATACAGGCAACATAGGGGCAATCCCAAATCAATGCAAAAATACAAATAAATTGTTTGATGCATTTAGTTATGTACAATTCTGTCCCCTACACATGTCATGTAAAATGCTAAACAACTGTTATTGTAGCACCAGCAGTTAATTCTAACTGTATTAGCAATTATATAAAACAACAGATTATTTCTCTGCTCAATATGTTTCTGTTACAAAATCGTTAATTTTACACATTTCTAATATTCTGATTTTCACCAAACTTGGGGTATACATAGAATATTACATCAGTATTCAGATTAGCTAAAAAGTGAAAAATCGATATCTGAAAGGTGATTCACTTTTGTCTAGACTGTGCTCCCACCTTAATAAACTACCAATAGATTATAATTTAGACTTAGATGTAATAGAGTGGAGAAGATTCGGAATACATTCATTTATATGAATCTTGATGTCGTGATGATGCCGAATTCTCTCTCAAAATGATTTGAGTAAAGTCTGATGCCAATGGTATGGTTTAATGGTATGGTTTAATGGTATGGTTTAGTGGTATGGTTTAATGGTATGGTTTAATGGTGTGGTTTAATGGTATGGTTTAATGGTATGGTTTAATGGTATGGTTTAATGGTATGGTTTAATGGTATGGTTTAATGGTATGGTTTAATGGTATGGTTTAATGGTGTGGTTTAATGGTATGGTTTAATGGTATGGTTTAATGGTATGGTTTAATGGTATGGTTTAATGGTATGGTTTAATGGTATGGTTTAATGGTATGGTTTAATGGTATGGTTTAATGGTATGGTTTAATGGTTTAATGGTATGGTTAACAGACCGGAACTAGTCCTAACAGGGAGTGGGAAAGCAAACAGAACACAGAGTGATGGCTTGAACAAGATGGCGACCGTGCGGCTTTCAGGAGCGCTCTCACAGATTCAAATTTGGACTTGCTGAGACTGACAGATATTGTACTGGTGAACGATGAAAGATATTGTACTGGTGAACGAAACTAGAAGAGAGTGCTGCAAGAATTTCGACCAAAACCACAGTCTTCACAGAAGAAACAGACAATGATAGAATGTGAAAGATGTGAAAGCTATACTTGTCAGAAATGTGCCAAAATGAATGACTAAACATATGATTTTCTCACAGATGCTCAAAACAATCTACATTTCTTCTGTGATGACTGCAAGCTTCCCGCCATATCAGCAATAGCAAATGATTGAGACATAGAAGAAAAATGCAAAAAGTATTGTGATAAAATGGAAAACAGAATAGAGATTGAAGATACACTGCCTCTTAAAGCTGACAAAACAGTAGCTGACAGCTTAGGAGCAAGAGTTAAAAAAGTTGAAGAAGACTTGAAACAACTGACTCAAGATATATCTAGTGTTAAAGTAAATCTGGCAAGAAATGAACACAAAGAAAAAGAAAAAAGAGAAAAAAAATTGATAATCAGAGGAGTCGAAGAAAGAGATGATAAAGATGATATGGAAACTGTAAACACTATTTTCGAAAGTATCAACGTCAAAGACATCAAAATTGAGTCAGTAGAAAGACTTGGGGCTAAACCAAAAGAACCAGAAAATGCAAATGAGACAGAAGCTGCCCAAAGGCAAGGAGAAGAAGCTCAAAAAAGACACCGATCCATTAGAGTAAAGTTAGATAAAGCTGAAGATAAAAAGAACATTCTAAAAAATGCCACTAAAATCAGATCAGTTGAAAGCGAGATTTTCACTCCAAAAAACATATTTCTTCTCCCTGACCAAACTAAGTTAGAACGTGAAAAAGACTTTGCACTAAGAAAAGAACTAAGAGATCAGAGAATGAACTTCCCAAACGACAGATTCAAAATCTCTCAGGGGAGGGTGATCAAATGCAAAATCAAAATGCCTCAAAAAACCAAACCCAGTCCCAAGAGGACTGTTATTTGCATGAATCACACTGTAAATATACACGCACAAGCATGCTTTCAAAAAAATTTGAATTTCATCCAATTAAAATTTGTTCTTTCAACGCACAAGGACTATCAACAAAACTTGCTTATTTTAAATGTTTCATACTAGAGCACGAACCAGACATAATTGTAATCACAGATACTTGGTTCAACCAGGATGTTTTAGATCCGGAATTCACCATTGAAGACTATATTGTATTCAGAAAGGACAGAAATTTATCAGATTATAGTGAAGGCACTTACACGGTAGATAACAGGGGGGGAGTTTTAATACTCACCAAAAAGTCATTAAATCCTACTAGAGTTGAAAAAGCGGACGCCAGTGCCGAAATTATATGGATGAATATAAATCCTGTCCCCAAAGTAAACTGGCTGATAGGGGGTTGCTACAGACCGGAGGTAGAGGAGGAGAAAATGTTAGCTAAGATAGTAGAATCAATGAATGTTATAGACGCAGAGAACTGTATACTGTTAGGGGATTTTAATTTTAGGGGAATTGACTGGGAGACTCTGACAGGCAACAGTAGAATAGATGATATCTTTCTTGACACAGTAAGAGATAACCTCCTCACCCAGGTAGTTGACCAGCCAACTAGGGGTAACAATATTCTAGACCTAACTTTAGTAGGAGATGTAAATGCAGTACTAGACCTCAGAGTGGGAGAACACTTCTCCCCCAGTGACCACTGTGTTGTCCACATGAAGTAAATTGTCCAGTCCCTAGAATAAATTACCAGCCCAGAAAAGTATTTTTGTACTCAAAGGGAGACTATGGGGGACTAAATAATGCACTGAAAGAAACAGACTGGAACAACATATTAACACATAGAAACATAGAGGTTAACTAGGAAAGATTCCTAAATATCTACCAAGAGCTAGTAGACAGATATGTCCCCTTATCAGATTAATTTTTGAAGATCAGGTGAAAGCTGTGGAGAAGACTATTAAGGATAGCCAAAAATCACTATGAGGAGAAATTAGCTGAAAGAATTGAGGAAGACCCAAAACTTTTCTGGAATTATAACAGGCATTTCACTAGATCTTCAGCTTCAGTAGACATCTTAAAGGTAGACAATAAAGATATAACAAATGATAGCGAAAAGGCTGAGTTGCTAAATGACTTTTTCATCTTGGTACTCACAAAAGAACCAGAAATACAAATGTCATTGCCAGAATATCCCAACCCAGATATAGTTTTGCTAGATTTCTACATTCCTCCAGAGCTTGTCAGGAAAAAACTTAGTAGATTCAAACCAAACAAGGCAAGCGGTCCTGATGAGATCAATGTTAATGCAATGAGAAAATGTCCAGACCTAGACGTACCACTAGCTTTACTTTTTAACCAGTCTCTTCAGTCAGGACAGCTCCCACACGACTGGTGTGATGTACACATAGTGCCCCTTCACAAAAAAGGGTCAAGACTTCACGCCAGTAACTATAGGCCAGTGTCACTCACCAGCCAAGTGGTTAAACTCATGGAAAGAATAGTCCAGGATGAGCTTTTTAGATTGGCCAGTGAGAACAGAACAATAACCTGCGACCATCATGGGTTCCAGGAAAAATGTTCATGTGTCATGAATTTATCAGAATGCCTCCATTTCTGGACAGAAAATTACGATAATATGATAGAAACAATAATATACCTGGATTTTTCTAAAGCATTTTATACTGTGCCACACCCAAGATTATGCCACAAGCTCAAACAGATAGGTGTAAGAGGAAAGGTACTAAACTGGATAAGCAGTTTCTTACATGGTAGAAGACAGAGAGTAGTACTGAGGGGAGGAAAGTCAGACTGGAAACATGTCACCAGTGGAGTACTCCAAGGGTCAATACTTGGGCCATTGCTCTTCTTGGTGTATGTAAATGACCTACCAGAGGGTATCAGATCACATATTAAACTCTTTGCTGATGACACAAGGGTAAAGTAAGAAATAGACAAGATAACGAGGTAATCCAGTCAGACTTATAATCTTTGTCAGCATGGTCAGATCAGTGGTTACTTGGCTTTAATGCAAGCAAATGTGTTGCAGTCAAAAATAGGGATAATTCTAAAACCAAATATCAGTACACACTAAATGGGCAGGTCCTAGAACAAGTTCATGAGCATCGGACCTAGGAGTTATTATCAGCGATGATTTTAAACCTAGGAAACATGTAGACAGTATAGTCAAAAAAGTAAACCAAAGAATAGGTATTATGAAGAGAAATTTCATAGGTTTGACCAATAAGAAAGTAACGCTATACTATAAAGGTATAGTCAGACCTGTGCTGGAATACGCTGCTCCTGCATGGAGCCCATGGCTAAAAACAGATATTGACAAGATACAAGAGGTTCGGGAGGTGCTTGAGGTTGATAGAGGGAGAAAAACCAGGATTAGAAACAATTGTGACTGTCATTATTGTCCTTATGACATATAAGAGCATCACTCAATTCTGTGAATAATTCTAATACTGGAGATTTCAGAAAAATGAGATAACATATATATATATTTATATATATATATATATATATATATATATATATATATATATATATATATATATATATATATATATATATATATATATATATATATTCCTTCCGTGTGAATCCTTCATGACACATCTTATTGCTGCAGAGAGACCAATCCTGTTGCCTGGCATCCTAATTACAGCTGGTGAACAAACCGACAAACAAGTAATGTCAATGACATAAAACACACAAGCAGTAAGAGCGGGTAACTCACCGTTCCTGGCCGAGAAGGCATCACATCTGTGCTCATCTTTGATCACTTAGCAATAGACGCATTCCATGCACACGTCAGTTTTAGAAATGGTCATTCCATCTTGATAAAATCACACCACGGAGTTTTCTGCCGATATTTGAGTTTTCTGCCGATATTTGATAGTTCTTAGTATTAATGATATACATAAAATCAAAACTAGTTCTATTCAATATTATTTACTTTGCAAAGCGCAAGTGTATCTATAAATAATCTTTGTTGTCCTTCATTGTAATATTATATCCATGATCGTATATCCAATTTGCTCGCGCCGCTGTTTATTTGTAAAACTTTGAGCTGAACTGTGATATAAATGTACTTGTATTAACAATATTAACAAGTCTCGCTACTTTCAAGCATGTAATATTTTAAGCGTGTACTGGTATAACTAAATCCACACTGAGGTATCTAATATATATATATATATATATATATATATATGTCTATGATCGGCAGAATGTAGAGTGCATGGCAGGTTGGTTGTCCCTTCTCGGTCTCTTTGTGGCTTCATTAAACCAACAAATAGGATTTAGCTTAAGTATACAGCATAACTTGGGTTTCCTGCTGTGGTGCCATAAAGGGGGTACACAATATATCCACTAAATCAGCAGTCTACCTTGTGAGCCATACATTCATGTGTGGACGATAATCCCATGCGTATGTCTTAATCACGGAGAGGCTCACTTGATTAATGTTGTGACCCTTTACAAAAATCTGTTGATCTGTTATGTATACAAAGACACAAGAACAGTTCGTAATGTTAAATATAAAACCTCATAGATTAAACATTTCATTCCGAACAGGGACCTGAAAGCAATGCAACCTGATAAAAATGGTCCCCATTAATTTTGTTTTCAAACGATTCAGACAAAATCATACACATTTGACAGTTATGTAGCACAGTTTGAAAAGACCGTGCAACTTTAATACTTAATTAAATTTGGCGGTTCCCATATGGATAAGGCCATTTAAAGAGTTCACACAAACACTTAGTCTGAAGCAAAACACGGCGGAGTCCTTGCTTATTACAGAGGGCTTTGACCAATACAATCCTACCTCAACATGATTGGAGGTATTAACTGGCTCATAAAGCCACTGATATTGACACAAGCCCCCACAAAAAGCGCACATGGAGTAGGTTATTGCACAGAGGTTTGTGTTTCCACTCATTCAGGATGAAGTCAATAGAAATGCGCTAACTTTTCCCTGAGGATGGCAAGGAATACATTCATAGAAATACAATTCTAGAAGACAAATGCAGGGGGTCAGGTCAAAGGCCTTGATCAAATACTTATCATGCTTATGTCCATGGGAAATCCTAGCCTATTCTCTCTGCTTGACCTAAACGAGTCAAGCAGAGAGAATAACCCTGGTGTTGAGTCATTGAAATGGCCTTGTGTGCAGTGATTAGCGGATTACATTTAAGTCTGCTCTGAGACTATTGGTCATAATGTAGTTACGGGGAACATAATAAATCTTGCATTCGAATATGATTACCTATCTTCGAACAAACAATGAAAAGGTGTATTGAATACGATACAATTTATGATAAGAATCTTGGATTATGACACCTTCAAATATCTTTGATTTGATGCCTGTCGCAGACAATTTTCAAAATGTATCCTTTACAACATAGTTTTATTCATTTTTGTTTCAATTAACCGCCAAGCTGTACCAGCAACCGACACAATTCAGTTTTACAAGACCCTCCAAATTACAGGTAGATAGTGCAGTGCATGTCTCAATTGCTTAAATTGTTTCAGTGTAGACATTCATGAGATTATTTTATCAAAAAAAGGCTTAAGGATCAAATCTATGAAAATGCTATACTATAATAGCAATATCTATTTTGTGTCATTTTTATTGTCCTTTGATTAATATATACATATATATTGCCTAATCCACATTTAAATAAACCATTTACTTGATTAATTTCAATATTAAATATGTGTTCATACAAATTCATTTTGTTTCATTTATATTGTTGTTTACTTGAATAACCTTTTAGGGAAAATGAGGGCTCTCCGGTTAGAGATATAATTGAGCTAACTGCATAATGTGGTCATTTTTCAGATTTCCAATAAAGTGAATATGACACTCTTTTTAGCAGTTTCTGCAGCCTCCAAATGCAGTAAATCTGACAATGTTCACATTGAAACCCTTGAAAAAGTTTAGATCATTATGCATCCCTTATGTTTAATGCAATCCGAGGAAGGAAGACCAGACCTTTAGATAAATATGTAAATAACATTTTCTGAATAAACGTTCTCTGAATAAATATACGCAGAATAAAAAGAGTGGGGCATTATATCCCGGTAGCACACTTGAGTCTGAACTGAAATAGAATTGATTGAGCTGAGCTCGTTGATACAAAAAGTTTGAAACTAGATGAAAAGATATTTCTTACAATTTTCTCAATTGATATTTGCTGCTTTGTACATTTTGTACTGTGGTTTCACACAGAAAAGCCATTTGGTTAATGTTTTCATGAGATACATAAATCATTCAACACTTTTTTAAAATTCCTTTTCTTGAAATCAGCCTTGAATTTAACCGTTTCATGTAAAACCACACAATCTGTTCAGGCAATAATAGCACATTTTGAAGCCATTTAATCTATCTGCTGATCAAGTGGACATTTTCTTATCTTATTTCTTTTGATATGTTCTAATCAATTTAGAATAGTAGAAAAGGTTTAATGTCACAGTTGGAAAGCGGAGAACGCCCAGTATGGGTGAACCTGTTTCTGTTCATTTTCTATTCATGTGCACCTGACCATGAAATCATGTCAAGTATAGTAATGTACATGTTGACCTTTTATGGACTTGCAATTGATCCCAATGTGAATTAGCCACCTCACTGCCATCACAGGGGCACAGTTCAGATAGCATAACATTCTGTTTGTTCACATTGTTTTTTAATGGCTAGAAATTAATACGTATTAGTTGGGTGATCAAAAACTTAAGTGTGTATTTGCAAAATGACAGTAGTTAACCTCTGCACTGGAAATTGAGATCTCTTTAGTAAGGCACATGGTATCTCACATCATACCTGTTATTGTGTTTGTTTGTCTGTTTGTTTGTTTATATGCTTGGGGTTTTACATCACTCAAATTTATCTCAGTCATTTCGTGATGAGACCTACTTGTAGCAGATATATAGTGCTGCCTGACTGAACTGTCATGTCACAGGTCATTGACATGACAGCCCACCCGATCATATATCTACAAGTACAGCCTTTTAGGCACGGGTCTCAGCTCTTATGACAAATTGTGATATGAATTCAATCTCGGCATGGCCGGAGAATGGAAGTTGTAAGTCAATAACTGCATGGATTGCTAGCAAGTTGGCTGGGCCCGGAACTTCCGTCCCATTCCTGCTCTGTTCAGAACCATTAAATATGCTAATGTTTATTGATATGTATTTATGAGAATGTTTATGATTGACATAGCGGTACTTATCTTTATATGAATATCAGGGGAATTTCAAGGGCATATTTATTCTTGTGATCATGAGAGGTCACCAGGTAATTTGATAATTTGATGTGGGCAGTGTATAAAGTGGGCATCTTGCCAAGAGGTATACGACATTAATGTATGTGTTGACCTGGGAGCAACCGGATTAACAGATATATCTAAGGACAAAATCTACTTAACTCAGAGTCAAATCGCCATGAACATCAAGTACCCAACAATTGGTACTGAGCTCTTTTGACCATATCTGCCAGAAAATTCAAGTTGATGTATTTGTTTTTAAATCTTACGGCTATAAAAATGATTAAAATGACAAATTGTACTGAAGTTACTAATTGAGCTCAAAGCTAAAGCAAAGATGTCGACTTACATCCGGGGATAAACTAGCATTGCTACATGAGACAAAGTAAGCTTCGCGGAGTGGCCAGCATTGTATGCATTATATGCTTTAAACCTTCAGATTCTTTTCGGTTTTAACCTTCTTTGGTAGTTTAATGCCTCAGTCACATTTGCGCCGATTTCAGTTAAGATGGCCGATGAGTATTTTTTACACAACATAAAAGTTGCCGGCGTCTCACCGATGTCTTATCACCAAATATCATCTTAAAGTACACGGCAGGGTCCCAGCAGTGTCCCGCAGGGACATCAGCAGATTATCTTAGGGCTGTCGGTGGCATCATGCGGTGAAAATAGGATTATTTTTATTTCATGTATTCACAGACCATCGTCAGATGATCCCACGGGCTCCCTGCAATATCACATAGACGTCTTTAGCATGTCTTTCAGACGTCTGTCAAATGATCTGCGGTGCCCTTTAATAATGTGACCACAGCTACGGCATCTCTCAGATTGTTGCTGATAAACTCCCCGGTGCCCGGCCGACTTCCCCAGTCGGCCGATTCTTACTTCCCGGCCGGCGCCCAGTGCAAATGTGACCGAGGCATAACCTGGGGAGATCCACTGTCTTTGTTATCTTATCTAACCATTTTGTCAAAATATAGTTTTTCTGCAATGCTATTTCTAAGGACGATAAACAGTGATCTAGACATCTTTAGGATATCCTACAGACGTCTTTGACATTCAATCTTGCACGTGCCGTGCGGTGCCCTTTAATAATGTGACCACGGCTACGGCATATCTCAGATTGTTGCTGATAAACTCCCCGGCGTCAGGCAGACTGGGAAGTCGGCCGATTGTTACTTCACGGCCGGCGCCCAGTGCAAATGTGACATAGGCATAAGGGGAGGGGCGCGAGTGTGCAGCAGTTACCCACTATAATTATCCCAACCAGATTCTTATTCCTCCATTCCCAGCTAGGTTCATAATGAGTAGGAGCATGCAGCAGTTACCCACTATAATTGTCCCAATCAAATTTTTATTCCTCCACCCCAGCCAGTTCCATAACCTTCACCCAGACTGAGCCAGTACCCTACTTTATCATTCACTCTACCCACTCCAAAAACCAGACCACATGGCTTTCCTCGGATAGTGGGGTGTTCCCAGGCCCTTGTGGGTGCCTATTGTGCCATGGCCACATACCTCAGGTCGAGGGCCTCATTGGCTCCCATTCAACCACAGGACCCTTTGTTCCAATTCATGTTTACTTTTGCCCTTGGTGAGTTTCCCGCCAGATTCTCTCTGAGAATGATAAGCACATTTTTATGAAAGGATCGATCTTAAAGATTTGCATGTCGTTACCTTTGTATTCTGGAGTGCCCGTTTACATGAAAATGCCCTTGTTTTATTTTGAGAGTTAAAATTCGAAGTTTGACCTTTGTTTGACCATTGGTTACATATGATAAATGTGTATATGTTTCTTAAGTTGCACTTGTTTGAAACACTATGGATTGTGTGAGAACAGGAAAAAAAACAGAAATCAGATAATAATAAGAAAGTACAAATTGAATTACACATTTGATTGAATATTTGAATCATTTATTTCTCTTTAATATAGCAAGTAGGTAATTTTGGTGCAAGTTATTGTGCCGGTGCAAAAGAAATTATCCAGATGAATAAAACATGTTATACCTCAGTGATGCGCGTATCGACGAGATTTCCAATGAATACGAGCATGCCGAGTATTCGTAGCGTATTGATCAGGTGCAAACTATTTTCTGTCGGCCATCTTTAGACTGGTCCCCCACCGAGTGTCAAGAACATAGTGTATACAAAGAGGTCGGCAACCAGTCTATGGCTGTACGCACTATTTTCGGGTCACGTGATGGGGTCAAATGAGTTGCGCTTTGTTTACAAAACGTTTTTAATGATAAATATCTTGTTTCATGTATCATTTAAAAAAAATACAGTAGTTGTCTGAGGTATAAAAACAAAACATGCCTCGTCGGGTCAGCTGGGTGAGCGGATTCAGTTCGTTGGTGATGGCGGACGGATACCCTTCGCCTTCGGCTCAGGGTATCCGTCCGCCATCACCAACTCACTGAATCCGCTCACCCAGCTTCCCCGACTCGGTATGTTTTGTTATAATATGTGGAAGTTTTTTATTGTCTGTTTTGGAGCACATAAACTGATGACGTTTTTTGCACCAGATGGTAGGAGCACATAAACTGATGACGTTTTTCACGCCAGATGGTAGGAGCACATAAACTGATGACGTTTTTTCGCACCAGATATGCCTTTTTGATACCTCGGTAATTTGGAAAATCACTGATAGATTAAGATGCAATGTTCAGCAGAGAAACGTGTCACTGAACTCCAACGATGCATATATATGAACGGCTGAAAGTAGACACATATTACAAATTTACTGTCATGCCGTGTGATAGTTTAAGTCATCTGATATTCATGTCACCAATAATGTTCCAATGTATTTTTTCCTTGTTAATCTATGTCCATGAGTATTTTGTTTGTTATTCTACTTATAACAAAGATAGGAGAGATGTTTAAGTTTCATCTTCTTCGTTTTCACTGTCAGCCAGCGGGTCCAGCGACTCGACCCGATCTTCAGCAGCCATCTCGTCCTTGAAGGCATCTTCCCCGTAGAAATCCAACAACTCTCGCTCCACGATTCTGTTGTAATGAGCACCATCTAACAACTCCCTGCAGAACATATATACCACGTGATTTCATCTCTCACTCTTGATACTCTGTTTTAACATTGATGTTAATTTGTGTATTATGGTATTAGATTGCACTGAGAAATATTTACCTGTAATTTATTTCGCCATCTCCGTCCGCATCAAGATTCAATACCAGAACGGCGATATCAGCGTTAGTCAAGGGAATACCTCGTTGCTGAAAAATGGAAACAAATCATACACCATTACCTGGGTATCATATCCAATTACCTGGGTATCATATCCAATTACCTGGGTATCATATCCAATTACCTGGGTATCATATCCAATTACCTGGGTATCATATCCAATTATCTGGGTATCATATCCAATTATCTGGGTATCATACACAATTACCTGAGTATCATATCCAATTATCTGGTATCATACACAATTACCTGAGTATCATATCCAATTATCTGGTATCATATCCAATTATCTGGGTATCATATCCAATTATCTGGTATCATATCCAATTATCTGGGTATCATACACAATTATCTGGTATCATATCCAATTATCTGGGTATCATACACAATTATCTGGTATCATATCCAATTATCTGGGTATCATACACAATTATCTGGGTATCATATCCAATTATCTGGGTATCATACACAATTATCTAGGTATCATATCCAATTATCTGGTATCATATCCAATTATCTGGGTTTCATATCCAATTATCTGGGTTATTTAAGTTTAATTGTTTTGCAAAGTAACACAATTGTGTTCATAATTGTGTATACTAAACAGAAATCATGTTGCTTTGAACACTTTTCTGGGGAAATACTTTATATCTAACAAATTGGTAAACCTGTGTTTTAACCTTGCCAATTTTATTTGCCAAATAATGCATCTGTTTCAACCAAAAGGTTTGGTGGACAAAGTCACTTTGGCCTTAAAATATGCACATAATCTGATTGGTGAAGTCTTATGGTAACTTCGCATGTAAACATCTTATCATTTATGTAAACAAAAAGTCTGATTGCTTAATATCAGATGTCTCTTGTGAATTTCATATCATCCACAGAATAATCAAGCCTTTGGGGAGACTTTAGACATAATTATAAATAAAATATGAGCTACCACTAGAAAGAGTTGGGTTGAAAGAAAAAGAGAGAAATGGTGTTTTTATGACCCTTTCAGCAACAATGACCATATCAGGTCGACTTTTGAGCCTTTTACCCAGTGTGAAATTAACACTGCCGACAGTGGGAGTCGAACCCACCACCTCCCGTACTCCACTTATATAACCAACAAACGCACAGATCCTACACTCTACCAACTGTGCTAGTGGGGTCGGTTAAAAAGATAGAACACCACATGCATTTTATAAGGAACAAAGTGCATCATTTTGCCAAACAAAATATTTACTGAACTTGTTGTTTCATCTATAAATGCTCCATTTAAAGGCTAAAAGAGACTGCTTCACCGGATATTGAGGGCTTCTTTCTTTACAAGCATGCGCCAAGAGCAGACTCTGGATTGGCGCTATAAACATCTACATCTATAAGTTTACTCGGCAAAACCAATTGGCATCCCGCCGAGAGTAAAGGACCCCTTGATTAGAATATTATTATTACATATGTGAGAGGCGAGGGAGGCGCATACCTTGATGCCGATCATAAATTCCTTTGGCGATATTGTCCAGCTGCCATCTTTATCGAATTCCCTGAAGAGTTCAACCAGTCTCATCTTCTTCTTGTCAGCATACCTCTTCAGCTTGGTCATGGGATCATTCCAATACTGTGTCTTGCGATCCATATGCAATGGGGGTCGTCTTTTTGGAATTTGAACATTATTAGAGAAAACTCCAGCATGGACAACATGAAGGAGTCTGGTTTCCTTCACCTGGTCCTTGATGTCTTCAAACTTCTGTTCAACAATTATGTCCTGAAATAAAGCAGATCAGTTTATTTAATCTGATAGAAAATACTCGGATATGCTAATATTATTTATTTATAACTCAACATTCCGGAAATAGTGTGAAAGACTTCATTATACAGCAATGGCAATGAAAGACCTCATACGATAGCAATGGCAATGGAAGACCTCATTAGACAGCAATGGCAATGAAAGACCTCATTAGACAGCAATGGCAATGAAAGACCTCATAAGACTTCATTATACAGCAATGGCAATGAAAGACCTCATACGACAGCAATGGCAATGAAAGACCTCATAAGACTTCATTATACAGCAATGGCAATGAAAGACCTCATAATACAGCAATGGCAATGAAAGACTTCATTATACAGTAATGGCAATGAAAGACATCATACCATAGCAATGGCAATGGAAGACCGCTTTAGACAGCAATGGCAATGGAAGACCTCATACGACAGCAATGCCAATGAAAGACATCATACGACAGCAATGGCAATGGAAGACCTCATTAGACAGCAATGGCAATGAAAGACATCATACGACAGAAATGGCAATGGAAGACCTCATTAGACAGCAATGGCAATGAAAGACCTCATACGATAGCAATGGCAATGAAAGACATCATACGACAGCAATGGCAATGGAAGACCTCATACGACAGCAATGGCAATGAAAGACATCATACGACAGCAATGGCAATGAAAGACATCATACGACAGCAATGGCAATGAAAGACATCATACGACTTCATAAGCAATGAATAACTCAGACAACAGTGGAATTCTTTGATTCGGCAAAATATATAGTGGTCTAACGACTACTGCCTGCAATCGGGGAAGATCAACTATAAAACAAACAAAACATCTCAGTGATATTTATTCGATAGGTTAACATCAGACGTCCCCCAGATACACCACAAAACTTACCTCCAGCTGCATCACTGTCAAGTTGGAATTGTCGTTTCTCTGCACTGCCATCATCAGCGTCGTGGTGCCATCTGGTGGTATGGGATTATGTCCCAGCTGAAAAGAGAAATAGTCAGTGTTAATAGAAGGGGAATTTATCTAATTCTTGATCTCTGTCTGATTATATGCACCTACGCTTCACATTATATAGAAGTAAAATACTAGCCTTGATAATTTGTAAGACATCGTTAACTTTGAGGCCCTTTGCTATTTCTATAGCGCCTTCCTCCGTGATGCGGTTGGCACTGAGATCAAGTTCCTCCAGACTCTGGTTGTGTTTTAACGCGTGACCCATGGCCTTGGCACCTTCAAACCCAAATCCATTCATGTTGAGATTGAGAACCTTTAGACCATAGTTTTCCTATTAAAGAAAAACAGTTTTTTACAGTTAAAAGTGTTATAATAATTACCATCCTTAAACTTGTTTAGTTCTCAGATACCAGATTCGTCATTGAACAAATCGCAAAATCATAAAATCATAATATTCATGATTCCACATGTAAAATAGTGGCATGACAGGAAAACGAAACGAGTTTTGGCATATAAGGCATACGAGTTACCTTAACGCCCTCTGCGATATTGATTGCTCCTTCCAGTCTGAGATGGTTCCAGCTGAGGTCCAGACACCGTAAAGTCTCGTTACTGGCGAGAGCTTCTTTGAACCACTCAGATGCCCTCACATGGAACTCATTATGCCTCAACTTCAACATCCTCAGGGTACTATTTTTCTGAAATTTAATTTAAAATTTTTCTTTTGCAAACTATATTTATCAAATGCTCTGGAACGTTATTTCTATAGGCCGTTGCAAATGAAATAAATAGGATCCTTAGATTAAAGTCTTTCATGAAAAGTTGCTGACTAAAACTATGCTGAAAGCGTTGAACATAAGGAAAAAATACCTAGACACTTAGGCAGTGTTAACTAAATATAAGCGAGCGGTGAACCGTTTTTGGTTGGAGTCTGTATTATATATTTGCGGTGAATATTATTGAAAAACACCTACCTCTAATAACCTATAAAACATTTCACCATCAGAATCTTTCAGCTGATTTCCTAAAATGCAGTGCATGACATGTTCAAATTTCATACTAATGATAGTAAAGGCAAAAACCATGCGGTAGAATCTACATTAAGCATAATTTAATATTATATGGCTTAAATTGGAAGTCGAAATTTGGTTATCAATTGCAGGCAGCCAGTCTGGCAGAAAAGTGTAATGCAATTAACTATAGAGGGAAAATAGATATCGCAGACATCTCATCTGATTGAAGAGTGAAATGGTCATTGCAAGCAAATAACCTGATCATACAAATGAGAGAGTAGAACAAATTTATACATCGGAGGAGACAGGTCTGAAGGAAGGGTGGTATAAGTTAAACATTGGAGGCAACAGGTCTGAAGGAAGGGTGGTATAAGTTAAACATTGGAGGCAACAGGTCTGAAGGAAGGGTGGTATAAGTTAAAACATTGGAGGCAACAGGTCTGAAGGAAGGGTGGTATAAGTTAAAACATTGGAGGCAACAGGTCTGAAGGGAGGGTGGTATAAGTTAAACATTGGAGGCAACAGGTCTGAAGGGAGGGTGGTATAAGTTAAACATTGGAGGCAACAGGTCTGAAGGAAGGGTGGTATAAGTTAAAACATTGGAGGCAACAGGTCTGAAGGGAGGGTGGTATAAGTTAAACATTGGAGGCAACAGGTCTGAAGGAAGGGCGGTATAAGTTAAACATTGGAGGCAACAGGTCTGAAGGAAGGGTGGTATAAGTTAAACATTGGAGGCAACAGGTCTGAAGGAAGGGTGGTATAAGTTAAAACATTGGAGGCAACAGGTCTGAAGGAAGGGTGGTATAAGTTAAAACATTGACGGCAACAGGTCTGAAGGAAGGGTGGTATAAGTTAAAACATTGACGGCAACAGGTCTGAAGGAAGGGCGGTATAAGTTAAACATTGGAGGCAACAGGTCTGAAGGAAGGGTGGTATAAGTTAAACATTGGAGGCAACAGGTCTGAAGGAAGGGTGGTATAAGTTAAAACATTGACGGCAACAGGTCTGAAGGAAGGGTGGTATAAGTTAAACATTGGAGGCAACAGGTCTGAAGGAAGGGCGGTATAAGTTAAACATTGGAGGCAACAGGTCTGAAGGAAGGGTGGTATAAGTTAAACATTGGAGGCAACAGGTCTGAAGGGAGGGTGGTATAAGTTAAACATTGGAGGCAACAGGTCTGAAGGAAGGGCGGTATAAGTTAAACATTGGAGGCAACAGGTCTGAAGGAAGGGTGGTATAAGTTAAACATTGGAGGCAACAGGTCTGAAGGGAGGGTGGTATAAGTTAAACATTGGAGGCAACAGGTCTGAAGGAAGGGCGGTATAAGTTAAACATTGGAGGCAACAGGTCTGAAGGAAGGGTGGTATAAGTTAAACATTGGAGGCAACAGGTCTGAAGGAAGGGTGGTATAAGTTAAAACATTGGAGGCAACAGGTCTGAAGGGAGGGTGGTATAAGTTAAACATTGGAGGCAACAGGTCTGAAGGAAGGGCGGTATAAGTTAAACATTGGAGGCAACAGGTCTGAAGGAAGGGTGGTATAAGTTAAACATTGGAGGCAACAGGTCTGAAGGGAGGGTGGTATAAGTTAAACATTGGAGGCAACAGGTCTGAAGGAAGGGTGGTATAAGTTAAAACATTGGAGGCAACAGGTCTGAAGGGAGGGTGGTATAAGTTAAACATTGGAGGCAACAGGTCTGAAGGAAGGGCGGTATAAGTTAAACATTGGAGGCAACAGGTCTGAAGGAAGGGTGGTATAAGTTAAACATTGGAGGCAACAGGTCTGAAGGAAGGGTGGTATAAGTTAAAACATTGGAGGCAACAGGTCTGAAGGAAGGGTGGTATAAGTTAAAACATTGACGGCAACAGGTCTGAAGGAAGGGTGGTATAAGTTAAAACATTGACGGCAACAGGTCTGAAGGAAGGGCGGTATAAGTTAAACATTGGAGGCAACAGGTCTGAAGGAAGGGTGGTATAAGTTAAACATTGGAGGCAACAGGTCTGAAGGAAGGGTGGTATAAGTTAAAACATTGGAGGCAACAGGTCTGAAGGAAGGGTGGTATAAGTTAAAACATTGACGGCAACAGGTCTGAAGGAAGGGTGGTATAAGTTAAACATTGGAGGCAACAGGTCTGAAGGGAGGGTGGTATAAGTTAAACATTGGAGGCAACAGGTCTGAAGGAAGGGTGGTATAAGTTAAAACATTGACGGCAACAGGTCTGAAGGAAGGGTGGTATAAGTTAAACATTGGAGGCAACAGGTCTGAAGGAAGGGTGGTATAAGTTAAACATTGGAGGCAACAGGTCTGAAGGAAGGGTGGTATAAGTTAAAACATTGACGGCAACAGGTCTGAAGGAAGGGTGGTATAAGTTAAACATTGGAGGCAACAGGTCTGAAGGAAGGGTGGTATAAGTTAAACATTGGAGGCAACAGGTCTGAAGGAAGGGTGGTATAAGTTAAACATTGGAGGCAACAGGTCTGAAGGAAGGGCGGTATAAGTTAAAACATCGGAGGCAACAGGTCTGAAGGAAGGGTGGTATAAGTTAAACATTGGAGGCAACAGGTCTGAAGGAAGGGTGGTATAAGTTAAAACATCGGAGGCAACAGGTCTGAAGGAAGGGTGGTATAAGTTAAACATCGGAGGCAACAGGTCTGAAGGAAGGGTGGTATAAGTTAAAACATCGGAGGCAACAGGTCTGAAGGAAGGGCGGTATAAGTTAAACATTGGAGGCAACAGGTCTGAAGGAAGGGTGGTATAAGTTAAACATTGACGGCAACAGGTCTGAAGGGAGGGTGGTATAAGTTAAACATTGACGGCAACAGGTCTGAAGGAAGGGTGGTATAAGTTAAAACATCGGAGGCAACAGGTCTGAAGGGAGGGTGGTATAACTTAAACATTGGAGGCAACAGGTCTGAAGGAAGGGTGGTATAAGTCAAACATTGGAGGCAACAGGTCTGAAGGAAGGGTGGTATAAGTTAAACATTGGAGGCAACAGGTCTGAAGGAAGGGTGGTATAAGTTAAACATTGGAGGCAACAGGTCTGAAGGAAGGGTGGTATAAGTTAAACATTGGAGGCAACAGGTCTGAAGGAAGGGTGGTATAAGTTAAAACATTGACGGCAACAGGTCTGAAGGGAGGGTGGTATAAGTTAAACATTGGAGGCAACAGGTCTGAAGGAAGGGTGGTATAAGTTAAACATTGGAGGCAACAGGTCTGAAGGAAGGGTGGTATAAGTTAAACATTGGAGGCAACAGGTCTGAAGGAAGGGTGGTATAACTTAAACATTGGAGGCAACAGGTCTGAAGGAAGGGTGGTATAAGTTAAAACATCGGAGGCAACAGGTCTGAAGGAAGGGTGGTATAAGTTAAAACATCGGAGGCAACAGGTCTGAAGGAAGGGTGGTATAAGTTAAACATTGGAGGCAACAGGTCTGAAGGAAGGGTGGTATAAGTTAAACATTGGAGGCAACAGGTCTGAAGGAAGGGTGGTATAAGTTAAACATTGGAGGCAACAGGTCTGAAGGAAGGGTGGTATAACTTAAACATTGGAGGCAACAGGTCTGAAGGAAGGGTGGTATAAGTTAAAACATCGGAGGCAACAGGTCTGAAGGAAGGGTGGTATAAGTTAAAACATCGGAGGCAACAGGTCTGAAGGAAGGGTGGTATAAGTTAAACATTGGAGGCAACAGGTCTGAAGGAAGGGTGGTATAAGTTAAACATTGGAGGCAACAGGTCTGAAGGAAGGGTGGTATAAGTTAAACATTGGAGGCAACAGGTCTGAAGGAAGGGTGGTATAAGTTAAACATTGGAGGCAACAGGTCTGAAGGAAGGGTGGTATAAGTTAAAACATTGACGGCAACAGGTCTGAAGGGAGGGTGGTATAAGTTAAACATTGGAGGCAACAGGTCTGAAGGAAGGGTGGTATAAGTTAAACATTGGAGGCAACAGGTCTGAAGGAAGGGTGGTATAAGTTAAACATTGGAGGCAACAGGTCTGAAGGAAGGGTGGTATAACTTAAACATTGGAGGCAACAGGTCTGAAGGAAGGGTGGTATAAGTTAAAACATCGGAGGCAACAGGTCTGAAGGAAGGGTGGTATAAGTTAAAACATCGGAGGCAACAGGTCTGAAGGAAGGGTGGTATAAGTTAAACATTGGAGGCAACAGGTCTGAAGGAAGGGTGGTATAAGTTAAACATTGGAGGCAACAGGTCTGAAGGAAGGGTGGTATAAGTTAAACATTGGAGGCAACAGGTCTGAAGGAAGGGTGGTATAACTTAAACATTGGAGGCAACAGGTCTGAAGGAAGGGTGGTATAAGTTAAAACATCGGAGGCAACAGGTCTGAAGGAAGGGTGGTATAAGTTAAAACATCGGAGGCAACAGGTCTGAAGGAAGGGTGGTATAAGTTAAACATCAGAGGCAACAGGTCTGAAGGAAGGGTGGTATAAGTTAAACATTGGAGGCAACAGGTCTGAAGGAAGGGTGGTATAAGTTAAAACATTGACGGCAACAGGTCTGAAGGAAGGGTGGTATAAGTTAAAACATTGACGGCAACAGGTCTGAAGGAAGGGTGGTATAAGTTAAAACATCGGAGGCAACAGGTCTGAAGGAAGGGTGGTATAAGTTAAACATTGGAGGCAACAGGTCTGAAGGAAGGGTGGTATAAGTTAAAACATTGACGGCAACAGGTCTGAAGGGAGGGTGGTATAATTTAAACATTGGAGGCAACAGGTCTGAAGGAAGGGTGGTATAAGTTAAAACATCGGAGGCAACAGGTCTGAAGGAAGGGTGGTATAAGTTAAACATTGGAGGCAACAGGTCTGAAGGAAGGGTGGTATAAGTTAAACATTGGAGGCAACAGGTCTGAAGGAAGGGTGGTATAACTTAAACATTGGAGGCAACAGGTCTGAAGGAAGGGTGGTATAAGTTAAAACATCGGAGGCAACAGGTCTGAAGGAAGGGTGGTATAAGTTAAAACATCGGAGGCAACAGGTCTGAAGGAAGGGTGGTATAAGTTAAACATTGGAGGCAACAGGTCTGAAGGAAGGGTGGTATAAGTTAAACATTGGAGGCAACAGGTCTGAAGGAAGGGTGGTATAAGTTAAAACATTGACGGCAACAGGTCTGAAGGAAGGGTGGTATAAGTTAAAACATTGACGGCAACAGGTCTGAAGGAAGGGTGGTATAAGTTAAAACATCGGAGGCAACAGGTCTGAAGGAAGGGTGGTATAAGTTAAACATTGGAGGCAACAGGTCTGAAGGAAGGGTGGTATAAGTTAAAACATTGACGGCAACAGGTCTGAAGGGAGGGTGGTATAAGTTAAACATTGGAGGCAACAGGTCTGAAGGAAGGGTGGTATAAGTTAAAACATCGGAGGCAACAGGTCTGAAGGAAGGGTGGTATAAGTTAAACATTGGAGGCAACAGGTCTGAAGGAAGGGTGGTATAAGTTAAAACATTGACGGCAACAGGTCTGAAGGAAGGGTGGTATAAGTTAAACATTGGAGGCAACAGGTCTGAAGGAAGGGTGGTATAAGTTAAAACATCGGAGGCAACAGGTCTGAAGGAAGGGTGGTATAAGTTAAAACATCAGAGGCAACAGGTCTGAAGGAAGGGTGGTATAAGTTAAACATTGGAGGCAACAGGTCTGAAGGAAGGGTGGTATAAGTTAAAACATTGACGGCAACAGGTCTGAAGGGAGGGTGGTATAAGTTAAACATTGGAGGCAACAGGTCTGAAGGAAGGGTGGTATAAGTTAAAACATCGGAGGCAACAGGTCTGAAGGAAGGGTGGTATAAGTTAAACATTGGAGGCAACAGGTCTGAAGGAAGGGTGGTATAAGTTAAAACATTGACGGCAACAGGTCTGAAGGAAGGGTGGTATAAGTTAAACATTGGAGGCAACAGGTCTGAAGGAAGGGTGGTATAAGTTAAAACATCGGAGGCAACAGGTCTGAAGGAAGGGTGGTATAAGTTAAACATTGGAGGCAACAGGTCTGAAGGAAGGGTGGTATAAGTTAAAACATTGACGGCAACAGGTCTGAAGGAAGGGTGGTATAAGTTAAAACATTGACGGCAACAGGTCTGAAGGAAGGGTGGTATAAGTTAAAACATCGGAGGCAACAGGTCTGAAGGAAGGGTGGTATAAGTTAAAACATCGGAGGCAACAGGTCTGAAGGAAGGGTGGTATAAGTTAAAACATCGGAGGCAACAGGTCTGAAGGAAGGGCGGTATAAGTTAAAACATCGGAGGCAACAGGTCTGAAGGAAGGATGGTATAAGTTAAACATTGAAGGCAACAGGTCTGAAGGAAGGTGGTATAAGTTAAAACATTGAAGGCAACAGGTCTGAAGGAAGGGTGGTATAAGTTAAAACATTGAAGGCAACAGGTCTGAAGGAAGGGTGGTATAAGTTAAACATTGGAGGCAACAGGTCTGAAGGAAGGGTGGTATAAGTTAAAACATCGGAGGCAACAGGTCTGAAGGAAGGGTGGTATAAGTTAAAACATTGAAGGCAACAGGTCTGAAGGAAGGGTGGTATAAGTTAAACATTGGAGGCAACAGGTCTGAAGGAAGGGTGGTATAAGTTAAAACATCGGAGGCAACAGGTCTGAAGGAAGGGTGGTATAAGTTAAACATTGACGGCAACAGGTCTGAAGGAAGGGTGGTATAAGTTAAAACATTGGAGGCAACAGGTCTGAAGGAAGGGTGGTATAAGTTAAACATTGAAGGCAACAGGTCTGAAGGAAGGGTGGTATAAGTTAAACATTGGAGGCAACAGGTCTGAAGGAAGGATGGTATAAGTTAAAACATCGGAGGCAACAGGTCTGAAGGAAGGGTGGTATAAGTTAAAACATTGACGGCAACAGGTCTGAAGGAAGGGTGGTATAAGTTAAAACATTGGAGGCAACAGGTCTGAAGGAAGGGTGGTATAAGTTAAAACATTGACGGCAACAGGTCTGAAGGAAGGGTGGTATAACTCAAACATTGGAGGCAACAGGTCTGAAGGAAGGGTGGTATAAGTTAAAACATCGGAGGCAACAGGTCTGAAGGAAGGGTGGTATAAGTTAAAACATTGACGGCAACAGGTCTGAAGGAAGGGTGGTATAAGTTAAAACATTGGAGGCAACAGGTCTGAAGGAAGGGTGGTATAAGTTAAAACATTGACGGCAACAGGTCTGAAGGAAGGGTGGTATAAGTTAAACATTGGAGGCAACAGGTCTGAAGGAAGGGTGGTATAAGTTAAACATTGGAGGCAACAGGTCTGAAGGAAGGGTGGTATAAGTTAAACATTGGAGGCAACAGGTCTGAAGGAAGGGTGGTATAAGTTAAAACATTGGAGGCAACAGGTCTGAAGGAAGGGTGGTATAAGTTAAAACATTGACGGCAACAGGTCTGAAGGGAGGGTGGTATAAGTTAAAACATCGGAGGCAACAGGTCTGAAGGGAGGGTGGTATAAGTTAAACATTGGAGGCAACAGGTCTGAAGGAAGGGTGGTATAAGTTAAACATTGGAGGCAACAGGTCTGAAGGAAGGGTGGTATAAGTTAAACATTGGACGCAACAGGTCTGAAGGAAGGGTGGTATAAGTTAAAACATTGACGGCAACAGGTCTGAAGGAAGGGTGGTATAAGTTAAACATTGGAGGCAACAGGTCTGAAGGAAGGGTGGTATAAGTTAAACATTGACGGCAACAGGTCTGAAGGGAGGGTGGTATAAGTTAAAACATTGGAGGCAACAGGTCTGAAGGAAGGGTGGTATAAGTTAAAACATTGACGGCAACAGGTCTGAAGGAAGGGTGGTATAAGTTAAACATTGGAGGCAACAGGTCTGAAGGAAGGGTGGTATAAGTTAAAACATTGACGGCAACAGGTCTGAAGGAAGGGTGGTATAAGTTAAACATCGGAGGCAACAGGTCTGAAGGAAGGGCAGTTAAAACATTGAAGCTTACTCACCTGATAGATCTAAAACTTTAAGGGTTGAATTTTCCAATAGCATTTCGCATATACTTGAAGCACCTTTACTTCCGATGTTGTTTTCTTGTAAATACTAAGATGACATAAAAAAGGTCTTAGCATTGTAATATTGTGAACTAAAACAGACCATTTATGTTAGTTGACATTATCTATCAATTTGTCAATAATTTGGTTGGATTTATTGAGGGGACTACTCACAATTTCCGAAATATATATACTGTCCCTGAGGACCCTGGCAAAGCATTTAGCACCACCACCTTTTATACAGTTGCCCTCCAGGTTAATTGTCTCTATTGATGTGTTCATCTGCAGAAAAGTACACAAATATTTCATATTTTCCCAGATAACTGAGAGATTCTTATTTTCATCAACTCTTATTTCTTCATTACGTTCAAATGTAGTTAATGACAACCTAGCTCATCTCTGGCCACTGAGAATTGAAGAGTAACCATTGGTCAGAACCTTAATCCGATTTCTGAAGTGGACTCACCTGTGCTTTCGTGTTTTATTAACTTAATATCAATTTACAGAATTCTAAATGGTTACCTCAAAGTGAATGCTTGAATTGGAGTCATTAGTCAGATGCTAATTCAAATTTAAAACGGCTCACTTCAAATGCTAAATTCAAATTTAAAATCGCTTACTTCAAATGCTAAATTCAAATTTAAAATGGCTGACTTCAAACGCTAAATTCAAATTTAAAACGGCTCACTTCAAATGCTAAATTCAAATTTAAAATGGCTGACTTCAAACGCTAAATTCAAATTTAAAACGGCCCACTTCAAATGCTAGATTCAAATTTAAAACGGCTCACTTCAAATGCTAAATTCAAATTTAAAATGGCTGACTTCAAACGCTAAATTCAAATTTAAAATGGCTCACTTCAAACGCTTTTGATATGGCTTTTGCTCCCAGCGGACCCAATCCGTGATTCTTCATAATAAAGCTGGTGTCCTTGACATGGCGTAGGAAGTATTTGACAGGAATCACTCCTATTCGGTTACATTCCTTAATGTAATCCTTCACCCCTGATGGGTCATACTCCTTTTGTCCATGTAACCATTCTATGAGAGAAATAAAAATAGAAATCATTTTATAAAATATCAGGCTTTGATGTTTTATGTTGTGATCTTAACTTTCGCAACCAATGGATTACTTTGTGTCATGTGACTTTCATCCTAACATTTTCACTCTCTCCTTTCATATGGCAGACCACAGCATTTGTGGAGATATCCTTTATCCTCTGGGCCCTATTGCCTTAATATTATTTTGCCCTATCATTCATCCCCAATACGTATTATGGATGGCATATTATGTAGTAATTAAAGAAGTTCATATGTATTGATACTGACAGATGATCTGTACTGCTGAAGATATTTCTATTTCTATTTATTTTTATCATATTACACTCACACATCATGTTACACTCACACATCATGTTACACTCACACATCATATTACACTCACACATCATATTACACTCACACATCATATTACACTCATACATCATATGATGATGTGAATAAGAATAAGAATAAGAAGGGTATTTATTGGCAATCCAAAGATTGAAGAGATACATATATGTAAATAAATATTGTTACAAAAAAAAAATTAAAAAAAATAAAAAAATAAAAAAAAAAACATTATACAATATAAGACAAAATTTACAATAATGGCAAGAACATTATAGCAAATCTATATACAAGCAAAGCATCATATTTATACTATAGTCTAGTCATGATATGGATTGTCAGGAATTGCTCTGGTTGGAACTTTACTGTTCTGTAGGTGACATAGTGCATAATTAATAAAGCTTCCTTTAGTCCTGTCTACTCTCATTTTGGGGATTTCAAATGGAAACTGATTTCTTAAATCATGATGTGTTTCCCTTTGCTTAGGGATCAAGTGATGGAGTTTATGACATGGATCGCAGAGTTTATTGAAATATGCTTTGCACAGTCTTTCTCTTCTGTCTTTCAGTGGTAAAAGCTTGCCTTCTACTAATGCTTCTTCATATGAAAGATTGGGGAAAACTATTTTTAGGGCACGCTTCTGTATTAGCTCAACATCTTCAGACATAGCTTTAGTAATCCCTGGGTGCCACACTTGGCATGCATATTCCAGAATGGACCTTATGTGGCAGGTGTAGACTTTGACCAGATGGTGACTTGGGGCTTTGCAGCGGCGTAAAACAGTTAAGAAGTGCAGTCTCTGGCTGGCCTTACTTACTATTTTAGATATATGCATGTCCCATTTCAGGTCATTGGAAATGAAGATGCCCAGTAACTTTGCATTATCCACTTGAGATACAATATCATTTCCAATATGCAGTGGACTCAGTTCAGGTGGCTCATTTGAGAAACTTATGACAAATTCTTTGGTTTTGACTGGATTAAGTTGTGTATCGTTGGTGCCAGTCCAACCCTGGAGGGTGTCCATTGCTCCCTGCATTATGCTCCCCTGTGGTGACACCTTGTGGCCAATCTCCAAGACGCTAGTGTCATCTATGAACTTTATGCCCTCACAGGGCTCCGTGAACTGTAAATCATTTATCATGATCAGAAACAAAAGAGGTCCTAGTTTTGTACCTTGGGGGACACCACCATTGATATTGACCCATTCTGAAAATATGTCTCCCATCTTAACTCTCTGCAGACGGCCACTTAGGAAGGATGCTATCCATTCTACTAGACATCTTGGCACATCAAGGTACAATAACTTCTGGATCACAATGTTATGGTTAATATGATCAAAAGCTTTCCGGAAGTCAACTAGCACTATCCTTACATATGTTCCCAGCTTGTCAGTCGCAGAGAAAGCCTTGTGCATGAGGTATACTAAGGCATCAACAGTGGAAGAGCCTGGTAGAGCTCCAAATTGATTCCAGTGGAGCTTGGGTTTCACTACTTCCAGTACCCATTCATATACGAATCCTTCTGCCACTTTTGATAGGTTTGGAGTCAGACTAATGGGGCGGAGGTCACTTTCTACTGACCGTGGGGGTGAAACTTTGGGGATGGATGAAACATTAGCAGATTTCCATAGCGCTGGGACTTTTCTTTGGCTGAGTGATGTGTTGATGATTGCAGTGACAGGTCCAGCTAGTAACCAGCAGAAATCCCTCAGCAGCCAGTTGGGAATGTCATCCGGCCCAAGGGCTTTGTGAACATTTAGGTGGCCTAAAATGCTTTCTACTCTATCTGTTGTGACAGTAAATGCAGCTGGTTGGACAGTCATCTCATTATCATGGCTGCATATCAGTGGTGGCAGGTCAGAACTCACAGATTGAAGAAACACATTAATGGCATCAGCAAGACTTTGACAGTCTCCATCGAATAAAGAGTTGGCCAAGCTCTCCAAAGAATCTTTCTTTGACAATCCTAGTATAGTTCCAATGTGACCCCAAAACTTTCTGGTATTCTTTTCTTCACTAACATTTCCTTGGTAATATTGTACTATGAGGTTATGTGACATTCTGTTGACCTTGTTTCTGAGCTGTCTAAATAGTGAGTCATCTTTACTGAGAAAGGCCACTTGTCTTTTGTGGATAGTATCCATATAGTGATCTGTGATCCATGGCTTATCATTACTGTTACGGGTACAAGTTTTCCATGGCATTGTGTCATTCAGTATTCCGAGTATAGCATTCTGGAAGTAGGCTAGTTGCTGGGAAGTGTCATTCATGGCATACAAGGGCTCCCATCGGACTTTCTGTAGGTGAAAGGCAAACATGGACCTTTCATTGGATCCTGCACTGCGTGATGTGCGAACCACTTTTGATGCTGGTTGGTACTCACTAGCCAGTTCTGGCAGGACCAGAACAACTCTGTGGTCAGATGACCCAACCTGGGGGATCACAGTTATGTTATCATAGAGATCTGGTATGTTTGTGTAGACTTTGTCGAGTATAGTGTCTTTCCTTGTGGGTTTGTTAACAACTTGTTAACAACTTGTTAACAACGTTTCAAATAAGTATCTTTGAATGTGTTGAAGTCGCCTGCTAGAACTATTGCAGTTTGGGGATGTTTTAGTCTTACTTGGTCAATACATCTGCTTATGTGCTGTGTTAAGAAGTAGTTATTGGCCTTGGTTGGGTGGTATATTGCTCCAATAGTAATGTTAGGGTGGTCTCTTGGCATCCTTCTAGGTTTGAGTGTGATCCAAACAGACTCAAAGTCTTCATCCTGCATCTCAGTCCATTCAGTTCTGTTGGCAGACTCTCTCACAAAAACGACAACCCCTCCTCCTCTTTTGCCATATCTGTCATTGCGTATGGGTTTGTAGCCAGAGATGTCGATTGAGGAGTCTGGTATGTCCTCATCAAGCCATGACTCAGTGATGACAACAACATCAATATGATTTATTTGTAATATGGCACTGAGCTCATCAACTTTTTTGGGGAGAGATCTTAAATTTGTATTTAGTATGCGGGGTAAGTTCCACTTGCAGGTCTCTATTCTAATGAGATTGTCACGAACTGAGCCGGTCTTATTTTGGGACTTAGATGTACTTCTTGCCTTTGCTTTCACTATTGGTATGTTGTATACTGGCTTATTGTCATACCTGCCAGCCAGTGCCTCAGAGTCATGAGATGGGGCCCCTGAGTGGTAGCTCATGTCAGCTGACTTGTGGTGAATTAGGTCATCTGCATCATTGGGGGCGTGTCCGGGTGGGAACAACTGACATGGATCAGGCACCTCACACACTGCTGGAGGCTTGATGTGCAGTGGTGTGAGTGACCATTTCTCAGTGCTAGCTGATTGGCCGGCCATCCCATCATGGCCACCACCTAGTAGTATCCTTGGTATCCAGTTACACATCATGTTACACTCACACATCATGTTACACTCACACATCATATTACACTCACACATCATATTACACTCATACATCATATTGCACTCACACATCATATTACACTCATACATCATATTACACTCGTACATCATATTACACTCACACATCATGTTACACTCACACATCATATTACACTCACACATCACATTACACTCACACATCATATACACTCACACATCATATTGCACTAACACATCATATTACACTCACACATCATATTACACTCATACATCATATTACACTCATACATCATATTACACTCACACGTCATATTACACTCACACGTCATATTACACTCACACGTCACATTACACTCACACGTCATATTACACTCTCACATCATATTACACTCACACGTCATATTACACTCACACTCACACATCATATTACACTCACACATCATATTACACTCACACATTATATTACACTCACACATCATATTACACTCACACGTCATATTACACTCACACGTCATATCACACTCATACATCATATTACACTCATACATCATATTACACTCATACATCATATTACACTCACACGTCATATTACACTCACACGTCATATTACACTCATACATCATATTACACTCATACATCATGTTACACTCACACATCATATTACACTCACACATCATATTACACTCATACATCACACTCACACATCATATTACACTCACACATCATATTACACTCACACATCATATTACACTCACACATCATATTACACTCACACATCATATTACACTCATACATCATATTACACTCATACATCATATTACACTCATACATCATATTACACTCACACGTCATATTACACTCACACGTCATATCACACTCATACATCATATAACACTCATACATCATATTACACTCATACATCATATTACACTCACACGTCATATTACACTCACACGTCATATTACACTCATACATCATATTACACTCATACATCATGTTGCACTCACACATCATATTACACTCACACATCATATTACACTCATAGATCACATTACACTCACACATCACATTACACTCACACATCATATTACACTCACACATTATATTACACTCACACATCACATTACACTCACACATCATATTACACTCACACATCATATTACACTCACACATCATATTACACTCACATACTGTGCAAGTGTACTGATATTATCGATGTCTAAATTAAAGAAAATGGTGATGTAGTAATACATGACAACTCCGAGATATGTTTTAGAAAGTCAACATGCTTGGTTAAAAAAGGTTCTGGAGAACGTTGGGCTAAAATACAGACGATCTCCAAACATTTTTGCAGCAATATTTACTTTGATCCCGCTGGAATGGATTTTCTGTTATCTCCTCAAAAATGGGAAACAATAAGGCAAAGTTCACACAATGTATAAAAAAATTGCGTTTGAAAAATCTATCTTTTTTAAAGTGTCCTCATATATCTCCTTGCTGAATTTGCTGAAACAGTCCTCTAATTTCAACATTTTATCATATAAAAAAGAAAATGTGCTTCACAAGATACCAAATCTGTTTCAGTGAGATGCCAATAAAAGAATACCGACATTGTTCGAATCATGAACCTTTATCGGCTAGTAATCTGCATTTTGCTTGCCTTAGTCGTTTTTCACAAGGTCCCAAATTAATGTTTTTTGACATCTGCCACCAGGGGTTAATAAGTACACACGTACACAACCAAAACAAAAGATGATCTCCACCTATGGCTGGTGATTCAGCCACATCATTGTACTATTGTATTATATTCCCTGCTTGTTGAGGCTAATAACACACTCTCCATCCTGTCCAAACAAAGCTCACACTAGAAAATATATTTGAGTGGAGATATGTAACAAATAAAGGTAGCAAGGTATTTATTTGATGTGTTCCATTCCTTTATATTTATTTGACGTTTCCCATACCTTCATATTTGACGTGTTCCAAATCTTCATATCTATTTGACGTGTTCCATACCTTTATATTTGACATGTTCCATACCTTCATATTTATTTGACATGTTCCATACCTTTATATTTATTTGACGTGTTCCATACCTTCATATTTATTTGACATGTTCCATACCTTCATATTTATTTGACGTGTCCATACCTAGTGTTCTCCAATCACCCATCGGCAAAGCCCAGATAGGTGATCTGGAGAGGTTTGACCTTATTGCTTTTTCTGTATAATCTTGTTTGCATGAGATTTTTAAATACCCAACTCTTTTAGTGATAATTCATATTTTATGCCATAATTATATCAAAAATGTCTCAAAAAGCTTGATTATTCTTTGGATGGCATTAAATAAAGAAAATATAAATACTTGATATAAGTCGCCAGCTGCAAAAACTGAATCAAACCTGTTTTAACGGTAGTTAAAACGGGTTCAATTTGGACGTTTAAACGGGTTTACCTCAGTTTTTACAGCTGGCGATTTTTTACTTCACTAGAGCTCTAACAACTCCACCAAACTTTTCTTTGGTTGAAATTGGTAAAGACCTTGTGCGTTCGACAAACCCCTCCAGAACACCTATCTGGGATTTGCCGATTGGTGATTGGAGAACACTATGTCCATACCTTCATATTTATTTGACGTGTTCCATACCTTCATATTTATTTGACGTGTTTCATACCATAATATTTATTTGACATGTTCCATACCTTCATCATCGATTTCCAAATCTGTATCATAGCCATTATCCACATCCGGGTTCTCGGCGTCAAGGAGATGAGACTTGTTGTCATTATCTGCTTCAGTATCCTCCTCAGCATTCTCCTCTCCAGAGGAATTCTCCTGATCCTCCTCATAAGATCTGTCTAACTCTGTTATGAGCGTCCTCTCTTGCCAGTGTTCTGCCACTTCCGGTGTTACACCATCGTGACCTGTTCTCTTCAGTCTGGAACCTGTGGTCTGTAATGACCGCAGACAACTTAATGACACAAAACACATTCCCTGGTGGACATTCCCTATGGGGCATTGTAATTAGAAATATATATTTTTGCCACTGAAAAATAATGTTTCGACTTAATTCAAAAATTATTATTTTGAACATACGACGGAAGATAAAATTTTCCCCAAAGGTTTGGCGAAAGGGGTGTTGTCGACGAGCGGGAAAGAAGCAGACGAAACATTGAAAACTTAAATTCTTCAATTGTTATGATAAAAAACTTTTTCAATTCGGAATTTTTGCATCAACATCTTTGGGAATATATATAGATACGGATGTTGCTTGTTATATATGTATAAAAACAGATAAGTAGGATTTTTTTAGAAGAAATGGATGAGGATGAGACAAGGTCATGGAGACAAAAATGTGGGAAATAGCAGACGACATTGGACACCATGGTTTGACTGATATTTGGGTATATCATGAATAGAAATCAGGTAGTACTGTATTGTTCTTATGATTTGGTCATAAAGAAGAAATTTAAGGTAAGTGGAGTGTTAAAATCTTTATTTTTTCAGGAGATGAAGATATATTTTGTTCCAGTTATTAGCAGCCACTAATTGCTATTGTGATTTGTAGGATTTGTAGGGTTTGCAGGTCTGGAACAGGATGATGAGAAAAATGTTAGTCATAGTTAGTGGGGGATATTGGTTATCTAGGATGTAGTCTCGGTGTTAAAATCTTTATTTTTCCTTGTTGTTTCAGGAGATGAAGATAGTTATATTTTGTTCCAGTTATTAGCAGCCACTAATTGTTATTGTGATTTGTAGGGTTTGTAGCTCTGGAACAGGATGGTGAGAAAAATGTTAGTCATAGTTAGTGGGGGATTTTGGTTATCTAGGATGTAGTCTCGGTGGGATTAGAAAAGTTGGTGAGGAGGCAGCTGGTAGATATGAAGGTGTTGAAGATCGCTAGGTACTCACGTGGAGGACATCTTTTGCCTCCAGTTGTGATTGGTAGGGCTTACGAGGATATTGGACGCCTCAGGCTGTATAGGGATATTGGAAGCCCTTTAGCGCATTTGGGATTGTAGGCCCCAAGGGAAGGAGTGAGTGTTTAGGTGAAAGTTGTCAGTGCAGAAGGTGGTAATTAGATAGGGTAGTTTTTCATCAGTGTAGGGGCCTGCACCAGGCGGTCAGCACGAGTGCTACTCACAGATTGGAGATAGTGCGTATTGGATCTCCCCTCTAGCTGGGTAGCCACGCTGCGTAAGCTCTGAGTGCCTACGAGACTCAAGTGGAGCGGCCAACATGGTTTACTGGCTATAAAGATAATTCATATTTGGATTTAATGAGCACATGCATGTCCTCCCTAATTAATAGCATCATATGAAGTACCTGTTCAGTAGGACTGGTTCTACTTCTGTTGGAAGAACGGGACAATGGCGCATCAGTGGTGCCCTCTATCGGTACACGGGACAATGGCGCATCAGTGGCGCCCTCTATCGGTACCTACAATTCAACCAGACTTCAACTATTTGATCCTCTTATAAACAGAGGTCGTCGATTCTATTGAAGGAAAACCATTTCGCTGTATAATTCATACATAATACACGTTATTTCCATTACATTGCCAATAATTCTATAACATTCAAATTGAGGTAATGGCTGTTAATAAACTTCAACATATAAATCAAGTAAATGAGATGATTGGGAATGTGATAACATGAAAGGCCAGTGGGCGTCATTGTGCGATGAGAGATAATTACCATAAATTCATACACACACAGGTCCCGCAAGGAGTTGTGATTTGAAATGAGAAATTTTAATCAGCTAGAAAGCAGTACCGTGAAAAATAACACAATTTAATCAAACAAACCACAGGTGTTTTAAATGATTTGTCCATGTTAAATAATTAATTCACAAAATAATTCCACACATTAATGATATGATTCTAAGGAGTAATGAAAATAAATCAAGTCTAATTGTATTAGTCAGAGTGTTTGAAGGACAGCTATAATCTGAAGTGATAAGCCTTCAATTAAGCTGTGGCCTCTAAATCCCTCTCACCACAGCCAAACATATTACAGACTGTAGAGCTGGATCTTAGTGTAGGCATTTACAGCTATATTTACATGCTTTACACGCCAGCAATTCAAATCTTTTTAGAAATTATAGTTTGTCTAAGATAAAAACCTTTGTTCTTTGTAGTGGTGTAGGACTCATTTTTTTCCAGTTTCCATTCATTTTTATTAAAATTGTATTGCTATTGTAGAATTGTACTACTATCAATTCTCACTTCAAAATAGATTTAATATAATGGTAGGTCTATAATGGTAGACATAATGGCAGAATATAATGGTAGAATATAATGGTAGAATATAATGGTAGAATATAATGGTAGAATATAATGGTAGAATATAATGGTAGAATATAATGGTAGAATATAATGGTAGAATATAATGGTAGAATATAATGGTAGAATATAATGGTAGAATATAATGGTAGAATGCAATGGTACAGGCTTCCCACACAGTAGGACTTTGGAAATCAGGACTTTTTCCCGACTTTTTCCCAACTTTTTCCCAACTTTTTCCCTACTTATTCCCTACTTTTTCCCAACTTTTCATGCCCATTTCCTGACCTAACAATATTTTTAGACGGGCGTCCGAACACATAGAATTCAATTGTTTTTCATTACAAACGTAGAAAGTATTTGTAAAATAATAACTTAATACAGCTAACAACGATGTTTATATTAGTCCGCCCCTGTTTCATAAGTTAATATATCCAAAAGATGGAGAAAAGTGACATTAAGAACTCTAAAACATGCAAATGCAATACACAGCCGCCATTTTGGAAAGCAAAACGACTGCAGCGTCAGCACAGCGTATTCATTTCCATTAAAATTTTAACATATTGTGCAATGATGGATCCCTGACACTCAAATTAAAAAATGGCCGTAAAAAATGAATGGTAGCAGCGCCGATGTCTCAAGAAAATTGTTGAAAGATTAGACAGTTAGGCATCGTAATCTTTTTAATTTTCCTGACGTAGTGCATGATTTCACAACTTTTTAAGGCTGGGTACCTGACCTAATGCAATTCCCGACAATTCCCGACCTTCCCGACTGAGAGGGAACCCAGACGGTATTATTGTATGGCGGAATCTAATGGCAGAATGTCATGGCAAAATGTTATTGGAGAAGATAATCGCAGAACGTCATGGCAGAATGTAATGGCAGAATATCATGGCAGAATGTAATGGCAGAATATCATGGCAGAATGTAATGGCAGAATATCATGGCAGAATGTTATGGCAGAATATCATGGCAGAATATTATGGCAGAATATCATGGCAGAATGTTATGGCAGAATATAATGGTAGAATTTTATGGCAGAATATCATGGCAGAATGTTATGGCAGAATATCATGGCAGAATGTTATGGCAGAATATAAAGGAAGAATTTTATGACAGAATATAATGGTAGAATATAATGGTAGAATATAATGGTAGAATGCTATGGCAGGATATATATAAAATAAAATTTAATAATAGAATAAAAAGGTAGAACATGATGGTAGAATGTTACAGTAAGATATAATGGCAGAATGTTATGATAGACTGTAATAGTAGAATATATTGGATGAATGTAATAGTAGAATATATTGGTCGAATGTAATAGTAGAATATATTGGTCGAATGTAATGGTAGAATATATTGGATGAATGTAATAGTAGAATATGTTGGTTGAATGTAAAGGTAGAATATATTGGATGAATGTAATAGTAGAATATATTGGTCGAATGTAATGGTAGAATATATCGGTTGAATGTAATAGTAGAATATATCGGTTGAATGTAATAGTAGATTATATTGGTCGAATGTAATGGTAGAATATATTGGTTGAATGTAATGGTAGAATATATTGGTTGAATGTAATGGTAGAATATATTGGTTGAATGTAATAGTTGAACATATTGGTTGTATGTACTAATGGAATGTAATGGTTGAATGTTACAGGAGAATATAGTGGTGGAATTAAATAATAGAATGTAATGGTAGAATATGATGGCAGAATGCAGTGTCATTATAATATTTTTTACATACCGTATCTGGTCTTATTTTCGAATCCTTGTTCATATTGATTTCTGCAGAAATTCTCTATCGTTGTTTGAACATGGAGATACTTGGACTCAATCTTAGAATTAAGATATACTTAGAACCTAGCTGTTTTCCGTACCATCTTTATCCAGAAATAAAATTGCCTGAATTACTCTATGAGGAGTATAATACACTCATATTGAAATACATGTGCAAATATGTCACATTGTTGCAATGTTACAATCTGTCAATATGTTTTCTGAAGCATGTCTGCAGAATTTAAGTCATTAAGGTCCAGGCCGGATTAAGATTATCATTTTATAATACGAATATATCAAGCTGTGCACAATATCCAATATGGATTATCTCTGAAATCGCTGATATGAATTCTCTGAAGGTTCTCATCCAATCAAGGATATATACTCTTGATTATAAACCTCATTTAAAAATATCCAATAAATTGAATACGCCATCTTGTCACACCAAGCGCTTTTGTGAACATATTAAAATGATGACAGAAAATATAAAGTCCAGAAGGTGTATCAATGGATCAAATCTTTCTGCTGAAACTCTACTGGTTCTGCCAACGTGTTAACTTTGTTTCAACTTGTAAGTGTTTTGAATGGAACTAATCAAGCAATCTTATAAACACCAATCATGTATTTAATAATATACAATGTGAAAGTGTTATTTGTATTATTACCTAATCAGATAGAGGCAAGTGCTGGGCAAGATGCTAGCAGCAAATGTGTTAATAAGAAAATAGGATTATTTGGCTCTAATAAACAGAAGTGTGAAGGTATTATGTGATCAGGAGTTTCACCACCCCAATGTTTGGGTATATCATTAACACAAGCGGTGTCGTATTGTCACCAATCATATCCGCACGATTAATTTGGATTCTGTGAACATATTTAGCAGTGTGTGTTTTGAAGGTATTAATTATACATGACTTTTGTTCTGTCATTTTTGACAATATTAACTCCAATACAGTTTGATATGCGCTATTATTATGTCAACAATACACATATATTTGACAAGCAAGTATTATTTCAGTTTTTAGACGATTACTTCTTTTTATTGTAAATCTAATAGCAATCAATACCCGTGAATTAAGGTAAGTAATTGGTGTTAGGGATCAAAACTTGTTCAAATTCAATGTCACAGCTTCATGCTTGACTGCTTTAAATTCGTTTCCTCTGGAAATTTTATTTATAAAAATGGTTTGTGTATGCATAGAACCTGTATAAAAAGACCGAATATATGATATCAGAATGCTCCTGTCATGGGTGGTCCAGCATGTCACGTGACAAGGGCGAGGACGGCAGCTTGAGATACTGAAGTGAGGATCCCTGCCAATATCTTGTCATTCTACCATCCCTTGATGACTTCCGCTCCATTATCGCCTTCAAACGTTTTTCCAACTTTCTCTTTTTCAGCATCATATCGTCCTTCCCAAACACCAGCTCACTGTGATTGATATAATATAAGTTTATAGGTTTTAAATATTATTGTTTTCTTAAATGAAATGTAACCCAAACCCAAACAAGGAGTGCTTTCAGATTTAAGGCCAGGAATAGGGTTAGCAAAATTCCTATCTATTTTAAATATCAATTACCTCCCTGTATTAGTTATAAATATACTTCTACAATAGCTAAAGAAGTCTTTAATCACAAGAAAACCTGTGCTGATTTTAGTTTGGATCAAGGTGCCAATGCTTTTCCATGTGAGTGTCATACGAAACCTGAGTTTATTCACCCTAATATTGGACATGTTGTTACAGGTGATCTTTGTATCATTAACAATAGTCATCTGAAGGAATTGTTAAAGAAGGGGCCTAGGTTCAGGCAACAAAATCACATTCAGTGGAACCACAATCGTAAGTTGATTGCCGATGCTGTTGATGTTTACATAAAGAAGTGGGCAAAAGATGAGAAAGTAGATCCCATCTATCTCCAAGAGTATAGAAATCAAATAATGCTCCTGGTAGATAATAAAATTGCCAAACTCAGAAAGACAGTGAAGTCCTACCGTCCTCGTATTTTGTCTAAAAGGTCAGTTCAATTGGAGTTGGAATCCCTTCAGCACTTGTATGTTATGGCTCCAGCTGACAAAGCCGCCAATAACATCATTTTCATATGCAAAAGGTGGTATATCCAGCAACTTATCAGTGAACTAAACCTATCCTCAAATGACAACAAGGATGGTTCTTATAAGGTTGTAGATATTAACCAGCAAGATTTGTTGCAAAGTCAAGTGTCTGTTTGTCAGGAATTTGGCCTCAAATGCAATGCAGATAAAGCAAACCTTCCTACTATATATGGTTTGCCGAAAATGCATAAAGCCACTCCTAAACTTAGATACATTGCAGCTTCTTGCGCTTCTCCCTTAAAGCCTATGGACCTTGCAGTCACCAGTTGTCTTGGCGTGATCTATAAATTCATGCAAACCTACTGTAAAGGTATATTCAACTATACAGGCACCAACCGGATGTGGATACTAGATAATTCCATTCAGTTAAAAACTAAATTAGCTGAGTGTAATGAAAGTCAGTATGCTGAATGCATCAGTACCTGGGACTTTAGTACCCTTTATACTACAATTCCCCATAACCTCCTTAAAACCCATATCCATGATCTCATCCAATTTTCCTTTACAAAAAACAAAAAGTCTTTCATAGCTGTCAATAGTTATAATGCTTTTTGGTCTAACAAAGATGTAAAAAATTACACCCTCATTAGTAGTTCCAAATTGATTGATATGGTCAACTTCCTCATTGACAACATCTATGTAACATTTGGAAACACCATTCACCAGCAAATCATTGGAATTCCAATGGGCATATCTTGTGCTCCTCTGCTGGCTAATTTGTTCCTCATGTCACATGAATACAAGTTCATGGAGAAGTTGGAAAAGAATAACATTCATAAAGCTAAATCTTTTAATTATACTTTTCGGTTCATAGATGACCTTGTAAGCTTTAACAACAAAGACTTCAGTGAGAGCGTGTCCAATATTTACCCTAAAGAACTCAGCATCAAACAGGAAAACACTCACAGTGATAGGGCTTCCTACCTTGATCTTTACACTGAGATCAACAACAAACAATTTCACACTAAACTCTATGACAAACGAGACAGCTTTAAGTTTGATATTGTGAACTATCCCTTTGTGAAGGATTCAAACATTCCAGAAAAGCCTGCCTATGGAGTTTATGCCTCTAGACTCATCAGCATTGCTCGCGCATGTGACTCATTCAAAAGACTTTAAGGATAGACATGAATTTCTGTGTTTGAAGCTGATGAGACAGGGCTTTCATTATAAATCATTAGTGAAACAGCTACACAAAACTAAGCATAAACACAGAGATCTCTTTGCTAAATACCAGTCAGTCATTGAAGTTCCTTTGCCCATCAACATCTCAAATCAACGGCATGTTACATTACGCTGATACTCATCTCACTGTATTCCTTCATTTTCATCCCTTCATTTTATCACTAGTGGAATCCTGCTTAAGATCGCGAGGGGGCGTAGTTTCCTACTATGAAGGTGTACGAGTAATGTTCCAGCATGCATGCCATTGATCTGTGTTTTCAGATCATGTGTTGGTACATGAAGCCTACACCCTGCTAGTTATAATCATCTGTTTGGTTCATTTTCATACAGTTTTATTTACTTCCATTGTATGCTTATACATTCTCATGTTATCATACTAGTCTTGTTAAATTTGTTTCTGTTAGTCATTCCAGTTGTTAAACATAGCATATGGTTTCTCGTCGCTGCCCTACCCTATTTATCAATTATAAAGAGAACTTCTGGGCATGGCTAAGGTCTTAACGTTATCATCCCCATTTTCCTGGGGAAGAAAAAAAATAGGAATGAATGTCTAAAATGAGTAGACAATTCTCTCCAATAAAGTGTGTGTGTGTGGTTTATTACTAAAAAAATAACTTAATCCGATTTGCCTGCGAAGTAAAACGATAAGCCGTTACCAAATAACACTATATAAATTGGCATGTGCAAATAAATAAGAAACTCGTGCATATCTAAATCATTTTGTATCAAAGGTGAGAAAGGTATAATTAATGTGTTCCTTACTCTGGTAACATTAGTAGTATTAACATTGATGTGGAGAGGATTTATATCACTTAATTATATAAGAGAAGCGTTAAGTTAGTAATTCATCTGGTTTAATATTTATATCAACCAACTATAAGTATTGGACAAAATAGCCTATTTTAGCACCCAAGGTATACCCCAGTCACATTTGCACGGGGCACCGGCCGAGAAGCAAGAATCGGCCGACTTCACATCAGTGGTAATCTGAGATATGCCGTGGCTGTGGTCACATTTTCACGTGTGCCGCACGGCGTGTGCCAGATTAGATACCACAGACGTCTGAAGGATATCCTAAAGACTTCTAGATCATTTGATAGACGTTTGAAGGATATCCTAAAGACATCTATATAATATCGTAGGGAGCCCGTTGGATCATCTGACGATGGCCTGTGAACACATGAAATAAAAGAAACAAAATCGGCCGGCAGTTCAGATTGCCGTGCGGGCACCAGGAGATCATCGGCCACAATTGGGCATCTTTAAGACGTCGGACAGGTCATCGGGAACTTTTAGCTGCAACATAAAAGTTGCCAGCATCTCACCGATGTCTTATCACCAAATATCATCTTAAAGTACACGGCAGGGTCCCGGCAGTGTCCCGCAGGCACATCGACAGATTATCTTAGGGCTACCGGTGGCATCGTGCGGTGAAAATAGGATTTTTTTTGTAACACGGATGGTTCCTTTTTGACAAGCATTGTCGACAGGCAATGCTTGTCAAAAAAAGGAACTATCTGTGTTATTCTGTGATCGGTACGATCATGGGAAATGTGTAGTCATATCCTGTGGGTTGTAATTCGGTTTTTTCTGTGGTCATTATTGTTAAAGCAACTGACGCCACTGTGGAGTGTTCGTCCGTGTGCATGCAATAGATTAGACTGGTACCGCCCTCTTTTCTTGACACTCGGTAGGGGACCAGTCTAGTATTCAGCGTATGAATCACACTGTCCACCAGAGGCACACGCAAACTATTACCTCTGGCCAACCCAGATTAGTATTCATCCGGCCCTACTTTTACTGGCCATGTGCTCAAGAACTGTCAGTGTGTTGTAAATGTGATTGATATGTTAACATCTCTTAATATCAAATATGAATTTGCCTTGAGATGTATTAGAATTCATTTGTTAATATTTGAAAAAAATTTGTTGGTTAGATTAACCAAAAGTATAAAAGATTAAAAGAATTCAAATTGTAAACAAAGCGGCCATCTTTGTTGTGGTTCCGCCTTATCACTACCCCAGGAAATGGCTCCTCCGGTTGAGAAAGTAGTTCCAAGTTTTATTTCTCTTAATAGTTGTTTCTATATGCACAAACTTTTGTATTAAGGGTGAAATATATCATAATATACCAATCTGAGTACAATTCAAGAAAAAAAATAAGTAAGACGGACAGTTACATGAAAATTGGTGGATGTGGTGAGCCAGCACAAAAAGGCACCTTGTACAGAGGTGATAGGTTCGCCATGTCGCCCTCTGGTGGAGCTTGCGTATGAATACAAAAGAAAAGAAGTGCGTGATGTAAACAAAGCAGAACGTTAAAAAACAATGTCGTCATGCTCGTCTATCGTTGCATAAAATTATCCCTTTAAATTGCTAGGAAATGTTTCCCAATCGAAAAAGCAAGGAATTTTATGTAAGTTTAGTTCAAATTTGGTGTAAATCGGACAATTAGAACAGAAATGACATTCAAAAGTCTGATCGGTAATTTGCGATAGCGCCTGAGCGATATTAGGGCAACTTACGTAATCGAGCCTGAAAAGGCACATCTTTGTACCCAGTTGTGCTAGAAAATTTGTTCATATACCAAATTAAATGTTTTTAAGAGATGAATAAAGATTGCTAATTAAAAAAAGACCATGCTATATTTGTTGCTGTTTATTTTGATTTTTGATTTGTTTGTTGTAATTTTTGTTTTGTTTATTTTAATTTTTGTTTTGTTTGTTGCAAATTTTGTTTTATTTGTTATTTTTTTCCCATCCGTGTTACATGTGGAGCACCACTTTTTCTTGTTTATTACATGTGTTCACAGGGCATCGTCAGATGATCCAACGGGCTCCCTACGATATCACATAGAAGTCTTTAAGAAGTCTTTCAAACGTCTATCAAATGATCTATATGTCTTAAGGATATCCTACAGACGTCTGTCAATGATCTTGACGTCTTTAGGATATCCTACAGACGTCTGCGCCATTCAATCTTGCACGTGCCGTGCGGTGCCCTTTAATAATGTGACCACAGCTACGGCATCTCTCAGATTGTTGCTGATAAACTCCCCGGTGCCCGGCCGACTTCCCCAGTTGGCCGATTCTTACTTCTCGGCCGGCACCCGGTGCAAATGTGACCGAGGCATAACCTGGGGAGATCCACTGTCTTTGTTATCTTATCTAACCATTTTGTCAAAATATAATTTTTCTGCAATGCTATTTCTAAGGACGATAAACGATGTTAAATCAAGTTAATTTGTTGTGTCGTACTTTCAGAACATACTACAAGAATATATAGATACCACATGGTATATAGATACCACATGGTATATACAGATACCGCATGGTATATACAGATACTGCATGGTATATACAGATACCACATGGTATATACATATACCGCATGGTATATACAGATACCACATGGTATATACAGATACCGCATGGTATATACAGATACCGCATGGTATATACAGATACCACATGGTATATACAGATACCGCATGGTATATACAGACACCGCATGGTATATACAGACACCGCATGGTATATACAGATACCGCATGGATTCCAATCTAATCACAGTCACACCGTATATATATATATATATATAAAAACATGAATTACCGTCATCCCTTGACATTAGCCTTGAATTACCCTCATCCCTTGACATTAGCTATGAATTACCCTCATCCCTTGACATTAGCTATGAATTACCCTCATCCCTTGACATTAGCTATGAATTACCCTCATCCCTTGACATTAGCTTTGAATTACTCTCATCCCTTGACATTAGCCTTGAATTACCCTCATCCCTTGACGTTAGCCTTGAATTACCCTCATCCCTTGACGTTAGCCTAAAATTACCCTCATTCCTTGACGTTAGCCTTGAATTACCCTCATCCCTTGATGTTAGCCTTGAATTACCCTCATCCCTTGACATTAACCTTGAATTACCCTCATCCCTTGACATTAGCCTTGAATTACCCTCATCCCTTGACATTAACCTTGAATTACCCTCATCCCCTGACATTAGCCTCAAATTACCCTCATCCCTTGACATTAACCTTGAATTACCCTCATCCCTAGTTACGCTCATCCCAATCTCTTTGTTGAACTATTTTCATATAATTCATAAAGTAGCAGCAGAAACATGTTACACATGTAACAATGAAACGTTGAAACGACAATTTGTAGCATTTTATTGCTCAAATAAGGAAATTAATCATTTTACCTGTCAATTCCATTTTGTCACCTCATATGGTCGGATGAGGGTAATTTAAATAGGGGTCTAAGACATGGTCACATGATTACACAAGTAATGAAGGAGTAAACATGCCTTATCCGTTTTAAAATGTGGAGTCACAAAGCCTTGAAATGATTTGCATGATTCAAAGTTCAACAAATATTTCCATTGCCTGCCTTTGAGAATTTGCAGCTATTTCAACGAGCATAATATAAGCCCTCCTTAACATTTAGTCTCGGAATACTTTCACTTCACCTTGTTCTAAATATCGGACACTGATTGGCTAAACAAATATTTATTACACATATTGTACATATTACATTGTAACGGAATAGAGTATAGAAATACATAGAGTAAAGTAATAATTAAATACCTTATTGTCGCATATTACATATAATTTTATTCTTATTTATCATATTCATATCACAGTATATATCACAATTATTTAACAAACTCTATATTCGTACCATCTTGAATAGTAAGCCTTATGATTAAGTTATAGTGTTACTTATAGATAAGATAAGATCTAATTAATTCTGTGTATTAATTCTTGTAAGAGACATGTTGATGGTAAGGTGGCGTGCTTCAGGTTAGGATTGGTTGGAGTCAGCTTCGGAGAGGAGTGACAGAGCACTGTGAAGTAAAGCAGCATACCATATAGGTTAATATCAGGCATGACCACAATATGCACAAAATGCTCCCTGTCTTTAGGGTCTTCATCCTGTTAATTTAGGTTTATTTCAGAAGTAAGAGAAATTTGGAAGACCTTGATCGACTGCTTAATATCCTTCACTCAAGGGGAATTATTACTTTGCTTATCAATATTCTCAGACAGAACAAAGACGATAATATAAATACAAATTCAAATGTCTGGCCTGAAAGCAGTAATCAGAAAGAGGAGACCTAGTAAAGCTGGCTACACTGCTAGTACTCTCCTTTGCTTTGGACTCACTGTCATAACACCAGTAATCAGAAAGAGGAGACCTAGTAAAGCTGGCTACACTGCTAGTACTCTCCTTTGCTTTGGACTCACTGTCATAACACCAGTAATCAGAAAGAGGAGACCTAGTAAAGCTGGCTACACTGCTAGTACTCTCCTTTGCTTTGGACTCACTATCATAACACCAGTAATCAGAAAGAGGAGACCTAGTAAAGCTGGCTACACTGCTAGTACTCTCCTTTGCTTCAGGTTCACTATCATAACACCAGTAATCAGAGAGAGGAGACCTAGTAAAGCTGGCTACACTGCTAGTACTCTCCTTTGCTTTGGACTCACTATCATAACACCAGTAATCGGAAAGAGGAGACCTAGTAAAGCTGGCTACACTGCTAGTACTCTCCTTTGCTTTGGACTCACTGTCATAACACCAGTAATCAGAAAGAGGAGACCTAGTAAAGCTGGCTACACTGCTAGTACTCTCCTTTGCTTTGGACTCACTATCATAACACCAGTAATCAGAAAGAGGAGACCTAGTAAAGCTGGCTACACTGCTAGTACTCTCCTTTACTTAGGACTCACTATCATAACACCAGTAATCAGAAAGAGGAGACCAAGTAAAGCTGGCTACACTGCTAGTACTCTCCTTTACTTAGGACTCACTATCATAACACCAGTAATTAGAAAGAGGAGACCTAGTAAAGCTGGCTACACTGCTAGTACTCTCCTTTACTTTGGACTCACTATCATAACCCCAGTAATCAGAAAGAGGAGACCAAGTAAAGCTGGCTACACTGCTAGTACTCTCCTTTACTTAGGACTCACTATCATAACCCCAGTAATCAGAAAGAGGAGACCTAGTAAAGCTGGCTACACTACTAGTACTCTCCTTTACTTTGGACTCACTATCATAACACCAGTAATCAGAGAGAGGAGACCTAGTAAAGCAGGCTACACTGCTAGTACTCTCCTTTGCTTCAGGTTCACTATCATAACACCAGTAATCAGAAAGAGGAGACCTAGTAAAGCTGGCTACACTGCTAGTACTCTCCGTTGCTTTGCTTCACTGTCATAACCCCAGTACTCAGAGAGAATTGCACGTACAGGTCTGGTAAGGTTGGCTTCACTTCTAGTACAAAATGAAGATTCTTAGCAAAAAGAAGGCAGAGTAAGAGAAACCTTATCAGTTAATGTTTATCAAGGGCAATGATGACGCACCTGTAATCTATCTTGCCGTCCTTCTCATTTGCATCCAGCTTGGCCACCATCGCATCTATTTTCTCATCACTCAGACCTATACTTGCTTGCTGGAAAGCAATTGCCAACACTTTAAGTAACAAAATCTATATAGAAATGTTTCACCTTCAAACTTGATGCTTCAACCAATTTCTGCATTCCAGTGTTTTAAAACCACGATAAACTTGTAAACATCTTACCTTCACTCCCTTTTTCAAATCCTCTGGTGTAATTTTGAATTCTTTGCTCTTATCAAATTGATTGAAAAAGTCCAATAACCGCAAATTATTCTTCTCAACATAGGATTTGATGATGGCTATTGGATCGTTTCGCAGGAACTCATCCAGTGCTAGCATTGCCTTAGATTCATCATCATTCAGGTCATTATTATCACCCGCTAAAAAACAAAACAGAATCATATATGTGTGTGTATGTATTGGGTGGTTATGTAAACCATCAGATTTATGATCTCATATTCAATAATAATTTCCAATTATCCTTCAAAATTGGGTCAGAAAGTTATTTTTTATATCGTGGAGAGGAATTTAAAAGCAATATATTCAAAGCATCCATAAGGGAATGTTTTCCAAGATAGAATAGTTGATGCTGAGATATATGATATGACCTGTGTTATTTCTGGGTTTCCATTTGGCCCCAGTGATGATATAGTTGCTAAGAAGTCCGCCGTGGTGAACCTTTAGGTCTGGCCGGCTTTGGAGAATATCACTGTATTCTGTTTCAAATTCTTTCTCAACCAACACATCCTATCAACCCAAATGAGAGAAGATAGGTTTGTAATAACAGACAATTGGAAGTCTCAATGCATTATTTGGATTTTAATTAATTTCAACGTTGGGAAATGGAATATCATAATTGAACAATAATCTTCTTTGTCAAAATGTTAAAATTAAAGGTTGTTGATTAATTCACGATATACAGACGGATTCTTGGAAAAGCTTTACAATTTACATAGGAGGAGTCTAACCAGAAAGGGCACGAGACACAAGACATGAAGAGCAATCAAGTGATAAGAAGCAGCGTGAAACTTTCAGGAAACCTGTTTTTCAAGCACCTTTCCAGTATATAAAATAATGTCTGGACCATAAGCATTTGATCAAATGTTAATACTCGTCAAATTATTCCAATATCAATTTCTGTACGATCAGAAGGTGGATGGGTCTTCTGCTGAACTCTAAGTCATATAGTGAGAATTTCTGCTCAGCTGAACATGGATTTAGTGCAAACATCTACTCAGTTAAGTTTGACAAATAATGGGACACCTTCAGTTTGGAACACTGCAGTGATATGACTAACAGAGGTCTGTTTGTCCATTACTTGTCTCTTGGTACACCCTTACAGACCAACATTGAATCAAAAGACAAATGACTCACATCCAGATGGAGTTCTCGGAGAACACTTCTCTCATTATTGATCCCTCCAAGGATCATCATGGCTCCAGCAGCAGAGATAGCATTCTTCCCCACCTAAAAACAGACATTTACACCTTTTTAATTCCACTTGTCATCCATTTTAATCTACGTACATGAAAAAAGTCATATTGCACAAATCTTGTGATGCAGAGATAAAATTCTACCAGGAAACAAACAGCAAAGGCATCAGGCTCCCTTATAACCCCAGCAGAACACTCAATAACCTCAACATAACACTCAATAACCTGTGCATAACACTAAATAACCCCAGCAGAACACTCAATAACCTCAGCATAATACTCATTGACCTCAGCCTAACACTTATTAACCTCAGCATAACACTCAATAACCTCAGCCTAACACTCAATAGTCTCAGCATAACACTCAATAACCTCAGCCTAACACTCAATAACCTCAGCATAACACTCAATAACCTCAGCCTAACACTCAATAACCTCAGCCTAACACTCGATAACCTCAGCATAACACTCAATAACCCCAGCATAACACTCAATAACCTCTGCATAACACTCAATAACCTCAGCATAACACTCAATAACCTCAGCATAGCACTCAATAACCTCAGCATAACGCTCAATAACCTCAGCCTAACACTCATTGACCTCAGCCTAACACTCAATAACCTCAGCATAACACTCAATAACCTCAGCCTAACACTCAATAACCTCAGCCTAACACTCAATAACCTCAGCATAACACTCAATAACCTCAGCCAAACACTCAATAACCTCAGCATAACACTCATTGACCTCAGCCTAACACTCAATAACCTCAACATAACACTCAATAACCTCAGCATAACACTCAATAACCTCAGAAGAACACTCAATAACCTCAGAAGAACACTCAATAACCTCAGCATAACACTCAATAACCCCAGCATAACACTCAATAACCTCAGCTTAACACTAAATAACCCCAGCATAACACTCAATAACCTCAGCCTAACACTCAATAACCTCAGCATAACACTCAATAACCTCTGCATAACACTCAATAACCTCTGCATAACACTCAATAACCTCAGCCTAACACTCAATAACCTCAGCCTAACACTCAATAACCTCAGCCTAACACTCAATAACCTCAGCCTAACACTCAATAACCTCAGCATAACACTCAATAACCTCAGCATAACACTCAATAACCTCAGCCTAACACTCAATAACCTCAGCATAACACTCAATAACCTCTGCATAACACTCAATAACCTCAGAAGAACACTCAATAACCTCAGTATAACACTCAATAACCTCAGCATAACACTCAATAACCTCAGCCTAACACTCAATAATCTCAGCATAACACTCAATAACCTCAGAAGAACACTCAATAACCTCAGAAGAACACTCAATAACCTCAGATTATCAAACATTATGATTTAACAAACTAAACCAAAGCTTTAGCAAACAATGCATGTTTATATTCCACTTTCATGCCAGGCCATAACGATCATCAGTGTCAAGTATTGCATTAGGGAAAGTATTGAACACATTTATGATACTTCCCTGACTCTCCAACATTTTAACATGATTTATTTGCCTTTTAGACCAAACAGAACATTCAACTTGCATTTGTTTCCTCAAATAGTCCCTAAACTGTACTCTGTCAACGTTGTTGTGAGTGGCATGCCACAAGGTATTGTTATTTCAGCTCAAATCAGCCAGGCAACTCAGTTCTCCCTTGGACTTCAACCATGGCCTCGTCATTTCCTTTCAACCCGAAATGAATGTTTACCTTGATTCGCATTGCTTGAAATCGATATGCTGAATATTTACTTGGATTTTCGACCAATCAACTCCTGACAAACATAAAGTGATGAGTCTATGGATGCAATCACCACACGTTCAATACCTTTCCCTATTGCAATACAGTCAGACCTCGCCGGACCGTCCCCCGATAATCCGGCATATCAATTACCGACAGTGATTTGGCTGCAACCATTCTAATCTTTCTTTATTTGTATTCATTTGATGTCCGTTTCATCAAACCGTCAGACTCGTGAAACCGGCAGAATTATGTGTGACAGACCATGACGGACTGGCGGGGCTTGACTGTACTTGAAACTGATGATCGGCATGCCCTGGCCCCGGCCTTACTCCGTGGAGCTGGATTCACTTGTGAATTCAGCTCCGTTTACTGTTAATCATTTCCTTGGTCGGAATTTGAATATCATTGATTTCACCTACTTAATGGCAGTTTTGTCTTATTCTCAACAGGTATGTTGTTGCCCTGGCCTCAATCTAGCTCGTCACCATCAGAACATCATTATTCAATGAATGAATTTCTTTAATTATGCACTTTAATCCTCACAATAACAAGGAGTTGTTTTTCAGCCATTTTAAAAAATGGTGACAAGAAGGCCAAACCACTGCATGAACCCAGAAAGGAAGTCAGAAATTAGGATCTGGGGAGAAATCATTAGTTTTGGTGGGGAGATAAAATCCATTCATTAAATTGTTTGATTGTTTAGTTCACACAAAAAAGTGAACTTATTTTGTCTTATGATTCCAGAAAATGATTAAATACTTGCAAGTATTATTCTCATTTTACCACCTTATTTCAATACATTTGATCAGTTTCAAAATTTCTATTTGCAAACTAAATTTAAATGATAAACTTATTCACCAGGTGGCAGGCTGATAGACATTTGTATGTCAATGAAATCAATTCTTACTCATTCGGTAACTTACGACCTGAGCAATGCCAAAGGAAGTTCCATGAAATGGACTAATTTTGCTATTTGTGAATGAATGGACTGCAGTCAGGTCATACAAGTTCATGTAAACAACTCACATGTGGACCTAAATGCAACTTCTTTACACTGATTATAGCTCATGTCAAGTTATGGAGAAAAAACTGAATGTAAATACCAACACATTAGAATCAACTAACATTTGGTATTTTGTGAATTATGAAGTCAATTTTTGAAAGGGAACTTATGAATTGATAGGGAAAACTTCGTGAATAAATGTTTGTTAAAGCAGGAGTCTAGAGGCTTAAGAGTGAAATTAACCGAAGAACTCACCATGAGCCTCTCACTGACTACAAGTATCACTATGCAAATGAGTAATGCATTTGAATCACAAACTGTGTTGATAACTTCACTCACAATGCAGTTTGCCAAGGTCACTCTGCTGGAATTATGGACTGCTCCCTGTCATTTTTCTCTTACCAGAGGTCTCTACTGCATATTTATGGATTGGTTGTGACAGGAACCATTTTGGATATCAAAGCAGAAGACACTAGTTTTGTCAGATGGAATACATCCTCCAAGTATAGTATTGGCAGGAAATAGGGTGTCCAAATCTAGGTGAATCACTTAAGGTTAGTTTATTCTTTAAGATGATATCAAGATTTCCCCTGAAATACATTAGGTATAAAATAGTATAGCAACCATATACCGAAATCATGGGCCAGAGGCCCATGTACGGTATAGACTGGACCCTCTATTTTTTCTGGTGATCTAGAAGCAAAATCTGGAATTGGGCATTTTTGCAAAGTCTGCATGTACCTGTATCATATTTTTAGTTATTAATTTAAAATGGGCTAAAATTGTCTCTATTTCTTTCCTACCTTCTAGAGTTGGTATCTGTTAAAGGTTGAAAATATTCTTATTTCATTTGAGCAACCCTGGCAAACTTAAGTTGGCAGCCATGTTACATTGTTTACTATTACAAGTGGGTCAATCTCACTATATTTTTTCTCGAAAACAATATTTTTTTGGATAAGGTTGCCTTCAAATAGTTTTTTTTAAATAACAATTACATGTTGCAGACAAATAAATGTATATGATTTATAATAATTTAAAAAGTAGGTGTGTCTTTATTTTGTCTTAGGCTTGACCCCTTTGTGATCCTTTTGTCTCAGGCAACCCACTTTTCATGGTTGACTACTTCTATACCATAATGCACCATTCATTATGGCAGTAGAATGATACAAGTTTCTTAATCCAGAGGATATTCCAATTATTATATATATTTACTTCACCAATACCTATGGATATCAGTGAAATAAAAAGCTGTGAAGACATGGAATGAAGTGCCCAAAAGATTGGACTCAAAACTGCAGGTGTGACATTGTTTTCACAGTTTAAAATTAGCGCCTTCATTCCCGAGGCGCACCCCCGTGAAATTAGTACACAAGTCGTCAGTACCCTTCTCCCAGGTCGGGGACCTGCAAGGAGGAAAGGGTACTGATTGCCGTACTAGTATAAAAGAAAACTTGATTATCTGCTGACTGACTGGTAAAATGGTAAGGAGTATCCATGACCCCAATCAGCCCAGCTCTGCTGTAGCTGATGTGGTCATCCAGGGCTAGCCCCGGCCCTGGCATGAAAGTGGAATATAAACATGCATCGGGCCTATGGTCTGATATATGTTACCAAAGAAACCTTGAAAAGCCGTACGGAATGAAAGTGAGCAAGCCACCACTTATATTGGTGGCTGGCTGTCCAAGCTTGAGATTATAAGCTTTTAATTTACCAGTGAAGAGAATGTATGGTTTATTTTGACCTCAACCTTTATTTCCATTTTGAGCATGCCCAGTATGAGTTAAGCACATGGCCCCAGTCAAAAGTAAACAACTTAATTGTGATGTCATAATGCACATTCTGAGCATATCCGTTAGAGGCTAAAAAGCATGTTTCTTTGTGGAAAAGGAAATAAAGCTCATTGTGATATCAATCTGAGCATTGAAGTCTCACAAGAAATAAATGAGATTCAATCATATTGAAAAATAGTGTCAACATAGTTTTGGAACCTATCATCCCCACCCATTTCATCCCCTGTAGGCAATGGTGTCTATTTAACACCATAAGACCAAATAGCCAACCTATTTCTCTCCAATGCAGATTTCTCCAAGCATAAATCGTTCTCAACTCTGTTCACTCCCAACACAGAGTTTTCCCAGCCCAAAGCACCTCAACCCCATACGGCCAACAACCCCAACATCCCAAAGCTAAATCAATAAGATAAATAACTCCCAAACCCCAAATAAAACCAGGCACATCCTGTACCATGCACCATGCACAGAACATTATGACAGATTCATCTAGAGTAAGATTTACCTTTGTATAAAATATAAAAACGTTTGCTCATAAAATATGTGTTGTTGATATATCTTCTTTTATTTATTCCTGCACAGACAATAACTTAATTACAATTTTTGATAGATTCCACTACTGCAATAGTGGGTGGGGCGAGGACATTGAAAATGTATTGCAATAGTGGGTGGGGCGAGGACATTGAAAACGTATTGCAATAGTGGGTGGGGCGAGGACATTGAAAATGTATTGCAATACTGGGTGGGGCGAGGACATTGAAAATGTATTGCAATAGTGGGTGGGGCGAGGACATTGAAAACGTATTGCAATAGTGGGTGGGGCGAGGACATTGAAAATGTATTGCAGTAGTGGGTGGGGCGAGGACATTGAAAACGTATTGCAATAGTGGGTGGGGCGAGGACATTGAAATTGTATTGCAATAGTGGGTGGGGCGAGGACATTGAAATTGTATTGCAATAGTGGGTGGGGCGAGGACATTGAAATTGTATTGCAATAGTGGGTGGGGCGAGGACATTGAAAATGTATTGCAATAGTGGGTGGGGCGAGGACATTGAAATTGTATTGCAATAGTGGGTGGGGCGAGGACATTGAAAATGTATTGCAATAGTGGGTGGGGCGAGGACATTGAAATTGTATTGCAATAGTGGGTGGGGCGAGGACATTGAAATTGTATTGCAATAGTGGGTGGGGCGAGGACATTGAAAACGTATTGCAATAGTGGGTAGGGCGAGGACATTGAAAACGTATTGCTATAGTGGGTGGGGCGAGGACATTGAAAACGTATTGCAATAGTGGGTGGGGCGAGGACATTGAAAACGTATTGCAATAGTGGGTGGGGCGAGGACATTGAAAACGTATTGTAATAGTGGGTGGGGCGAGGCCATTGAAAATGTATTGCAGTAGTGGATGGGGCAAGGACATTGAAAACGTATTGCAATAGTAGGTGGGGCGAGGACATTGAAAATGCATTGCAATAGTGGGTGGGGCGAGGCCATTGAAAATGTACTATAGACAGACATAAAGATGGAAAATGAAAACATCATGTTTTTGTATTAGACTTAGATTAAAGTGACATCACCACATCGTCCATTTGTTTGTTTGTTTATTTGGGGTTTTACATCATTTCCAACATTATTTCAGTCATTTCGTGATGAGACCTACTTGTAGCAGATATGGTGCTACCTCACTGAATTGTCATGTCTCAGGTCCTTGACATGACAACCCAACCAGTCACAGATTTACAAGGACAACGGGTTAAGCCTTTTGCACGGGCCTCAGCTCATGTGTGAAATTGTATCATGAATTCTATCTCGGCATGGCCGGGGATCAAACCCACGACCTTTTGATCACCACAGAGGGACTGGTGCTAATAAGCTGGTACTCTAACCAACTGCACCACAGCCTGTGGCCCCATATCGTCCGAGATGTGTATTTAAGTCAAGATGTGTCTCAGCTCTTTACCATTAGCAACAAAGGGAGTGATAAGCACAGTTTGTGATTCATATGTCTCATTACTCATTTGCATAGTGACATCTGTAGTCAGTCAGTAAGTGAGATGCTTGTGGTGGGTCTTTGGATGTTTTCACTTTCAAGCCTCTATAACACAGGGGGATGGAGAGCAAGTCCAGAAGAAAATAATTACCCACCTCAAAAAAGAATCATCTATATATTTTATATACACATATCAAAGGGTATTTCTTTCTTTCTTGCAGACTTGCTCTCCTTGTGCCCTGGAATCATATTGTCACAACATATTCATATAGATTTCCCTGACAGTACCGTGTATCTCTGGCAAATTCCCTTTTGAAGGTTGACTTTATATCTCACAAAACACCTAATATAATAGTTCATACTTATATGATGATATTCTTTTTTTTCATGAGTGAACAAAATGAAATACGATCAGTGTGAATAAGTTGTATTTGGATCCACATGTGAGTTGTTTACATGCACTTACATGGCCTGACTGCTGCCCATTAATACCAAAAATAGTTCATTTCAAGTAAAAATACTTTGACAATGCTCCGACCGGCCCCACTAGCACAGTTGGTAGTGCATAGGATCTGTGCCTTTGTTGGTTGTATAAGTGGAGGGCGGGAGGTGGTGGGTTCAACTCTTATTTCCAGCAGTGTTACTATCACACTGGTTTAAAGTCTTGAAAGTCGACCTGATGTGGCCATAGTTAATGAAAGGGTCATAAATACAAATATACAAAAATCTAATAAGCCTGCCACCTGGTGCATTCTTACAATACAAATTTTGAAACAGGTCAAACATATTAAAAAACGAGTGATGAAATGAGAATAATGCTTCCATTTAATCATTTCATGTGATCATTATGTAACATTTATGGCTGTTGATGGACACAAACTAGCAAAATGATCTGAATCAATAAACATATTTCAAGGAACATACACATGACTCATATGCACTCCACATGCCATGATGCTGACAAAAGATACTTCTCAGAAGTGCACACCTCCCCTAAATATATATAAAGTCAATAACAGAAGCAGAATTAGAAATATACCAAAATGTTTACTAATATATTAGTGACCAGGAAAATGAAGGTGTATAATAAAGTAATAGTTATGCAGCATCTAATCCACATATAGTCAGTTCATGATGACATCATGGTTATCAGTTGTTGATCTCTCTGCTGAGTCATCAAGCCACTTAATTAATCATCAACCTCTTCAGAATCTAAATAATATAAAATAATATAAAATGTTTGCATTATAGTCAGGTGTATATATTTTCCTCACATTTTTGTCGTTGTGTGTAAATGAACCCATTAGTCATTGAAAACACTTATCTTTCAATGTCTTTTATGAATGCCTTGATTTGTCCTGTCTATTAAAAGTGGGGTTGTTTTGCTCAGTATACAGTTAAATGCATTCTTTCTTAAGTTTTCAAAAGGTCAATATGGGGCACATGTCCTCTCCTGCACCTATACCCAAAGACATCGGCAAAATAGACTTGAAATCCACTGTTTCCCAAAACACCACGCACTGCCCATCATATTTAAGTTTCCCCAGTAAATACTGTATACAGACAAATTTTCGCGACCTTTTTATTTTCGCGTTAATTCGCGCCAGGACGTCATTCGCGAAATTAAATGGACGCGAAATTGAAGCGGGGACTCTCCCGGTCATTTTGATACCAAATACGAGGTCGTCATGTTAAAAAGCGGGAGTGACGGGGACAAGCTCTTATTTTTGGCGCGAAAACAATTGGAGTCTATCAACACGCATTGAAATATTAATATATTGCGCAATGATGGATCCCTGGCTTCTCCTCGTGTTGCGGACGTGAATTACTGCGACGTCATGTACATGATATTTACGTTTTACTTCATGGATAAATTCTCGACCTGCGAAGCATAATTTGTGATAATATTGGGTAAATACCTTTATTTATCATTTATAACGCAATTGAAATCGATCCACGTGTGAAGGCATTTCTGTCAAAAAGGGAAGACACGACTCAAAGCAGTGGAGACAATGACGAAACGCAAAACTGTGAACGCTGATAATTGGAATCAGTGAGAACAAAGTCAAAACAAAGCGTTTCGAAATAATAGACCAATAATAATGGGTAAATACCTTAAGTTTATTTATCATTTAAAACGCAATTAAAAATATTTTGTACTAAAAATCCAAAATTCGTGAAAATAAAACGGCGCGAACCTGTCGAAAACAGCGATGGCGCGAAAATAACTAGGCGCGAATTTGTCTCTGTATACAGTAAACTCGACCTCCAGCGATTGACTGTTGCAGTTATGACCCATATCACTATCATTCCCAATCATAATGTCTAAAAATACAAATCCGTGTGAATTCTGTAGTGTTTTTTCTTCAGTTTGTTACCCGATATCAAACATGATATGTGAAATGGCATTTGGAAGAGTCCAAGTGATGACGTCATGGAAACACAAAGGGAGAAACATCATATGACGTCAGAAGTACCACTACGTTGTGGAGCTTCCAGATTGTTGCTGTCACTCCCATGAATAAATTGACCCACTTTCATGTCTTTGCGCAAACTCGTAAACAATGGCGAAACGATGCTGAGATCAAGAAAAAGCAAAGAAATATTTTCAAACAGGACTGACATCTTATGTTCATATAAAAAGGAACATGATTGTTTGATTTTTAGTTGCCGGAAGTCGACTTCTTACAGAATCGTGGCTTAAATATGAAGGCCAGTGCAAGGTGTTTCTAGAAACAGTGGATTTTAAGTAGTCTATTTTGACGATGGCTTTGGATATAGTACTTCTTTTCTTTGTAGCTGTCCGGGTGTGGTAAACAATATTCAGACTGTATTATGCACAGAACTAGTCATGCAATTTATGGTTAGACCTCCATAAGTCCCTGAATACAAAAAAGACTAAATGCATGTTGTTTGTGACATGCCAGAGATTGGGGAACGCACCTGTATTGAATATTAAAATAAATTCTCAACAGATAGAAAAAGTAGAAAGCTTCAAATATCTTGGAGTGTGGCTGGATGAGTGCATGAATTTCAAAAATCATATTGATAAAATAGCTAAAAAGATCAGTTCCAAAATTGGTAAAATATCAAGATCAGCAAAATATCTCAAATTAGAATAAACGAAAATGTTATTCAATGCCACTATCCTGCCACACTTCGATTATTGTTCTCATGTGTGGTCCAACACAGGTAAAAACAAAAAAAATGTGCTTATCCGACTGCACAGGAGAGCGTGCAAAATGATTCTTATGGTTCCTAAGCTTACACCTACACATGGATTTTTGGAAACTCTAAGGCCAATCAGATCATTTTTTCCCAGATGCACGTCTTCATATCTTTGCTTATCTGTATGTTTAAAGGATATGTCATTTATCAGGAAATTATTTTGTGCTTTATTGACACTAATATAAAGTTTGTACGACTGTTTCCAGTAGTCGTTCATTACAGCAGATTACACATGAGTATGACGATAACATCGTTTTCCAACAACTTAAGAATATTTGTACATTAATATGTGAGTATGTTTTAGATATAAGCTACGAAAATTAATCTCAAATGGCATATTTTGAATTGACTATTTGTGCATCCCAAAGGATAACAATAGGTTTGATCTCAGCCATGTGTCTATATATAGTATTACTGTATGTAAACTAAAGGCATCCCAAATGATAACAATAGGTTTGATCTCAGCCATGTGTCTATATATAGTATTACTGTATGTAAACTAAAGGCATTAAATCCATTGCACCACATTTCATCAATTCAGTTTTAAATTAAACTAAATATAGTTAGGTGTGTCCTAAAATGCTGAGGATATAATTCATACAATGCTAAGATATAAAAGCATTTATAGAAACTGTAAACCTTACATATTGTTGTCTTACAAATGTCTTTAATAAAGGTAAAATGTGTAATCCAGGAGAAATGAGAAAATGTCTGTGATTGAGTGGTTGAACACCCTACAAATATGATTATTCCCTAGAATGTTTACATTCTCCCTGTTGCTCAATTGCTCATAAAATCTGCTCAAATGTTATTGTCACACACCACTGAGAAGAGGATATAGATAATATTCTGTGGGGCACTATTTATTTCCATAATTCCCTCTATGGAATCACAGACTAAGGCTGAAATATGAATTAAGGTCTATAATCCACAATCAGTTTGAAGCATCGGGAGAGAACTTCGTGTGGTCTCGTATATTTACGTAACTGCCTTCGGCTCTGCATGCTCTGGGGGATTCCAGGATGAGAGTGAGGCTATGACGTCAGTGGGGGGTATTTCTCATACAGCACACATGGTGTCCAGCTGCAATAACTGAGTCGAACCCGTTTTAACTACCGTTAAAACGGGTTCAATTTAAATAATAGAAGTTTAAGACTAGCTGGTTAAGTTTACTTTTTCTGTGCTAAATTAACAAATAACATGACTTTGAACACATTTAAGCCAAAAAAACATAAGTCTGTCCCAGTGTTTCATTGTGGATTATAGACCTTAATGTAAGACTAGGATAAGTTCTGAAACATCATATTTAAGGATTGGATGGTACAAAAGAGAATTATACACACTTTGGGGTCATGAAAGTAAAATCAACAAATTAAAAAAAATAAATGAATTAAAAATGTTTTCATCCAAAATTGTGATTTCAGCTTTCACCCCTTAAGTTGTATATGACAGAAGAGAATTGATATTGCATTGTTGTCGATCCCATCTTGGCTCCCCTTTTACTCTGACAAAGATGACAATGCGAAAAATGAAAGAAAATCATTAAAAATTGAAATTGTTTGGAAATTTACCAGGTATTTCCTCTGGTTCTCACAATATTTTCCCTTTTATGGATGGAGAAACTGTTAAAACTACCTCAACTGAGCTTCACACCCCTTCCTCACAGCATACCTTTCATGATGTCATAAGCATATTGCCATACTCTCATTATGTCATTTTACCTTTCAGTGCCTCAGTGATAACACTCCACATAAAAATGACGCCAGGAAAGTGTGCTTTCAAAAGGGTGCGTTGAATTAAGTTTTGATTTAACTAGGTTTTCCAGACTAATGGAGAACTTCTCCCCAAAAAGATAATAGACATAAAAGGAAAATATATTTATCACGAATTAATAGATTATGCTTTTTTTCCTCTCTCTCTCTCTCTTTCTAAATCAGTGCACAATTCTTTTAATGATTCGGTTTTGGAGAATTGTTATGTGCACTTTTTGTGGAGATCAGGTATGTTGTGTTCAATGTGGGATGATGGTGACCCCCAATCAGCATATACGTTTATTTAAGGTCAAGGGGTATCAGGATAAGGGTTAATCAGTGTCATATTAAAAGGTCATTATCCTTAAACACTGATTATGGTAATGTTGATTATAAAAGTGCACTGTCCCTTAAGTTAACCTGTATTAACCCTTCATGCTTGCTAAGTTACTGCTCCATGCCAATATGAACACCTTTGATGTAGTCATAACCCATACATTGCCCGTAGTAATCTGTCAATCATCCTGCTGCAGTATTTATTTAAAGTGAATTTAAACCAAGACAGTGTTCACTATGGAATTTAACCACACAATGTTCACTCTCCTAACAGATGTAAATCTATGAGAATGAGTGATCATAAGGCAAGAACATGTGAGTGCAGTGTTCAGGCTTTCACCAGAACCAACGAGAGAAAGATCTGTCAGCCTGAACACTGCTGAACCTATGTTCTTGACTTTATCTCATACTTAACTCCTACAGATAGGTATGAGATAAAGGTTTTGGTTTGATGTCCAATTTATTTAAAGCGAAACAGAGAGGAAAATATTGCAGCATGTGTGGACCTATGTTGTGTGTGTCAAACAACATGAACAATGCCACGCCCCCTTTTTAATGACGTCACACTCAATGGCATCATTACAACATATAATTTATTATGTTATGACGCCATTGAGAGGTGGGCATAGTGCCACTCTATATTGTGAGATCCTTCCACCAGAACCAACGTGAGAGATCTGTCAGCCTGAACACTGCACGAACCTATGTTCTTGACTTTATCTCATACTTAACTCCTGCAGACAGGTATGAGATAAAGTTTTGGTTTGATGTCCAATCTACTTAAAGCAAAACTGTGTGGAAAATATTGCAGCATGTGTGGACCTATGTTGTGTGTGTCAAACAACATAAACAATGCCACACCCCCTTTTTTAATGACGTCACACTCAATGACGTCATTGCAACATATATTTTACTATGTAATGACGTCATTGAGAGGTGGGCATTGAGATCCTTCCACCAGAACCAACTTGAGAGATATCTGTCAGCCTGAACACTGCACTCACATGTTCTTTTCTTAAGATCTGTACTTTTTACAATGTTAACACTGGTCTGGTGTATAAAGCATCTGCAGTAGATAAATATGAGATGCAGAGTTCAGCCTGACAGATCTCTTTTGTTGATTTTGGTGGAAGGATCTCACTCCTCATTTGGACCAAGGATGATTTGCAAAAGTAGTTCGGCACATGGGTGATCTGTGAAAGTAGTTCGACAGAGGGGTGATCTGCAAAAGAATATCTCATGCAGAACACCCTCTTGAAGCACCAAATATGAGATAAGTGACCATAACAGGAGCTAAAATAGCCATGGTAGTAAACATATCTAGAATGACCTATGAATCTTCGCTTGTGTAATTGTCAATATATTATAAATATAAACAAATATACTTTTAATCAGGGAAGCAGGGGGACATAAATGTAAGGCTTTCTTCATATTAGCCAAATTGGAGTGATTTAAGGCAAAATCTTCAGAGTTTGACTACATTCCATCTAACATTTGAGGTTAAATGTCTAACCAGACCTTAATCCTAACATCTATCAATATTGTCAATGTACTGGATAAAATGATATTTGTTCAACCAAATGAGACATTATGTTATTATCTTCAAGCTTTTAAAGTCAATTATATAATCCTTTAAATTTAACATACAATCCTAGCTCTGGGAGGCCACGGGCCGTGGTGCAGTTGGTAAGAGTTCCAGCTTATTAGCACCATTTCACCTGTGGTGATCAAAAGGTCGTGGGTTCGAACCCCGGCCATGCCAGGATTGAACTCACGATACAATTTCCCACATGAGCTGAGGCCCATGCCTAAAGGGTACACCCATTGTCCTTGTAAATCTGTGACTGGGTGAGTTGTCATGTCAAGGACCTGCGACATGACAATTCACTGAGGCAGCACTATATCTGCTACAAGTAGGTCTCATCACAAAATGACTGAAATAATGTTGAAAGTGAAGTAAAACCCCAAACAAACAAACAATAATTTTGGGAAGAGCGTATGAGAGCTATCACATACTGCTGATGAGGTGCACTAGTGGTCAACCTAGGAACACCAGGAGAGGCTGAAATGGCCAGATACTGTATGGGGCAGACAGAGATCAAACTACAGTCCTGATAGGAACACCAGGAGAGGCTGAAATGGCCAGATACTGTATGGGGCAGACAGAGATCAAACTACAGCCCTGATAGGAACACCAGGAGAGGCTGAAATGGCCAGATACTGTATGGGGCAGACAGAGATCAAACTACAGCCCTGATAGGAACACCAGGAGAGGCTGAAATGGCCAGATACTGTATGGGGCAGACAGAAATCAAACTACAGCCCTGATAGGAACACCAGGAGAGGCTGAAATGGCCAGATACTGTATGTGGCAGACAGAGATCAAACTACAGCCCTGATAGGAACACCAGGAGAGGCTGAAATGGCCAGATACTGTATGGGGCAGACAGAGATCAAACTACAGCCCTGATAGGAACACCAGGAGAGGCTGAAATGGCCAGATACTGTATGGGGCAGACAGAGATCAAACTACAGCCCTGGTAGGAACACAAGGAGAGGCTGAAATGGCCAGATACTGTATGGGGCAGACAGAGATCAAACTACAGCCCTGATAGGAACACCAGGAGAGGCTGAAATGGCCAGATACTGTATGGGGCAGACAGAGATCAAACTACAGCCCTGATAGGAACACCAGGAGAGGCTGAAATGGCCAGATACTGTATGTGGCAGACAGAGATCAAACTACAGCCCTGATAGGAACACCAGGAGAGGCTGAAATGGCCAGATACTGTATGGGGCAGACAGAGATCAAACTACAGCCCTGATAGGAACACCAGGAGAGGCTGAAATGGCCAGATACTGTATGGGACATACAGAGATCAAACTACAGTCCTGATAGGAACACCAGGAGAGGCTGAAATGGCCAGATACTGTATGGGGCATACAGAGATCAAACTACAGCCCTGATAGGAACACCAGGAGAGGCTGAAATGGCCAGATACTGTATGTGGCAGACAGAGATCAAACAACAGTCCTGATAGGAACACCAGGAGAGGCTGAAATGGCCAGATACTGTATGGGGCATACAGAGATCAAACTACAGTCCTGATAGGAACACCAGGAGAGGCTGAAATGGCCAGATACTGTATGGGGCATACAGAGATCAAACTACAGCCCTGATAGGAACACCAGGAGAGGCTGAAATGGCCAGATACTGTATGGGGCATACAGAAATCAAACTACAGCCCTGATAGGAACACCAGGAGAGGCTGAAATGGCCAGATACTGTATGGGGCATACAAAAATCAAACTACAGCCCTGATAGGAACACCAGGAGAGGCTGAAATGGCCAGATACTGTATGTGGCAGACAGAGATCAAACTACAGCCCTGATAGGAACACCAGGAGAGGCTGAAATGGCCAGATACTGTATGTGGCAGACAGAGATCAAACTACAGTCCTGATAGGAACACCAGGAGAGGCTGAAATGGCCAGATACTGTATGTGGCAGACAGAGATCAAACTACAGCCCTGATAGGAACACCAGGAGAGGCTGAAATGGCCAGATACTGTATGTGGCAGACAGAGATCAAACAACAGTCCTGATAGGAACACCAGGAGAGGCTGAAATGGCCAGATACTGTATGGGGCATACAGAGATCAAACTACAGTCCTGATAGGAACACCAGGAGAGGCTGAAATGGCCAGATACTGTATGGGGCATACAGAGATCAAACTACAGCCCTGATAGGAACACCAGGAGAGGCTGAAATGGCCAGATACTGTATGGGGCATACAGAAATCAAACTACAGCCCTGATAGGAACACCAGGAGAGGCTGAAATGGCCAGATACTGTATGTGGCAGACAGAGATCAAACTACAGCCCTGATAGGAACACCAGGAGAGGCTGAAATGGCCAGATACTGTATGTGGCAGACAGAGATCAAACTACAGCCCTGATAGGAACACCAGGAGAGGCTGAAATGGCCAGATACTGTATGTGGCAGACAGAGATCAAACTACAGTCCTGATAGGAACACCAGGAGAGGCTGAAATGGCCAGATACTGTATGTGGCAGACAGAGATCAAACTACAGCCCTGATAGGAACACCAGGAGAGGCTGAAATGGCCAGATACTGTATGTGGCAGACAGAGATCAAACTACAGCCCTGATAGGAACACCAGGAGAGGCTGAAATGGCCAGATACTGTATGTGGCAGACAGAGATCAAACTACAGTCCTGATAAGAACACCAGGAGAGGCTGAAATGGCCAGATACTGTATGTGGCAGACAGAGATCAAACTACAGTCCTGATAGGAACACCAGGAGAGGCTGAAATGGCCAGATACTGTATGTGGCAGACAGAGATCAAACTACAGTCCTGATAGGAACACCAGGAGAGGCTGAAATGGCCAGATACTGTATGTGGCAGACAGAGATCAAACTACAGCCCTGATAGGAACACCAGGAGAGGCTGAAATGGCCAGATACTGTATGGGGCATACAAAAATCAAACTACAGCCCTGATAGGAACACCAGGAGAGGCTGAAATGGCCAGATACTGTATGTGGCAGACAGAGATCAAACTACAGCCCTGATAGGAACACCAGGAGAGGCTGAAATGGCCAGATACTGTATGTGGCAGACAGAGATCAAACTACAGTCCTGATAGGAACACCAGGAGAGGCTGAAATGGCCAGATACTGTATGGGGCAGACAGAGATCAAACTACAGCCCTGATAGGAACACCAGGAGAGGCTGAAATGGCCAGATACTGTATGGGGCAGACAGAGATCAAACAACAGCCCTGATAGGAACACCAGGAGAGGCTGAAATGGCCAGATACTGTATGGGGCAGACAGAGATCAAACTACAGTCCTGATAGGAACACCAGGAGAGGCTGAAATGGCCAGATACTGTATGGGGCAGACAGAGATCAAACTACAGTCCTGATAGGAACACCAGGAGAGGCTGAAATGGCCAGATACTGTATGGGGCAGACAGAGATCAAACAACAGCCCTGATAGGAACACCAGGAGAGGCTGAAATGGCCAGATACTGTATGGGGTAGACAGAGATCAAACTACAGCCCTGATAGGAACACCAGGAGAGGCTGAAATGGCCAGATACTGTATGGGGCATACAAAAATCAAACTACAGCCCTGATAGGAACACCAGGAGAGGCTGAAATGGCCAGATACTGTATGTGGCAGACAGAGATCAAACTACAGCCCTGATAGGAACACCAGGAGAGGCTGAAATGGCCAGATACTGTATGGGGCATACAAAAATCAAACTACAGCCCTGATAGGAACACCAGGAGAGGCTGAAATGGCCAGATACTGTATGGGGCAGACAGAGATCAAACTACAGTCCTGATAGGAACACCAGGAGAGGCTGAAATGGCCAGATACTGTATGGGGCAGACAGAGATCAAACTACAGCCCTGATAGGAACACCAGGAGAGGCTGAAATGGCCAGATACTGTATGGGGCAGACAGAGATCAAACAACAGCCCTGATAGGAACACCAGGAGAGGCTGAAATGGCCAGATACTGTATGGGGCAGACAGAGATCAAACTACAGTCCTGATAGGAACACCAGGAGAGGCTGAAATGGCCAGATACTGTATGGGGCAGACAGAGATCAAACTACAGTCCTGATAGGAACACCAGGAGAGGCTGAAATGGCCAGATACTGTATGGGGTAGACAGAGATCAAACTACAGCCCTGATAGGAACACCAGGAGAGGCTGAAATGGCCAGATACTGTATGTGGCAGACAGAGATCAAACTACAGCCCTGATAGGAACACCAGGAGAGGCTGAAATGGCCAGATACTGTATGGGGCAGACAGAGATCAAACTACAGTCCTGATAGGAACACCAGGAGAGGCTGAAATGGCCAGATACTGTATGGGGCATACAGAGATCAAACTACAGCCCTGATAGGAACACCAGGAGAGGCTGAAATGGCCAGATACTGTATGGGGTAGACAGAGATCAAACTACAACATTGACACCATTTTAATTTCGAGTACTGGACATTAATTTCGGTTTTCATTTCTCTTTTTAAATAGAATCATAATCATACTTTAGAAATGAATAAGAAGCCTTCTATAAAGTTAATGATTTAGGAAAGTGGGGGACATACATAAGGTGATTAGTCACATACCAACACCCCAGCATCTATTAGTTTGACCTTGGCACACTTCCTTCATCACAGCTGATAAGCCTGAACCTTGGTAAGTCTTGAAGAAGCAAATGTCAAATTATGCTAATACTGAGCTATCATACATTTTGTATGATACTATTTATAGACTACTTCTATGGAGCTTTTGATGGCATACTTCATGTATTGTCTGACAGATTTAAACCCTTTTGAATACAAAAGTTCACACGTAGGATTTCGATCGCTATTTATATACAAATGTTACAAATATATTGCACAATTTGAATTCCATACACAAACTTTCTTCAAATTTAGAGACACATGACTTACAAAGTGACTCACATGGAACCTGCAACCCTAAACTAGAGCATTATTACATGAATTAGAGAAGTATTATACAATGTCATATATTTAAATTGTCGGCAAGTTGTTACTTGTGCACCTATTGATACAAATGCTTTGAGCTCAACCTAATATTAAGTTAAATATTAATCGATTACACATTTTCTTCAGCTATTTACTGGACCATGAATCGAGTGCAGATTATTTAGATTGTCCCCCAGTTCTGGTGATTCTATGAGGCCTCCTGAGACAGGGCCTCGCTGCCACTGTGACTCTCATCAGCATACAGGTAAGTTTGGAAACTCAGCCGCGTGTCCAGTTTGTGACCAATCCTAAAATATAATACATTGGTATTTAAACACACTGAAAAACATATATAAATTAAAAGATATAAACTTTAAAGAATGCCAAAAGTATGTTTTCGATTTATGAAAGGCACAATATTTGTTTATACAAAATCGATGAAAGGTTATGAGTATGAACACTAAACATTTTCGTATGGACACTAAAAATTGTGTGTGAATATTCACCCTTTTTCTTGTGCGTATGTGCATATGTGCGTATGTGTGTGTGTGCGTATGTGCGTGTGTGTGCGTGTGTGTGCATGTGCGTATGTGTGTGCGCGCGTGCGTGTGTGTGTGTGTGTGTGTTATCGCAATAAGAGTTCACTTACCCTGTGAACACAACAGGAATAATGAGCATCAGAAGACTCATCAAGTAGATGGCGCTATGAAGCACTGGGCTGGCATCAAACACTAAGGTCATTGCTAGAGGACCTACAAATAGGAACACTGACTGCACGAACTGCATGAAAGCAAACATTGTACCTGAAACAAAAAATATCATAAATATTACAGATGAAATAGGAGAGGCATTAAAAGAACAAGTATTCGTCCATGTTATTTATTTATTGATCTTTTTGTTTATCTATTTATTTTCAGTTGCATAAAAACCCATTGTATGTGCCCCGATAATCACAAATATCTGCTAAGAGAGCACAAATGACGAGCACAAATTTTAAATGATTTCTAAAACGTTTTATTGTTTTATAGATTCTTTTAATTCTCCAAAAGAAAGAGTCTGCAAGCAACAATCTTCCCAACATGTTTCGAAATTCACATCTTCCTATATAATATAATCATCTTTTTAGAACTTGCCATAACTTTGTTAATTCTCCTAAAAAATCATGTTTCCCTTGTGTAATAGTGAATAGTACTTACAGAGCTTACATATCAATGTGCGTTATAATTCCCCTCCTTACTAAAAAAGTGAATCAGAGAAGGGAAAGTTCCCTACTGTATACATTGAACTGGCTGATGCTTGACCCAATGACCTAGTTCATTTACTCTGTGCTGCAGTCTGGCAAGTGCACTTGCACTCAGCTGTCTGATGTAATTCATAGACAATGTTAAATATAAAGGGCCCTGTTTAACCAAGAATACAGATAACAACATTGTCTACTGTGTGCCTTGTGTAACACCACACATATTGTCATTTCTTCTGGGTTGTTATTGGCTTCATTGTATATACTTTTTCCACTGAAGTGGACTCTGTGTACGTTACTACATAAATAATACCTTCACAGAGTATACACCACACCTTGCACGGTCTTTCAGTTAGAGTATGGTGGCTTAAGGGTATTTATGGGTGTTGGTAATGAGTGTCCTCTGGTGGCACATTTTCTGAGGTAACTACCTTCTTTTAATGCCAAAATGGAACGTTTTCAAAAAAGTATGGGGAAAATGCTCAACTGTCAAAAAGAGTTCCTTATTCATTCAAACTTTCAAGTCATGAAATGACATTTCATTGTGTTCATTTTTGTAATAATATTATTGATTTATTATTTGAAAATCACAATCTAATTTCTTTGATTATATTGAAAGCTTCATATCTTTTTAACTCATAAAAAGTGGCGTAGTAATATGTCACTGCTCCAAAATGTATTTTGTCATGTCAAAATGTTAAAAGGAAAATGTTCTGCAGATTGTGGGACCATAATAAAGTGGATTTCCAAACAACTTTATAAAAGTGATCTTAACAATATTTACTGTGATCCTAGTGAAACAGATTTTCTATTTTTCAAAAACAATAATAGAGGTAAAGTACACACTTGACCATTTCAAAAACATGAATTTTTTCACCTCCCTTCACATATCTGATTGCCAAACTTCCTTTTTATTTCCAAAATATACAAATCAAAAAGAGAAAATCTGTTTCACTAGGATCACAGTGAATTTTCTTCCCAATCAAATGAAATAAACACAACTAAAAACAAGCCTACTCCTGTTGTGTAATCTGCAGAACTTATTTGCTTGTCCTTTTAATTTCTCATCAAAACTATCATCAAGGAAAAGTAAGACAAAATAATATTTTAAAAGAAATAAACTTGTTATCATACCTTATAGTTCAAATATTTTGTAGTGTTTAAATATTGATTCATGTCATTAATGCTTTTAATTTAATAGGGAATGTATTTTTACACCATAAATGTACCAATTCCCATCAAGTACAGTATTTGGTAATTTACTCCTCTGCCACCAGAGGACACTCACTACCAACACCCATAAATACCCTTAAAGTATATTTACATACAAGCACCTGAATTGAGTAAAAATAGCAACAACAGAAAAACTATAGAGTGCTGTGGACGTGATAAGGTTGGGATCTGAATACTGCCCTATTTACACACAGATGCCTAGCAACCCAAAAGATCAAAGGATCAAATGTTCCCTGATGTTACATAGGCTTATGCGAACAGCAACCAAGGATCAAAGTATCAATCCTTCCAGTGTTCCTAGTACTATGTAACCTTGCACGGTAGGACAAATGAAGGGAAAGAGGTAACAATCAAGCACGCACAGTCACAGAACAGACATAATCAAGTTACCTTCCAGTAACTCAATTAAACCTCTCATTTCTTGAATTTTGGTCTGATATATGTCACAATACTCCTATCCTCTTTTGAAAAGTTAGACATAATAAGCTGTACTGAAGAAAGGGGACCAATGTCCTGAGGTCAGCACCTGACATGAGATGTCTGAGCACCTTTGAGATGTCTGAGCACCTTTGAGATGTCTGAGCACCTTTGAGATGTCTGAGCAAAAGATTTAACTCTTTTCTAATAAATATTACATACCAAATTGACTATCACAAACCAGCTTTGAAGCCATAGATCTCAATGTGGGTAAAGGCATCATCTGAAAAGCCATAAAGGGAACCGCTAAAACAGAAAGATGCATTATTAAATTTTCACCATTGCGTTCACAGCATTCATAATTCTACAAGGTTATTTTACAATATTTAATAATTGAGATTGTAGACTATTACACAAAACTTACCAATAAAAGCAACTGTTTTGGTTTGTGTAAACAATAGACAGAACGTAGCTAATCCCCTGGATGCAAATCCCACATATGTTAATCCGGTGTCGTCAAGGCAACGAGTTCCAATGAGGGGCATCAGGAAGCTGCCAATCGCCACACATACTCCACTCACGAACATCCACCAGCCAATGGTGATATTGTCAAAGCAAAGTGGTGAAGTTTCCAAAAACAGGGTGTTAATCCTTTCCTGTCCTGCGTGTATTGCTGAGTAAAATCCAAAAGCAAAGAAGTAGCACAGAAGAGGACCTCGTGTTTCTGAGGAGAACCACGTGAAGCTGAAAATGTTGCTCAGTCGGGATTTGAACTCAGCATAATTAGATTTTTCCGAAGGATGTGGCTCCTTGATTAGCAGGCATAAGAGGCCTGCAGCTGCTGTTACTATCACCATGAACCAGAAGGGGCCTTCATAGCCGTATGCTGATATCCAATATCCAGCAACAAGATTGCCAAATGCCATACCAACCCCATAGAAAATCTCCAGAAGGGACAACTCAGCTGTCCTAGCTTCAGAACTAAAGCTGTCAGCAATGTATGCTGAACACCCTGAAAAAAATGTCACAGAGCCACCACTGAGTCCGGCCAAAAGAGACCCCACATACAGAAGGGCAAAGTTATCAAGTCGCACATAGAAATCCAGTAAAAGTAGAAGCGCGTATAGAGCTTTGCCTGATATGGGTACAAACATATTAAGTACCCTACTGCCCTTAGCGTCACTCACGATGCCAAGGATGAGGACTATAGGAATGGTTGGAAGAAGAGAAAGGACTCCAGTAACCATGACAACAGATGTTGCTTCATCTTCCACTTGCTGCCATAAGGATGCAGTGCTATTCTGATTGGCGGATGCATTGCGGCAGACATCGCCGCTATCGTCTGTGCCTTCTGCCCCGTCTATATGGTGGATCATACTGGATCTATACAAGGCGTACTGGGCCACTACAGGAATCAGCATCATATCCACCATGCTGACCAGTAAGAACAGCAGCCTTGTTATAAACTTCTGTTTAGATGATCCGGCCTTGTCCATTCTTTCATATAGTCCAGTGTTGGTGGACCCATGCATGGACCCATATAAGGAGTTGGACTTCCCTGTGGAAGTCAAAAATGTCCGACTCTCATCTTTTATGGATGTTTCCATCGCGAATATTTGTACCGGAAGCATTTGGTATATTAAACTCTATCAATATAACACTTCACTTTTCTTTCCATATCCATGATCAACCGAAAATCTGTAAATCAAAAATTGAATATGTGATAATAAGTTTCTGGAGTGAGCTGAGCTTGCGTTTGTTGCTTCGAGGTATGGACGGGAGCCTTACTGATACGGCCGAGGTCACAAGGTCTGGCTTGTTTGCATGGTTTGGAGACTGTGGATTATTTTAAAATAAACTGCAAATAGTCAGGAGTCCCAGATTTCTGAAATTGTCAGTCTATTTTGAGCTTCAAATTATTACAAGTAGATTGCAGGCATTCTGGGTCTCATTATCGCGGCTAGATCATGCGTGGCGAGGTGAAAGACGCCTTAGGGACATACATTGATGGCATGTGGAACAAAGAAATGTATATTTTTGATTGGGGCTCACGGTATTAAGCAGTGATGGGTTGGTTGCTTCTTTCAATCCGATCTGTATGGTATCCTGGAAGGTAAATATTACTTCCATATAAATCAATGATTTTATGTTTAAATAAAACATCTCCCTTATTTTTTTAAAGAAAAAAATGATGAGAAACAAGACTCTTCTTTTCCTGTCCTCATCAGATTTAGATACAAGGATATTTTTATACAAATCTCTTCCCTCAGATCTACCTATGAACCAAATACAGTTATCAATACATCTATTGTACATTGAATGGTGTGTGGCCACAGGACAGATAAAAAGCTGTGCCGATTGGTATCGGAGCCATACAAACATGTTATTTATAAAATTCCCGAGTTAATTGAGAGAAAATATAGGCCTGTTTCAAACCCAGGGGTGGGAGAGCTCTGAACCAATCTGGGCTGTACTCGAAACATATCTGGGTGGTATGACGTCATACCATTGTTCTGAATCAATTCTGAACCAGTCTGGGCAGTTCTGTTAAAAAACGACTTTTTTATAGCTCATAAAAAGCATCAAAATCACATAATAATCATCATAAAATATAACAAATTTTGCTTCAGTTGAGTGTAAAATAGTGTCTTGTTAATAATAATGTAAATTTTATGATAAATCTATAACGTTTATACGGTTATATTTGTGCCCCCAAGTCGGGAATTACTCTTCTTTATGCAGTCTTAAACTGGGGCACATTCCTGTGTTAAAATGTGACAATAATCTTGTTAAAAATCAATTTCAGATGATCATATACTTATATATGTAACTGATGAGCAAGTTATTTTCTTTAACATTTGTGAATGATAGTCGTTATATAAAGATTAAAGTATGCAACGTTTTCAGTCTGGCCATTGTTCATACCTTCTAAATGGGAGGGGCCACGCCAACCTTCTAAATGGGAGGGCCCCACCATACCTTCTAAACGGGAGGGCCCCGCCATACCTTCTAAACGGGAGGGCTCCGCCAAACCTTCTAAATGGGAGGACCCTGCCAAACCTTCTAAATGGGAGGGCCCCGCCATACCTTCTAAATGGGAGGGCCCTGCCAAACCTTCTAAATGGGAGGGCCCCGCCAATCCTTCTAAATGGGAGGGCCTCGCCAACCTTCTAAATGGGAAGGTCCCGCCAAACCTTCTAAATGGGAGGGCCCTGCCAAACCTTCTTGGTCTGCTTACTATAAAGTCATCTGGGAGAACCTGAGGTTCCCCATCCTAATTTAAGAACTGTTGGCGATAGGGCTTTCTCAGTTATTGTGCCTAAACTCTGGAATAATCTTCCTTATAAGATAAGTGATTCAGAAGATATCTGCAATGAATACCTTAGGACTCATCTGTTCCACAATGCCTTTATAAAGGCAATATACATTGTTCTTGCAGGAAGCAGTCATTTATTATTTACGTCTTGGTAACAAGCTGGCCCAATAGTAAAGATACTTTTAAGCAGTCCAGTATTGTCACACAGCCATTTATTGAGTGTGAAGCTGCAGGGAAGCGAGAAGAGCATCGTGATAAGGGTGTTAAGAGCTCCCCGCAGGAAACCTCTCTATTAATACTGAAAAGTCCTATTTTGTGTTTGTTACAAGTAGAGCAAGGGGTCACTCTCATGACTTTCTTTCTTAAAAGTTTAACCTAGACAGCTATAGATATCCCAGCTTTGCTATCCCATTTACTCCAATATTAAACCCATTAGACATTCTCTGATAAATGTGTAAAAACTTTCTGTAAATATACTCTGCTAAACAGAGTAAGTCAATCCTCAATCTACTTCTGCCTCCAAAGCCCTATCATTGTTTTGACAAAGAATGTGAGAATTTAGTTGAGTGTTTCCTGTAATTAGTTAATTCTGGCCTCGCATAAGGAAAGAAAAAGTGCAATTAGCGAGCACCATTAAGGTTGGTGTGTCTGATGATGCACCTCTGAAAATGTGTCCTCTGAAATGAATATAATACGAATATTCATAATCTGCGGCCGGTGGTGGCCACCATAGAGAAAGTATATCTATATTTTCTCTATGGTGGCCACGAATTTGGCTATCTCTCACTGGTGTAGCTATCTCTCACCTATGTATCTCTCACTGTGTCTCACTGTTGTAGCTGTGTAGTTGTCTCTCACTTATGCAGCTATCTCTCACTTATGCAGCTATCTCTCACTTATGCAGCTATCTCACTTATGCAGCTATCTCTCACTTATGCAGCTATCTCTCACTTATGCAGCTATCTCTAATTTTTAAAGCTATCTATTTTTTATAGCCATCTTTCATTTTTACAGCTATCTTTCATTTTTACAGCTCTCACTTATCCAGCTATATCTTACTGTTGTAGCACTGCTGTAACTATACCTCACATCTTTGATTCTGACAACAAATAAGTTGCTATACTATTCATAATTTGCATATTACAGAGCCCATCACAAAGACGTGCAATATAAAACTGAAGTGGAGCGTCAACAAATTCCACCAGAGGGCGTGGTGTACCAGAAGCGTGATCACTCTTTCAGTGGCAAATCGGAGTGCTGCCAATACCTCACACAGTAACTTTTTTTCAAATCTTACAATTCCTCTCTGATCACATTCATACTTTTTATATACGTATGTAAAAAATAGCATTACATGAAGAATATAAACACTTATTTGCACTTTGATCCTTTTTATTGTTAAAAACATCACTTTTATGCAAGCTACACATTTTTTTCTCAACAAAATTTATTAAGTCATTGCTATTGCAGATATGTTTCACATCTTTTTTTATTTTCATAATATCTTAAACATTTGAGTAGCAATTCGTTTTTAAATTAAGTAAAAATAATTGTTCAAACATTTTTGAATCAGCTGAATTGAATTAATAATTTTCTGAAATCGTCATATTTTTTCATGAGTTGAATACAGAGAGCTTGAGGTTTGAGTAATTATATAGAATAATGGAAAATTGAGCAGAAACTTTTTTTACAAATTATTGTTGATGACATAGAATTTATAAACTTCTTGTTGGAGTTCTCTACTCTTTATTTATTTATTTTTTATTGATTTTAAATGATGACAAACATTTTGTGAGACAATTTATCTTTGATTGCACTGAACATTATGGCATTTTTTTCTTACATGTTAATATTTATGCCAATAACTAAGAAAAAACTTAAAATAAAAAATAATAAAGCATACGGTTTCCTCGGTATCTGAGGTTGCAACAGCCATTTGTAACTCCTAACTCATCACATGGTACTTTGTAGGAATGTACAAATCTCTTCATAAAATTGTCTAAACTTGGAGCAAATGATTACAATGTATATCCCCATAGCAGAATAAAAACAAATATTTCCTTTGCAATGTGTTCAGATCTAATTCATAATTTAGTTGAGTTTAAATAGATTTGAAAAAATATCTTGCAGCTATTCGGTGCCATCATAACACTAACTAATACCCCAGTCACATTCGCGCCGATTTCAGTAAAGATGCCCGGCCGATGATTTATTTAAAACAAAATCGGCAGGCAAGCCAGGGTGCCGTGAGGGCATCGGGAGATCAAAGGCCACAATTGGGCATCTTTAAAATGTTGTAAATGTCATCAGGAACTCTTATCTCCAACATAAAAGTTGCCGGGGTTTCCATGACGTCTTCTGACCAAAAAACATTGTGAATTACACAGCAGGCTCCCACCAGTGTCCCGCAGGGACATCAGCGCATTGTCTCAGGGCTGCCGGTGGCATCGTGTGGTGGAAATAGAATTTTTATATTTCATGTGTTCACAGGCCATCAGTAGTAGAGAGCCTCATTACTGTTATAACCACCATCGATATACAGGTAACCTTTCAAACGTAACCTCTTCTCCAAATGGTATCCAATCCTGCAGCAGACAAATATACATATATATATATATATATTATCAACATATCACAAAACTGTTTTAAGTCAAACGCAAAACTTTAAATTTAAAATTGACTAAAATTACTGAGGTCATAAACCTATGTGTGAATAAATTAATATCACAAAAAGTGTCAACATTTTGAAGGTTATAAACATGGTAGATAAATCAAAGGTCACTGGGTCAAAATTATTATTCCATGGACCATGTATATTTGAGATTCTCAAGTATCTTGATTTGATATTGATTTAGTAGTTTACCTACCCTGTTAGCACTGCTGGAATGACTAGTGTCAGGAGAGAAATCAGATATATGGCACTGTGAAAGGTCACTGAGGTCATATCAAAGATGATAGTTGACACTAGAGGGCCCACAAATATGAAGATTGACTGCACAAACAGCATGAAAGCAAACATTGTACCTGAAGCATAAATAATCCAAAATGATTAATAAAAATAAACAGGCCAAAATTTTAAAGGGAATAAGCACCAATTTTGAAAAAAAGGTTTAAAATTCACCTATAGGTGATAAACGTATTTGTCTTTCACGTCTATAAACTTTTTGAAAAATGCATCCCCATCATTGTCTGTAAAACAATTTGAACAAGACCCTAATATATAGGCCCTTAATAAAAGCACACTCCTTTCTTGGCGTAATATTTATGTGGAGTGTCATCATAGAGGCACTGAAAGGTAAAATGACGTCATAAGAGTATGGTAATATGCTTATGACTTCATGAAATGTATTGTCCTTTGAATAGTACCAAAATGACGTCAAAGAGTGCTACCCCGCTTTGAGCCTCAATTGAGGTCAAACAAAGTTCACGCTACCCGTGTTTACCCATCACGTGCAGCTTATGGCTGAGACAGATCTTTCCTGGAAATGCAACTTTAATGGCTTGCAACAACTTATCTTTTTTATCTATCATTCGTCATGATGTTCATATGTGGCCAAGCTTTCAACACACCAAAATGCAGAATTGATGCTTAATACCTTTAAGCATTAAATGAGCTTTGTAGGTTGAAAACTATTAATGTGATAAAACTCATGCATTATCCATCAACCCCACATTATGTATCCAATATGGTGGCCTACCCCATCAACCCCACAGTATGTATCCAATATGGTGGCCTACCCCATCAACCCCACATTATGTATCCAATATGGTGGCCTACCCCATCAACCTCACATTATGTATCCAATATGGTGGCCTACCCCATCAACCCCACATTATGTATCCAATATGGTGGCCTACCCCATCAACCCCACATTATGTATCCAATATGGTGGCCTACCCCATCAACCCCACATTATGTATCCAATATGGTGACCTACCCCATCAACCCCACATTATGTATCCAATATGGTGACCTACTCCATCAACCCCACATTATGTATCCAATATGGTGGCCTACCCCATCAACCCCACATTATGTATCCAATATGGTGGCCTACCCCATCAACCCCACATTATATATCCAATATGATGGCCTACCCCGTCAACCCCACATTATGTATCCAATATGGCGGCCTACCCCATCAACCCCACATTATGTATCCAATATGGTGGCCTACCCCATCAACCCCACATTATGTATCCAATATGGTGGCCTACCCCATCAACCCCACATTATGTATCCAATATGGTGGCCTACCCCATCAACCCCACATTATGTATCCAATATGGTGGCCTTCCCCATCAACCCCACATTATGTATCCAATATGGTGGCCTACCCCATCAACCCCACATTATGTATCCAATATGGTGGCCTACCCCATCAACCCCACATTATGTATCCAATATGGTGGCCTACCCCATCAACCCCACATTATGTATCCAATATGGTGGCCTACCCCATCAACCCCACATTATGTATCCAATATGGTGGCCTACCCCATCAACCCCACATTATGTATCCAATATGGTGGCCTACCCCATCAACCCCACATTATGTATCCAATATGGTGGCCTACCCCATCAACCCCACATTATGTATCCAATATGGTGGCCTACCCCATCAACCCCACATTATGTATCCAATATGGTGACCTACTCCATCAACCCCACATTATGTATCCAATATGGTGGCCTACCCCATCAACCCCACAGTATGTATCCAATATGGTGCCTACCCCATCAACCCCACATTATGTATCCAATATGGTGGCCTACCCCATCAACCTCACAACATGTATCCAATATGGTGGCCTACCCCATCAACCCCACATTATGTATCCAATATGGTGGCCTACCCCATCAACCTCACAACATGTATCCAATATGGTGGCCTACCCCATCAACCCCACATTATGTATCCAATATGGTGGCCTACCCCATCAACCCCACATTATGTATCCAATATGGTGGCCTACCCCATCAACCCCACATTATGTATCCAATATGGTGCCCTACCCCATCAACCCCACATTATGTATCCAATATGGTGGCCTACCCCATCAACCCCACATTATGTATCCAATATGGTGGCCTACCCCATCAACCTCACATTATGTATCCAATATGGTGGCCTACTCCATCAACCCCACATTATATATCCAATATGGTGGCCTACCCCATCAACCCCACATTATGTATCCAATATGGTGGCCTACCCCATCAACCCCACATTATGTATCTAATATGGTGGCCTACTCCATCAACCCCACATTATGTATCCAATATGGTGACCTACTCCATCAACCCCACATTATGTATCCAATATGGTGGCCTACCCCATCAACCCCACATTATGTATCCAATATGGTGGCCTACCCCATCAACCCCACATTATGTATCCAATATGGTGACCTACTCCATCAACTCCACATCATGTATCTAATATGGTGCCTACCCCATCAACCTCACAATATGTATCCAATATGGTGGCCTGATATTAAATATATAGCATATCCAATATATTAAGTGCTTACCAAATTGACTGTCTAAAACAAGCCTAGATGCCATAGATCGCAATGTCGGCAAGGGCATCATTTGGAAAGCCATAAAAGGTAAAGCTGAAAAGAAAAAACCAAGGTATAGTTACTCTTTAATTTTCACATATGTTTTGTTGTTGTACAAAAAGCGACTTATCTTTTACTTAAATGAAAATAAAATCCGACTCCCTTAATACCTACCAACAAAGGCGACCGTTTTGGTGTAGGCAAATGTCAGACAGAGTGTAGCTGCTGCCCTGGATAAGAACCCCACATAAGTTAACCCAGTGTCCTCAAAGTAACGAGTTCCAAATAGAGGCAACAGGAACGTTCCTACAGCCATGACTACTCCGCAAATAAACATCCACCAGCCAATGGTGATATTGTCAAAGCAAAGTGGTAAAGTTTCCAAAAACAGGGTGTTAATCCTTTCCTGTCCTGCGTGTATTGCTGAGTAAAATCCAAAAGCAAAGAAGTAGCACAGAAGAGGACCTCGTGTTTCAGAGGAGAACCACGTGAAGCTGAAAATGTCGCTCAGTCGCGATTTGAACTCAGCATAATTAGTTTTTTCTGTTGGGTGCGGTTCAGTGATAAAAAAGCAAAGGATGCATGCAAATGTTGCCAATAAGAATATGAACCAGAAGGGTCCCTCATAGCCATAAGTTGATATCCAATATCCTGCTGCAAGATTGCCAACAGCCATACCAACCCCATTGAAAATCTCCAGAATGGACAACTCCGCTGTCCTTGCCTCGGAAGTGAAAGTGTCAGCAATGTATGCAGAACATGCGGAAAAGAATGTCACAATGCCACCGGTCAGTCCAGTCAAGAGCGAGCCAATGTACAGGAAGGCAAAGTTATCCAAATCTGCATAGTAATCCATCAATATTAAGAAGGCGTACAGACTTTTTCCTAATGTGGGCACAAACATATTGAGTACCCTACTTCCTTTAGCATCACTCAGGATACCCAGGATGAGTACCACAAAGATATTTGGTAGGAGGGATAAGACCCCGGTAACCATGACAACTTGGGTTGCTTCATCCTCTACTTGTTGCCATGCCGACAATGCTGTATTGTTCTCATTGGTGGAGGCATTAAGGCACATGTGTTGAGCATCTTCTAATCCTGGCACTTGCTCGATCTTTCTGATGACGCCAGCCTTGTACAAGGCATACTGGGCTACCACTGGGATTAACATCATATCCACAATGCTAAATGACAGGAACAATACTCTGGAGATGATCTTCTGTGTCAGGGAAGTGGCTCCACCTGCCTTGTGGCTAGCTCCTGGTCTGGCAGGAAGTGTCATGGAACCGTATATAGAGTTTGTTTTGGTTGCGTCGCCAAGGGAACTGGGACTGTCAGATTTAATAGATACCTCCATTGCAAATATTTGTTCAGGAATCATGAAAAATAATTTTGTGTCTTCAAATTTAATCCAAACTATATTGTAAATAACAAAGAGCTCATTGGGAAGAATGTAGGCAAATCCTTTGGAGATTTCAGATTAGTATTCGTTTGCAGTTTAACCCTTGTAATTCTTTGGACTCAGTGAAGTTTGACTCTGACTAGACTTCTGTGAATCTGGAAAAAAACAAAAATAACATTTGTGATATGTGATAAAATAAATGATATTTTTTATTATTCAAAACAACCTTACATATTTATTTATTAGGCTCTTCTCATGCAATAAACTTTAAAAACTCAAATATGAAATTATCATTTTGCCAGGCATGCTGCAATTGCAATCCTGATTCTCAACATCATAAGGTCATCAATTAAGAATCATGCATCAATTATTTGTCATATTTGAACTACCGATAGTAAAAAAAAAAGCCATACAAATATGAGGTAACAACCAAACACATTATCATTGGAATAGGGAAAAAACTGAAAAGATTTGGATCATATATCAGTTTGAATATGAAAACATTTTACATAAAGAATTGTTTAAAAAACTGAGGCTCAAAAATCCTGGCAGAACACTGCTATCATACCCAAGGTCCTTAAATCAATTATCACTGACACAAAACAGAAAAGGCCTTTTTTAGATTTTAAAAGCAATTTATACGAAATCCGTTCATCTGAGGTATCTGATATTTGACTGCGCTTTTGATGTGATATCTATTTGAGAGTCCTATTCCCGGGGTCCCATTTCTCTACAGGCCCATTGCCGATCTCCATGTTGTTTCCCCCCCCCCCCCCATCGAAAGTACACAAGTGCTGTACAACTACACACTGTACAACTTTGCCAGAACTAGAACTGTACTCCTCCTCTATATTTAATCATTTGTCGGAGAGATTGCCAGGGGGCCTATGGACAAATTTAGCCATTTCAAAATATAATTTAAAACATTTCTTACCTGAATATGCAAAATGTCATACTGAAGACTTGGTGAAAAACAAACATTCCTTATGAAGTGCACCTTTTTAGTCAGTATCTTCCAATGTGAATGAAGTCCTAGATATTTAGCAATATCAGCTTTCCAATAGTACAACTGCAATCCATGGTGAATGTATGTGACACTTTGACACCAGACATTGAATCATGTGAACACTGCATGTATTTCAAGATGTCAATGCCATTTAATAGAACGTGTAATTTTGGCCCAGCCTGAGAGTGGGGGCTTTATCTATTTTTAACACTTAATTGCTATTGTGTAGAAAATGCATATCATTGAATTGATGCAATTTTATTTTGCTCATTCAAAAGGTTGAGTGGGATTTCATCAAAATGTCAGATGTAATAAACATATTCCAAAATATTATTTTGAAAAAAAATACACAAATAAAAGATGAAAGGTATATGAGTTTGTAATTAATTTTAGTAATTAGTAATTAACTTTAAATCTCCATCACATAAGCTGAAGACAACAGACCAGAATTAATTAGGCTTCTGATTGCAATTAGAGGACCAGAGAGCTTATCTAGCTGCAAAGAGGTTTAGTAAAACTTGAATGTATGTACTACATTATACCTGAGAGCAACAATAATTATATCATACCACAAGTCTTGGTAAAAATGTAATGTACAAGTACCTTATAGTTTTTGAAAGATAATGTTTAAACAAGTCATATTCCTTAAATTGGAATTCCAATGATCACGGTTTCAGTTATAATCTTTGGCTTGAATTAAGAACACAGAAACATCAATTTAGGGTGGAAGAATTTTATATAATCCCAGCTTTAATGAAAAGGGTTTATGCGGTGTATACAGTCTCAAAAATGATATAAAACAAATTTGTTTCATCATACATTTTTTTTAATGACTCAGAGGAAAAGTAAGGGAATGTCTGTTATGGAAAAAAGCAACTTATTTTCAAGATATCATAACTCATCTGTGGATCGGTATCAAACCTTGCACTGCTAGTAACTATGATGTGAGCAAATGAATTCACAGTCAAACTTTCGTCTCAGTAGCTACTATAGAGAATTACTCAGTAGCTACTATAGAGAATTACCACAGAGAAGGAGGAATGGTCAGATTAGAATTTAATGCAATTTTTAAAATTCCTGATCACATAGAGCAGAATATATTTATTTGCATTCTTTAATGCCAGTTATATAGGATTCTCTTATCACTGAGATGGTGATCATCACCAGCCCCTATCACTAGCCCCCATCACCAGCCCCCATCACCAGCCCCCATCACCAGCCCCCATCACCAGCCCCTATGTTATCATTCCCTCGGCATATCTCAGAATGGCCATCTCACTTGTAACATCATCTCACAACATAACAGCTTTTATTGATAAAGCTTTATTGATGTCCTCCAGTGAGAACCCAATCAGCTTTTATTGATAAAGCTTTATAGATGTCCTCCAGTGAGAACCCAACCAGCTTTCTGTTTATCTTGCAAGTCTGTGTTCCCTTTATCCTAGGATTTCCTTTTTCGGTATTACTCTATTTTTATTTGGGGAAAATAAATTTATATCAGCAAGTTGTGATGAAAAAAACAAAAACAAAGCCCACACATGATTTGCAGATTAATATGACAAGAAAACAAAGGGAAAAAAATAAAATATAAAATACCAAGTTTGGCAAAATGTTTGAAGCCGAGCCTAGATTCTCCTATACTTTGCTGACTACAAGCTCCGCCACACACCACAATATGCTTTTCAACCATTCCAATCTTAATGTAAATTGGCATCCCAAAAGATGGCCACTAAAATAATGACATGGGTGTTGACTGTTGATACGGTGAATCTCAATAGTCTTCGCAGCATAATCAATTGAAACCTCAACCATCCAGCCAAGAGCAAAACAAACACAAGGAAAAATATGTTTGAATGAAAATTAAAAAGGAAAGGTATAGCGGTGGACTGACCTTGAAGACATGCAGCGTTTCATTGGCGTCGATGCCCTTGGCGATGGCTGCGGCTCCTGGCAGTGTAATGCGATTGTTGGTGATGTCTAACTCCAGGAGTACGGAGTTATGTCGGAGACAATCAGCTACTGCCAGCGCCCCCTCGTCCCCCAGACCATTGTAGGACAGGTTCACTTTCTTCAGGCGCGTATTTCCCTACAAACCCATGCACATTTTGAAATCCTTTTATTGCAAGCATATTTGTAAGTCAGTAGCAATAAAAAACCTGCGTTGGAATTTCATTCAAGGAATAATGATCAAATGAGATCATTCCAAATTGTATTTTTTAGCCTAATTTAAAATGTTATTTTATTGGATAATATTTATGGCTGAATGTTAAATGAGTTTGGCCTTAGCTCTCAGCTGGATGTCAAATGCAACTTATTGAATTTCTATCCTTATTGTTTGGATAAGGATCTTATGTGATTGCAACAGCCCTAAATGTTTAACTAATCTGTTCAAAAAAAAAGAAAAATAAGATAGGATTTGTTCTTTATGAAAAGTGACATATACCAGCAACCCACAAAACAGAAGACAAAATGTGTTCTTAACCATTTAATGCAATTGTCTGCAATAAAGTCATATGTTTTTTTCTGGTAATTTAATGTAAACAGGTTGGCTGCTGTCTTGTGAACTTGGAATGAATTCTGAATATAGCCGGGGTAAAACTACAGTAAGGTCCCAGGCCTTTACCAGCAGTATATATCCATTCAGAATTATAAAGTCATTTTTTCAAAACAAAATTCCTTGGATTTAACTTATTTTCATTAAAATATTTTAACATCACATGAATCAAAGGATTTAATTATGAAAAGTTCTCTCTAATGTTCTGGCAATCAGCACTTTAGTTCCTGGAATGTATGATATTCACCTTGATTCCGTCGAGGATCTCCAGAGCACCTCCACGACGAAGCTGGTTCCAACTCAGATTCAATTCCTCTAGCGTCTCATTCTCACCTTCAATAGCAATCACAATAGTGAACTTAGTGTAGCACTCAATTAAATATAGATTTAAGGCTTAAGAGCTATGCTGACCGTTGCTTTGTCATGTCTTTGAACATTTCCTGGAAGTTCCTGCAAATTACTTTGTGAATAAGACATGTTTTTTTTTTCCATATGAGGATAAACCTGACTTTGGAGGTGAAACACTGGAGTCAGGAACAGTGGTGGGGGATGCACCACCCACCACCACCCCTTCCCCACCATCCCTTCCCCACCACCCCTTCCCCACCACCCCACCCCAAAAAGGACAACAGCACCTACCAATCGCATGGCCAAGTAGAACTCCTGACTTTTCTCCAAACTGATTATGACTCAGATCAAGCTCCTGGATATTTTTATTGTTCTACAAAATCAATTAACAAATGTAATAATGTATTTTGTAAAATAAATGTGCCTTCAAAAAATGGCAATGGAGTGCAATGAGTATACCCAATTGTAATGTTATGTTGTGAATTGATTGCCATGTACTAATTGCTGACACAAGAAACATTATGGCCCTTAAGAGATTTTGAGGCATTTGTCAATCATTTTCAACTATTTGTCAATCATTTTTATTGTTTTAACAGCTTGGCTATCACTGTCACAAATAATGTTGCTGCCAACACAATACCTTTCCAACTTACACAATATGCTATTCAACTTCTCAATCCCCCACGACGGCTCCTTATCAAAAACTTTCTTAAAGAAAATGACACATGATGGGTTTCAAGTTTTTAACTTTTTCCCTTTGACAAAAAGATCTCTGTTTGAACTATTATTAAAATATTTTTACATTGTCTTTTATACTCAGTTATCATGTTCACAGAGGTGTCCCAAGTTTACATTTTCTTATATTATCTCTTATATTTTTACAATGTCTCATGTTCTTGGTTATCATGTTCACAGAGACGTCCCAAGTTTACATTTTCGTACGCCCTTGAAAGCAGCACACGACCTGAATTGTTTTTACATTATGTTCCTTATTTTTTCATATTCCTTTGATGTTTTCTGTGATCAAGAATAGTATCAAATTTAAACTTGATCAAAAATAACTGAAATCAAATTTAAAGAGTGACTGTGATCTACTCTGCTTCAATGAGTTAGTAGGTTTATTTGGCAACACTCAAAGATGACAGACAGCCACAGGCACAAACCATTACTAGGAAATGTGATGGATCTTTCCACAAATAAATGAGGGCAACAGCAGTCCACTTACCACAAATGCATTTGCAAAGATATGGGCATCCTTGTCTTGGAATAAATTCCCTGTAGAAATAGGAAACAAGATTAAATCAAATATTTATCACAATATCATGCACAAGTAAGCATGCATAAGCACAACATATTCTGCAAAAGATAAAAATGTCATGACAGATAAATTTCAATACTGACATCTTTTCCTCACATTTTATTTTCCGTATATATTACATGTTACACTCTAATAGATTTAATTAAAGACATGACATGCTTTGTGTACTCACCAGACAAGTTGAGCTCGGACAGATCAGTGTTATAATCCAGCATTTCACATAAAGCCTTTGCCCCCTCTGAACCTATCCTGTTCTCTGCCAATGACTGCAATAGTCAGATTAAACAATGGAAAATCACAGAAAGGCAATCCTACAAGTTTGAAACTGACAAAACAATATTCCATTTCATATACATATTCAAAGCAATATCTTGTACATACAAAAATAATTTATCTAAATAACTAAATTGAATATATTTTATATTTGGCAAGTGGATCCATCATATCCTGGAATAATGTGGACCTATTTGTCCACTAAGACTTCATAAAACGTTGATAACTTCTCAACTCAAGGTCATAACGGATTACACCCAGATTCTCAATTCATTTGATATGTTTTATGGATCAGCAAAGTTGCTTCATTGTTGATGATGAGAGGAGTTTCTAACTCACAAGGGTGGCCACGTAGCAGTTCTCCTTGAGCATCTCAGCAATATATATAGCTCCATCGTCCTCAAGCCAATTGTCCTCCAGGTCCAGGGTTAGTACTTTAGTGTTTGACTGCAATATTAAACAAATAACATCATGATGAGATTGATCAAATAGCATTTATTCTATCTCTGAATACTAAGTTTATTTCTTTTCAACACCAACCAAGCTTTTCATATGTATGATGTCACACGACTTGCATATAATACAACCAGAGGGCACCACTTGATCAGGGAGCCTTGGGACATTCTGGTAGAATTGCATCTTGTAATTTGGAACACTCTTAAATGAATATGAAGTTGGTTCTATTGTAAATTAATGTACATATTTTATGGAAGGGGTGCAATCCTATTTAATATATAAGACTTTACCAAAAACACATGTAAAAACCTCTCTTGTTGACATATTAACCTGCTTTGTTTACTATGATCTGTACTCACAACTAGCGGGATGGACAGGGCTTTTGCACCGAGAGGTCCGAGTCCATGGTGTCTGAGGATAAGCTGCGGATTCATCATGTGTCTCAGGAAGTAAGATACTGGCACAATGCCAAACTCACGGCAGGCTTCCATATACACCGTGGCCCCTGTCACGTCATAATCCTCTCTCTCATCTGTAAAACTTACAATGATGTATATAACTCCACCTCCATGAAGCAATCATATTGCCATAGATATAACACGTGTAACACGGAACAAACAAAATATCTACAATCTCTTTAATTATACAGACACCATGAAAGATTTCATAAATTTACGGACCTATTTCATTTATTAATTTCTCTATTCTAATAGATAATATAATTATATATTGAAATGTATATAAATTACCACCAAGGTATATATCACTTTACAATTATAATAAAATATCCATGATCTCCCGCTAACACCTGATCTTTAATTAAAAGATATATTCACCTCTGTTGCCAATCACTATTGATATAAAAGTAACATAGTAACCTCCATATCTACATTACATGCAAGTCTCATAGGCTTTCCTGTGCAGATAAACATTTATTTGTCACATTAAATTAATATCACAAAAATGTTTCAGCTCTTGTGAAATTGATTTTTTGTTGTTGATTAATTTGTCCCCCATTACCTTCAATTTCCAGGTCAGTCTCCCACTCCTCCTGCTGGGCTCGGCTGTCATCCTCCTCCTCGTCTGACGACATCACTTCATCCTCCTCCTCCACATCCTCTTCTTCATCACTAACTTTGTCTTCTCCTTCTCCATTTCCCTCTTCTCTCAATCCACTGCTGGAGCCATCACCCAGTTCCATTCTGAAGTAGTTATGAAAGCAAACTTCCATCCATCATCATCATTTTCATTATTTTCATTGACAGGAATTAAAGGTATTAAGCATTAAACCTGTAAATTTGTGAATAAAGAGCATAAAATCTGCATATGCACATCATGACATATTGAGGTTTAACATAGAGTAATAAGATGAGTTGCAATAAGACATAGAAGTTGCACTATTTGCAGAGATCTGCCTCAGCCATCAGCTGCGCGGGTCAGGTTTTCTTTTTCCTTTTTTAATACTCAGTACATAGACTCTGTGTTAAAGGCTTTATAATGACAAATTTAAAAATTTCCAGCTTTGAATTTTTTTTACAAAAATAACAATTTAAGATTCAGATTTGTCTCAGGTGGTTTTTTTTAGGCTGTGTTTAATGGGCCCTTTTGGCTTGGCTCATCTCGGGTGGTTTTTCATGAGGCTGTGTTTAATGGGCCCTTTTGGCTTGGCTCTTCTCGGGTGGTTTTTCATGAGGCTGTGTTTAATGGGCCCTTTTGGCTTGGCTCTTCTCGGGTGGTTTTTCATGAGGCTGTGTTTAATGGACCCTTTTGGCTTGGCTCTTCTCAGGTGGTTTTTCATGAGGCTGTGTTTAATGGACCCTTTTGGCTTGGCTCTTCTCGGGTGGTTTTTCATGAGGCTGTGTTTAATGGGCCCTTTTGGCTTGGCTCTTCTCGGGTGGTTTTTCATGAGGCTGTGTTTAATGGGCCCTTTTGGCTTGGCTCTTCTCGGGTGGTTTTTCATGAGGCTGTGTTTAATGGACCCTTTTGGCTTGGCTCATCTCGGGTGGTTTTTCATGAGGCTGTGTTTAATGGGCCCTTTTGGCTTGGCTCATCTCGGGAAGTTTTTCATGAGGCTGTGTTTAATGGGTCTTTTGGCTTGGCTCATCTCGGGTGGTTTTTCATGAGGCTGTGTTTAATGGGCCCTTTTGGCTTGGCTCATCTCGGGTTTGGTTGAGTCTTTAGTTGGATGGAGATAAAAAGGACTGCATCCATGAGAATGATTATGTTTTTATATAGCATTTATATAGCTGTGATTCCAGACAATGTCTGCTCATAGTGCCGGTTAGTAACTGGCCGGGATTCAAACCGGAAATCCCTGGATCTCAATGGATTGCCCTATCAAACCGGAAATCCCTGGATCTCAATGGATTGCCCTATCAAACCGGAAATCCCTGGATCTCAATGGATTGCCCTATCAAACCGGAAATCCCTGGATCTCAATGGATTGCCCTATCAAACCGGAAATCCCTGGGTCTCAATGGATTGCCCTATCAAACCGGAAATCCCTGGATCTCAATGGATTGCCCTATCAAACCGGAAATCCCTGGATCTCAATGGATTGCCCTATCAAACCGGAAATCCCTGGGTCTCAATGGATTGCCCTATCAAACCGGAAATCCCTGGGTCTCAATGGATTGCCCTATCAAACCGGAAATCCCTGGATCTCAATGGATTGCCCTATCAAACCAGAAATTCCTGGATCTCAATGGATTGCCCTATCAAACCGGAAATCCCTGGTTCTCAATGGATTGCCCTATCAAACCGGAAATCCCTGGTTCTCAATGGATTGCCCTATCAAACCGGAAATCCCTGGATCTCAATGGATTGCCCTATCAAACCGGAAATCCCTGGTTCTCAATGGATTGCCCTATCAAACCGGAAATCCCTGGATCTCAATGGATTGCCCTATCAAACCGGAAATCCCTGGATCTCAATGGATTGCCCTATCAAACCGGAAATCCCTGGGTCTCAATGGATTGCCCTATCAAACCGGAAATCTCTGGGTCTCAATGGATTGCCCTATCAAACCGGAAATCCCTGGATCTCAATGGATTGCCCTATCAAACCGGAAATCCCTGGATCTCAATGGATTTCCCTATCAAACCGGAAATCCCTGGATCTCAATGGATTGCCCTATCAAACCGGAAATCCCTGGGTCTCAATGGATTGCCCTATCAAACCGGAAATCCCTGGTTCTCAATGGATTGCCCTATCAAACCGGAAATCCCTGGATCTCAATGGATTGCCCTATCAAACCGGAAATCCCTGGGTCTCAATGGATTGCCCTATCAAACCGGAAATCCCTGGATCTCAATGGATTGCCCTATCAAACCAGAAATTCCTGGATCTCAATGGATTGCCCTATCAAACCGGAAATCCCTGGGTCTCAATGGATTGCCCTATCAAACCGGAAATCCCTGGTTCTCAATGGATTGCCCTATCAAACCGGAAATCCCTGGATCTCAATGGATTGCCCTATCAAACCGGAAATCCCTGGATCTCAATGGATTGCCCTATCAAACCGAAAATCCCTGGGTCTCAATGGATTGCCCTATCAAACCGGAAATCCCTGGATCTCAATGGATTGCCCAATCAAACCGGAAATCCCTGGATCTCAATGGATTGCCCTATCAAACCGGAAATCCCTGGATCTCAATGGATTGCCCTATCAAACCGGAAATCCCTGGATCTCAATGGATTGCCCTATCAAACCGGAAATCCCTGGGTCTCAATGGATTGCCCTATCAAACCGGAAATCCCTGGATCTCAATGGATATCAAACCAGAAATCCCTGGATCTCAATGGATTGCCCTATCAAACCGGAAATCCCTGGATCTCAATGGATTGCCCTATCAAACCGGAAATCCCTGGGTCTCAATGGATTTCCCTATCAAACCGGAAATCCCTGGATCTCAATGGATTGCCCTATCAAACCGGAAATCCCTGGATCTCAATGGATTGCCCTATCAAACCGGAAATCCCTGGATCTCAATGGATTGCCCTATCAAACCGGAAATCCCTGGATCTCAATGGATTGCCCTATCAAACCGGAAATCCCTGGATCTCAATGGATTGCCCTATCAAACCGGAAATCCCTGGATCTCAATGGATTGCCCTATCAAACCGGAAATCCCTGGATCTCAATGGATTGCCCTATCAAACCGGAAATCCCTGGATCTCAATGGATTGCCCTATCAAACCGGAAATCCCTGGATCTCAATGGATTGCCCTATCAAACCGGAAATCCCTGGATCTCAATGGATTGCCCTATCAAACCGGAAATCCCTGGATCTCAATGGATTGCCCTATCAAACCGGAAATCCCTGGATCTCAATGGATTGCCCTATCAAACCGGAAATCCCTGGATCTCAATGGATTGCCCTATCAAACCGGAAATCCCTGGATCTCAATGGATTGCCCTATCAAACCGGAAATCCCTGGATCTCAATGGATTTCCCTATCAAACCGGAAATCCCTGGATCTCAATGGATTGCCCTATCAAACCGGAAATCCCTGGGTCTCAATGGATTGCCCTATCAAACCGGAAATCCCTGGATCTCAATGGATTGCCCTATCAAACCGGAAATCCCTGGATCTCAATGGATTGCCCTATCAAACCGGAAATCCCTGGATCTCAATGGATTGCCCTATCAAACCGGAAATCCCTGGATCTCAATGGATTGCCCTATCAAACCGGAAATCCCTGGATCTCAATGGATTGCCCTATCAAACCGGAAATCCCTGGATCTCAATGGATTGCCCTATCAACTGACCTACCGGTATTTCTGCCAATCAGCAACTTCTACTAGTATATCTTAATCCAAGTCAAATAATTGCTCAATTCATAATCATTTGCACATGTTATGCAAATTAATTCCGTATTTATTACATTCAATAATATTATGTTTTGTTGGGATGAATGTTTCTTATTTTTCTCATTGAAAATTGCAAAAAAGTTCAAAAACAAAACTCAAAAGTTGGAATTCAATTTCTAAAATATATACATATAAAAATGCCAAAAAGTTTCAACCAAGGACTTTATTTAAAGGAATTAAGCACCAATTCTGAAAAAAACGTTTAAAATTCACACATTAGTGAGAAATGTACTTGTCTTAAAATGACGTCATAAGAGTAAGGCAATATGCTTATGACGTCATGAAATGTATTGTCCTTTGAATAGTACCAGAATGATGTCAAACAGTGCTACCCCACTTTGAGGCTCAATTGAGGTCAAACAAAGTTCATGCTACCCGTGTTTACCCGTCACGTGCAGCTTATGGCTGAGACAGATCTTTCCTGGGAGTGCAACCTTTATGGCTTATAGCAACTTATCTTTTTAATATATGATGATTTCAATTTGTCATGATGTTCATATGTGGCCAAGCTTTGAATACACCAAATTGTAGAATTGGTGCTTAATACCTTTAATAGATCCCTCTTAATCCATGATAAAACTCTACTTTGCAAAAATGTCATTCTTTGTGAAATAAAAATTTAATTGTTTTATTGAGCTTTATGTGTCATCGTTACATCTGTTTAGATTTTTAAAAACAGACAAATATGTAGTTTGAGATTTGAAAGAAATAATTATATGTCTTGAATCCTCAATATATGGTTATGGATTTTGACACTGAAATGTAATTATTATCAGAAGGATGGGTTTGTGTTGAAAAATCAATATAAAGTGTTCTCATTGGTGACATACCCTGTTTGATGGCTGAGCTGGGCGTCGTCCACCTCCGTCACCCTGGACAATTGAGAAGGTAAAACATCATCACTCGCAGCAGATGCCATCCTCAGTCCTCAATATATCACGTCTTACTGCTATTTTCCTCACGCATCTGTAGTGAAAATATAGATCCAACATCAGTGACAGTATTCAATCACAAATATACCACCATGATTAATTGCTGACCATCACTCTTATTTTCTATGCACACTATTAAATGAGTGGTGGAGAGATGTTGTGGTATAAAGTTGAATTTGACCCAATCTTATGATTCATTCAAAGTTTTCCATCATTAAATCAGAAGTAAACAGCAACTGGCTGGTAATCGTATTATCAATTCATCATATCTCTAATATCATCCTAATTATGGTGTCACTTTCGTGTTGGCAGACTCTATAGCTTATGATGCTATGTTAATCTATATAAGTGATAAAACCTGATAATATAATCAGGCAGTCCAGAGTCAGATGATCAGTAAATACCTGATAGGCAGTGGAGGTAGCTGTAGGCTGAGGTAGCTGTAGGCTGGGGGATTGTTTGAGACAAAGATACTCTTTGCTTTGGCAGAGGTCTCAAAGGATTTTGCGAGTTTGATTAGAAATTTAGGTTTGCAATGACAACACACAATTCATGAGATATAAAATTTATTAAGATATCTATTGATTCCAGGGAGCATCCAGTACATATGGTAGATACTTTACAGACCGCATCTCATAGAATAGATGTATGACTACAGGGAGCATCCAGTACATACGATAGATACTTTATAGACTGCATCTCATAGAATAGATATATGACTACAGGGAGCATCCAGTACATACGATAGATACTTTACAGACCACATCTCATAGAATAGATGTATGACAACAGGGAGCATCCAGTACATACGATAGATACTTTATAGAATAGATGTATATACAAATATAAACTATCAGTAGATTGCCAAATACTTGTTACTCATAGTGACACTGACTCATACAAATTTATTTGTCCCTTAGAAATACAAATCAAGATGTCTGTGGTCAAGGTCAAGTCTTTTTTTAAAGCAAAAACTAAATCTAATTAGATCTTTATATTTAAGTATCTTTGAGATAATTACATTTCTACGAGCGTGAAGTTCTTTTGATATTTGATATTTGATATTTGACGTTTTTTTCAAAAGGTGTCAACAAGTATGTATCAGTGTACCCTTTTGGGACATGGTGAAAAAAGTTATGTAAAAGGATATATATCCTGTCAAAAACGGGTATATCCCTTTTCCGGTGACAAATGAGTTTTTCAGTATGACTAATGGCCTTCTCAACCTTGTAGCACAGTCTTAATCATTTATTATCAATATATTAATGGAGAATAACTGTATACACCTTCATACTCTTTTGGTAATTGGGTAGAAACGTTATGTAATAGGATATATATCCTGTAAAAAATTGAAATATACCTTTATCTATGACAGTCACATTTTTTTGCATGTTAATGATTCCCAAGCATTGTTGCACTGTCTTCGCAATCATGGATATACTAATGGAGGGTTAGACATACTTGCTATACATGTCTAGAACATATCCTGTGGCATTAGAATGCGAGGTAAATTATATGAGTAGGAGATATGGCCCTTTTCCCATGGCAAATGGAAAAAAGTTAATATAACACATTCCGGGAGATTTGGCATTGTCTTCCCAATCATGGATATACTAATGGAGGGTTAGACATACTTGCTAGACATGTCTAGAACATATCCTGTGGCATTAGAATGCGAGGTAAATTATATGAGTAGGAGATATGGCCCTTTTCCCATGGCAAATGGAAAAAAGTTAATATAACACATTCCGGGAGATTTGGCACTGTCTTCCCAATCATGGATATACTAATGGAGGGTTAGACATACTTGCTAGACATGTCTAGAACATATCCTGTGGCATTAGAATGCGAGGTAAATTATATGAGTAGGAGATATGGCCCTTTTCCCATGGCAAATGGAAAAAAGCTAATATAACACATTCCGGGGGATTTTGCGCTGTCTTCACAATCATGGATAATCTAATGGAGGGTTAGACATACCTGCTAGACATGTCTAGAACATATCCTGTGGCATTAGAATGCGAGGTAAATTATATGAGTAGGTCATATGGCCCTTTTCCCATGGCAAATGGAAAAAAGCTAATATATCACATTCCGGGGGATTTGGCACTGTCTTTGCAATCATGGATAAACTAATGGAGGGTTAGACATACTTGCTAGACATGTCTAGAACATATCCTGTGGCATTAGAATGCGAGGTAAATTATATGAGTAGGAGATATGGCCCTTTTCCCATGGCAAATGGAAAAAAGCTAATATATCACATTCCGGGGGATTTGGCACTGTCTTCGCAATCATGGATAAACTAATGGAGGGTTAGACATACTTGCTAGACATGTCTAGAACATATCCTGTGGCATTAGAATGCGAGGTAAATTATATCAGTATGAGATATGGCCCTTTTCCCATGGCAAATGGAATAAGCTAATATGACACATTCCGGGGGATTTGGCGCTGTCTTCGCAATCATGGATAAACTAATGGAGGGTTAGACATACTTGCTAGACATGTCTAGAACATATCCTGTGGCATTAGAATGCGAGGTAAATTATATGAGTAGGAGATATGGCCCTTTTCCCATGGCAAATGGAATAAGCTAATATAACACATTCCGGGGGATTTGGCGTTGTCTTCGCAATCATGGATAAACTAATGGAGGGTTAGACATACTTGCTAGACATGTCTAGAACATATCCTGTGGCATTAGAATGCGAGGTAAATTATATGAGTAGGAGATATGGCCCTTTTCCCATGGGATAAAGAAAAAAGTTAATATAACATATTCCGGGAGATTTGGCGCTGTCTTCGCAATCATGGATAAACTAATGGAGGGTTAGACATACTTGCTAGACATGTCTAGAACATATCCTGTGGCATTAGAATGCGAGGTAAATTATATGAGTAGGAGATATGGCCCTTTTCCCCTGGGATATTGAAAAAAGCTAATATAACACATTCCGGGGGATTTGGCGCTGTCTTCGCAATCATGGATAAACTAATGGAGGGTTAGACATACTTGCTAGACATGTCTAGAACATATCCTGTGGCATTAGAATGCGAGGTAAATTATATGAGTAGGAGATATGGCCCTTTTCCCATGGCAAATGGAATAAGCTAATATGACACATTCCGGGGGATTTGGCGCTGTCTTCGCAATCATGGATTAACTAATGGAGGGTTAGACATACTTGCTAGACATGTCTAGAACATATCCTGTGGCATTAGAATGCAAGGTAAATTATATGAGTAGGAGATATGGCCCTTTTCCCCTGGGATATTGAAAAAAGTTAATATAACACATTCCGGGAGATTTGGCACTGTCTTCGCAATCATGGATAAACTAATGGAGGGTTAGACATACTTGCTAGACATGTCTAGAACATATCCTGTGGCATTAGAATGCAAGGTAAATTATATGAGTAGGAGATATGGCCCTTTTCCCCTGGGATATTGAAAAAAGTTAATATAACACATTCCGGGAGATTTGGCGCTGTCTTCGCAATCATGGATAAACTAATGGAGGGTTAGACATACTTGCTAGACATGTCTAGAACATATCCTGTGGCATTAGAATGCGAGGTAAATTATATGAGTAGGAGATATGGCCCTTTTCCCATGGCAAATGGAAAAAAGCTAATATATCACATTCCGGGGGATTTGTCACTGTCTTCGCAATCATGGATAAACTAATGGAGGGTTAGACATACTTGCTAGACATGTCTAGAACATATCCTGTGGCATTAGAATGCGAGGTAAATTACATGAGTAGGAGATATGGCCCTTTTCCCATGGCAAATGGAATAAGCTAATATGACACATTCCGGGGGATTTGGCGTTGTCTTCGCAATCATGGATAAACTAATGGAGGGTTAGACATACTTGCTAGACATGTCTAGAACATATCCTGTGGCATTAGAATGCGAGGTAAATTATATGAGTAGGAGATATGGCCCTTTTCCCCTGGGATAAAGAAAAAAGTTAATATAACATATTCCGGGAGATTTGGCGCTGTCTTCGCAATCATGGATAAACTAATGGAGGGTTAGACCTTGGAGTAATAATGAATGGAGGCGCAACGGCTGTTATTTGAGATATGGCATCATAGCAACGCATTGTTTCACACAATGGATTCAAAATCCTTTGATCCAATCATAGTTGCCGACTTCAGAACAGTGAAAAATTGAAGATTCATATTTTTAAAAAATAAATTGGCCAACATTTTACTAAAGAATTATACCACATTTTGGTTTATTTTTTTTAAAGAAAAATTCAGAATAGTTCTCTAATGAAGCTTACAATACCATCCACTCAAAATTACTTCAAATAAATCTGCCATATCTCCTACTGATATAATTTACCTCGCATTCTTATGCCACAGGATATGGTCTAGACATGTCTAGCAAGTATGTCTAACCCTCCATTAGTTTATCCATTATTGCAAAGACAGCACCAAATCCCCCGGAATGTGTTATATTAGATTTTTTCCATTTGCCATGGGAAAAGGGCTATATCTCCTACTCATATAATTTACCTCGCATTCTAATGCCACAGGATATGTTCTAGACATGTCTAGCAAGTATGTCTAACCCTCCATTAATTAATCCATGATTGCGAAGACAGTGCCAAATCCTCCGGAATGTGTAATATTAGCTTTTTTCCATTTGCCAGGGGAAAAGGGCCATATCTCCTACTCATATAATTTACCTCGCATTCTAATGCCACAGGATATGTTCTAGACATGTCTAGCAAGTATGTCTAACCCTCCATTAGTTTATCCATGATTGCGAAGACAGCGCCAAATCCCCCGGAATGTGTCATATTAGCTTTTTTCCATTTGCCATGGGAAAAGGGCCATATCTCCTACTCATATAATTTACCTCGCATTCTAGTGCCACAGGATATGTTCTAGACATGTCTAGCAATTATGTCTAACCCTCCATTAATTAATCCATGATTGCGAAGACAGTGCCAAATCCCCCGGAATGTGTAATATTAGCTTTTTTCCATTTGCCAGAGGAAAAGGGCCATATCTCCTACTCATATAATTTACCTCGCATTCTAATGCCACAGGATATGTTCTAGACATGTCTAGCAAGTATGTCTAACCCTCCATTAGTTTATCCACGATTGCGAAGACAGCGCCAAATCCCCCGGAATGTGTTATATTAGATTTTTTCCATTTGCCATGGGAAAAGGGCTATATCTCCTACTCATATAATTTACCTCGCATTCTTATGCCACAGGATATGTTCTAGACATGTCTAGCAAGTATGTCTAACCCTCCATTAGTTTATCCATGATTGCGAAGACAGTGCCAAATCCCCCGGAATGTGTTTATTAGCTTTTTTCCATTTGCCATGGGAAAAGGGCCATATCTCCTACTGATATAATTTACCTCGCATTCTTGTGCCACAGGATATGGTCTAGACATGTCTAGCAAGTATGTCTAACCCTCCATTAGTTTATCCATTATTGCAAAGACAGCGCCAAATCCCCCGGAATGTGTTATATTAGATTTTTTCCATTTGCCATGGGAAAAGGGCTATATCTCCTACTCATATAATTTACCTCGCATTCTAATGCCACAGGATATGTTCTAGACATGACTAGCAAGTATGTCTAACCCTCCATTAATTAATCCATGATTGCGAAGACAGTGCCAAATCCCCCGGAATGTGTTATATTAGCTTTTTCAATTTGGCAGGGGAAAAGGGCCATATCTCCTACTCATATAATTTACCTCGCATTCTCATGCCACAGGATATGTTCTAGACATGTCTAGCAAGTATGTCTAACCCTCCATTAATTAATCCATGATTGCGAAGACAGTGCCAAATCCTCCGGAATGTGTAATATTGGCTTTTTTCCATTTGCCAGAGGAAAAGGGCCATATCTCCTACTCATATAATTTACCTCGCATTCTAATGCCACAGGATATGTTCTAGACATGTCTAGCAAGTATGTCTAACCCTCCATTAGTTTATCCATGATTGCGAAGACAGCGCCAAATCCCCCGGAATGTGTCATATTAGCTTTTTTCAATTTGCCATGGGAAAAGGGCCATATCTCCTACTCATATAATTTACCTCGCATTCTAGTGCCACAGGATATGTTCTAGACATGTCTAGCAAGTATGTCTAACCCTCCATTAGTTTATCCATGATTGCAAAGACAGCGCCAAATCCCCCGGAATGTGTTATATTAGATTTTTTCCTTTTGCCATGGGAAAAGGGCTATATCTCCTACTCATATAATTTACCTCGCATTCTAATGCCACAGGATATGTTATAGACATGACTAGCAAGTATGTCTAACCCTCCATTAATTAATCCATGATTGCGAAGACAGTGCCAAATCCCCCGGAATGTGTTATATTAGTTTTTTTCAATTTGGCAGGGGAAAAGGGCCATATCTCCTACTCATATAATTTAACTCGCATTCTAATGCCACAGGATATGTTCTAGACATGTCTAGCAAGTATGTCTAACCCTCCATTAATTAATCCATGATTGCGAAGACAGTGTCAAATCCTCCGGAATGTGTAATATTAGCTTTTTTCCATTTGCCAGGGGAAAAGGGCCATATCTCCTACTCATATAATTTACCTCGCATTCTAATGCCACAGGATATGTTCTAGACATGTCTAGCAAGTATGTCTAACCCTCCATTAGTTTATCCATGATTGCGAAGACAGCGCCAAATCCCCCGGAATGTGTCATATTAGCTTTTTTCAATTTGCCATGGGAAAAGGGCCATATCTCCTACTCATATAATTTACCTCGCATTCTAGTGCCACAGGATATGTTCTAGACATGTCTAGCAAGTATGTCTAACCCTCCATTAGTTTATCCATGATTGCAAAGACAGCGCCAAATCCCCCGGAATGTGTTATATTAGCTTTTTTCCATTTGCCATGGGAAAAGGGCCATATCTCCTACTGATATAATTTACCTCGCATTCTAATGCCACAGGATATGTTCTAGACATGACTAGCAAGTATGTCTAACCCTCCATTAATTAATCCATGATTGCGAAGACAGTGCCAAATCCCCCGGAATGTGTTATAATAGCTTTTTCAATTTGGCAGGGGAAAAGGGCCATATATCCTACTCATATAATTTACCTCGCATTCTAATGCCACAGGATATGTTCTAGACATGTCTGGCAAGTATGTCTAACCCTCCATTAATTAATCCATGATTGCGAAGACAGTGCCAAATCCTCCGGAATGTGTAATATTAGCTTTTTTCCATTTGCCAGGGGAAAAGGGCCATATCTCCTACTCATATAATTTACCTCGCATTCTAATGCCACAGGATATGTTCTAGACATGTCTAGCAAGTATGTCTAACCCTCCATTAGTTTATCCATGATTGCGAAGACAGCGCAAAATCCCCCGGAATGTGTCATATTAGCTTTTTTCAATTTGCCATGGGAAAAGGGCCATATCTCCTACTCATATAATTTACCTCGCATTCTAGTGCCACAGGATATGTTCTAGACATGTCTAGCAAGTATGTCTAACCCTCCATTAGTTTATCCATGATTGCAAAGACAGCGCCAAATCACCCGGAATGTGTTATATTAGATTTTTTCCTTTTGCCATGGGAAAAGGGCTATATCTCCTACTCATATAATTTACCTCGCATTCTAATGCCACAGAATATGTTATAGACATGACTAGCAAGTATGTCTAACCCTCCATTAATTAATCCATGATTGCGAAGACAGTGCCAAATCCCCCGGAATGTGTTATATTAGTTTTTTTCAATTTGGCAGGGAAAAGGGCCATATCTCCTACTCATATAATTTACCTTGCATTCTAATGCCACAGGATATGTTCTAGACATGTCTAGCAAGTATGTCTAACCCTCCATTAGTTTATCCATGATTGCGAAGACAGTGCCAAATCCCCCGGAATGTGTTAAATTAGCTTTTTTCCATTTGCCATGGGAATAGGGCCATATCTCCTACTGATATAATTTACCTCGCATTCTAATGCCACAGGATATGTTCTAGACATGTCTAGCAAGTATGTCTAACCCTCCATTAGTTTATCCATGATTGCGAAGACAGCGCAAAATCCCCCGGAATGTGTTATATTAGTTTTTTTCAATTTGGCAGGGGAAAAGGGCCATATCTCCTACTCATATAATTTAACTCGCATTCTAATGCCACAGGATATGTTCTAGACATGTCTAGCAAGTATGTCTAACCCTCCATTAGTTTATCCATGATTGCGAAGACAGTGCCAAATCCCCCGGAATGTGTTATATTAGCTTTTTTCCATTTGCCATGGGAAAAGGGCCATATCTCCGACTCATATAATTTACCTCGCATTCTAATGCCACAGGATATGTTCTAGACATGTCTAGCAAGTATGTCTAACCCTCCATTAGTTTATCCATGATTGCGAAGACAGCGCAAAATCCCCCGGAATGTGTTATATTAGATTTTTTCCATTTGCCATGGGAAAAGGGCTATATCTCCTACTCATATAATTTACCTCGCATTCTAATGCCACAGGATATGTTATAGACATGACTAGCAAGTATGTCTAACCCTCCATTAATTAATCCATGATTGCGAAGACAGTGCCAAATCCCCCGGAATGTGTTATATTAGTTTTTTTCAATTTGGCAGGGGAAAAGGGCCATATCTCCTACTCATATAATTTACCTCGCATTCTAATGCCACAGGATATGTTCTAGACATGTCTAGCAAGTATGTCTAACCCTCCATTAGTTTATCCATGATTGCGAAGACAGTGCCAAATCCCCCGGAATGTGTTATATTAGCTTTTTTCCATTTGCCATGGGAAAAGGGCCATATCTCCTACTCATATAATTTACCTCGCATTCTAATGCCACAGGATATGTTCTAGACATGTCTAGCAAGTATGTCTAACCCTCCATTAGTTTATCCATGATTGCGAAGACAGCGCCAAATCCCCCGGAATGTGTCATATTAGCTTTTTTCCATTTGCCATGGGAAAAGGGCCATATCTCCTACTCATATAATTTACCTCGCATTCTAATGCCACAGGATATGTTCTAGACATGTCTAGCAAGTATGTCTAACCCTCCATTAGTTTATCCATGATTGCGAAGACAGTGCAACAATGCTAGGGAATCATTAACATGCAAAAAAATGTGACTGTCATAGATAAAGGTATTTCAATGTTTTACAGGATATATATCCTATTACATAACGTTTCTACCCAATTACCAAAAGAGTATGAAGGTGTATACAGTTATTCTCCATTAATATATTGATAATAAATGATTAAGACTGTGCTACAAGGTTGAGAAGGCCATTAATCATACTGAAAAACTCATTTGTCACTGGAAAAGGGATATACCCGTTTTTGACAGGATATATATCCTTTTACATAACTTTTTTCACCATGTCCCAAAAGGGTACACTGATACATACTTGTTGACACCTTTTGAAAAAAACGTCAAATATCAAATATCAAATATCAAAAGAACTTCACGCTCGTCTATATTTTAGAGGTTATTTTATTAGAGGTCCAACCTTGGAACAAGGAAGTCAATTTGCTCAGGCATGAGTAGCCTAACAATCACGATTGACATAACCTTTTTTCAGTCAACATAAAAGAGATTTTTTATATCATCTCTAAACACAAATGTCTCGATGCAATATTAGTTCTAGCCGGTGGCAACAAGAAATACAATCATAAATTTATGAAAGCTTGACAAAAATATAAGGGATTTCAATTGATTGGTGAGTGACACATTTATAAAGTGATCGAGGGAGTTTGATGCCAAAATATTGATACGATATGACTTGTCTTGTCTATAATTTAAGTTAGTGCAAGGTTGCCAAAAATAAGAACTTCAACCAAGTCGTCTCTCTCGTCATTGTGATCTTACCTGTAGGTGTGATTTATTGTGTACTGATCAAAATTAAACTAGCAAGCACAAATTTTTTCTACTTTCCAATCTGCCATCGACTGAGGATGAAATGACGTCATCTTAGAATTATGACGTCATTGAATACTTCTTGTTGTAACTTATGCATTGTGCTGTGCGATTTTTTTGCTTTGATCTGTGCAGCAGCATCCATATAATTTACATATGTTATTGCGTAACAATTCATTATTTTGATGACAAATATATGTACCACTGTGTGTATTGCAAAATTTAAATGAAAAGAATAGCATTTGAGCAGTTTTCCCAAACAATTTTTCTTTTATTTTTATCACAGTAAAGAAATGGTTGAAATAGAAAATTGTCACCAGACGATATTGGTCCACTGCTGGTCCAATAATGGCATGTAGTTATAAGTTTGTTCAGGTACAGGTTGTCTGCACAGAATTGATAGTATTGGTCCAATGCTGGCTCAACAATTGTAATTGGTACCAGTATCTTCCAAAACAGGGCCCTCTGGTAGCAGATTCAGTGAGTGGACATAGTGAAATTGACATGAGCACCTCTGAAAACACATGAAATCTCTGGTAAGTTTTATCAGTCATATGTTATTAAATTCTTGGCAAACGTCATTTTGGGTCTAGCAAGCACTGCAAGTTTCTTATTTAAGTGAATCTCCAGTTTCAGTGCTAACAATGGTCTAGTATCAATATTCTAGTTGTTATGATTACTTTTTTATATATGTTGTTTCACAGGGGCCATCATGAAAATTCCCTTTTTGGGAAAAGTAGATGAAAGTATGATTGAGAAAGAGACAAAATACTGATTGCATGGCAATGGAGAAGGAACATGGGGATGAAAGAAAAGGCAAGTATGGAAATGCATCAGCAGGCAATTAAGGAGAATCTGCATAGAATGACAGCAAAGTTGAAATGAATTTGTCAATAAAGCTTGAATTTGTTCATAAAAGCTGTTTGTTTTGTTATTATTTCGCAGGTATTGTCCCAACATATCATATAGCATTGATGTAATAGCAGCTGAATAAAAGCATTCTGTATTTAACGTTAGGGGGAACAGTGTCTTCTAAAGTTCTTTTTTCCCGCCAAAAAAAGTCATTTGAACTCAAAAAAATGACATGGTGCAAGATAATTGCTTTGTATGAAAATAACTACAAAACGGATTTCAGTCTTAAATGTATCAAATGCTGAGAGATGGATTTTCCTTTTGATTAGATATTTAATTTGTTTTTAAAATTTTATCATTTTTAATCATTTTAGATTCAAAATTGAAGCAAAAATAAGAAAAAGATGGTTTTTTTGGTAACAATTAAAGAAAGGATAGAGCTTACTTGAAAAACATTTTTGGGCATAACTACACTAGCAATCTCCAGAACCAAGGCATTAATCTTTAGCTAGAATGATGTTATTTAGTTTAAATAGACAGAATTTTAAAAGATGTCTTATAACTCAAGTAATTTGTGTTTTTGTAAATAAAATGATTCAAATAAATGCAAATTTTTGACACCATTTGGTAATTTTTGACTTGAGTTTGAAGAAAGTTAGGTATCTCAAAATATAGACCATTAATCAAAATTCCATCTATTTAAACTAAATAGAATAATATTTGGAGTAAACCTGTTCTTAAATTTTGGGAATTAAACTTGCAAAACTTCTCAATTTTGTCATAAAAAGCGTGGGAAATTTTCAGAAATATGAAGTTTAATTTACTTCTAATTTTGTATCACTGAGCAGTGATGAGGTCTAATGCAGCAACTACTGGCTAATGGATTAGTCATAAAAGATCAATACATGATGTTTTCATGTGTATTAATAAGCATTGATCCCATCTGAACCAATATATGGTATTTATTTAGTTGGTTTTGGTGGGTTATAATGGTGCACTATTTCATGCAGTTGAAGGATCAATGACGTCATAATGGTGGTCTGGCTATTTATCAATGAAATAGTGACGTCATGCACTTTTGGTATCTTAGCAACAGTCAACAACACATTTCATACAGTTGTGATCCTCTGCATGAAGTGTCTCTGTTCCCCCTAACGTTAAGGTGTATTACTGTTTCTTCCCTGGACTAATATCCAATCTGAACAGGGCCACCATCATTGGACCAGCAACAATGCCGGCATTAAAGCTGAATTGGTTTATTAAAGGCAAACTGTATGAAAACTATACTGGGCCACCACTGGACCAATATTTCACCACTATGATAAAGAGCCAGCATTGGACCGGTATTACACCAATAAATGCATACAGTACTGGACCAATTTCAAACTAATGTGCAAAGGTTTACAGGATGCTGGCTTGCCATCATTGGTCTGATCTATCTGACTTAATGCGACCAGTATTGAACCAATACATCTTTGTTAACTGGGCCTTCTAATCCAGATAATGTTTTCGCTCTTGTTTGTTTTGCCTTTAGGGCTAGATGTTCGAGGTTTCAAGATGATTAAGCCGTAAGTCTATGGAGCCTACCCCGATTATCGGTCCATGGCGGCCATGTTTTTGGCACATTTTTTATGCTTACACCTTCAGATGGCGCTTTTGTTCAGAAGTGATTTGTGAGTGCGTAGTAGAGTAAGAAGATTTCCTCGGATTTTGCCCAAGGATTTTGGGATTTTGCAAACCTACGCGAGCTTGATTTTTTTTTAATCAACACTTGTTGAACATGTTGCGATAAAATGATTTAAATACTCAACATGCTGCAAGCACATGTATAAGTACCATATATGTAAGGTACATATACATTCAGCTGTGAACAAACTTGGCTATGTTTGGCCAAATCTAGTTACTCAATTGGGATTATCCCATCAGTAACGTGTTGAAGGACAGTGTTGTTATGAGATCTGACCACAACATTTTATTCCAACATGCTTACCATGTTTTTAGCGTGTTGTAAAAAAAACGAAAAGTTGTAAGACAACGTGCTGAGAACTATGTCAGCACGTAGAAGGACAACGTTGTAATCAGGTCGGACCACAACGTTCTCCCACCACAACGTTCTCCCTCTACGTGCTTAGCATGGTGAAAAAAACGTAGAGAATCAACTAAACCTTATTTTTACATGTTCACAACGTTGTTTCTACCTTGTGTGTGATCTGGGCTGCAGCACAGCAACCCCAGCTACAACTGGCTTCATAGAGGAGTAGAAAATCAAATATAGATAACCACAAGATGTTAACTTGACTTTTGTTGGGTATAGGACAACAGATTCGGCGTAGCACTAGTCTCTATCTGTCACAATCAAAAACAGCTGTTATTTACCTTATAACTTTGTCAAATCTTAACATATTACAACATGCAATACATCATTGGAAAGGCATTGACTGATTCCAAATATTTGTAACAGTATCTAATAGCAATTTAATTTTTATCTGTACCTCAACTGCGGCAAAAGTTTGGCACTCCAGGTCCTTGGACTGGGAACTGCCCAACCCCAGCTTAGTCAGGTCAGTGTGCTGATTGCCAGCCTTATAATACAGAATGTAGCATCTGTTTTGATAGATTGAATATTATCTAAAGCAGTGTCACATGTTTACAGGTTGTATGTTTGCAAAATTTAAAATGATGATTGTTGATAAAAAATATTCATTTGAAAATATTTACTTTCCTACCATATAAGGAAAATATACCCTGTTAAATAGAGGTAGTCAATTGCAATCCTCAACCTACCTGTGCCTCCAAAGCCCTATCATTGTTTTCACAAGGAATATGAAAACCCAGGTTATCAATAAATATTCAAATAGGCGCCTGCTACAATGCACATCATCAGACAAACCTGTACCATTTTGTGCATATAGAGTTTACTTCTTGACACAGATGAGTTTGTTTGGGGTTTTACATCTCTTTCAACATTATTTTAGTCATTTTGTGATGAAACCTATTTGTTGCAGATATAGTGCTGCCTCACTGAATTCTCATGTCGCAGGTCCTTGTCATGACAACCCACCCGGTCAAAGATTTACAAGGACAATGGGTTAACCCTTTAGGCACGGGCCTCAGCTCATATGGGAAATTGTATCATGAACTCAATCTCGGCACGGCCGGGGTTCGAACCCACGACCTTTGGATCACCACAGAGGAACTGGTGCTAATAATCTGGTGCCACGGCCCATGGCGACACAGATGAGACTAGACAAAGCAATTTAGGAACATAAGAAAAACATTCTTCATTCAGTGTTGATCTTGTTATCAGTCTATTCTTGCCTGGTCAAAGGCAAGACAAGTGCAAGACAAGTGCAATTAATGAACACTGTTCAGTTTGATACATATTTTCATAATATGAAAATTCATGATCTGCAGCTGGAGGTGGCCATGAGGTTGGGCAATAGAGGCAGGGGTAGATTGAGCATCAACTACCTCTGTTCAGCAGGTTATAAAAAATGAATGTAAATGTGGTCCAAGTAAATATGTTCTAAATTAGAGCACATATACCTGGGTATGGTTGCTTGATTAGAAACCAATGATGAAGTTTTATCTTAAAAAACTGATAAAAACAGGCCATTCCCCATCCTGATATTCCCATTTATGTCCTCATAGGCACGATACGTACAAACCATATGTAACAATACACCACACCTGACACACCACACCCGTCAAACTGCACCCGAAATGTTGGACAGACCTCACCCCTCAAAATAAACAAACCAAGTCTGAATAAAATTATCTTTTTTCATATATGCTTTGAACTTGTTTATAATTAATAGCATAAGTTTATGAAATGTTTATTGAATGTTGTGTCCATTTATCCAGTACCAATACCAGTAATCAAACTTTGGGTTAGAACCACATTATTTTAGATTTTCACATTTCATGTTTGTAATTGGCCTCTTGTGAAAAGGAGACCTTTTTAAATGATTTTAAAAATTATCTGGCAAAAATAATCTGATATTCATTTTTGTTGCCTTTCACCAGGTACTGGGAAATTATTGTGCCCGCCAGCTACCTTATGTCATAAAATCTGCCAGCTGTTTAATCATAGTTAGATGAGAATTGTGACAACTTTATCTTTTTTACCAGCTGGAGATACTAACCAGTTCGTCATGGCATTTTGCAAAGTCCAATGCCTGGTGATCCATTGGTTTTTTTTAGTTTATGTTATTTCTAGACATTTTTGTAGCATAATATTTGAAATTTAAAAGAATGTTATAGATTACTATATTTACTATATTTATAGATTACTATATTTACTAAAAATGAATTTGAACAGCCTTCTCTCTAAAACTCAATGTAAAGATCCGAGACAAGGGAGTTATGTCGAATTTTATAGAATTTTGGCAAACTCGGAAACAATGGTGAACCGATGCTGAGATCAAGAGAAACATTTTTTTCTTACAAGTTTGATGATAAAATGAAAGAAATGAGTTGTCCACTGAAATATGATGGACAGTGGTGGGTGTTCTTGGAAACAGTGGATTTTAAGTATTTTCATGATGAATATGAGGAAAGTGTTCAACTGGCCTTTATTTTAAATTGTGAGGCCTTCATGTATCCTTTTTCAGGCACATTTAGTACGAGACATTTAACAGGCAAACTACCAGCTTTTGAAGAACTATAAATAAAAATGAAGCCATTTACCAGCAACAATATTATGCAAGTGATTCAGTGTTGAGCATTATATAATATTATGTACTGATTTTCTGTGAAAAAAAAAAAAAAGATTCAGCAACATTTTAATGAAATTCAGGAGTATTACATCTGTTACGTTGATCTATTTTCTACAAATGAGATTTTACCAGCCAGATATGTCCATCGATTTATCACCATGAACACATTTTACCAGGCAGATAAAGGAAAGATTTAAACTGCCAGCTGGCAAAATCTCCCAGCTAACTTTACTTGCCAGCTAAGTTCAATATCTTGGCAACCAAACACAGTATCATGGTAAAATTACTGAATTTAGCATGTATTAAATAGTACCCAAGACCTCAAGACCTTTCTAATGACACCAAGATTGTTAAGATTTGGGGGCATTATTTCAAAATTTGTTGTCCTGCCTACTTTTGTACACCTGTTGTTGTGATAAATCGTGCATTTACTGAGAAACAAGAAATGGCAAATAAGCTGGCAAATCTGAAGTTTGCAAGAAGATTGTCTATTATGCTAAAATTAGATTTTATGGTTCAGATTTTTAAATATGCACTCGCATCCGATAATTTCTGTTTTTTGTAGTCCTTTTCTGAGTTTTTGCTCGGATCTGATTGAAGTGTTCAGATTCAATATGAGCATGTATACCCACATGTTTGCATCTTATCAGATCAATAATTTTACGCAAAGCCAAGTGAAAGGCGCAAAACAAGCGCACTGTGCCAAATGTATACAGCGAGATGTGCAACTGGTGCGAGAGATTGCGTGAATTGCAATACAATATGTCGGCCTCCATCATTTTGCTCGTCTGTTATGTTTTTTGTAATTTTTTCCCACTTTTAACAGCCGTCGACGACCCAACCCTCGAGAATGTGTTGGGTGCACTCGAACGAATGGTTCAGTATTACAAAATCAACTACAAGGATGTCAATCTCGACGGCATTTATGGATTGCGAATCGTCGAAGGTAGGACAGCAGTGGCTTCTGAAAATTTAGTAAATTGTGAGATCATTATTGACATTAAGAAGTGTCACTGAATGACACTGCCATTGTGACAGTATCGCTTTGACTGGGTCACTAAATGGAATGAGACAGGCACAAGTGTCAGTTGAATGACACTTACTATTCACTCTCGGTCGCCCACCAAATCCATGTTTTTTTCCCCCATTGAAAAGTACACACCGGAACCAGAACTGTAAAACTCCGCTATACCCAAAGACATCGGCAAAATGGACTTGAAATCCACTGTTTCTAGAAACACTATGCACTGACCATCATATTGAAGTTTCCCCAGTAAATAAACTCGACCTCCGGCGATTGACTGTTGCAGTTCTGATCCATGTCATCGTCTTTCCCAGTCATAATATCTATAATTGCAAATCCGTGTGAATTCTGTAGTGTTTTTTCTTCAGTTTTTTACCCGATTTCAAACATGACAACGTGAAATGACATTCAGAAGAGTCCAAGTGATGACGTCATGGAAACACCAAGGGAGAAATTTCATATGACGTCATAAGAGCCACAACTTGTGGAGTTTCCAGATTGTTGCTGTCACTCCCGTGAATAAACTGACCCACTTTCACGTCTTTGCGCAAACTCGTAAACAATGGCGAAACGCTGCTGAGACCAGGAAAAGACAAAGAAATTTTTTCTAACAAGCCTAAAATCTAATGTTGAATTAATGGAAACATGGTTCCTTTCAAACCTGTTGCCGGAAAACGAGTTCTATTGGAGTCGGGACTTAAATTGGGTGGGCAGTGCATGGTATTCATGAAAACAGTCGATTTCTAGTCCATTTTGCCGATGTCTTTGGGTATAGACTATAGTTAATCATTGGTCAGAGAGATTTGCAGGGGGCCTATTGGCCGGGATGGAGTTGCCACTGACACACAATTGGTCCTGCGGAAAGTGCCACATGCACATGACTGTGTATAGCCAGGCAGGTCAGCAGATTACGCAGCTCTGCATTCCAATAGTCTGATTGCGGTTTTCCATCTTGTTTTTTTTTAATGATTAGATTTTAGAGAGTTGTTTGTGCAGTTCCGATTTCAATTGTTCAGTTCCGGTGTGTTGTTTTCAATTTGGCAGTATGGTGACCTGCAATCGGCCTATAGTGTGCATGTACACAGTGCTCTTTCAGTGAAATTGTTATGGTCCATTCATTATCAATTGAATGGGAGCCAGTTTCTTTTTACAATACCACTCCACCCAGGGGGGTTGATAAATAAAAGGTTTTCTCTGCCTCAAGATCACTCCACCTCATTGGCATAGCATCCTGCTCAGAACTCATGGAATATCCTCCGAGACAGGGACCCATGTAAGGCAGAAAGCAGAGAGCCTTGAAGCGGTTGGTAGATCGCCATTAGATGGATCTTAGAGTAATATACTCTGAGGATGGAGTGACCAGCAACCACTTGTATGGTATGGCAATCACAGATGTCATTGGACAAGCAACAGATTGCAGGATAATGTTAACTGTTACTTAATATAAGACTATAATTCTTCACAGCTAATATCATTATTAATTAAACTATGCCCAATATAATATTATGATATTTTTTATGCAGATATTTGAAACCAAACAAATTATAGTGGGGATGATGTGCTTTGACATGTTAGTCTCTCACCCGACCCAGATCATGATAAAGGTCTGGTATAGGCCATTGAGAGCACGGCTATGAATTGTCAAAATCTGTGCATGTTATATTTCTATTCATTGGGTTTCAGTTGTGACCAACCAATCTTGTTTTTGTGAGTGAGAGGGTTTGTGAGTGCAGTCAGTTTTGTGTGAGTGTGGATCAGTTAACCAATCAGTCTGAGTCAAAAGGAAAATAGTCAACTAATCAGAAAAATCTGCCTTTAAAAAATCATTAAGGCAGATGAGGGCCGTGTGCAGTGGCCCGTACTGGTCTCTATTCCTGCTTGGAGGATTGAGGCAGATGAGGGCCATGTGCAGTGGCCCGTACTGGTCTTTATTCCTGCTTGGAGGATTGAGGCAGATGAGGGCCATGTGCAGTGGCCCGTACTGGTCTCTATTCCTGCTTGGAGGATTGAGGCAGATGAGGGCCATGTGCAGTGGCCTGTACTGATCTCTATTCCTGCTTGGAGGATTGAGGCAGATGAGGGCCATGTGCAGTGGCCCGCACTGGTCTCTATTCCTGCTTGGAGGATTGAGGCAGATGAGGGCCATGTGCAGTGGCCCGTACTGGTCTCTATTCCTGCTTGGAGGATTGAGGCAGATGAGGGCCATGTGCAGTGGCCCGTACTGGTCTCTATTCCTGCTTGGAGGATTGACGCAGATGAGGGCTGTGTGCAGTGGCCAGTACTAGTCTCTATTCCTGCTTGGAGGATTGAGGCAGATTAGAGCCGTGTGCAGTGGCCAGTACTAGTCTCTATTCCTGCTTGGAGGATTGAGGCAGATGAGGGCCATGTGCAGTGGCCCGTACTGGTCTCTATTCCTGCTTGGAGGATTGAGGCAGATGAGGGCCATGTGCAGTGGCCCGTACTGGTCTCTATTCCTGCTTGGAGGATTGAGGCAGATGAGGGCCATGTGCAGTGGCCCGTACTGGTCTCTATTCCTGCTTGGAGGATTGAGGCAGATGAGGGCCATGTGCAGTGGCCCGTACTGGTCTCTATTCCTGCTTGGAGGATTGAGGCAGATGAGGGCCATGTGCAGTGGCCCGTACTGGTCTCTATTCCTGCTTGGAGGATTGAGGCAGATGAGGGCCATGTGCAGTGGCCCGTACTGGTCTCTATTCCTGCTTGGAGGATTGAGGCAGATGAGGGCCATGTGCAGTGGCCCGTACTGGTCTCTATTCCTGCTTGGAGGATTGAGGCAGATGAGGGCCATGTGCAGTGGCCCGTACTGGTCTCTATTCCTGCTTGGAGGATTGAGGCAGATGAGGGCCGTGTGCAGTGGCCCGTACTGGTCTCTATTCCTGCTTGGAGGATTGAGGCAGATGAGGGCCATGTGCAGTGGCCTGTACTGATCTCTATTCCTGCTTGGAGGATTGAGGCAGATGAGGGCCGTGTGCAGTGGCCCGTACTGGTCTCTATTCCTGCTTGGAGGATTGAGGCAGATGAGGGCCATGTGCAGTGGCCCGTACTGGTCTCTATTCCTGCTTGGAGGATTGAGGCAGATGAGGGCCGTGTGCAGTGGCCTGTACTAGTCTCTATTCCTGCTTGGAGGATTGAGGCAGATGAGGGCCATGTGCAGTGGCCTGTACTGGTCTCTATTCCTGCTTGGAGGATTGAGGCAGATGAGGGCCGTGTGCAGTGGCCTGTACTGGTCTCTATTCCTGCTTGGAGGATTGAGGCAGATGAGGGCCATGTGCAGTGGCCCGTACTGGTCTCTATTCCTGCTTGGAGGATTGAGGCAGATGAGGGCCATGTGCAGTGGCCTGTACTGATCTCAATTCCTGCTTGGAGGATTGAGGCAGATGAGGGCCGTGTGCAGTGGCCTGTACTGGTCTCTATTCCTGCTTGGAGGATTGAGGCAGATGAGGGCCGTGTGCAGTGGCCTGTACTAGTCTCTATTCCTGCTTGGAGGATTGAGGCAGATGAGGGCCATGTGCAGTGGCCCGTACTGGTCTCTATTCCTGCTTGGAGGATTGAGGCAGATGAGGGCCGTGTGCAGTGGCCTGTACTAGTCTCTATTCCTGCTTGGAGGATTGAGACAGAACCTGCTCATCTCCATGTTTATATTTCCCGACAGAAAGGGAACTGGAAGAGTACAACTCCTCTCAATTTTATCATTGATTATGGAGACTGGCAAGGGCCTTTGAGGGGGTGGGGGAGGTTGATATATTATATTGAAATATTGGAAAATGCTGGATAAAACCTTCAAATGATCACATATGAAGCTGTTTGCAGGCATGTTCAAAACAAATTTAGGAATAAAAAGCAATGACCAGCATATAGCTTAAGGTCATTGGCCTATGTTCTATATAATACCATTGTCTCTTATTTAAAAAGCTAAAGGCAAGTGTCATTCAGGCATAAATGAGATTTAGTCTGGTATCAAAGAAATGTATTGGCCTTTATTATTATTTTTTTATATTATTAGTATGGTTTAACTAATTCAGTGTTTTACAATGGATTAATCAGTTTGAAGCCTGTAATGGAGTCCAATTTGATTGTATCATCCTATTGTTGGGAGCATTGCTTGTATCACCCTATTGTTGGAAGCATTGCTTGTTACCTCATCTCACAGCCTGTGGTGTTTACAATATGTGCCCTGAAGTCTGTGAGTGATATATAAGTGATATATGAGTGATATATAAGGATGTTTGTATGTTTATTGTAGGTCAGCTGAAGATGCTGTTGTTTCAGCATGAGGCGGGCAGTCATCAGCATCTGCCAGACCACATCATAGCCAGACTGCGCAGCCTCCATGACCAGTCACGCACCGTCTGCACTTCAGCTCTGCCTTACCTTAACAAACAAGACCCAGAGTACTATGATAAACTTAGGCCTCTTATTGAACAGGCCGTGGTGATTTTCAAAGATTACCGGAGAATCGACCTCAAGCTGCAGTGGGACCCTGGTGTTTTCAAAAACCCAAGTAAATATTTTTTTCTTATTATTATTCCATTGTGGATATTGATAAATTTAATTTTGAGTAGGTTTGCTGTTATTGTTTAGGTTAATAAACCATTTGCTAGTCTTCCCAAGAGTCCATGGACCTTCACTTGACATTCGGTCTGGTGAAGTTGTTGGGCTAACAGCTTTTTCACAGAGCCAAGATAAAAGAATAATGGACAATATGAATGTGGGACAACAGCATTTCCATCAAGAAATAATTGATTCTTTGCCTGTTTATGCTCTCCCATATGTTGACAGTAGTCTGCCTTCAGTACTGTAAATTATCCAAATATAATTTGCTAATGTCTTGAGAAAATTGAGAATATTGACAGAAATAGTAGGGCATTAAGTCCTGGTGACAGGCTTCTAGCTGATCTGATAACCTAATTATGCAGAGATTAACAAATAACAAATAAGCAGACATTGCACACAGAGGTATGGAAACAATACAGTCATTGTTGGTATCATGATAGGTGGTACAAACACGGACTGGTCACTAGGTATCCATTTGTGATTGTTTTGAAATCTAGACAGTCTCAACATCATTAGCCTTTGAGGGTAAGGGCAATTAATGGTGAGATTAGACTCCAGGGATTGCTCTGAGAGGTGTAAAACACTGCAGGGGTATTCTCAATATTTCAGACAAGTGTGGCAAAATGCTTCTCCATGACCTATTTTGCCTTTGATTTAAGGTCAAGGTCATCTTATTATTAGCACTATGAAACCTTTAGTAATAGCCTCATGGCTTTGACATTTTAATGGGAAACATAATTGAGTAATTACTTGGTCTTATACAAATAGCATCCTATTTTAAGCATGATGAATATCAAGCATGGGGTACCACAAGGATCGGTCCTGGGACCGATACTGTTTACAGCCTGTCACCCCTCTCTGACATTATTTCCCAATTTGGTTTAAGATACCATATTTATGCTGATGATACTCAAATATATCTCTCCTTTGATCAGAAAAATCCACAAGATATGACACTCTCGAAAACAAATATAGAGTCCTGCATCGGCACTATCATGAGCTTTCTCATGGTCAACAAAATGAAATTAAATGATAACAAAACAGAGATGCTTGTTTGCAATGCGGGTAGACAAAACTTATCTCAAAATGGTATTTTCTCAAAGGTAAGAATTGGACTTACTGATGTGGAGCCTGTAGGAAAGGTAAAAAATCTGGGAGTAATCCTTGACTCTAAATTAGACATGAAAGCTCAGATTGGGGAAACCCTGCGAAAAGGGTACTACCATATTAGGAATATTGCATCTATCAGGGGCTGTCTAGATACTAAAATGGCCGAAGTATTAGTTCACTCATTGGTTACATCTACTTTAGATTATGGAAATGGACTCTTAATAGGGCTCCCGCAGGTTGACATTAAAAAACTCCAGACTCTTCAAAATACTGCTGCTAGACTTGTCAGTATGAAAAGGAAATATGATCATATATCTGATACTCTCAGAGGCATGCACTGGTTACCCGTCTCTGCCAGAATCGACTTTAAGGTGTTGCTTTTGACATGGAAGGTGGTAAATGGTAAGGCCCCACCTTACCTGAATGACCTAATCACTATTAAGGCAAATCCTCGCAGGCTGCGATCCAGTGCCAAACTGGACCTAGAGATACCAACTACGCGATTAAAGACGCGTTTGCTCCACGTCTATGGAACTCTATACCTAATGATATTAGATATGCACCGACTATTGAAGCTTTATAAATGTTTATTATTATTAATATTATTATTATTATTATTATTATTATTATTATTATTATTATTATTATTATTATTATTATTATTATTATTATTATTTTAGACTTTATTCAAGAGTGCCATTTGGATTATCTGTGTCCAATATTCATTGTCAATTAAAGATCTTCCTGGAGGAGGCAGCCCTCCGTTCGTAAGCTGCTTGTTAGCCAGAAATATGCCCCTTTGCCTCCCATAGTATCCCAGCTTAATGTAGTTCAATCTGTTCAGAAGTATTTGTTGTCTTCACAGTGCCATTTGTTCAACCCAGTCGAGGAAATTGATCTATTTCACCGAGACTGAGGATTGGGTAATTTGCCATCAGTTGCTTACATTCGGCTGCTGATCAAGAGGTCTGTGATGGTCAAAATGTTGAAGCCTGTGTGGGAGTTGTCATTATTTGGTTTGTGCATATCTAATCTGCATGCAGCAAGGCAGGGAGCATAATGTAATCTGGGATCCAGGGGGGATCAGCTGCATACAAAACACCTCCCATAGAAGGAAGGCTACGGTGAAGGAAGGCTACGGTGAAGGAAGGCTACGGTGAAGGAAGGCTACGGTGAAGGTACGGGTGAAGGAAGGCTACGGTGAAGGAAGGCTACGGTGAAGGAAGGCTACGGTGAAGGAAGGCTACGGTGAAGGAAGGCTACGGTGAAGGATGCTACATTCTTAGCCAACCCATTGTCAGGCACATGCAGCCAAAACAGAATTCTTTCCTAATCCATTATTAGCCACAAAAAAAACAGCAGAGTTCGTTTTGTGTACATTGAGCGCCTTTCAGAATTTTTTATTAATCCACTCCATTGTCAGCACAACCACAATCCATTCACAGCAATACTGTCAGGAGATTCTTGCTGTATATACTATTCACAATCCATTCACAGCAATATTGTCAGGAGATTCTTGCTGTATATACTATTCACAATCCATTCACAGCAATACTGTCAGGAGATTCTTGCTGTATATACTATTCACAATCCATTCACAGCAATACTGTCAGGAGATTCTTGCTGTATATACTATTCACAATCCATTCACAGCAATACTGTCAGGAGATTCTTGCTGTATGTACTATTCACAATCCATTCACAGCAATATTGTCAGGAGATTCTTGCTGTATATACTATTCACAATCCATTCACAGCAATATTGTCAGGAGTTTCTTGCTGTATATACTATTCACAATCCATTCACAGCAATATTGTCAGGAGTTTCTTGCTGTATATACTATTCACAATCCATTCACAGCAATACTGTCAGGAGTTTCTTGCTGTGTATACTATTCACAATCCATTCACAGCAATATTGTCAGGAGATTCTTGCTGTATATACTATTCACAATCCATTCACAGCAATACTGTCAGGAGTTTCTTGCTGTGTATACTATTCACAATCCATTCACAGCAATATTGTCAGGAGATTCTTGCTGTGTATACTATTCACAATCCATTCACAGCAATATTGTCAGGAGATTCTTGCTGTGTATACTATTCACAGTCCATTCACAGCAATACTGTCAGGAGATTCTTGCTGTATATACTATTCACAATCCATTCACAGCAATACTGTCAGGAGTTTCTTGCTGTATATACTATTCACAATCCATTCACAGCAATACTGTCAGGAGATTCTTGCTGTATATACTATTCACAGTCCATTCACAGCAATACTGTCAGGAGTTTCTTGCTGTATATACTATTCACAATCCATTCACAGCAATACTGTCAGGAGTTTCTTGCTGTATATACTATTCACAATCCATTCACAGCAATACTGTCAGGAGATTCTTGCTGTATATACTATTCACAATCCATTCACAGCAATACTGTCAGGAGATTCTTGCTGTATATACTATTCACAATCCATTCACAGCAATACTGTCAGGAGTTTCTTGCTGTGTATACTATTCACAATCCATTCACAGCAATATTGTCAGGAGATTCTTGCTGTGTATACTATTCACAATCCATTCACAGCAATATTGTCAGGAGATTCTTGCTGTGTATACTATTCACAATCCATTCACAGCAATACTGTCAGGAGATTCTTGCTGTGTATACTATTCACAATCCACTCACAGCAATATTGTCAGGAGATTCTTGCTGTGTATACTATTCACAATCCATTCACAGCAATACTGTCAGGAGATTCTTGCTGTGTATACTATTCACAATCCACTCACAGCAATACTGTCAGAAGATTCTTGCTGTGTATACTATTCACAATCCATTCACAGCAATATTATCAGGAGATTCTTGCTGTATATATACTATTCACAATCCATTCACGGCAATATTGTCAGGAGATTCTTGCTGTGTATACTATTCACAATCCATTCACAGCAATATTGTCAGGAGATTCTTGTTGTGTATACTATTCACAATACATTCACAGCAATATTGTCAGGAGATTCTTGCTGTGTATACTATTCACAATCCATTCACAGCAATATTGTCAGGAGATTCTTGCTGTGTATACTATTCACAATCCATTCACAGCAATACTGTCAGGAGATTCTTGCTGTGTATACTATTCACAATCCATTCACAGCAATACTGTCAGGAGATTCTTGCTGTGTATACTATTCACAATCCACTCACAGCAATATTGTCAGGAGATTCTTGCTGTGTATACTATTCACAATCCATTCACAGCAATACTGTCAGGAGATTCTTGTTGCGTATACTATTCACATTTTTTCTTTCAGACCCATGAGCTTAACTGGGGTGAAAAGTTAGTTGATATGTAGATCACCCTTATCTTATTGTGACTCTATTTATATTAATATCAGATGTAAGTTGTGATAAAAGTTACTGAAACAATAAGTCATGTAGTGTAATTTTTTTACATTTTATCATTGAAGAGAGATTTGGAGAGAAATTCAGTGACCGTTGTATGGGTGAGCTGATGGGATCTGCACCAGGGCCAAATAAAGGAGTTAAATGCAAGCCAAGCCCGGACTGTCTGCAGGTGATGCTGTCCCGAGGCCACGAAGAGTACCAGATCACCCACCAACTGCTCTACACCCTCCTGGCACAACAGGTCTCAGTCAGCATTCACACATAACTTAAAGGAGAACACCACATAACTTAAAGGATAACACCACTTAACTTAAAGGACAACACCACCATTCTTTTTTATTGGTTTGTGTGTCTGTCCTGATACCTAGTTCCAGATTCATTGATAATTTATCAGATAATATTTTAACAGAATGACAAAAATATAAATTATATCAGATCGTTTTTCACAGGTTGACAGTATGGAGTATATGCAACTCTCAAAAATTATCTGACAATTATGGTATAAATAGAAACCTGACATAATCCATATTAGATTTTTGATGATATTGCTTAATCTGTTGCAGATGAATTGCTTGCCAGTGCTGGACAAGTGGCTGGAGTATCATGGAATGGCTGGAGGTGTGCACCGTCTCCAGACCGAGTACTGCACCAACAACTTCCTGGAGATCCGCAAGCAGATTGCTGACCTCAAGGGCATCATTATCCCCATCTACCACGATCTCTTCATGGAACAACGTGCGTCTCACCTGGCTTTGAAATGTCCCTCTTTGCACATGGCAATTTATTTCATTGTTCATTTTTACTCACATGTACTTGTTGAGAGTCCATATTTAAGATTTGTATTTTTATGTATCTTTTTGACATCTCAGTTTTAATAGGAGTGTGATAATCGTCCCCTGTCAAAGGAGAATTTTGCTGGGGACATTAAAATGGGCAGCATTTGTATGTCTATGTGTCTATTCAAATTCCACGTGGACTCTAAAAATACACAGATTTGCATCAAGCTTTACACAGGCATGCTTCATGATAAAATCTCAGACAAGTTTGATGATGACTTTCTTTTACCTTATAGACCTTTCCTATTAAAATGCTTTGCAGACTCTAACTTACCAGAAAAATGCACTCATTGGCGCCAACCTTTACACGTGTAAGGTTCATGACAAAATCTTGGACAAGTTAGATTTGAACTTTTCCAAGGCCTTTGAAAACTCTGATTAGATCAGGGTTAGACTCTCTCATTTGCGGAAAGAAACAAGGATTGACACCAAACTTTACACATACATGCTTAATGAAAAAATTTCTAATGAGTTTGATGAAGTCCTTTCCATGAATGTTTAGAACTTTCCCTATTATAATACATTGCAGACTCTAACTTGCCCAAAGATGCATAGATTGGCACCAAACCTTACACATGCATGCTTCACGATAAAATCTTGGACTAGTTCAAAATTGACCTTATCGTGAACTTTTCTATTGGATAGATTTACAGATATATTCATCTCAACTTTTGAGAGCATTTCGGGGGCATTTTGATGCTGGCTTTCCATTGAGATCAGTATAAGATGTCTTGCTTGCCTGAAATTTATCTTGATTATCACCATACCAAAACGTTTAATGAGTTTTACAGTAACTTTTCACCTGTAAGCTTGTTTGCTCACACTGAATATTAACCAGGGCAGGGCTTCACATGACTATTAGCTTGGTAACACATGAACCTGTTATGCTTATGCTTTATCTCTCAACCAAAAACATTGATTTGGGTTTCTCTATTGGCCATTTCTCTATTGGCCATTTCTCTATTGGCCATTTCTCTATTGGCCATTTCTCTATTGGCCATTTCTCTATTGGCCATTTCTCTATTGGCCATTTCTCTATTGGCCATTTCTCTATTGGCCATTTCTCTATTGGCCATTTCTCTATTGGCCATTTCTCTATTGGCCATTTCTCTATTGGCCATTTCTCTATTGGCCATTTCTCTATTGGCCATTTCACTTGTCTGTTTTTATGATACAGGTCATGACCTTTTAATTGTGACCTTTTATGCTTGCAGTGATGTGAGACTGTGATAGTGTTCTTATGCTTGCAGTGATGTGAGACTGTGATAGTGTTCTTATGCTTGCAGTGATGTGAGACTGTGATAGTGTTCTCATGCTTGCAGTGATGTGAGACTGTGATAGTGTTCTTATGCTTGCAGTGATGTGAGACTGTGATAGTGTTCTTATGCTTGCAGTGATGTGAGACTGTGATAGTGTTCTTATGCTTGCAGAGTTCGTATGTGCGCTGTTGGGCTTCATGGAGTTCCTGCACAATGATTGGCTGCGACTCCTTCTGCAATGGCAGGACAGCAGTGGATGTTATGCAAAAATGCCACGATCCAAACTCAACTTGGTCTACCCAAATAAAGAGGCAATAGTTTATGAATATAAAGATGATCCTCCAAAAGATCCAGTTGGCATGAATGTAAATCAGCCGGGTAGAAACAGTCTGGGTGAAGGTGAGATGATTGAACAACAAGCGGCAGTAGGTGAAAGGTTAAAAGATGCCAGCCATATGAAAGATGCCAGCCATATGGAAATAAGAAAGCCAGGAACAAACCTAGCAGTTCAACAGTCTGTAGGAAAGAATAATACTTTAGTGTTTCATGAGTATCCTCAGAATATAGGTCAAGGTCAGAATATAGGTCAAGGTCAGAATATAGGTCAAGGTCAGAATATAGGTCAAGGTCAGAATATAGGTCAAGGTCAGCTACATGAGAATCAAGACCAACTGAACATTCCTCAGAATATAGGTCAAGGTCAGCTACATGAGAATCAGGAAAAACTGAACATTCCTCAGAATCATGAACTTATACAAGCTCGCAAAAAGAGAAACAAGGACACTCCAAATGTCAAGGCAGATATAGCGAGTAATGGACAGGTGAATAACAATGTGAATCTGGACAAGGCTCAGTACTCGGAGGATGACAGGGGAATAGAGGACAGCGACAGAGATGATAACGATAACGAACTATATGCAGGTGAGAGAGAGGAAAAGTTGGCAGCTAATATGGGACATGAAGGTGACCAGGAGAACAGGGCCAAGTTACTGGATGCCATGCAAGACCAGGGACATGCAGCCATTGTGAAGGACCCCAGGATGAGGATGGGCATAGAGCAAGAAGGACTTGAAGAAGATGAAGATGAAGAAGATGCTGGGGATGAGGATGACCCGCAGCAGCAGCACAGGAAGGCATTAAGAGATGACTTGCCAGAAAATGCTCGGTACAACCAGGAAACTGCTTTCAAGGCTCGTAAACTTCTCCGAGAGAAATCATTAGAAGGTATGCAGATGTTTATAAGGACATTTTACCTTTGATATAGCAGTTAATTTATGCGAATAATTTCTTTCCAGTATGTGGCATTTGATATTTTAAATTTCATAAGGAAACCAATGGCAAATATGATAGAAACATGAACAAAATTAGATATAAAGTGATTTCTGACCAGTATCCAGGGAAGTGCTGTTGGTGGTTTATGGGGATTTGATGTTTTTATTTGCAGATGGATGTCTGTCACACAAGACGGCAGTTGCTGCAGGAGCCCTCTCTCAGTATCTGAGATTTATGGTCGACCCAGGGTCTGCCTTCTATCAGCGCTTTGTATCACTTAGTGGAGTCAACTATTTGTATCCTTCCTACTCCGTGGATGTCAAGCAGTCAGCGGCAGTAAATCCATCTGGACGGCCAGTGCTTCAACCAGCGGAAGGCCAGAAAGCACAAATAGGTCAAGGTCAGAAAGCACAAATAGGTCAAGGTCAGAAAGCACAAATAGGTCAAGGTCAGAAAGTAGAAAATGATCTAAATCAAGGGGGATTCAATATAGAAAATAAGCATATTGATCTTGAAAATGCAGAGATGCACCGAGATAAGATGGCGCCAGTGGATCAGGTGCAAGATGAGCAGGATCAGGAAGCTTTGAGAGATGAGGAGGATGAGGAGGAGGAGGATGAGGATGCTGAGCAAAACGACCACCAGGGGGACTACAATGAAGATAATCAAAGGCAGGAGCAAGATCAGGAGAATTACTACAATGGAGGTCAGGCCAAGCAAATGGTCATCCCCCAACCCAATGAAAAAGATGATTTAGCCCCACACAGGTTTCAAAGAGAAAGATTCGGAGGTGGAGAAGACACTGAAAGAGATGAAGAATATGAGCAATATATAGAAGATGAAGAAGAGAAAGCAAGAGGCGATGCTCCACTTGGTCCCTTACAAGGCATTCATCGTGGTCGTAAAAACGACCTCTTTGGCAAAGGTGATCAACCAAAAGCCAGAGATGACGAGGGATATAATGTCAACTATTATGACAATGAGCATGACGAGGATAACCCCATGCAGGTAGATCTACCTCATAAATCCCAGGACGAGGACGAGGACGAGGAGGCTGAGGATGCAGACAGAGAACAGCCTCGTCTGGAGGAGCTTGTAATCCCATCATCACATGGCACGGAGGCGCACAACAACGCTGTGCATCTGCATACAGAAAGTCTGGGTTTGGGCAGCTCACTTGCCAAAATGTATTTTGGAATATTTCTATTGACATTGGTTTTGCTCTATTTCATGTTTCGATTTGTAAAACAAAGGAGAGTTGTCATTAAGTATTATCACAGGTAGTCTCCATTTACTTTTAGCTGTATCTGGTAAAGAAAAACCACATGGTGCTGAACAGATCAAAATCAACACATCACACGAAATCTGGGGCTCAAAGATTACACTATTGCACAGCATATAATAAAGGTTTTTTGGAATTGTCTGATAATCAGTCAACTGTAGCCCATTATATGTGTATCAGCAATGGTATTTTATGAATTCTTTAGATTCCCCTCTCTGGTTTTGAATTCAAATTTGGGTTTTTCAAACTAAAAATCATCAATAAAATCTTCATTAAACCTAATTACTTGGAAATGAGTTCACATAATTGGAGCTTTTTCTTTTCCTTTTTTTTGGTAAGGGCACAAAGAATCATTTTCTGGTTTTTTAAAAATAAAATTATTGCATAAAAATATTAAGCAATATTTTCCCAGAAACCTCATAAATAAACTACCATGGATAAATGGTAATGGTTCAAATTAAATCATGTTGTGAGAAGACGTGCACAGGACCACTAATGTTTATTAAAGAGCTCACGTTATGGGAGAGCAAGTAAGATCTTTTACAATAAAATCTGGAGGTTTTTAATGGCCCCAATCTGGAGGAATTCAAAGAAAAGCTTAATATTTTAAAGTGTATGTGATATTATTTAGATATATACATATATATGGATATTTTACATGTCATTTATTAATATAAGATATTCTAAAATGTTATGAAATTTGGCACAGCCTGCACTTTCTTATTGGTATTTGATGTATTGTGATGATCTTTATTCCGCCTTTGAGTTGTAATTCTCTTATGGTGTTACTATATTTTGCCATATGTTAATTGTGAGGATTTGATGATGATTTATGGTTGGCATAGAGTGCAGATCATTCTGAGGCAAACCCTCAATGCCATCTGCCTGCAATTCAAATCACTTCATCAACTGTCGACGAAATCCTCAAATTTACAGCTAATAGTCTGAATATTGTCAGGAGGCCATAACAAATCTTACACCGGTCTATGTTCCATCCTAAGTACTACAGATTTATATGTATATATTTTGCCATAAAGGAAGCTATTTCCTTACCAATGTATTGCTTACTAAATTTCAAGAAATTTAGTCTGAAAACAAAGGATCAAGAAAAGAAAATGATAATGTACAAATAGTAATTTTAAACGAGTGCACAGAATCCTGTGATCGTTTGATTTAGATTCTGATGTGTTTGTGGTATAATCAACAATGCTTAGAAAGTATCAATTCCTTTATGTCTCCCAGCCGATGTTTTCAAATCAGATGCAAGATTTTCATTTGTACAAGTGAATGAATTGTATTGTTCATTATTTACATATTGCTATTTTGTGCAATAAACTTTTACGGTTCATTTTTTTATGATATTAGAATTACACAATCTTACCGATTGATCCCACTTTGCATGAATGAAATCCTTAACATCCACCAGTTCCAGGGTGTGAAGTTCATCTTCTTATCTAAGTTTTATAAAAGGTAAGAGTGGGTTTATATGATTTTGATCAAATGTGGTTAAATACCTAAATCACCTCAGAATACTAAACAGTATTGTCAATGTAGAGGGCCGTGTATATTTAATGCCATCCTTGTACAGAAGTGGTCCTAATTTCTACTCCTGAACATTATAACAGATGAGAATCTGTCTCTTCTGTGCCAATATGGAGGAAGATCTGGATCTGATTTACAGAATCACTGGCACACAAAGAGTAAATAGCTGCCATCTTTTTGTGCAATAAAACACTCCCAACACAGTAGACATGATTTATGTAATTGTAATATACAGCACCTGGTACACAGGAAGACATCTTTAAGCATAAAATAATTCAAAATGTTTTAAATCTGGGTTTTATAATATATGTGTATAGAGATATGGGAATCTCATTTATAAATGTATATGTATATCTTGAGATGTGTATTATTCTTCCAAAGTAACATTTATAATGTATAATTTGTATATAAGGGGTCATTTTATAGTATTTATGCATGGCAGAATAAGATGGTACAAGGCCACATGATGAAATGGGGTTCAAAATTGTTTTCAAAAGATAGATTAAAGATATATAAGAAAATAAGGCCACAAAATTTGTTATCTACTTATGACCCTTACTTTTTCACAAGGAAATAAGGAAGTTAATGTTAACAAGAAACACTTTTTGTGGCCTTGAATTAGATTATGTCTTGAAAATATGTACTAACCATACAACATTAAATTAATATCAAAGTTGTGAGGCCATTTGAGATTGGTGTACCAACAATTTGTCAGTTTGGTTTTATCACAGGAAGTTATAGTTTAACTAGTGTCCTGTGTAAGTATACATAAAAATAATGATTTTATGTATGGTTTGGTATGTACAAAGGGGCTTTATAACAATAATTCAACAATAAAGGTGTTAGGTTGTATAATTAGTATTTGCACACTCTTGACATCATCTGAAGTTGGGAAATTATTATTATTAAACCCAAAATGTGATAGAACTGTAACATGAAATTAGTGAGTTGAGAGACTTTGGGTTGTTTTCTGAGTGCTACAACACTGAATGTATTGTGACTTAAGTTTTCTATAAAAAATAATGAAATGTGTGTGAGACTCATATTACTTGTAATCCCTATTTTTTAATGTGACTTTTAATTCTAAGGTGTTATAATTCAGCATTCCTCACAACTCAGATCCTGTGTACCTGTTCTAATGAGTTATATAGTTTGATGTACTTACACAAAAAACTGGATACATTGATGATTCTAAAAGGTTGCACCCTTCATTGCACTTACAAAAGAAACTGGATACATTGATGATTCTAACAGGTTGCACCCTTCATTGCACTTACAAAAGAAACTGGATACCTTGATGATTCTAACAGGTTGCACCCTTCATTGCACTTACAAAAGAAACTGGATACCTTGATGATTCTAACAGGTTGCACCCTTCATTGCACTTACAAAAGAAACTGGATACCTTGATGATTCTAACAGGTTGCACCCTTCATTGCACTTACAAAAGAAACTGGATACCTTGATGATTCTAACAGGTTGCACACTTCATTGCACTTACAAAAGAAACTGTGACTTATTACTTTTGACCTATTGGAGTAATAAAACTTACTTTGTCTATATTCTATGCACCACTCGTATTTCTATGCAGAAATAAATCAGTCTATTCATTCATTTCCACCAATTTGTCTGTTTATTCCGTTATGATTGTCCTTATTTCTTTGTGTTCAAGCATCCAGGACACAATGCTAACCTATATCTCTTTGTAAGCGAAATGTTCTTTCCCATGAATTTTATTATTTCATTTTAGGTAAAGTATGTTTGTAAAACATCAAATCTGCAATCCAGTTGAATACATAAAGCTTACTAATTATTTTAAGATGTCATTCTGAGTGAATTAACATGGACTGAACTTTATAGTTGAAGTCAGTTTGGTTAATGGCATCAAGGAGAACTTTGTTGTCTTTAAAATCAACTTAAATCTTGACATGTAGAACATTATAAATATGTCAGTGATTTGACAGTTCTACTTGCATGTAAGGATAAAAGAAATGTGTTGCTTACACTTTCATGACTCGCCCTGAACCAAAAGAAGACCCAAAATATTTTAAAGTTAAGGAAATGCCAAAATAGTAATGGCATTTTGAGATGTATAATTCACATCAAAGATGCTCCGTCATAGGTAAAAGTGATGTAAAAGATCTAGAAGAACCACTGATCATCCCTAAAACATGTCTACTCAAGGCCAGGGACAAATGTTAAATGCAGGAAGAGAATATGGTATAGCAGAAGAGTGAATGATCCTGGGACATTAACTGCATGTGTTGGCACCTTCTCCTACCTTACTGACATGTATCAACAAGCAATTTCAAAGATTTCTAAACCAGTTTTGTGAGCTTGTCTGTCCATCTGTTCAACATTTTTATGTAAAATAATTTGAATCATTGAAAGGCTCTGTATAGCTATGAAATCTTCTGATTAATGCATATCCAGGTACATTTCAAATATAATGATGGAAGGTTCAAATGAAACAAGATGGTCAGTCTTACACCTTGGAAACCTTACTAATGCTAATATTAATACTATAATAATAAAATGAATTTTTATGAGTTCGGTAAACACATCTTGAGGTTTGTTTTTTTCTGGATTTCATTTCAATTTAACTCTTACAAAATAAATCAAAACCGCAGTGTCAATAAATAAGATTTATTCATATACGTCAAAAGAGTAATATAACATAAGACGATTTCCACAAGTTGATTGATGAGAGTAGATGACTGTAATAAGGGATGCGTAACTGACAAATAATGAGGCTTAGAAATATTGATGTTCACCATGTTATAAATGGGAATACAATAAATATTGCTTTTCTGTAAATACTTGTGTTTGGTCTTTATTGTTTGATGTTATATTTTACGGGAACTAGAACTCGCACTGGAACCGGCAACAGAGTTGTGTCATGTGCACTAAAGATAATGCCTGCTCTAATATGTATATTAATTAAAGTGCACTTGATTGTTTTTCTGGTACCACTGAATCAATCCATTCTTTCAGTCTTGTCATCTCGTCTCTTCCGAGTTCATGGCACAGATTTGGAAAGAAGTGGAAAGTGGCAGGTACTCGGAGCTGCTTCATCTGTTTGTGGGTCATCATGCCCCACTCATACAGCACTAACGGGTCCCTTTTACCGTGACATTGGAACAGAGGAGGCAATGGCCCACTGCATCCTCCTAAATGCTGCAATTAGTTTTTAAAAAATACAACTTCGTTTGATATTTTCATAATCAAGTATGTTATAATCAAGTATGTACTTAAAATTAGTTATTATTTATCCCTACTTTTAAAATCATGGTGTATGGGACAATCTTTCACAATTTGCAAATAAAAAGCAAACAAATAGATTAAACATAACCCCATGGGTTAATAGATCTGCTGACTTAAATGAAAACACATAAACTGTGTAACTTGCAAACTTTCTGCAGGCTCTACATGCCAGTCCAATTGTTTTACACCCATTTACAGGATATGTACAGATATATTTCTTATGATGGCTGGCTGAATGTCAGACATCTGGCAAACACTGAAAACACATTGCCATGCATGCCCAATATTTAGTATCTCCAGTTCATCATTCATGAGATATAGCCTGCACAACAATACAAAGCCAAGGTCACGGTATCAAGGTCAAAGGTCAAATCTAAAAAATGTATATGGTGTTTGACATAGTGTTGATATATAACAGATATCATATGAACTACTTTTACATGGGGTGTTTCTTCCATAAAGCAGACATCCGAGTTATATACAGGCCAGCTCGGATGTTTCACCGCAGAAAATAAGCACCCTTTCTCAGATTGCTGATCTGATAACGATTACTAACAATTAACGTCTTTGTTTGTTTTGCATTTGATCCGATCTGACTGTTGTAATGCATCAATATAATTGTAAATTTCAGGTAAAATGTTCAGGTCTTGTTGGAATAATTATGAAAAACTAACCAATTTCCTTTTTTGACCATCTTTCTATGGGTTCTCAAACAAAAGTTCTTTCTTCAAGATAATCCATGTGGTCTGGCCCATACATGAAGTTGTAACTGGGTCACTGGGCATGTCAACAATGCGTAGTAATATCAATCATCTCAGATTGCTTTCTTTCTTTTTACCCAGAGAGGTTTTATTTCTTAAGTTATAGATGTGCTTGTGGTAAAACTGTTGAAGTCATTCATTTTGATGGGAACTTTTCTGTGCACATGCACATTTAGGTCAGGGTTGCGCGAATAGATTTGGCAGTTTAAGGAATTCGTTAGCTGGTAGTCCCAGTGGGACTTGTGGTTTGTTGATCCAAACAGATAAAGTCCCTCCCAAGGTAATTGCCAGATGTAGCCAAAATGGTCAAATGCTGGTGCAAAATTATGGCTTTTTGCTTCATGGAAGATACACCTCATGATTCAATTTTAATGGTTGAGATGTTGCATGTACACAAGTTTTGAACTCAAGGTCAAGATGATGTCAAGGTCAAAGTCACATGATTAAATTTGTATGACAAGGCACAGCTATGACATAAGACATTTCTGTATACCAAGTTTTAGTTTCCTCTAAGATCACTAAGATTTGAAGGAATCGGAATCTCCACCTCTCTATCTACCTCTGTTTAAAATATGAAACATATATTACTGGTAGTTTTTAAATGTTGACAGACCGACAAACAGATGGACAGACATTTTCCCACTCCTAAAGCTCTGCACTTTCAAGAATTCAGCGGAGCTAAAATCAAAGGGTAATCACAAGGTACAAATATCATGTTGTAAAACTTGGTTATCTTTATTACATGCTGACTTCATTCAGACAGTTGATGTCATGTAATCTTCATGTTGCATTTTTCCCCATACAGATGGAAAATGCTTTAATCAGACGCCATAGCACTCAATTTACAAAATTTGGTATTTAAATTTGTAAATCCCAGATTGAGGATGACACTTTTCATATTGGATTGTCACAAATAAAATGGGCTAATTGACAAATTGAAAGATCTAATTATATAGATGTTAAATTTTTACTGACCTCATATACAATGGACTTTTCTGAGAGAAAACTGGACAGGGCAAACACCCCTGCTAAACTATGTGCCCGTCTGTAGCCATAATACAAAGCCAAGCCTCCTCCCATTGAGAATCCGCCTGCAATAATATACACCAACAAAAGAGGAAGTTTGAATACTGTGTACTTATACAGACATTAATGGTGATCTTTATGAGTTTTGATAAATTGTCCAAATTTCCTGATCTGGAATAATCCTGTTGATTTTGAGGTCATTAACATAAATGATATAAAAAGAATTGCATGTTACTAACCCACTATAATCCGAGATCTAGGAATGCCACTTTTCTCTTCGGCAGTCACAAGTTCTTCTACAAAATCACATGCCTGATCTATGCTTGAGGTTTGCTCTGGTGCAAATGGTGAAATTTGTGCTCTGTCAAACCACACAGTTGATAACATGCCACAAGCTGCTGTGTATGGCCTGCAATCATATTAACAGGGGTTATATATTTATAATATCTTGTTCAAATATTATAATACTGCAATGAAAATCCCTTTTTCATTATCTTAATCCAAATTACTCACTTTGGTGTAGCAGATGGGTATATAAGCTTAACATGAGGAAAGGAGAAGCCAGTCGATCCCACCACCATATCAACCCAGGCTTGGGCATCAGGGCCATTGCTTCCTGCAAACCAAATCTGAGAACGTTAATACCTCGCCATGTAACACGTCAAGATATGATTACTAGCTCTTCTTGTCAAAGGTTGAATACTGGAGGCTGTGTGCTCACCTGATCCATGTAGGAATATAATGGAGGCTGTGTGCTTACCTGACCCATGGAGGAATATAATGGAGGCTGTGTGCTTACCTGACCCATGGAGGAATATAATGGAGGCTGTGTGCTTACCTGATCCATGGAGGAATATAATGGAGGCTGTGTGCTTACCTGATCCATGGAGGAATATAATGGAGGCTGTGTGCTTACCTGATCCATGGAGGAATATTATGGAGGCTGTGTGCTTACCTGATCCATGGAGGAATATAATGGAGGCTGTGTGCTTACCTGATCCATGGAGGAATATAATGGAGGATGTGTGCTTACCTGAGTCATGGAGGAATATAATGGAGGCTGTGTGCTTACCTGATCCATGTAGGAATATAATGGAGGCTGTGTGCTTACCTGATCCATGGAGGAATATAATGGAGGCCGTGTGCTTACCTGATCCTTGTAGGAATATTATGGAGGCTGTGTGCTTACCTGATCCATGTAGGAATATGATGGAGGCTGTGTGCTTACCTGATCCATGGAGGAATATAATGGAGGCTGTGTGCTTACCTGATCCATGGAGGAATAATATAATGGAGGCTGTGTGCTCACCTGATCCTTGGAGGAATATAATGGAGGCTGTGTGCTTACCTGATCCGTGGAGGAATATAATGGAGGCTGTGTGCTTACCTGATCCTTGGAGGAATATTATGGAGGCTGTGTGCTTACCTGATCCATGGAGGAATATAATGGAGGCCGTGTGCTTACCTGATCCTTAGAGGAATATTATGGAGGCTGTGTGCTTACCTGATCCATGTAGGAATATGATGGAGGCTGTGTGCTTACCTGATCCATGGAGGAATATAATGGAGGCTGTGTGCTTACCTGATCCATGGAGGAATAATATAATGGAGGCTGTGTGCTCACCTGATCCTTGGAGGAATATAATGGAGGCTGTGTGCTTACCTGATCCGTGGAGGAATATAATGGAGGCTGTGTGCTTACCTGATCCTTGGAGGAATATTATGGAGGCTGTGTGCTTACCTGATCCATGGAGGAATATAATGGAGGCTGTGTGCTTACCTGATCCTTAGAGGAATATTATGGAGGCTGTGTGCTTACCTGATCCATGTAGGAATATGATGGAGGCTGTGTGCTTACCTGATCCATGGAGGAATATAATGGAGGCTGTGTGCTCACCTGATCCATGTAGGAATATAATGGAGGCTGTGTGCTTACCTGATCCATGTAGGAATATAATGGAGGCTGTGTGCTTACCTGATCCATGGAGGAATATAATGGAGGCTGTGTGCTTACCTGATCCATGTAGGAATATGATGGAGGCTGTGTGCTTACCTGATCCATGGAGGAATATAATGGAGGCTGTGTGCTCACCTGATCCTTGTAGGAATATAATGGAGGCTGTGTGCTTACCTGATCCGTGGAGGAATATAATGGAGGCTGTGTGCTTACCTGATCCATGGAGGAATATAATGGAGGCTGTGTGCTTACCTGATCCATGTAGGAATATGATGGAGGCTGTGTGCTTACCTGATCCATGGAGGAATATAATGGAGGCCGTGTGCTTACCTGATCCTTAGAGGAATATTATGGAGGCTGTGTGCTTACCTGATCCATGGAGGAATATAATGGAGGCCGTGTGCTTACCTGATCCTTAGAGGAATATTATGGAGGCTGTGTGCTTACCTGATCCATGTAGGAATATGATGGAGGCTGTGTACTTACCTGATCCATGGAGATATATAATGGAGGCTGTGTGCTCACCTGATCCATGTAGGAATATAATGGAGGCTGTGTGCTTACCTGATCCATGTAGGAATATAATGGAGACTGTGTGCTTACCTGATCCATGGAGGAATATAATGGAGGCTGTGTGCTTACCTGATCCATGTAGGAATATGATGGAGGCTGTGTGCTTACCTGATCCATGGAGGAATATAATGGAGGCTGTGTGCTCACCTGATCCTTGTAGGAATATAATGGAGGCTGTGTGCTTACCTGATCCATGGAGGAATATAATGGAGGCTGTGTGCTTACCTGATCCATGGAGGAATATAATGGAGGCTGTGTGCTTACCTGATCCGTGGGAATATAATGGAGGCTGTGTGCTTACCTGATCCGTGGGAATATAATGGAGGATGTGTGCTCACCTGATCCATGGAGGAATATAATGGAGGCTGTGTGCTTACCTGATCCATGGAGGAATATAATGGAGGCTGTGTGCTTACCTGATCCTTGGAGGAATATAATGGAGGCTGTGTGCTCACCTGATCCTTGTAGGAATATAATGGAGGCTGTGTGCTCACCTGATCCTTGTAGGAATATAATGGAGGCTGTGTGCTTACCTGATCCTTGGAGGAATATAATGGAGGCTGTGTGCTCACCTGATCCTTGTAGGAATATAATGGAGGCTGTGTGCTTACCTGATCCATGGAGGAATATAATGGAGGCTGTGTGCTTACCTGATCCATGGAGGAATATAATGGAGGCTGTGTGCTTACCTGATCCGTGGGAATATAATGGAGGCTGTGTGCTTACCTGATCCGTGGGAATATAATGGAGGATGTGTGCTCACCTGATCCATGTAGGAATATAATGGAGGCTGTGTGCTTACCTGATCCGTGGGAATATAATGGAGGCTGTGTGCTTACCTGATCCGTGGGAATATAATGGAGGATGTGTGCTCACCTGATCCATGGAGGAATATAATGGAGGCTGTGTGCTTACCTGATCCATGGAGGAATATAATGGAGGCTGTGTGCTTACCTGATCCATGGAGGAATATAATGGAGGCTGTGTGCTTACCTGAGTCATGTAGGAACATTATGGAGGCTGTGTGCTTACCTGATCCATGTAGGAATATTATGGAGGCAGTGTGCTTACCTGATCCATGTAGGAATATAATGGAGGCTGTGTGCTTACCTGATCCATGTAGGAATATAATGGAGGCTGTGTGCTTACCTGATCCTTAGAGGAATATAATGGAGGCTGTGTGCTCACCTGATCCATGTAGGAATATAATGGAGGCTGTGTGCTTACCTGATCCATGTAGGAATATAATGGAGGCTGTGTGCTTACCTGATCCGTGGGAATATAATGGAGGCTGTGTGCTTACCTGATCCATGGAGGAATATAATGGAGGCTGTGTGCTTACCTGATCCGTGGGAATATAATGGAGGCTGTGTGCTTACCTGATCCGTGGGAATATAATGGAGGATGTGTGCTCACCTGATCCATGGAGGAATATAATGGAGGCTGTGTGCTTACCTGATCCATGGAGGAATATAATGGAGGCTGTGTGCTTACCTGATCCTTGGAGGAATATAATGGAGGCTGTGTGCTCACCTGATCCTTGTAGGAATATAATGGAGGCTGTGTGCTCACCTGATCCTTGTAGGAATATAATGGAGGCTGTGTGCTTACCTGATCCTTGGAGGAATATAATGGAGGCTGTGTGCTCACCTGATCCTTGTAGGAATATAATGGAGGCTGTGTGCTTACCTGATCCATGGAGGAATATAATGGAGGCTGTGTGCTTACCTGATCCATGGAGGAATATAATGGAGGCTGTGTGCTTACCTGATCCGTGGGAATATAATGGAGGCTGTGTGCTTACCTGATCCGTGGGAATATAATGGAGGATGTGTGCTCACCTGATCCATGTAGGAATATAATGGAGGCTGTGTGCTTACCTGATCCGTGGGAATATAATGGAGGCTGTGTGCTTACCTGATCCGTGGGAATATAATGGAGGATGTGTGCTCACCTGATCCATGGAGGAATATAATGGAGGCTGTGTGCTTACCTGATCCATGGAGGAATATAATGGAGGCTGTGTGCTTACCTGATCCATGGAGGAATATAATGGAGGCTGTGTGCTTACCTGAGTCATGTAGGAACATTATGGAGGCTGTGTGCTTACCTGATCCATGTAGGAATATTATGGAGGCAGTGTGCTTACCTGATCCATGTAGGAATATAATGGAGGCTGTGTGCTTACCTGATCCATGTAGGAATATAATGGAGGCTGTGTGCTTACCTGATCCATGTAGGAATATAATGGAGGCAGTGTGCTTACCTGATCCATGGAGGAATATAATGGAGGCTGTGTGCTTACCTGATCCATGTAGGAATATAATGGAGGCTGTGTGCTTACCTGATCCATGGAGGAATATAATGGAGGCTGTGTGCTTACCTGATCCTTAGAGGAATATAATGGAGGCTGTGTGCTCACCTGATCCATGTAGGAATATAATGGAGGCTGTGTGCTTACCTGATCCATGTAGGAATATAATGGAGGCTGTGTGCTTACCTGATCCTTAGAGGAATATAATGGAGGCTGTGTGCTCACCTGATCCATGGAGGAATATAATGGAGGCAGTGTGCTTACCTGATCCATGGAGGAATATAATGGAGGCTGTGTGCTTACCTGATCCTTGGAGGAATATAATGGAGGCTGTGTGCTTAGCTGATCCATGGAGGAATATAATGGAGGCTGTGTGCTTACCTGATCCATGTAGGAATATTATGGAGGCTGTGTGCTTACCTGATCCTTGTAGGAATATTACGGAGGCAGTGTGCTTACCTGATCCATGGAGGAATATTACGTAGGCAGTGTACGTGCTTACCTGATCCATGGAGGAATATTACGGAGGCAGTGTGCTTACCTGATCCGTGTAGGAATATAATGGAGGCTGTGTGCTTACCTGATCCATGTAGGAATATAATGGAGGCAGTGTGCTTACCTGATCCATGGAGGAATATTACGTAGGCAGTGTACGTGCTTACCTGATCCATGGAGGAATATTACGGAGGCAGTGTGCTTACCTGATCCGTGTAGGAATATAATGGAGGCTGTGTGCTTACCTGATCCATGGAGGAATATAATGGAGGCTGTGTGCTTACCTGATCCATGGAGGAATATAACGGAGGCTGTGTGCTTACCTGATCCATGGAGGAATATAATGGAGGCTGTGTGCTTACCTGATCCGTGTAGGAATATAATGGAGGCTGTGTGCTTACCTGATCCATGTAGGAATATTACGGAGGCAGTGTGCTTACCTGATCCATGTAGGAATATAATGGAGGCTGTGTGTTTTTCTGTAGGTTGTATGATGATGGGTCTCATCATCCTCGCCATTCCTGCTGCCATTCTGTTCATTTCTTCATTATCAGAGTTGCCACCTTCAATGGTATATATTTGTTCATAATAACTAATACTACAAGGATTATTCATTTCATTTAATGTGTTCAAATGCTGGAAAAACGTTGTAAGGCCCCCAAAATAATAACCTTATTTCTCACAACATGCGCTGGAAGGGATGGGGATAGATTGTTATGTTTTGGTAAAATTGATCACATATATTGAGAATGGATATATATTGACAGAATTCAAGTGGGAAAACACTTTTTTTAAAGTTGTTTTAAAGTTAATTTTAATATGTGTGTGATATTGAATACAATAGTAGTGGGATACTCAGACGATTTGAAGTTAATGTGTTCACGCTTGAGAGACCTGCAAAACATGCCCAATATATGAAAATCTGTCTCTGAAAGTACTGAATTAATATTCAATGCATAAAAAACAATGTGTATTAAATTTCACATATTAGCCATAGCTTAAAATGCAGATTTATTAACTTTGTTACAATTGCTTTAAAGTCATGTAATAGCAGAATAAGTTTCCTTGTCAAAACCTGTCTCTCTGACACAGTCACTATAACTGGGAGCAATATTTCTCATGTAATGCAACAGTACGGAGTAAATTCTGAGGACATAAGGAATAGCTTGGCCATCTTGGACAGAGTTCGCAAAAAAACAACCTGCCTTACCAAATGAAATGTGGAGAATATATATATATAAAGCATGAACTCATTGATTGCATGAGTGGCATAAGCCATTGTAGCATAAACAAGGATCAAATACTTAGTTGTTTAGAGTCTTATGACTACCTAGCAACGACATACATGTAACTTGTATATTTGTATATAGCTACAGAAATTCACAAAAAATAAGTATCTAATTACTTGAAACAATGAAATTACACAATTACCTCTCTAATAAAACCAGATCATATTATTAGACTCACCACAATCTGCAATGTTCTACCAGTATAACTGAACTTCGCAAATAAAATAGAAGTTGCAGGGGTGGGAGAGCTCTGAAACAATCTGGGCAGTAATCAAAACATATCTGGGTGGTATGATGTCATACCATTGTTCTGAATCAATTCTGAACCAGTCTGGGCAGTTCTTTTATATAACGACTTTTTTATATCTCATAAAAAGCATCAAAATCACATAATACTCATCACAAAATTTAACAAATTTCGTTACAGTTGAGTGTATAACAGTGTCTTGTTAACAATAGTGTAAATTTTATGATAAATTTAAAATGCTTTATCGATAATATTTGTGGCAATTTTATATTTCCTGTGGCAATAATCTTGTAAAAAATCAATTGCAGATGATCATATATATATGTAACTGATGAGAATGCTATTTTCTTAAATGTTTGTGTATGATAGTTGATATATAAAGATTAAAGAAAGCAACTTTTTCAGTATGGCCATTGTTCACCATATGGCACCGCTCAGATACCACTCAGATTGGCTGCGATTTAGTGCACAGATTGTTGCGAGCGCCCAGAATGACGTCATTTAGCACCCAGATCAGTTGTGAGCATCCAGAATGATGCAAATTTACGGCCCAGATTGGTTCAAATTTACGGCCCAGATTGGTTCCGAGCTCTCCCACCCCTGAGTTGAGATAATCTGGTATATTGCATGTGGGTCACCTTCCAGTATGTCTTGTCAAGGTCCAATTAAGATTGTAAGGTTACTGAAGTACTGATTGTGAACTGGCATATAGCTCACTATCTGGGCCAATAATCAATGAAATTAGGTGAAAAAGATGTTTTAAAGTGATTTAAAAAAAAACTTTATTATCTTGTTGAATTCCAAAATCTGACTAAAACCAGTTGTGGCAGACAGTTGCATTAAGCACATGGACAAATGGAGGTGACATTGCATTTCGAAAACTTGAAGGATAACATCATGAACCTTGAAAGTATTTCATGATGTTTTCCGTTTTTAAGTTTCTTAATAGTTCACACACAGAGCAACAGGTATTTTTGATTGATTTTGAAACATTTACTGGTTGATGTGATTGCTGAAAGGCTTGTACATGAAGTAAAATGTACGTCACAAATTTATAAAATTTCAACATATTTAGATCCTAAAAGTGAACTACTGTTCTCGAGATTTCGTTGAATTGTTCATTACATATTTGTATTATACAGTTATCATTTTGTTGTCGAAATATATGCATCATTTTCTCAAAACATTTTCGTTTACCTGAACCTCATGTTTCACGGGTATAATTACTGGTCCCTGATGGTATCACGTGACCAAGGTTGACCTCATTCAAGTGCAAAATGTCAGCTGTTGTTTGTGGTTTTACAAAAGTCTTCAATTTTACCTGCATAAAATACAGAAATTCATTTGTGTGCCACAGGTTTTATGACAAGGAGAAAGATGTAAGTACCAAATACCTCGAGAAAGTGTTGTCAGTAGCTGCACATCAGTGCAAGCATGAAGAGTGCACAGGTTAGGTTTTTGTCTCGCCTGCGACAGCTTGTCGGCGAGACTAAGATGTCACTTTCCGTCCGTCTGTCTGTCCCTTCGTAAACATTTACAGCCGACGACAACAGAGCTGTGGTTCAGTTTATCATTTGATTACCGATGTTTATCACACTATTTGACTTTGTTTGCACACGCAAGTGTCAGAAAACAACTTGGTGTGAATATTTTCAAGAGTGCAGCTCTAGCTGTTATCGTCGGCTGTATACCCATACGGGCCATAGTTAGCGTCAAAATACACTTAAAATCCACTGTTTCCAGAAACACCACACACTGCCCATCATATTGAAGTTTCCCCACTAAATAAACTCAACCTCCGGTGATTGACTGTTGCAGTTGTGAATAGGCCGATTGCCGATCTCCATGTTGTTTTTTTTTTCCCCATTGAAAAGTACACACCGGAACTGTACAACTTTACCGGAACCAGAACTGTACAACTCCACTATATTTAATCATTGGTCGGAGAGATTGGCAGGGGGCCTATGTGAATACCAGTGAAGTTGGCCCTCAAGTGAAGTCGGCCCCGCCGTGGGTAGGTGAAGTCGGCCCCCAAGAAAAGCCGGTCCCTTTCACTCTGTAACGGCTCAAAACTCATGAAATCTCCTTCAATAAGGCTATTTTACCCTACGGGCATTAACAAACCCTAGGGACCCTCAGTAGCCGTATATCTATAAATGCAGATCCAGGGTTATCTGTAGCGTCTTTTCCTCAATTTTTTACCCGTCATTACGCTTGACAAGGTGAAATGACATTCAGAAGAGTCCAACTGATGACGTCATGGAAACACAAAGGGATAAGCATAATCATGATAATATGGCATCAGAAGCACCACAACGTTGTGAAGCTTCCAGATTGTTGCTGTCACTCCCATGAACAAATTGACCCACTTTCACCTCTTAATGCAAACTTGTATACAATGGCGAAACGATGCTGAGATAAAGAAAAAGATGGACAGTGTGGAGATGGACAGTGTGGGTGTAAATGATTGAACCAATAAACTCAAGATGCGGAGCTGTCACCTGACACCTCACCTGACACCTCACCTGACACCTCACCTGACACCTCACCTGACACCTCACCTGACACCTCACCTGACACCTCACCTGACACCTCTCACCTCACACCTCACCTCACACCTCACCTCACACCTCACCTCACCTCACACCTCACCTCACACCTCACACCTCACACCTCACACCTCACACCTCACACCTCACACCTCACACCTGACCTGACAGCGGGCCGGGCAGCAGTTGACCCAATGACATACTTTTGAATTATATCTGCTAGAAAGTCAAAGAATAAACTGTTGCTGGTCATGAAAGACCAGACTTGGCTGCCTATCAATGTTCTGTAATACTTTACAAACTATTAGTTTGATTAAAGCAACTGTGGTGAATACAATTTGCCTGACACATTCCATCACTCAGGGTGGCACTTCAGAGGCTTGACAACAAGATATAGATTGTATACATGAACGAGGTAGAATCTAAACTGACCTGAATGAGGGAGAATGTTCAACATTCTGTAAACAACAAAGTAGGATGTTACAATCTATCGATTGTACTGTTGCTATGGAGTATTTTCCACAACTCATGAGTAGAAAAATATAAGATACTGACTTGGGGGTATTCAAATAAATGCTTATAAACTCAGGGACCATCTTTAAAAAAAATGGCTTCTTTCTTCAAAAATTTCCTTCATATCCATGATGTCTTCTGACCAAACATCATTTTAAAGTACACTACAGGCTCTCAGCAGTGTCACACAGGCATGTCACAACATTATCTTACGGCTGCCAGTGGCACCTTACAGTGAAAATAGGATTTTTATTTCATGTGGACCCAGGCTAAACTCCGCAGCACCAGGGACCGTGAAGGTGGCTGATTCTTATTTCCGGGTCAGTGCCCTGTTTAAATGTGACGAGGGCATAAGCTGGGATGTTTTGTCAATATATGTTCTTAGATAATTCCATTCACTCTGTATAAATTCAAAGTTGATTTGGTCAGATAATAAAGGAACATGGAATCTTACTTATTTTGTGACTTAAATGTCAGCATAGGGGGATGTATCTAAAAATACTAAATGTATCTCAAAAGTTCTTCAAATTTTTAATTTCTGTTTTCATATATTTTGATAAGAGATATATATATATATATATATTTTTAAAAATAAATATCTTTTGTTTCAGAATCAGTTTGGGATGTGAGAAATATCCAGAACTACAATAATGGACCTAGGTGAAGATCTCGTGAAAATTGCAAAAAGTGCTTCGCCTACGCCCATAGCCCTGGATGGGGGATGGGGCTGGGTGGTGGTCTGCGGGGCATTTCTGGCCTATTTCATTGCTGACGGCTGGGCATACTCATTTGGAATCATCTTCCCCAACTTGATAGAGCATTTTCATGAGGGAAAGGGGAAGACGGCCATCATTGGTGCCCTTCTTTACGGCATGCCTCTCCTCATCAGTCCCCTGGTGTGCGCACTCACCACCGTCTATGGCTGCAGAAAAATAGCCGTCATCGGAGGAGTCATTACAGGACTTTCATTCATTCTCAGTGCCTTTGCCAAATCAGTGGATTTCCTGTGCTTCAGTACGGGGATCCTTGCTAGTTTTGGTCTGTCCATGACTTACATCCCAGCGCTTGTGATAGTCACTTATTATTTTGAGAGGAGGCGAGGCTTAGCTACGGGGCTGGCGGTGACTGGCTCCGGCCTCGGAGCATTCGCGTTTCCTCCTCTTCTGAGTTGGTTGCTACAACAATACAATTGGCATGGGGCTCTGCTATTATTGGGTGGAATATGCTTCAACATTGTCGTGGCAGGACTCCTGTTCAGACCACCACCAATGACCACAGACCATTTAGACATTCACAAGTTGGAGGAGGGACAAGAGGGGCAAGGCAGAGAACACTTAAAAAGATCTGCAAATATTTTGATGCCAAGGTTACATCAAAATACAAAGACAGCACTAAGGAATAGAACTCAATCTACAAGTGCCTTAGATACAAAACCAGAAAACAGCCAAAAATCAACCGTATCCTTAGCAACAGTAGGACAAGGTCAGAGAGAAGCTGGCAGTCCCGATAATTCCTGCTTGCTGAGAGAGGGAGAACAAGCATTGAGTTCACCAGATATTTACCACCAAGTTTTATCATCAAATTATACACCAACTGATCATCAACAGCTTACGATATCACCACTGCAGCAGACTTGGATCGAAACTAAAACGGTTGTGACCAGCATGCTAGACCGAAGCTTGCTGTCAAACTGGCCGTATCTCATGTACTGGGCCCACAACTTCATTCTTTTCCTGTGGATCGGCGTGCCTTATGTTTATTTAGTAGACTATGCCGGCAATGTGCTGACAGGGATAAGCCAATCACAAGCTGCATTTCTTCTATCCATCATTGGCATATCCAGGACATTCGGCCAACTTTTTCTTGGATTTTTGGGAGACAACAAGAGATTCAGCACGACAACGCTCTATGGGGCGGCCATTTTCATTGCTGGCATATCCGTTGCCTTAGTGCCGGTGCACAGATCGTACGTGACTTTGTGCCTGTACTCGACGCTGTTTGGGTTCTTTGTGAGCGTGACCTACTCACTGCAGATGATGTGTGTGGTGGAGATGGTGGGCATACAGAGATCCACCAACGCATTTGGTCTCATGCAACTAGCACAGGGAATAGCCACACTCCTCGGCACACCAGTAGCAGGTAACATATAACCCCTCAAATAGCCACACTCCTCAGCACACCAGTAGCAGGTAACAAATAACCCCTCAAATAGCCACACTCCTCGGCACACCAGTAGCAGGTAACAAATAACCCCTCAAATAGCCACACTCCTCGGCACACCAGTAGCAGGTAACAAATAACCCCTCAAATAGCCACACTCCTTGGCACACCAGTAGCAGGTAACAAATAACCCCTCAAATAGCCACACTCCTCGGCACACCAGTAGCAGGTAACAAATAACCCCTCAAATAGCCACACTCCTCCGCACACCAGTAGCAGGTAACAAATAACCCCTCAAATAGCCACACTCCTCCGCACACCAGTAGCAGGTAACAAATAACCCCTCAAATAGCCACACTCCTCGGCACACCAGTAGCAGATAACAAATAACCCCTCAAATAGCCACACTCCTCGGCACACCAGTAGCAGGTAACAAATAACCCCTCAAATAGCCACACTCCTCGGCACACCAGTAGCAGATAACAAATAACCCCTCAAATAGCCACACTCCTCCGCACCCCAGTAGCAGGTAACAAATAACCCCTCAAATAGCCACACTCCTCCGCACACCAGTAGCAGGTAACAAATAACCCCTCAAATAGCCACACTCCTCCGCACACCAGTAGCAGGTAACAAATAACCCCTCAAATAGCCACACTCCTCGGCACACCAGTAGCAGGTAACAAATAACCCCTCAAATAGCCACACTCCTCAGCACACCAGTAGCAGGTAACAAATAACCCCTCAAATAGCCACACTCCTCGGCACACCAGTAGCAGGTAACAAATAACCCCCCAAATAAAACTTTAACAATATCTTAAAAATGTATTTTACTCAATATAAAGTGTAAAATATTCTCATTATAAATTCATATTAAATCCCTCATGTCCATGTTAAATTTCTGGAGGGTTCAGCTCAGTTATTTACTGATCTGAAAAATATGAAATCATGTAAATTTCTATTAAAACCATGCAGATCATCCCCAGATTCAAACGTATGTAGTTTACTGATATACTAATGCATATTTTTCAGGTTGGTTGTTCGATGCCACAGGGACATATGACCCCTCATTTTACATCGCGGGAGGCTTTATAATTGTTTCTGCCTTATTAGTTGTCCCAGTCCCTCTTATGCTACGCTCCACAGTACCTCAGCCACAAAATGATCCCAATCAAGATATCACAGTGGCCTGAGGCAGAACACTATATTTTATTACTTGTGTTTGTTTTGCCGGAATCATGACAGTATTCCTGTCTGTGTTATACGTCACCCCACTTTTCTGCCACCAGATGGCAGACCTGCAGTAAAAAAAATAGTCTTTCAGAGATGATGGAGGAGTCCTCAATTTGTGTATAAAAGATGGTTTTTAACACCAGGCTTTTTAATGTCGATTTATTTTGATATCAACACTTGTTTGATCTTAAAAAGTATAACTGTGTTCAAATATTTAAGGGAAATCAAATAAAATAGATTTCTTTATGCCAGCAAATATTGTCTAAAATTAGCTTACTAAACAGATTTTG